>OW121755.1:21190349-21804183 GCA_933228765.1 Miltochrista miniata
GATTCGTTGGATAGGTCTCGGGCTCCGTGAGGTTTATAGCAAAGAAAATTTAGGAAAAATTTTCACATACAGCGCCATCGCGGGCGAAGCTGCGGGCATCAGCTAGTACTTAATAAATACATAAATAGGTTTATAATGTAGAAATATAATATTCACGGACTTTCCTTTTGAATGTAGTGAGAGTTTTGCTGTCTCTGACGTTAGGTGGTAGTGAATTCCACAATCTGACCGCATGCACAGTGAAGGAATATGAATAGAAATCAGTTTTGTGTCGAGGTATTTTGAGAAGTAGGCGGAGGTTAGACCTGCAAGGAGCGTCAAGAGAGCGAGCCCATGAGAACCGCTCCCTCAGATAGGAAGGTGAAGATGGATTGTAAAGGATATTGAAAAGTAGATTAAGAATACGAGTGTTCCGGCGAAGACGGATAGGGAGCCACTTGAGTTCTTTGCGAAAATGGGAAACGTGATCGTACTTTCTAAGATTGAATATGAAGCGTATACATAAATTTTGCAACCTCTCAAGTTTATCCAGAAGCTCCTCGGTGGCGTCCAAATAGCAAGCGTCAGCGTAGTCAATAATGGGTTGTATAAGAGTTTGCGCCAGATTGATTCTCGTCCTCAGGGGTAGGAGGCTCCGGAGACATTTCAAAGAGTGAAAAGAAAAGTACTGAATGGTACTGAATGAATTTTATTACAAAAATGTTATTAAAAATCGATCACTTCACTAAGTTTACTTAAGTTTTATGTATTAACAACTAAACTATTTGCTACGCCTATCTAAATGCTTATTACTCGGATGTTCAAATACTGGCAGTGGAAAAATACATAACTTTTATATTGTACAAAATTACATCTAACGCTTGGCTAGTGACAGTTATTGATTTGCTTTGTATTACAAACATAAATTGTATTATTTTATTGCTTGATGTCGCTTGACCACACTTTGTAGCATCTAGTTTCTATAGGATTAGGTACAGTAATTATTTTAATTTTCATACTTCATTAGGCTATTCAAAGTATTGAGAATGGCATCTACAAATACAATATTATTAGCACATTGATTTATTTTAATCCTACAAACAATGCTGATCTTACAATAATTATCAAATACAGCAATGGGTAAGTTTTAATTTCTATAAATATTTACACAAATTGCACTGAGTGTGTCTACTAAGTATACGAAGAGCACCTAAATAAAGGGTACAATACAGAAGAAAATCTGGCATTCCAGTTTTATAATAAAATCCAGTGGTCATTCAAACTAAAGGGAATTCAAACAGAACTCTATGAAACATACATTTCTTTCGAGTTGAAAAAAGATGCACTCATCCAGATGTATATTTTTTTATTCCCGCCTAAGTATTAATATACGAACATTAATTCTTCTATTTTTCTAATTGCAATTTGTACACCTTGTTAAGTGTCTAGTCCCAAACGTGGTAGCCACGGTAGTTTTAAACATAGCTTAAAATATAAGTACCTAATGTAAAATATATTGTTACAATAATAATAGTGCAAGGCTTTGCCTTCAGTAAGCTTCTGTAGTATGCAGTACATACGACTCGATATTCAAGTCACTGTGTGAGGTAAATACCTGTCTATATTTAAAATGATTTGAAGTCTATTGGTAGTTAGTTAAATTAAATCTAAATTATTCCTAGGTTGCCACATTTTATGTCACATAGAAAAATACAGTATTCACTAAGTAAGGTATCATATCATTTAATTTTACATAATATTAAGTATGTATTCCTATTATGTTTGCAACAAAAGTATTGCAATGCCGTAACAGAGTAAGTACCTACATGATACTCTACTCTTCGCAACGACATTGCAATAGTTTTGTGGTTTTAGTGTATGGAATTCACAGACATTCGGTAATCGGTTCCTTCTACAACTATATGAAAAAGTTGATTACATATCTAGTATAGTAAATATATCACGCAAGCCGCAAGGCCTGAAATTAGTTAGCGACATAATATGACTGCACACTTCGTAATTCATGAACGTTCCAGCAGTCACGAATAGCAGAAATCATCAAAATGTGACCAGCCTATAATGTGAAGGGGAACATAGCGTAGCCTGACGTTGCAGTCACATGTCACGAGACTACATTCCCCGAAATTATCATACCTCCCATAAAAAAGACGGGATGTCTTTCATTCATAATAATGTCCTTACGATCAGGCATTATTATGAATAAGAGATTAAATTGGTAGCTTTAATCTTTATCTTTAAATCTTTATTGTATCACCAAAAACACAATTATACAATGGTGGCACTTACACAAGTAGGTACTATATTCTAAAAGGTAATTATAGGTAGGTAGGTACTTACTCTAAGATACTTAATCACAATGAAAAGTACAAATATGTTTACACGTACATTATGTTTACACGTAATGTTTAAGTAAATTCAGTTTCTCACGTTATTACGGGCACACAACTCTTTACCATTTTTTATACTAATAAAGACATCATATTTTTAAGAATAATAACCGCTAATAGCAACTGAACCTTCTTGCTGACATCGCTAATGTGAGCACTCCAAGATAGCGTGGTATCCATAATCACACCCAGGTTCTTCACGGAGTTAGTATATGGAATGTGGATACCAGCCAATAGTACCGGATTCAGTTTCGACACAGGTAGATTGTCACATTGGTATTTACTACCAATGACGATAGCTTGCGACTTAGAAGGGTTAATGAGTAATCCGACCGACCTGGCCCAGCCACTTAATCTATCCAAATCCTGGTTCATGGATGATATTCCAGAAAGTGCTTCATTACTCGTAAAATGGCGATACAGCTGCAAGTCGTCAGCATAGAGATGGAAGTTACTGGAAATGTGACTCGTAGCAGAGTTGATAAAGATGGAGAAGAGAAGAGGAAATAAAAGCTAGCGCTGGCGAGTGCACGCACAAACCTGCTGAAGCAGGCACCGCTGTCGCGCGCGCTTCTGTTGCTCAATGAGGTAGCAGATAAGATAGACTTATTTTCGTGTTCACTGAATGAGTTCACAAGGGCCACATATTGTGCAGCATCTTGAAAAAGGTTACGTAGGTAGATGCTATTATGTCTTTTTCTATTCTTTTTTGTTATGTGTATGTTTATTGTTTCATAAATTGAATAATGCTTGAAAGTGACATTAAATACCTAATACTTATTTCATGAATTTCACATTTTTGTTGCTTGTATTTTTGAATTAACATTGTAATAAGTAATTGAAAAGATATTTGTATAATAAAATTGACATTCGTATTATAAAATTGACATTTTGTTATTGAATAGACATTATCTTATTGAATTGACATAATCTTATTGAACTGACATAATCTTAATGAACTGACATTATCTTATTGAACTGAAAATATCTTAGTGAATTGACATTTTTTTTTAATTGACATTATCTTCTTGCATTGACATTATTTTTTTGAATTGACATTATTATTAAATTGACATTTATCTTTTTGAGTTGACTATATCTTATTGAGTCGATATTTTTGTATTATTATACGGACATTATCTTATTGTATTGACAGTTGCATTATGAAATTATCTGAATTCATGATTTTTTTTCTTATTTTCGATTAATTTGCATTACTTTGCTTTTGTATCATTGCGTAATTTAATTGTGTGAAATGACTATTGCATGGTTGGTGCCTATTGTAATGGCTAGTATTGTTATTGTATAAGTAATGCTTGCGTCTAATCTCTTTTGTACAAAACTATTCGTATTTTTGAAATGGATAAACTAGTTGTTTGGATTTATAAACTGGTTGCTTACAATATCGCATTGGTGTTCAATTACTGTAAGGATGTTGTAATTGTGTGTTTTAAATAAATAAATAAATAAATAAATAAATAAATAAAACGCCACCCTGAGGAACGCCCAAAGATAGCTCACACCAGTCAGAGGACATCTGACCGATACGAACACACTGAGTGCGACCCCGAAGATAAGAGTCAAACCAGGATACAGCGGAGGAGGAGACATTTATAGACCTCAACGTAGCAAGCAGAACATCGAAGTCGACGGAAGTGAAGGCACTACTGAAGTCAAGGAAAACTAAAAGTGTTAATTGTTTTTGCTCCATAGCCCACCGGATGTCATCTGTCACTTTAATAAGTGCAGTGACAGTGCTATGTCCAGAACGAAAACCTGACTGAAAGGGGCTGAGGGAGTTAGAAGACGATAGAAAGACGGAGAGCTGACGATGAACAATATGCTCAAGGACTTTGGAGAGAAACGGAAGAATAGAGATAGGTCGATAGTCAGTTAGTAAACAGGGGTTTGTTATTTTAGGTAGAGGCACAACGTAAGCTGACTTCCAGACCTTAGGAAAGATACCAGTAAATAACGAGAAATTTAAGATAAAAGTAATGACCGGAAGTATGATAGGGAGAATGGGGAGGATCATCCTTGAGCAGATGCCATCGCATCCCGAAGCTGATGAAGTAATGGACAGAAGAGATCTCCTAACGTCGGACTCGGAGACGGAGACAAACTGAAAAGGAGAGGTCCGGGGCACAGGCTCACCCAAAAGTCTGAGTAAGGTCGCCCTCTTTATATCTGCATCCAAGGAGACCGGTGGTAGAGAGAAATGCTTATTTAGAGCAGTGGTGTCGATATCCTTGGTGTCAGAAACCGGAGATTTGCCTATGCCCACGGATCTAAGAAATCTCCAGGTATCAGCAGAATTCCGACCGTTAAGAGAATCGTAGAAGTGGCGTTTTTTTGCATCTCTACACATCCGACTGCAACGGTTCCGCAGAGCCTTAAAAGCTATGAAATTTTGTTCCGAAGGGCTATTCTTAAATCGCCTCTTGGCTCTATCTCTGCGAGCCATTAGGTTTTTTATAGAGTCGTTCAACCAGGGTGCTGGATAGTGTTTGATTCGAACACGTTTAACCGGAGCATGCCGGTCGAATAACTCAGTAACTGTAGCATTGAAGATGTTGACCATATCATCGACGTTAGCGGAGTTAAACACCAACGACCAGTCAGCAGAGCCAGCATCTCTTTGCAACGCCTCCAGATTCACACCCCTGAAATTACGAAGGAAACAGGTTTGTGGCTTACGTTTAGGGGGGCGAACACGATAAGATAGGAAAAGTAAGTCGTGTAGGGAAAAGGGAGCAGATAACTGACCATGTGTGCCCACATCGTCAGGAGAGGAAACTAGGATAAGGTCAAGTAGTGAAGGTTTGCAATCGCGGGCATGGTGAGTTGTAGAGAGCGGTAAAACATGTAGGTTATAGGCAGACAGTAGATTTAACAATTTACGAGAGCGACAGTCATTTTTTACCAAACAAGTGTTAAAGTCACCCATTATGACTACGTGACTATAGCAAGGGATAAGGTCATGTCCGATCTGAGAAGCCGTTTGACGCAAATATATAAATCAAAATGCATTGTAATTCCACTCATGAATTTTGGAATTGTTTTGCCGAATGTCTTTAAAAAAACCGGCCAAGTGAGAGTTGGACTCGGCCATGAAGGGTTCCGTAGCAGCAAGTTACATAATAGTTCGTTGTAACTTTCATTGATGTTTTAACACGTTCGCAGTGGTAGTGATTTTTCTAAGCGAAAATCGCGGTTTATGACGTATTAAAAAAATACTACCTACTTACTCAATCTCGTTCAAATCAATTTTCGTTGGTACCTAGATTTTATGGAAAAATAATTCTTTTTTCGAAACCGGTTTCCAAACCTTGGTTTCCAATCTGGCCGAAGGGATATTATTTTTTAGATTTATCATTCTCTTAGTTTAGAAGTTGGAGGGGGGGGGGGGGGACACAAATTTTTCCACTTTGGAAATGTCTCTTGTGCAAACTATTTACTTTAGAACAAAAAATATGTTAGGAACCTCAATAGCATTTTTGAAGACCTATCCATAGATTCTATACCCCACACGTATGGGTTTGATGAAAAACAAATTTTTGAGTTTCAGTTCTGAGTATGGGGGATTTTTATATAAAACTAGAAAAAAAGCATAGGCCTTATAGTTTCGAAGAAAAGTGGCTGTGACACACGGGCGGACAGACAGACAGACATGACGAATCTATAAGAGTTCCGTTTTTGCCATTTGGCTACGGAACCCTAAAAAGATCTACTTAGTAGTTTGCATAGCTATTGAACTATAAAAAACGCGATGGGAACAGGAATCTACGACGCAGATTTTTTAGTTAGCGTAAGATAATATTTAATCAGATACCAAATATCTTATCTTATCAAAGAGTTTAGACAACGCAATAAATCTTTTAAGATGTAAGTATGTACCTACCTGCCTTAATTCCTGTAGTATCAAAAGTGGAATTTAGGTGTTACACAGATTAAAGAAAACTAAAGAAGAAAAATACAAACTAACCCCAATAACCCCAAACTAACATTTGAGCGCTGTGAGGAAATAGATTTGCAGTGACTTGCAACCAAGATATTCTTGACTTACCGTTGTCGAATACATATAGTCGGTAAGATTCCGGCATAGCAACCATGGGGGACTTCCTTGTCTTTGGGGACTTTCACACCTTGTGTCTTGGCTTGCATGGAAGCATACAAGCTTCCATGCAAGCCAAGTGAAACACAAGGCAAGCACAGGATCATAGTAGAAATATACCAGGATAGTTTCCAGTTCATCTATATATATAAAAATCAATGCCACTTTTCGTTGTAATTTTATAACTCAAGAACGGGCTCACCTATCCAAACCAAATGTTTAGGCTTTGTTCGGACTATTTAGTAGATGGTTTATGTGAAGTTTGCACAAAATCGGTCGAGCGGTTCTTCATTTATCACGCAAACGAAGTTGCGCGGGTCAGCTAGTCTGTTATAGTTTTATTACGAGTGAGTACAAGTGAAAGCTTAACAGCCCCCAATAAGCCGGATGGACGTCTTCCGGACATACACATCATACACGACAAACAAACACTGTCTTACCTGTTTTTAATGTTAGTATGAAATAGAGGAGTCTTATCAAAGTAATAACGGTAAAACAAGTAACGGCATTTTTGATCACAGCAGAATATTTTTCATTTTTTATGTGTTTGTTTACTGCAAACTATAAAGTGCTCATGACTTAGTATAAAAACACAATTTACTGTTAGCATCTGGATCACGTAATACGAGAGAGACATTTTTATCAAAGAACATAACTTCGATAGAATGAAAATATAATCATATGACTAGAAACTATTATTGTGCTATTATGTACGATGTACGATGGACTTAATACATTTTAAGTCTAGCTTATGACCGAGGCTTCACCGGCGTATTTCCTAGCATTTAGACAAATTCCGTGAAATTTTATTTTTGAAATATGGTTGCGATGGTGCATGAACCCGTTAGTGTACTAGAGCGAATAAAAGTTGAGAATTTACAAGAGTTAGGCATAAAAGAGGCATTTGTGAGTAAACTGAGTGAAAAATTTGAAAACCTAGATGAAATATGTGAGATTGAAGAATTATGGAAGCCGTTTAAGGAAGGACTTGTGGAAGTTGCGATTGAAGTGTGTGGAGTTAGCAAAAGACGACAAGGATGTATGGCAAAGGGAATGAGTGCGGAAGTTCTTAATGCGTTGACTGGCAAGAAGAAAGCATGGTTGGACTGGTTGGCTACAAAGGCCAATCAAAGAATGCAAAAGGCAACGGATGAGGATGTAAAAATGGCAAAGGATGAATATAAAAAGTATAAACGTGTTGCAAAAGAGACGATGATGAGAAAGAAAGAGAATGATAGAGAAAAATTTGATGAAAGGTTATCTGAAGACTTCCAACGGAATATTAAATTTTTTTGGAAGTCCATAAGAACAGTGAGGAGTCAGCAAACAATGTCGCCGCTCAATCACATCAGAAACCAGGATGGAAGTTTTGTAAGAGGAGAAGAATGTGTGCTAAAGAGATGGAAGGAATATTTTGAGAGTTTATTCGAAAAAGAAGATATACAAGGCGATACGCGTGTTTTAGAACTGAATGAATTTGGCGATGAAAGCGAGTTAAGTATGGGAGAAATAGTGGAAGCGTTAAATTGTATGAAAGTAGGAAAGACTGCTGGAATAGATCGGATTTCTGTCGAAATGCTGAAAGCTGGACGTGGCGTGGTAGCTTGCCAGCTGTACCGCCGTTTTAACTTTTGTTGGCGAAGTGGCAGAGTACCAGCAGAATGGTGTAAAGCTGTCATTGTGCCACTTTACAAAGGAAAAGGGTCGCAGCAAGAGTGCAAAAACTACCGCGGCATAAGCTTGCTCAGCATCGTTGGCAAATTGTATGCAAAAGTGTTGATAAAAAGAGTGATGAATGAAACTGAAGGAAAAATGTGGGATGTTCAAGCAGGATTTATGAAAGGAAGGGGATGTACGGATCAGGTCTTTTCCTTACGATGCGTAGCTGAGAAAGTTTTGGCTAAAAGTCAAAAGGTCTATTGCATATTCGTGGACTTGGAAAAGGCCTATGACAGAGTGGTGAGGAATGAACTGTGGTCAATATTGTCCATGTATGGAGTGAACAGCAACTTGATACGGGCACTGAGGTCTCTCTATGAGGGTTCTAGTGCTTGTGTCAGGATCAACGGGGCCTGCACGGACTTCTTTCACATTGAAAAGGGTGTGAGACAGGGCTGTGTAGCGTCTCCGTGGCTGTTTAATCTATACATGGATAGTTGTATGAAAGAACTGCAAGAGAGTATGTATGGTTTAAAAATGAATGAACTGACCGTCAAATGCCTCCTATACGCTGATGATCAGGTGATATTAGCATCATCAGCGGAGGAATTGCAGCTGATGGTTAATAGTATGAATGAGGCTCTAAAAAGTAGAGGAATGAAAGTTAATGTAAACAAGACGAAAGTTATGGTTTTTGAAAGAGAAGAAAGTATGACGAATTGCTCAATCTTCATTGAAGGGCAAAGAGTGGAACAGGTGAAAGAATTTGTATACTTGGGTTCCAAATTTGTAAGGGATGGAAAGTGTGACCAGGATATTGAGCGAAGAGTTTTGGCAGGAAATCAAGTGAATGGGGCTATGTACACCTTTATGAGCAGTCAAAATGTGTCTGAGAAGGCCAGGTTGGCTGTACATAGGGGAGTGCTCATCCCTACACTTATGTATGGTAGTGATAGTTGGGTATGGCAGAAGAAGCATGAAAGCAAAATTAATGCAGTGGAAATGAGAAGTCTGCGAAGTATAGCTGGAGTGACTTTAATGGACAAAAAAAGAAATAGCGTGATAAGGGAAAAATGTGGTATAACAGAAGATGTAGTGACTAAGATCGAAAAAGGGATGCTTAGATGGTTTGGACACGTGGAAAGAATGGATGAGAATAGACTGACAAAGCAGATTTATGAGGCGAGAATGAATGGGCAAACTGGTAGGGGTAAACCTCGGCGTACGCATGCCGATCAAATCAGAGACGTTCTGGAAAAAGGCAAGGTCAAGAGTACCCTTAACCGGCGAGCGTGTATGAAAACAGTTATGAAAGTAGAAGAAGCGAAAGTTGTATGTCAGGATCGTAGCAAGTGGAAAGCCATAGTCTCTGCTTACCCCGATGGGAGACAAGCGTGATTATATGTATGTATGTATGTATGTATGTATACTAACCCGTCTAGTCAGAGTGATACGTATAAGACCGATTGGGTCGGGCCACCTCCTCTGAACTGTGATGAGCAGATTTGATTGATTTACGTGAAGTATAATAATAACAAGGAGACAGACTATGATAGAACAGCTCTTAACATACGCAGTCTATGCTAAATGCTAGGGGTTCAAATTGTCCACGGAGAAATTGAACAATCTTTAACAAAATAAAATATCTCACTTGGGTATGAGTGATAGATATGACTAGTATGCACTATTTTTAATACGCTTTTATTAGGTCGTCGTGTATGTAACTAACAATGTAATGGAATCTAAGGAAACTAATTTAACCATCTTCCAAGGATCGTAGCGTCATGAAAATTGGCAGATGTATGTAGTTCTGATGACAATACAATAATATAGTACTGTCAAACTGATATGATGACGGAGCCGGAAGATAGGTACTGAAAACCAGTGGAATCTAAGGCAGCTAATTTAACCAGCTTCCAAGGATCGTAGGGTCATGAAAATTGGCAGCTGTATGTAGTTCTGATGACAATACAATAAGATGGTACTGTCAAACTGATATGATGATGGAGCCGGAAGATAGGCACTGAGTCTTCGATGGAAAAAGTGGAATCTAAGGTAGCTAATTTAACCAGCTTCCAAGGATCGTAGCGTCATGAAAATTGGCAGATGTATGTAGTTCTGATGACAATACAATAATATAGTACTGTCAAACTGATATGATGATGGAGCCGGAAGATAGGTACTGAAAACAAGTGGAATCTAAGGAAACTAATTTAACCATCTTCCATGGATCGTAGCGTCATGAAAATTGGCAGATATTTGTAGTTCTGATTACAATACAATAATATGGTGCTTTCAAACTGATCTGATGATGGAGTTTTAAGATATGAACTGTAACTTCACGATTGAACATCGTATCATAGCTGTGTTTGGATTTGTTAGAAAAGTCTTGTAATGAACTTTGACCACGATTAGGGTTTAATATTATAACAAACCTGTTATATATTGACGTTAATATTGAGTGTAAATATTGACATAGGTACCTGCAAAAAATGTATATGTATTAGAGTAATAATGAAATATTTTCACATTAGTCAAACTCAGACAAAACACCATGTAATACAGAAATCCCTACTAATATTATAAATGCGAAAGTAACTCTGTCTGTCTGTCTGTTACGTTATCACGCCTAAACTACTGAACCAATTTTGATGAAATTTGTTGTAAAGAAAGTTTAAGTTTAGGGGAAGGACATAGGCTACTTTTTAACTTACTGCGCAAAAGGAGGATAATGATTTTGTGCGATAACGACGTCTAAGCGGTTGAAGCCGCAGGGAGCAGCTAGTAAAGGTATTAATGTTGTGACTGAAAAGTATAAAATAAATAAATGGTTTAAAAAACCCTAGAAAACCACGCTTTTATATTGCACGTAAAAACCATAAACAAATTATGGATCGTGCAAGTTGCCTCTATTTCTATGCTGAAGTGTAAACTATGTGCTTTTAGTTATAATATTTGATTGTAAAAGCGTGGGGCGCTGGAACAAGAAAGACTAATTTGTAAGCAAATTCCTATTAATACTCATCCTTTTATAATAAAAATCCTGGCGAAAACTGGCAAAAGTGGGTGTTGAAAATGCGTAGGCGTGATTAACTACTTTACTTTTCAAGTAAGTGTGTTATGCATTTCAATCAAAGCCTATCATCGTTAATACATTTCCGAAATATAAATAAAATGATATTAATAATAGTAAAAGTCACAATAGATATATAAAAGCGTGACAGTGTAAATTAATAGTTAAAAACACGCTTTTATAAATGTGACCTTATCCTTAATCTGACAAGACATCATGCAGCTTCCGCCAGGAAAGTCTTACCTGTTCCAGCGCCCCAGGCTTTGCAATCAAATATTATAACTAAAAGCACATAGTTTACACTTCAGCATAGAAATAGAGGCAACTTGCACGATCCATAATTTGTTTATGGTTTTTACGTGCAATATAAAAGCGTGTTTTTCTAGGGTTTTTTAAACCATTTATTTATTTGCATATAAAACCCTCCACTGCTGGACGTAGGCTGAACGAATCATTTGGGGAATTAAATCAATCATTCTCATACGTCTAATTGGATATTGGCGTATTTGGGGATTTTTTCGTTTGTAACCAAATCGGAGGAGTACCTGCCCAATAATAAATAAGTATTGCCTTCTAAATTAATTTATTTGCGAACGAGCAGAGCTGTCATAGTCTTACTACTTACTAATATTATAAATGCGAAAGTTTGTGAGTGTGGATGTGTGGATGTTTGTTACTCTTTCACGCTCGAACGGCTGAACGGATCTGGCTGAAATTTGGTACAGGTATACATTATAGTCTGGAATAACACATAGGCTACTTTTTATCCAGGGAATAAATTCCAACGGGCATCAGCTAGTTCTCAATAAATTAATGTATTTGGATTTATTAAACTTCCGAATTAGGGGATTTTTAGGGTTTCGTAGCCAAAAGGCAAAAACGGAACCCTTATAGATTCGTCATGTCTGTCTGTCTGTCCGTCTGTCTGTCCGTCCGTGTGTCACAGCCACTTTTCTCCGAAACTATGAGGTCTATGCTATTGAAACTTGGTAGCTAGATGTATTCTGTGAACCGCATTAAGATTCTTATATAAAACTAGAAAAAAAAGCAGTAAATTTTGGGGTTCCACATACTCAGGACTGAAACTCTATATTTTTTTTTTCATCAAACCCATACGTGTGGGGTATCTATAGATAGGTCTTCCAAAATGCTATGGAGGTTTCTAACTTAATTTTTTTCTAAAGTGAATAGTGTGCGCAAGAGACACTTCCAAAGTGGAAAAATGTGTCCCCCCCCCCCCCCCCCCTCTAACTTCTAAACTAAGAGAATGATAAATCTAAAAAAAATATATGATGTACATTGCCATAAAAACTACCTACGAAAATTAGCTTGAACGAGATAGAGCTGGTAGTTTTTTTTAGTACGTCAAAGTTACATCGAACTATAAGAACTTTTATATTATGTTACTTGCTGCTACGAAACCCTTCATGGGCGAGTCCAACTCGCACTTGGCTGGTTTTTAATACCTACCTACCTAATTATCGCACCAACTTAGCTACTTAAGTTGTCAGAATAACTACCTACTCTCGACACAATACCTACTTAATTTAGCAACGTAAAATAAGCAATATCATTGAGGCAAAGTGATGATTTAATTGAGCCTTTATCATTTGATCTGTCACGATTTGATTGTGAATAGTCACGACTTTTTAACCGACTTCAAAAAAAGGAGGAGGTTCTCAATTCGTCTGTATGTATTTTTTTTTATGTATGTTACGCGATATTTCCGTCGATTATAGACGGATTTCAAAATTTCTTTTTTTGTTGAATAGGGTTTACTTCTGAGGTGGTCCCATTTCCACCAAGTCAGGATGTGATGATGGGATCCAGGAGAAAACGAGGGCAACCACCGAAAATTGTAGGGACAACTAGTGCACTTGTTAACTTTTTAATTAAGTGCTTTAATGTTCTACATTTTAATATAGGTCTGGAGTCGATCTGATGATGGAGTCGAAAGACAGTCGAGGGCATTCCTTAACAATTTACAGCAGTTACCTTGTGTTTGGGCTTGATTGATTTGTATTGATGAGAACTTTACACGTAGATTGATAGATCCGTCTTAAAAAAGAAAGGAAGTTCTCAATGTTTAATGTATGTTCACCGATATTTCGTCAATTATAGGTACACGAATTTCAAATCAGCTTTTTGTTGGATAGAGTTCACTGCTGAGGTGGTCCCAATTTCACCAGGTCAGAATCTGATGATGGGATTCAGGAGAAATCGAGGGCAACCACCGAAAATTGTAGAGACAACTAGCGCGTTTGTTAACTTTTTAATTCAGTGCTTAAAGGCAATTTAATGAATGTCTGGAGTCGATCTGATGATGGAACCGAAAGACAGTCGAGGGAATTCCTTAACGATTTACAGCAGCTACCTTGTGTTTGGGCTTGATTGATTTGTATCGATGAGAACTTTCACCTAGATAGATATATTTTTCGATTCACATGTCAAAATGATGAAAAAAAATTTTTCAATAAAAAATAAAACCGACTTCAAGCAAATCCTGAAAAATAAAATTTACTTAGCACAAAGTAATATGTATTTTGATTTATCATATTTAATTCAATATAATATTGAAGTTGGTGCCATCAAAATAATACCTACATAAAACTATGGATTTACTTGGCGCCGACTTCAATATGATATTGAATAAAATCTGATAAATCAAAATACATATTACTTTGTGCGAGGTAAATTTTATTTTTCAGGATTTGCTTGAAGTCGGTTTTATTTTTTATTGAAAAATTTTTTTCGGGTTATTGTTATGGAACCATTAAATTGAATATTACTAACGATATTATTGCATCTGTGATATCCATTCTGCAGACTGCTGTTTTTTTTATTCATTGCTCATCAAAGTGATGACGTACTTACTCTCACTTACAGTCAACACTGCCAACCCGCGTCTCGATGGTCCGAAGTTTGCGATACAACGAATGACGCGATTTAACTTATTATTGAGACTAGGCGCCATGTCTATAAAAACGTTCGAGTTTTGAATATTAAAATTTATATAAGTAAAGTTATCTTATAGTGGTTTCAACCAACGAAATATATCTGCGTTCAATGTTCATAGGTAATTAGCTGATTTAGTGATATTTTTTTATATTAAGCTCGCCAAATTGACGTCGCCAGCTTGATGGAAAGCCATGGCGCATCTAGCGATTGGGGGCCACTATTACAGTCTGTAAGACTTCTGACAGTAGTCCTCAAGTTGGCGGCTCAGTGCTGTGCTTCTTCACGCTCCTCTTGAAGAACCCGGGATTGTACGATGAGGGAAACACGTGTGCGGGCAAGTCGTTCCAGGTTTTTATAGTTCGACAGGGGAACGATCTTTTGAAACGCTCAGTTCTGGCGAATATTCTCTCCACTGTGTATGAGTGGCATCTCTGCCCCGCACGCGTTGTTCGAAATCGCAAAGGAGAGGGTGGGATAAGGTTTCAACCTTATCCCACCTCTTCAGAACATTCACCGTGATACATTCGGTATAAGGCAGCCAAGCCAAGAAAGTATTTAGTCGCAAAATTTATTTATTTTAAACTTTCTGCACAAATCAATTTGTACAAAGGCGGACTTAATGCCAAAGGCAAAATTGTAAATAAATTTATATCGTTGCACTACTTATGGAGGAAGTGGAGATATTTCATGCAATTTATTAAGTAAACATAACATTATCATTCATCAATTTACATCACTATTTGCAAGTGTATTGTATACATAAATGACAATGTGTTTTCTTTGTTGAATAATATATTCTAAACGGAATAATCCTCTAGCTTCTTTATGTATATAAATGTGTGTTTATACAGATACAACTTGTTTGTTGTTTGCTGAAAACTTCTTTGGCGCCCAAATAAATTATATCAACCTGTCTGCTCTCCGTGTTTATTTATTCAAGCATACTAACGACTAACGACCCGCCCCGGCTTCTCACAAACGCAATTACGCATACAATACCGAGGGGGTAGGTAGAAGTGAATAAACACTCACATTTTGCGATAAGTGGGTTTTGTTGGTTTCATTTTGACTTTAAAAAAAAAGGTTAGACTGTAAGTCTAACCTTTTTTTTTACACACTTAACAAGGTGGTTTTTTTTAGATTTTCCTTTGTTTTAGATATTTTACATGATTTTTTACATGATTTTCACTTAATTCATAACTTTTTGGAAATTAAGTTTCATAACGTGGCTTACGGGTAATGCGATTTAGTAGAAATCGTTGCATGACGAAATGCTGTGTGTGTCTGTGTATCGACCCTACTAGAAGCAATTTTTTTAACAATTATCTCTGAAGATAGTAAATACTGGTAATGGTATACCATCACAATACTTGAAATCATAATGCCTTTTCTTAAAATATATTAGCCAAAAATACCCGAAATCGAAATAACTTTATATTCAAAATACCTTAATCCAATCCATGTTCGTACAAGGCCTAAATTTAAAATACATATAATTATTATTTATTTATTTATTGTACGCCAAGATAGTATTCCAATTTGAAATTTGATACAAAATAGCACTACAATGGGCGGCCTTATCGTTAACAGCAATTTCTGCCAGGCAACCTTTGGATGGACATATTTGGTAGGATCAAAACTGGTAGTTGTTGGCGTTTAATTTATATAAACAATTAATTATCTTACACATTACATACATATAAAACTAGAGAAAGCAATAAATTAAATAGTAGGTACATACATATACATACCAATAAATACACGAAAATAAACACAAACACGTATCCAGATACACTATAATATTAAGTAGGTATATGCAAACAGGAAATTTGTAGTTATTACTTGTTTAAGTAATAATTCTTAACACTATTTTTAAAATTTTGCAGTGTCTCAGCGCGTCTTATTTCTACGGGTAGCGCATTCCACAAGCGAACTGCTGTAACACTAAAAGAATGGTCAAAAAAGTTCGTGGAGTGCGGTGGCATTTTTAATTTCAAGTTTTCTGATGATCTCAAACATCTGTCATGCGTATCATGAAGAAACCTGAAACGTTCTTTTAAATAGGGAGGTGTAGATGGGTCTAACAATATATTATATAACTAGCGGTACCCTGCCACGCTTCGCTGTGACTTAAATATGGTGGTTTTATGTACCTATGAGAAATGAGTAACAAACCAAAGGATGGGTACATTACAAAAAAAATTAATATTGAGCCGTAACCAAAATTATAAATCTTTCTGAAAATTCAATTAACATCCAAATCAATAGAAGCTTCACTTGAAAAAAAAATCTGGTTTGTAATCAATGTTCAGTTTTTAAAACATCGTGCGCACGTTACAAAAAAAAAATTCACTCTAGTCTTCTTCAGTCTTCTTGGGCTCCCATTTTCCGCACTTAGGTCCGCCAGTGGACCCATTGTACGTGAGTGTTGGCTGTCACTCCAGCCAACCCAGCTCCGACCAGAAGCGCAGGATCCTCTTCGGGTCCTCACACGCTTCCCGGAGTGTTGTGGGGCAAATTCACTCTAGTCTAGCGTAATAATATTTCCCTCGCCAAAACTCTCACTTCAAAAATAACATGCAAAACATATCTGACCTCTTTATTAGGTAAGTACCTATGTACTCTCTTTTATTATTCTGAATGCAAGGAGGCCGCAATCAAACTTCTTTTAAAAAAGAGCAATCTGGTATGTACCTTCTAAATAGGTTGTTTATAATATTTTGTTCTGAAGCTGGCAGAATATAATTTTAAAAAAACTGACCAGCGCCATCTATAGGTAAAATCATTTTTTAAAGCTGTTTTATTCTTATTGCTCTTATGATAAAAGTGTATAAAGTAGCCTAAAACCATCTCTGAATCCTGTTGTACTATCGTGTCCAATTTTGAACTCAGTCGATTCAGTAAATTTTGAGTTTTTAATAGGTACTTAAACGCACACAACATTTTTATATATATAGATAAGGATAAAATATGAGTATTCCTGCGAAGTCGTACAGGAAACCACTTGAGCTGTGTTCGAAACTGTGAAACGAGATCATATTTGCGCAAACCAAATATAAATCCTATGCAAATATTTTGGAGACGCTTAAGTTTCTCAAGTTGGTCCTAGGCAAGATCTAAGTAACTGACATCTGCATAATAAAGGATTGGAAGAAGCAAGGAGTTTGCAAGCGCAATTTTTGTGGTTTTAGGAAGGAAACGCTGCAGTCTCCTAATTGTTCATGAAGATGAAAAAATCTTTCTTATTAACTCCTGTACATGTGGTCCTTACGATAAACTTGAGTCCAGAATTATTCCCCGATTTTTAACTTTTTCACTGACAGGAATAGTGGTCCCATCAAAAAGAAACTGCGGAATCTGCTACCAATTTATTTTACTTCTTGTTCTAGAGCTTCCTAATATGATGATTTGTGTTTTTGTTGGATTTACTTTCAGTCCGTGTGATCTACTCCGGACTCGGGAAATCAAACGGTGCTGCTCCATGGGGTGGCTACCAACGAAAATAAACAAAAAATTTAAAAAATCACATCTTTTATTTTGTGTACAGAGTGCCAAATCTTTCTCTCCAAAGTGATAGTAAATTCATAGAGTGTAGTGGACGATATGAGACGATCAGTCTGTTCAAGGCTTCTTTGCACTATAAATTAGTTAATTTTATTTTGCTATTCAGACTCTACTACAAGTAATGATGAAAACCGTATTATTTTAATACAAAATAGACACCGTATTGACGTAGAAAACACAATAGATTAGGTTTACCTAGAGACAGCTATTTACGAGCGACGTAAATCCTGTTCTATTTTAATTAGTTGTTATGTGTTTACAACTATTTCTTGAAACTTATTCTCATTCCACATAAGATGCTATTTCATACATTTTTATGTAGAATATGACATATTTTATGACTTTTTCGTAAGCGAAGTGAATTTATTAAAGTGGGCAATATAAACGCAAAATACAACTAAGTTTGATTTCGAAAATCTGATTTTGAATTTCAACAGTTAGTACAGTATTTAAAGCTGCAATATTCGACCTTGACAAAGCCTAAGGTAATTCGAAGAATTGCAGCGTTCGCTTTTGCCGGATTTCATTCGATTGTAATACATTATATTTACTGTTATAAAATCTGAGGAAAAAATGTAGCCGTAAAATATTGTTCTAAAGACCTAGGTATATCTATTTTATGACAAGTTTTTATGAGGATTAAACTCATTTATTTAGATAAAAAAGTACAATACTTGTTAAGATTTTTGCAATATTTCTCATTTTTCGAGAGCGATTTCGATCGAACAAAGTATTCCTAATCGTGTAAAAAAGCAAGAGTATCTAATAAATTACAATAACATAGTTTTATCAGATCAAATCGAAGAATATTTCCTAGTATAAAGTTCATCCCAAGATGAGTCTCTTTCGAATATACAAGCCTTAAAGATTATGTCAGTTTAAACTAACCCCCTAGCGAAAATAATATTCGTGAAGTAATGTTGAGCAGCACTTAATCTCTAGACATCGTCATCGCTATTGGCGGTTGGCTCAATTTGATAATCACAACGAGTCTACTGAATCCATCAGCCCCGGATCTAGAGATTTTTTTAGGCGGGGCAAAATGTGAAAATGCCGCCCCCGTTACCCCCCCCCCCTATTTTTAGGTTCCTTAGTTCAAAGTTGAGAGTAGTATTAGCGAAGGTACAAATATGCGTCTTGTATAGCATACACCTATATGGTGGCGTAATACGCGTAATGAAATGAAAGGATGTTTTAGATACGTAGGAATGGATGCTATGCTGAACTCTTACCGACTGAAAGCACACACATCCTACCACTGCCTACTACCGGAGCCCCGGGTAAGCCCTCGAAAGGATGTCCCAGGATTCCCAACTTTTGCTACCATTGCGACTAGGGAATGCAATACCGGGATACCGGGATCCCGAAATACCGGGATCCCGCAGTATTTTTGCGGGACCAGTCCCGCACGTAAATCGTGCGGGATCCCGCGGGATTAGCGGGATTGTGCAAAGGTAAACGCCATGTGTTATTCTGTAAGCGGAATCGCACAAACTGATTCGGTTTGAGAAAGTTTTTTGTAATTGTGACGTAATATATAACCTAATAACGTACTTATTTGAGTTTAGTGATTTAATCAGGGAGATTTGACTTTTCTCGTACTATAAAAGTATTCAATTATCTCGTACATTGCTTGCTGGCTATCTGACATGTAAAGTTAGGAGTCGTTTGGCAGACAAAAATTTTGACATGCTATGTTTTCTGCGCTTCTAATAATTTGCAGTAGCTATTTTATTACTTAACAAAAACAGACTCATGGGAGCGTATGAAACTGCCCTGTTTGCTTAATCATAAAAGAGCTTAATGATTAAGTCTTTTATGATTAAGCCAACACGCCAGTTTAGATTTAAAGAAATTCTTAATTTTTAGGTTTCGCGAAAGTTGAAATGTCTCTAATTCCTGAACCACAAAATCCTAAACATTGAAAATTGTGCGAAATAATCCTTAGAGTATTTCCATTTCAACACTGAAAAAATTTATGGAATCGGACCACGCATTCTGAAGTTACAACTAAAAATCCGTTTTGTCTTTCATCCCGTCTCCCAAAGGAACCGCGCAAAATATCGGGATCAAAAGTATCCTAGAACCTTCCTCGCATTATAAGCTCTGATTGTACCAAGTTTCAGTCAAATCGACGCAGTAGTTTTGGCGTGATACTTATTCGGGATACAGACAGACAGACAGACAGACATGAAAAATTTAAATTACATTTTCGGCTTCAGTATCGATTAGAGAACGCCCTACAAATAAAATTTTCAAAATATCTTTCATGTACAGACTCTCGACCCTCAACAGTTTTATTATATGTATAGATATTATGTATATCGGTTTAATAATCTCAATACAAAAGTAATATTAAATAATTTATTTTTCCTTGTGCCCCGCGGACTCAGTGTTCTGTAAAAGATCACTGCAGTAAGTTACATTTACTATGGCCGGTCCTTAGATGGGTGACCACTTTGTTACATTTATTTGACCGTTGCCGTGCTTCGGATGGCACGTTAAGCCATTGGTCCCGTTTGCCGGTAAAATGGCAGCTAAGTCAAGTTGAAGGCCCGGCTCGTCTCATCTCATAATGTCCTTTTCTCGAAATGTTCTTTCTCATTATGTCCTTTTCTCGAAATGTCCTTTTCTCGAAATGTCTTTTTCTCAAAATGTCCTTTTTGCGAAATGTCCTTTTCTCAAAATGTCCTTTTCGCGAAATGTCCTTTTTTCAAAATGTCCCTTTCTCCAAATATGTGTTAGGATATAAAAAAAATAACCACGAAGACTAATGCGGAAGCTTCGTTGCGCTCCGCTCCCGCCTTAGCCTTCTAACCTAACCTATCCAAGTCGGATTGAGCGGGGTTAATCCTGTAGTGCACATATTTTGAGAATGGGAAATTTTGAGAAAAGGACATTAGGTATGAGATGAGACCATATGCCTCGTCCTGCCTACCCCTTCGGGGATTAAGGGGGTGACTATTTTTCAGTTCTAGATGGATGTATGATACAGAATTCTATTCTTTTCTCAATGACTTTCAGAAATATGCGGGATCCCGCAAATACCGGGATCCCGCGGGACTGAGATTGCTCAGTCCCGCAAATACCGGGATTACAATCTTGTTGCGGGATTGCATTCCCTAATTGCGACCTTACCTAGGGGGTTCGGGTCCTCTCCCGCATCTTTGGGGGCTGTTCAGGTATTATCCCGCTGGGCATGCGTGAAACGTTCACGTCACACTGTCGGCTTGGGCCTGCTTCTGTTAAGAAGGTGAGCAGGCCTCCGCCGTTCTCAGGCCCCCGGTCATGGAGACCGAGAGCCTTGGGCGAAGACAAGTCTGCGGCGGGGCGCCGCAGTTATCTCCAGTTGCCCGTATCCTCCCCTTTACTCCACGCCACGCCACTCACGAGCATGAACTGCCCGCAGAGAGTCAAGGCGACATCCCACCCCCGATCTCCAGTGGGAGTAACCCACTGGAGATCATGGCCGCCATGACCTCCCCTCCAGTCAGAGAATGTCCATGACCAGACCTGCTAATAGAACCTGGCGCTGTTGCACTCACGCTGTGCACTCCTCCAATGTGTGCACCTCGCAGTGCTGTCACTCAGATGTGGTTTCCCGGTGTATTCGTCACACAAAAGCTCCCGCGCCCAGTAATCATATGCAACAATCGGTAGAAGGGGTTGCCGTTGCTCCTCTCCTTCTGAAGAGAGAGGGTAAAGAAGAAAAGGGAATCTTTCAGCTGTAAACGCACATTCCTGTGTTTCCTGGCATTTAAATCTAACAGGTTTTCTAAATTAAATATGGAAATGCGATCAGGCCCGGTCGAGATTCGCCACGAGATGCCGCCTCTTTTCTTCTGCGTCGGACCGCCCCCCTCTGAACGGTCAGAAGATGTCTATATAGTCCTTTAGTAGTATTACCGCATTGTGAAGAGAGGGTGGAGGACGGATAGGAGATCTTCCAGCTGTAAACGCACACGCCTTTATTTCCTGGCATTTAAATCTACCAGTTCTTCTAAATCCCATTGGTAAATGCGGTCATACCCGGTCGAGATATGCTACGAGCTGCCGCCTCTTTTCTGAGTTCTCTAATGAGTGAACCCAAGGGATAATATGCCGAAGCAATAGTGTTCGATAACACAGATCCCTGTGGACCCTGTGGTACTCTAGAATTAAACTGCATAAAGCAGGGAACCTGACCAGCATAGAGGAATAGTAGGGAATAGTAGATATACGTCACCCGTGCAGGAATCTGGCCATCCAGCGGCACAATTGAGACGGTCAGAGCAGAAGTGCCTAATCCTCTTTTTAACAGTATGCAAAAATGGTCTAGCTTTTTTTTTTCATATATAAGACAAAAAGAAAAGAAACTATAAAGCTATCCGTTGACGTATGGTGCAACAAGAGATATTTTAAGAACAACACAACAAATTTTCAAAAATCAGAATATGACATACTGTGGCCGCCCCTGCGTTGGCCGCCTTCACAACATGCTGCAAGTTTGTAAAGAAGTGATGCATGCATCTTGGAATTGTTTGCTACGTTTCAAGCATCTGGCATATATCTATAGTTATTTCTGATATAATTTGAGCAAATACCATAATTATTTCTTGTGAAAAGAGTTGAATAACTTTGAGTGTTTAATGTTAGGTAGGTAATCTACTACCGTCAAGGTTATTAACTAATGATTTCTGAAAGTTTGAATTTCTCGCCCTCTGATTTGCCGCCCCCTTGATTTTGCCGCCCGGGGCTCGGGCCCCGGCTTGCCCCCCCCCCCCCTAGATCCGGGGCTGGAATCCATATTGTAACGTAGAGCCTTCAATATTACGTCTTCTGCACTCGTTGGTGTCTTTTTCTTAAGATATCGCCTAGTTGTTTTACTTTCTGAAGCAAAAATTCAAATAAAAAGATCCTGATTTAATACTAAAGCTTTCTTTTAATGGTATAAAACGTTATATTATACAAAACGGATTTTACAATTCTGTAGGTAGTTCCTGAGCTTAGCGAGCTCAACTACGATGTGAACTCACGCCCGAAGAAGCGGAAAAATATCCTGCCAACCAAACAAGCGAGAGAGAACCCAAACTATTTGGCAAGGCTGCGATGTCGAAGTATATTGGGAAGCCTGAGCCAGCCTTCCGACGAGTTACCTAAGGCATACGATGCTAGACAAATAGGTAGGGAGTAGGGACTTTGTGGTTTTTATCGTTTCTAGTTCTGTATCATAGTATATGCGTAAATTTTAACACGTAAATACTAATAATTAAACAATCTCTTCTGTTTCATATTTGTATCTGCTTCTATACATACTCGTATAATAAATTCGTAAGGTATAAAGAAAACGAACTGGTCATATCACGACTTCCCTAAGGAAATTGGGGGGTAACTGTAGCTAGGCAACGCCTATTTCAGTGGAGTAACACGTAAAGTATAAGCCAGTTGACGTGTCTATATAAACCTTTAGGAAAGCAAACGCTAGCTCAAATTTAAATCGATTAGCGACATCTGTTGATCGTTTTTGTTACTGAAATCTTAATATTATTATTTTATTTTTATGATTAATTATACATTTACTTACACAATTGTGTATAAAAATCATATTTATTTAAGAGTGATTGCCTTGATATATAAAAAACTATAATCTATTATATTTTTAATATGTAGCAGTCTAGGTACTTATCTTACGGTACGGTAGGTACGGAATTCAACATTACCTTACCGTGTCCTATACCTATTTAAAATTAAAATAGGTATACTCTAAGTATGACGACTGGCACACTAATCTTAATAAAATTTCTTATCCTAATATGCTTATCAAGGCCCTGTCAAAATAAAACATGACTGTACCAACATCTCATTTGAAATGCAATCAAGATAACTTTATTTTTAGTGTTGTGAAGCCTCATTTTAAACCTGAGCGACTTTATAGTTACAAGATTAAGCATTTATGGCCGCCATTAGCCGCCAAGTGGAAAGCATAAATCATAATATTATATTTAAACAAAACCAGTTAAGGATTTAGATGTATTTTTAGAATGTTGAGAAACGAGTAAGTAGTCATCTGACCCTGCACGATTGACGTCAATTCCTTGCCGTGATCTACATAATATAAGACTGCGCACGCGTTTGTTAACTGCCTATTCAAATTACGAGTTTTGGACTCCTATTTCAGGTATACTTACCTACAAAGGACACAATAATACTTTTAACGGTTTCTATTTCAGTACAATATTATTTTCTAGAAGGATAATTATGTTGTTTTGGAAAAAAGGATGAGATTTTTTTTCGTCACGGGTTGAGGTCTTTTAATATTTCCGTTTGCCTATTGTTCTGTAACTGATCACTCCGTTAAACCTTTTAATATGCGGTTGGTTCTACAAATAGGTTTGTTGTTCGCTTAAAATACACACACAAACAGACGATTTATATAATTAAAATATCATACTCGCTTAAACTTTGCCAATGAAAAAATAACATGAACGTAATGAACGATAAGTCTTATGACGTTGATTAGACCTCAGTGTTTTTAATGTGTTAGGTACTCCTAATATTTTAGTAAGTATTGGTAAACTTCCAATCGAAATGTGAGCAATGAGACGAATCCTAGAATAACAAATAAGATTAGCTGGTCAACCACTACAAAACTATCCAGATTATTAGTGACTAGCGGACGTCACGCGGTTTCACCCGCGTAGTTCCCGTTCCCGTGGGAATACGGGGAATAAAATATAGCCTATATTCACCGCAAAGAGTGTAGCTTCTCAGCAGTGAAAGTATTTTTCAAATCGGTCTAGTAGTTCCGGAGCATATTCCGGCAAACAAACAAACAATCAAATCTTCCCCTTTTTAACATTAGTATAGATATGATCCTATGTTTACCATTGCTTCCGGAACCCTAACTTTTTAGGGTTCTGGAGTCAATGGTAAACATAGGATCCTAGGCCAAATAACAAAGAGGACTGCAATTAAACGGACTAATACAGCAATGGTTATGAAGTTATGTCATTTATAAAAGGTGACATAACAACATACATGAAATCTGCATAATTTGCGGTTGATCAGGTTACATGGCACGATTATATTACTGTACTCAAGGAGAATAAATGATATAGATCAATATTCTACTAAAGCAGTAGTTATCCATACTTAATATTATAAAGCTTAAGAGTTTGTTTGTTTGTTTGAACGCTAGGATCTCAGAAACTACTGGTTGGATTTTAAAAATTCTTTTACAGTTTGATAGTCCATTTATCGAGGATGGCTATAGGCTATATAACATCACGCTAAGACGAATAGGAGCGGAGCAGCAATCAAGAATGTTTTGAAAACGGGGAATATTTTTTACAGTCTGAGAGATTCCGAGGCGTACGCTGCGTAAATGGTTACAGTTAGGTTAAAATTGTGTATTACAAAATTTTTCTCTTAAAAAGTTCAAAAAAAAAGTCCGCGACAGCATATGACTATCATATAAGGTTCGCCCACAATAACCTAATTTGTCTATCTCTTAAGGTAAAATCTCACTCACAGGCTCACGATAAAATGAAACTGAAGAGTTTGTTTGTGCTGGGATCTCAGAAACTACTGGTTGCATTTCAAAAATTATTTTCCAGTTTAATAGTCCGTTTATTGAGGCTGGCTAATGGCGATATAACATCACGCTAAGACGAATAGGTGCGGAGCAGCCATGAATAATGTTTCGAGAACGGGTATTATTTCTTTCTTTTGAGAGCTTCCATTGCTGACGCTGCATAAGTAGTTAAAGTTACGTAAAAATTGTGTACTACAAAATTGTTTCTCTTATAAAGTTATAAAAAAAGTTCTTGACAGCATATGCCTATCTTTTAAGGTTCACTTGCAATAACCCTCTTATTAGGTTTTAAAGTATGAGCGACGTGACGGGAGTAAACTTGGTCTGCAGTGGCAGCCAGTCAACTGAATGATAAAAACCGGCCAAGTGCGAGTCGGACTTGCACACGATGAGTTCTATACCGAAAAACGGATGGGTGGAAGTAAAAGCGACGGGAAACATTATATCACTTTAACACCTCTTTCCTTCTTACTCTTATGTGACGCAAACGAAGATCAGCGGTTTAGCTCTAATGAATACAAGCGACGCGACGCGACGGGAATAAGCGCGACGGGGGTAAATGCAACGGGAAACATTACAATACTCGAAATATTAATACCATACCTCACTCGCATGTGACGCAAACGAAGTTGCGCGGGTCAGCTAGTATTATACTAAAATTTGTCTATTTCCTTCACCGAATGCTACATTTCAGACTATGTGACGCACAGTTTGATCATTATTTGGAATCAGGTGATGGACACTGACATAACTTACATGTACGAATGTAGCTTGGGTAACACATTTATTGTTAAAAATTACAGTGAAACATAATTAAAACATATAAAAATTTACATTATTACTATTTAAACTAAACCTAAATAAGGCCCCCGTGGCTTTGTGCCCAAAAGACTAGCAGAAATTCCCCTTTAGCAATACCTATTCGCTGAGACAGAAAACTGCCAGCTGTTGGGTCACCAGTCGACTCTACTAGAAAAGGCTTGGAGAGCTTGGATTAATTCAATTCAATTCATTATCATTATCATGCCCTAAGAGTAAGATACACATAAAAATATGCACTTGAGTTCAAGTTTTGGAGTCAATCACTGCGATAAGCATTTTATACTGTGTACTGGCTGCAGCATTTCCATTTACAAGCGTTACAGTGCTTCGGAAGGCACATTCAGTTACACTCGTTACACAAAGTGGAAAGGCAATTCGAAAATTTTCAACCTGCACCTGTCAACACGGCCCAAAATAAAAATAATTCAGTGTAGGCGTATAGTATAGTAAACATCGGACTACCCCTTCCGTGTTTTAGGCAGGATTATAATGTCTGTATGTATGTACCGAAGCTCAAATACAAATAAAAATGGAGTTGAAGAGAGAACCTACCAGCGAAACACAAAACTAGGCAAGTCGACGGTCACTAAATAAATCAATGACCTGAAACTTCAGTGTCAAATGTTACAAATAGGTATCTATTATGTAAACATCGCATGCGTGAGCTCTGATCGTGACATCTTGTCTTATGTATGAGGGTCAAGGTTTAACGGTCGGGTGATCTACCTGAAATAGTGGGCTGATTATTGCGTGACTCTTGCGCTAACACGCCGCGCCGTGGGAACTGATGTAGCTGCGGTTGGGGTTTACTTTTTTTTAAATATTTACCATGCCAAAATGATGCCGCCGCCTGATGGAAAGCCACAGCGACATCTAACGATTGGAGGCCACTGTCACAGTCTGTAAGACTATATACACTGATGACATAGACACACTGTGGTCCTCCAGTTGGCGGCCCTATGATGTACCTTTTGACGCTCCGCTTGAAGAACCCAGAATTGTAAGGAAATGCATGCGCTGGGAGGTCATTCCAGATTTTTATGGTTGGACAGAGAAACGATCTTTTGAATCGTTCAGTTCTAGCGAAGATTCTCTCTACTTGGCATGAGTGGTACCTCTGTCCAGCACGCGTTATTCGGGATCGGAAAGGAGAGGGCGGGATTAGGTAGAAGAGTTCTTCAAAACACTTTTTATCAGGTCAGTTTATTGCTGTCACGATATCGTGGCCATGATGTCGTAGATAGCAATGAACTGAACCGATTCACATTGTTTTAGAGATAGGAAAAAAGAGAAAGAGTATTTACCTAGTATGAGTCTTACTTTGTGTGTTATGGAAGAGTCTACTAGGGAGTCAAGACAGAGTTCCACAAATATAAGCATATTATTCTGACACAATTATAGGGGTGAGAATCTAAACTTTTATACTTAATACTATAAAGCTGAAGAGTTGGTTTGTTCGTTTGTTTGAATGCTTGGAATTCAGGAACTTGGTGGTATTTAAAAAGTCTTTTACAGTTCGTTGGCCTATTTATTGAGGATTTCTATAGTTTATATAACTTAACGATAAGACGAATAGGAGCAAAGCATAATATATGCTTGTCCTCTATTATAATCGGACCAACAAAATGAAAAGTCTGTGTATGGGTAAATCATATCAGCCTACCTCTTTGGCGATATTAACGTGCTGTACGCATATGTAGTACAACCATGCCATTTTAAAATTCACGTTTAAACGAAACACGTGTTGCATTCCGTATCGAATAATATACGATAACACTCCTCACGAGACTGTCCGATTCGCTCTGCTACGTTTCAGCAATACATCATTACCTTATGAAGGTTTTCAATAGGTAAGCAAGTGATAGAAACAGCACGTGTTGTTATACTGCAGTAGTCTGGGCAACACGGTCTTGGTTACTTTTGAACTCTTTAGATGCAAACGGGAGCACGAGTTCCCTTTTTTGATCTTGATTACAGTGGTAAACAGATTGTGACATGATTTTCTTAAAGTTACGATTAACGTAAGAAAGAGTTGCTGTTGTTAAATAAAAATAAAATATATACCTGTGAGATATTTTTGTCCTATGTAAATAGGTGGTGAGTGAGCTCTTCGCCATATTAAAATGGACCGAAGCAGGTTACGAATTCCTGCTGATGAATTGTTTCAAATGTAAAGTCTTCTACTTTGCTACTAGGTACGAATCCTAAGGTATTGGCAGCTGGAACCTATGGTTTCACGTGCCTGCCGAAAGACGGAAAACTCGTAAATGAAAATGCTACGAAACGAGTTCCAGTTTTAGGACCAACCTTAGCGTACGGTGCCTAATCCAGTCTTCATTTACAGATCGGAGCTAGTGGTGCTACGGGCACAGACTACATGTTTTTTTTATACTGTGCTCCGGGCGTCCTATGATATGTATACTTACCTACGCAGTATTACTGTATATGGATTGTTTTTATTAATGACGTCACACGGAAACTTCCCTTCACCTTCGCCTACATATTTATACCTATATATGAAAGAATGAAAGGTACCTACGCAACAGAAAGGTACGCAGGACAAATTCACACCAAGTCATGAATTATTGCTTTGACATATGTGAGCCATTTTTAGATGACAAACTGACGTAGAGATGTGTTAATTATTGACGATGTCAAGTCGTGAGAGGGAATGATATTAATATCCCATATTCTTTACTTAGAAATTATTACATTTAAAAATATCTATAAATAGCGTTAACAAGTTTGTCATTTCTATTAACTTAATCATCGAGATTTCTAACCCAATACTAACTAGATGTTCGCAGTGACTTAACCCTTGGGGAGCTACTACCACAGATTATATAATATATTCTATACTACTACCATAATATATAGCAATATTATTCCAATAATTATACTTCAACTTCCACACTGTGAATCGAACTTTGTCGTCCACCACGATATTGGTTTGCTGTATTCGAAATTATTTCTCTTACTATGTAGTCTGTTGTGGACTGGAGGATTATTCACACTGTGAAAGTTAAAGCTAGGTGGTAAGCCACATGGTTCTGTGCCCAGTATCGTCGGGGAATATCTTGTCGCTTAATTGGCTACTTTACTACCCAATTTTTATTTAACGTGAGGGAAAATCCTTCATGGATGCTATGCCGGACTCCTACCGACTAAAAGACCTCACGTAACGCCCAACAGCCTACGGTTTGGAGCCCCGGGTAAGCCCTCGGAAGGATGTCCCTGGACTCGTAACAGTACTTTACTACCCTACTATGGGGACACCCATAGCAGGGTAGTAAAGCAGCCAAATGCATTCCCACGTTCATATTCCTAGGTTCTCAACGTTCCTAAAAATATCTACTACACAGTTAAACTATAACTTTTACTATGTCTGCGGTATGCTTTAAGAACAATATTATGATATGTATGTGCTAAATGCGCCTGAAATTACTTACGACCCAGGTTACATTACATACACACAAACCAGTTATAAGCAGATTCAGAGCTTGATCTCTGACTCGCTCATGGAAATGTAAAGCGGCCGCGACACTATCAGTCATAATGAGATTAGATTTAACGAATGTCATTTGTAGTGTCAGATGACTTTGGGTTATCCTTCCGAGGGCAAACCCGGGACTCCCGGCCATAGCCAGATGGTAGAGCGACGTGTGGGTTTAAGCTGGTTGGAGTCAGGCATAGCATCCGTGAAGATTTCCACACATGAAGAATGTCATTTGTATTACAATTATGTTGATATCTTAGCCGCAGGAAGAAATGTTTATCTACCTATACTAATATTATAAAAAGGGAAAAATTTGTTTTTTTGTTTATAACGAATAGGCTCCGGAACTACTGAACCGATTTGAAAAATTCCTTCACTGTTGGAAAGCTACACTTTTTGCGGTGAATATAGGCTATGTATTTTATTCCCGTATTTCCACGGGAACGGGAACTACGCGGGTGAAACCGCGTGATGTCCGCTAGTATTTAGTAAAATTAGTAACTGTTCCCCGCGGCTTCGACCGCGTAGAAGTCGTTGTCGCGTAAAATCATAACCCTTCTTTTGCTCAGTCGGTTTAAAAGTAGCCTATGTCCTTCCCAGGGCCTCGAACTATGCCTATACCAAATTTCATCTCAATCGCTCCAGCTCCGCAGTTTAGGTTAGGCGTGAAAGCGTAACAGACAGACAGACAGAGTTACTTTGATATTTATAATATTAGTAGGGATTACAGCGTCAATCAATCAGGGTTCTGTAGATTACTGTTGGACATAGTCCTCTCCCATTAATATGGAGGAGGGTATTTGACCATATTGTGTTACGCTCGCCACCTCGGTGTTTACTGGGTTTGTTTCGAGTTTTACTTCTCTTTCGCCAATATTCGTTAGTAAGAAGGTGGCATCGCTAACTGTCTAGATCTAGATCCCCAAATCCCTAGATAGGGTACTGTACTTATAGGCTGTTGCAATATGAACAAAATGTCAAGTGAATTCTAAATAAATAATCATGACTACGATCAAAATATTTGTACACACCCACACCGTAAAAATGGTTAGGTGCTTCATAATAATAAGCCAATATTATTGTAGTGTGATCTGCAAACCAATATTTTTGACTGTACATTATTTATTTATTTACTTACTGATTGAGTTGCCTGGCAAACTGTTTATTTATAAACTCACAACAAATCTATAGTATGTAGTACAATAACATTATCTTTATCTCATAGTTAACTTACTTATTGCACTATTTATTGACATTACGGTATCTAGAGATAAAAAAGATCATGCTGGGAGACCGTGATTATCACACACGGTCACGCTTAATTTATTTTTAATGTTATAAGTATGTAAGTGATTTAATAACTAGCGATTAAACCGGGGTTGTACTAATTGATATAAAAACAAACGCAACAATGATTCGCATGGAAACTACTAAGAATTCTAAAGATTCTAAAGATCTAGAAAGAACTATTGGAATTAATTTTGAAAAAGCAATTAGTATGCTGACTCAATCACAAATTTTAATGTGAAAAATTTTTTGATCTCGAGCAGGATTTGAACCCGCGAACCAGAAGACGCGGGTTCAAATCCTGCTCGAGATCAAAAAGAAATTTCACATTAAAACTATTGGAATATTCGACATAGACACATGCTGGTACGACCACAGTTTCAGATTATCAAGGAAATAAATATCTGTCTAAATCGCCTCCGCCATCAGATCCCACCAAGAACAACAGTATATAGATCTCTCCCCTAGTTTAAATTCTTGACTCCCTAACCGTTTACACAACCAACATCTCAAAAACAACCAAATTTCGGCAACAAAATCATTCATAATTCACGCCTACGCCTACGTAAAAAAATAATTAAAGAGGTTTAACATTCTGTATTATGTAAATGTTATTTTCTTAGGTAGGTAGGTACTCCATTTGGTTATAATAGTTTTGGAATCCAAAAAAGGCATTTATCAAGGCATTAATTTCTAAATTGAATGAAATACTATACGTATTGGAAGCAGCCGGCGGCTAAAGCTTTACACTAAAGAAGAAAAGCGTCGACCTCAAAATACCCTTACTGTTATTTGCTTTGGTAAAATGTTTGTAAAAAAGAAACGATTTCAATGCAAAAGGAAAACCCATTATCAATAGCGTTGCGGCCTGATACATAACAACAAGGTCAGTGAACTGCAACGCTCAGAAGTTCAATGAAACTTTGACGGATTCATAAGTTGGTCAACCTATGTTTATTATTAGCTTACAATGTTATACAATACTATATTAAGCTATCTTCCCTAGTTTCATGCACGTCTTCAAACCCCAAGAAGCGGAAATAACACCCGAACCAACCCCCAAGGGACCCAGGGTAGCCCGCGATGGTAGCCGAAGTCTGTCGGGAGTTCTGGCACATCCTTCCGAGGCTTTCCCGGGACGCCCGGTCGTAGACAGTGGCAGGGCACCGCGTGTTTTAGTCGATACGAGTCCGTCATAGCATCCATGAGGAATTTTCACACGTAAATAGTAATCAACCCTGGGTGCCCAGAAATAAACGAATAGGTACCCAGCGACCGTTCACTAGTTGACAGAACTGCCGTCTGACCGCCAACCATGTGAGCAGGTAAATTGATCAGTAGTTGCAGCGACAGTGGTGAGATTGTTTGGACCATTGAGTGTTCGGACTAACAATATATCTTGGAGGAACCTCTTACACCTACTCGTGGTTACAATAACTTTGGCATTATAACAACACTGGCACATGATACGATCATTCAATGCTTAACAGGGCTATGTGTTACCACAGAATAACTTATAGTGCTACGTAGGTGCTACGCACATATTATTATAGTGATAGTCATGTGTGTGGTGGTCTTAACCCAATCGGCCTCATTACAAAACATCATTCTTTTAACTATAGTACACTACTAAATACTTACCTAGAAAGAGAATATCTATATTTTAATCACGTGTCAAGTTGTTAGTTGTTTGAAAGATTACACAGAACAATTAATTAATTAATTTTCAAAATAGCACAGACCAATTAAGTTGAATTTATTTGTACCTCACAATGAAAGACACGCAAATTTTATCAGGAATTAATTTTTATGTTGCTAATAAAAAACCTAGTCAAGTACGTTTCAGTCATGTAGTGTTCCGTAGCTGATGATCTTTAGAAAATTATTACTTCAAAAACCTTTTTTTTTAGAAAGTATAAACTTTTAGGCCCTATCATCTGTGATAGCTTTTCTTTTAATATCGTTATAAGCCCTACTAAGTAATATATATTTTGCATGCCCAAATCCCATCATTCGCTGAATCAATTCTTGAAACTCGATTCCAACGAAATTAGTAATTCAAACCACTAAGTGACAGAAAAGCACAGGGACCAATTGACAGAAAGTGGACACCGGCGCAACCTGGTGGATGAACTATCACACTAGCGTTGCTGATCCTAAATTGAAAAAGATTTTGAAAAAACACAATTAATTAAAAACCAAAAACCTTGGACAGTATCCCACGAGGTAAACCAAAAACAATGCGTGTAGGAGAGACACCCTAGATTTTTTAATTCGAGATTTTATTATAACTTTTTAACGACGTAACTATCAGGGCCAAAGTACATCACTACTAAAGGTTACTGAACTGGACTGACGGATAGAAGTGCCTACATTGTTTACTACGGAACCCTGAAAATGTGTCGATGTGCAGGCGTCAACCTCGTGGTTCAGCCTCAGACAGCGGGCGCAAACGCAGTTGCAGGTTATCTCGCAGTGTCGCATGTCGGGCTGTTTCCATACACCGATATCTGAACTATTGTTTTAGATGGACAAGAATATACATTGTTTATAGTACAGCTTCATTTACAATGAAAAAAGAGTAGTTGGACCCAGATTGGACTTGAACCGATGACCTACTTCGAACCACAGATAACACAAATTATAAGTCTGATCGATAGCCCTCTTCGGAGTTCTGACAGACCAGCTGAGCTACCGAAACTGTTTGAATTTCTTCATAACATAATACTCGTAATCACATGATTTCACCTGTCCTTTTGCGCTGTAAATAAATCTACATTATTGAGTGACTTACTCACCGATAGGTGAAACCCTAAACTAAAAATAGGTTTCCTATAAAAAAGGGTTTGATAAAATACCAATACTGATGGGGCGAAATCTTAGATCATCTAACCACAGGATGCGCCTTACTTATGCATTGTTTTCTGCCAAGCCAATAGACCATTTGGTCTTTTGGCTTTATAAAAAGCACTGTACATCAGTACATCATTTTATATGATTAAACTAGTACATTTCATTGTAGTTGACTGTACAATAAAAATTAACACACAACAGCCATTACGCGTTTGTCGATTAATACATTTCTAAATATAATGAAATTTTATATGTCTTTGTGTTTCCCCCTTCACCCTATGAAAACTAGCAGAATATTTTTGTATGCGGTGGTTCGCAAAGGCTAGTCCCGTGATATATGGTCTAAGGGCGAAATGCTAAATCTCACTGAGGCGAAGCCGCAGGTGTCTACGTGTTTTAAAAAAAAGATAATAAGTTATGCCCTATTTTTTTTTTTATTAACGTTTCAATCTGCAGTTCTCTCCTGCGACTACAGCGGCTGCCGTAGACACTTTCACAGGGCCACAACTGAGTCACATGATACAACACACATAGTGATGATAAAAAGTCATAGAAAAAACGTGATTTGTGCTGTCCAGCACCTGACATAAATCAGTTAAGTACCTGCGATTGACGTCGGCATTACACCGAGTCACAGCTCTCATTAAAATCACGTGATGTCCATTAAAAATCATTCATGCAAAATAATAACGTTCATTACAAAAAGCGTTATTTATCTATTTTTAGCTCAAGTATTGCTTACAACGTGTATCATAAAATAAAGAATAATGGCCAACCACCTTGACTTAAGATAAAAATACATTTTGTTCACATAACAAGAATATTACGTGCAGATTGTTCTAGAATTTTGTACTAAATTGAAATATGTAGGACCTAACTTGCCTACCTAGTTATCTGTGCCTGCGAACGTGTCGTATCGGCTCAGTATTCCGATATCGCCAAGCTTCGTAGAACTTCCCATTTCTGTTTTTCTATGCGTAAGAATCTTCTCCTGGCAATAAAGTAAGACAAAAAAAATATCCAATTCGGTGCAGCCATTATCAAGTTAAGGCGTGACCAAATAAAAAAAAACAAAAACGAAACTGACTTCAAACAAAACTAAAAACTGAAAAATAAAATTTACTTAGCAGAAAGTCAGTATATTCTGATTTATCAGATATCATTGAATATAATACAGAAATCGGTGCCCAGTAAAACTATGTAGGCTTAGTTAGGCATTGTTAATCTCTTTCATAGTCATATTGGCACCGACTTCAGTATTGAAGTCGGTTAAAAAAATAGCGTACGAATTGAGAACCTCCTAATTTTTTGAAGCCGTTAATAAAATAGGGATTTTATACATATTATGTGTAGGTGGTACCTAGATACTAGCTAATACGGTAAACTTATCTTCCACATAAATTATCCAAGAAAAATAAAATCTAACAAACATGTTAATGACGATGATATATGTATTTAAATTTAGGTCATAATGTTAATAATAATTCAGGGCTTTAGTAACAGATTTGTTACATGGCAAAAACCAAAAATAGACCCATCAAGACCAATGACATAGTTTTTTATTGGTCTGAATTTTTATTTTGAGCTGAGCTATCATAATAATCTACTAGGAATATATCCGTATGACGCTAAATAGACTATTATCTTGATCTACATCTAATGACTCGTCAGGTCTAATGAAATAACTCATGAGACCTCACGAGCTAGCGTTAAGTTAAAACACAAGCAACTTCAGTTCACGAACTAATAATACTCGTACTCGAAACAAATAACCCGATTACTCTAGTATTCTCTATAGTTTTTTTTAAAACACCTCAATTTTGTAAAATCCTGTATCTTGTAAGTTTGAAGTTAGTTTTTGTTATATTTTTTTTTATTTATAAGAACAGTACTAAAAACATTCATTTAATTGAATAATTGTTTTCCAATGATAATATTTTTGTATTTATATTAAACTAGCTGATGCTTCGCCCGCGTGAAATTTGGTTCCCGTTCCCGCTTCCCATGGGAACATATTCCCGGGACGAAATGTAGCCTATGTGTTATTCCAAACTATAAGCTACCCCGGTTCCAAACTTCAGCCCGATCCGTTCAGCAGTTAGAGCGTGATTGAGTAACAAACAACCAAACATCTAAACATCAAAACCGCCGCCGCCGCCAAGCCGCCGACTGCGGAACTCGGTTGGAGAGTTCTCTCCCGTTCCCGCCCCGGCGCAGACTCTTTTACGAGCATGACCTGCTCGCATAAAGAGGCGGCGCAGTCCCACTTATAGCCGCTGGACATCATGGCTCGCACCATGGTCTCGAGCGAGAGAGTGCGCGTCCAGACCCACTACGAGGACCTGGCACTGTTGCGCCCACGCCGTGAACTCCAGCGTGTGGAGCGCTGTGTCATTGCTGCGGTCCTCGCTGTGCTGATACTCTGCCGTGGTTTCCCGGTGTCTTCGCCGAAGATACTTACCGAAGCTACCGTACCTGGTAAGTATCTGTGACAACCCGTAGGAGAGAGCACCTTGACTCATCTCCAGCCACTCGTCCATGACCGGTCTGACGGCCGCAATTGTAGCGAATCCCCCTTTTAGTTGCTCAAGTCGGACCTTCCATGTCTCCACGGTTTCCTGGTGGAGCACGGACCGCTGGGCCTCGATTTCTCGAGACGCAGGCCTTTGGCCCCGCTCCAGCGCCTTCTTGCGCCATCTAAACAGTGAAGCAAGGGCTCTCGCTTCCATGTCCCATGGAGGGGTCCCGGCTAGGAGAGATGCCGCCTCACCTGAGATCGTGCGGTATCCCCTTATCACTCTGACGGCCTTCGCAGCAATCTAGCTACATTGCTGGCCGTCAGGGTCTCCGCCCATACGGGGGCCCCGTATAGGGCCATACTTCGCACAATCCCCAAGAACATCCAAACATCTTCAAAAACTTTCTCATTTATAATATTAGAAGGATTTATTTCTTTCAAAACGCACCAAAATCGATTGCATCTATCTCTTTCTTGTGCGCTATTTTATCTTCTTTGATCAGATTAGCGTCAGATACGCTCTTAAACGACTTTTTATACTAAACTTAAATTCCTTTAGTTTCCAAAAATAGTTCGTAGGTATGACGATTGTATAATCTCGTTTCAAAATTCAGAAATAGACAACTACAAAAGAAACTAAAAAGACCATAACATGGCGGCATAAATTCTTAGTGCTGCGGCAAATCAAAATTGTTGTATTGTGTTTAAAATGTGGTAGATTTAATAAAAAGGAAATGTTGTTTGCATTTTGAACTAACTGGCTGCGTGAGATTTTAGTGTTAGGTCACTTCATCATTTGCCAGAGCCACATTACCATACATTTTTAAAGATTGTCTTCATGCTGAAATACTGTTATGAGCTGCGTACACACCGGCTGTTACAAAACGTAAAACCACATTTTGTCATTTTAAACATTTGTTAATAAATGCTAGGAGTTAGGAAACAACCTACTTAGTTTTAATATAACAATTGGAAATGCTCCACAATTCTCTTGCTGCGTAAATATCCTAAGAACAGTAGTTCCGTAACTGTAGTAATTACACAGGAACGAGTGATTACGATGTCTAATCAGACGAGTTCCTAGACAGGCCGCGACCCTTTATCTAAGTGCGTCTGCGCCGTCTCGCGACCCTGACATACTCCTTTAAACGTTTCTTTTTATTCCCATTCATTTCTTGTAGCTTTATAAACATTTGTTATCGATAAATGGTAAAGGAAATAATAAAACGTGACGCATTATTTATATAAACAATCACTTCACTGGCAATACTTTTCCATTGGTAAGTTGCAACACTCATTGTTCACGTTTTCGTTTGTGGAAACTCGCTTAGTCTCTGTATTGTACAAAATAAACACTGATGCAACAAGAGTAAAATAGAAATTTTGTCAACAAACACAAATTCTTTGGATTTGAAAACAAAGATATTTTCAAGACTGGACGATTCTGCTCGTAGACCTGCGACGGTCATAGAAAAAAGCTGACCGAACGCTACTGGTAGTGCCAAGCGGTAGTGCCACGGGAAAGAAACAAAGAAAATGCTTAGATGCTAAAAAAAGTACTCAGTCTCATTTTCAGGGTTCCTTACCCAAATGGTAAAAACTATTACTAAGACTTCGATATCTGCTTGTCGGTCTGTCTGTTACCATTTTGCATCTCATGAAGCGTGATAGCTAGACAGTTGAAATGTTCTCCGCATAAACAACAAATATTTAACACGAGGGGTCCCATTGCAGGTCCCATACAACAATCGAGATTTTCTTGCCATTTTTTCGCAAGTAACCCTCCGTGCGCGAGTCCATCTCGCACTATACCGGTTTTCGCTGTAAATGCTTTTACAACTTTAGATGTCCCATTTTACACGAAGATTATTATCATTAAAATTAATTTTTTATAGTATGTACTAAGGTGACAGGGTCTTCTCTCGTTTTCCATAAATTTATTTGCACTAATATTGTTTGCCATAATCGTCCCCGATTATAATATTTACTTGCACTATTATCATTTATACTAATAACGTTTGCCTTAACAACTCAACAGTGATAACTTTTATTTGCCATAAAATGACTTTCTATAACAACATATATCATAATAATTAGTTTCCATAAGTAACATATCTCATAATCGACTCTTGACATAATCAAAATTTGATATAATTATGAAAATCTATATATATAAAAATCAATGCCACTTTTCGTTGTAATTTTATAACTCAAGAACGGGCTCACCTATCCAAACCAAATGTTTAGGATTTGTTCGGACTATTTAGTAGATGGTTTATGTAAAATTTGCACAAAATCCGCCGAGCGGTTCTTAATTTATCACGCAAACGAAGTTGCGCGGGTCAGCGAGTCATACATAATATTGTTAGGTCAAAATTAATTATTGTTAACACCCCGACTCAGTGCAATCCGATCGGATAGGTTAGGTTAGAAGTCTTAGTCTTCGTGGTTTTTTTTAAACCACCCAGAAGTATATTATAGTGAATAAAAGTTATGGAAAATGGCATTATTGAAAACGAAAATTATGGCAAATACATTTATGGATTTAAATTATTATGACACTTGATCGATTATGATCACTGGAATTAGTGAAAGTCATTTTATGTCATTTCACGATTATGGCAGCTGAAGCGTTATTTCTAATGAAATTATGGCAAATACCAGTATGGCATATGAAATTATGGCATTTTAAATTATGGCAAACATTAGTAAACCATTAATGAAAATCAATACAAATCCTTTATTTAGAAAAAGTGTAATTTAAGCAATAGTCTTAAAAACCGTTGCGGTAAATAAAAATCAATCGCCAATCAATCATAATTTAACCCTAGGCGCACACTGGGCGACATGTCGCCGCGAGTTTTGGGAGACAGTCGCCGAGCGATAGATTTTTGTACGACGTCTGTCGCCGAGACTTGAGGCCGAGACGCCAGCAACAGTCTCGGCGACAAGTGGCCCGATTCAGGCGCAAACTGGGCGACAAGTCGCCGAGACATGTCCCCGCGACATGCCGCCGCGACTGTCGCCCAGTGGCCGCCTGGGGTTAAGGGTGGAATCCGTCAAAGATGCTACGCCGGACTCTTATCGACAAAACCACACGATGCCCTACCACGGCTACCACTGTCCACGGCCGGGAGCCCGAGGTAAGCCGTCGGAAGGATGACCCATAATTCCCGACAGACCGTGGCTACCACCGTGCCTCACTTAGGAGGTCAGGTACTATCCCACGTCTTTGGGGGTTGGTTCGAGATTTATTATGCTTGTTGGGGCGTGAGGCGTGCGTAAAACAAGCACGTCACTCTGCCGTATTGTGCCTCTTTCTGTAAGCAATGCGAGCAGCCCTCCCGCCGTCCTCAGGCTCCCAGTCTCCCACGTACTCCCCCGGAGATCATGTCTCGCACACCACGATTCCCAGGGCGAAAATTTTTACTTCCAAACCTGCCACGAGGACCAAGGGCTGATGCGCTCACGCTAAACACTCCGCCATTGTGTGGAGCGCTGTATCCTCACTGCGTCTCTCGCAGTGTTGGCTTTGGGCGATGGTCTTCCGGTGTATTCGCCAAGATACACACTTTCTAAAGCACCCGTGCTTACATAACTGAGCATTTGGCAACGTTCTACTTCAGCTTCAGCGCAAAGCTCCTTTAACTCGAACGCCACAATACTTTCGTAATCTAAAGGTAAAACCATCTGCAGCAAATTGTATTACATTGTGAATCAAATGGCGCAGTGAACGATGGAACGGGCTATACTTGAAGTAACTTTGAGAGATAGTCTCCGAAATGAGATTAGCAGGCAGAGTGTGTGTGTGTGTGTGTGGGTCTCCTGGTTCCGAAAAGGGACCGTCCAACCCAATAAGCCTCGCGGTGTTCCTCCTCACCTGGTCCGAAGGATATCCAATGATTATTCACGTTCGCGCGTCGATTCCGCCGGCGGCACCCTGCACAAATGTGGCTCTCCTCAGGGGAGCAAGGTGGGTGACTCCCTGGGAGCTCCTTCGAACCAAAGATATTATAATAGTATTACACAGTAGATAGGCAATTCCTGCCGCGCCACAGCTGTCATTATAGTTTGCGGGCGTCGTGAGGAGACAGAGACATTGGCTTAGCTTTATAGGTCACAGGCACACATTCAAGCTCTATCCGATAACATTATTGTATGGAGTTTCCGCCCTGTGCTCGAACGCCTATCTGCTTGCAGTGAAAGACGCTGACAGCGTCCGAACGGACGGGTGCCAAAGGCATCTCCGGAACACGGAGAGGTGCCTTCCACGAGATGATCTTATCTCATAGGACTAAAATTTTTATTTCCATACCCTCTGTCTATGGAGTCCCCGACCATGCATGTATCACGAGATTCGAAATTTAAAAAAATTCGCGTTGTATCTGAAAACGGGACAATTTAGCGTCCCGGCGCTATGTTTGGGGACACCGGGACAGGTGACCGAAAAACGGGACAGTCCCGTTTAAAACGGGACGTATGGTCAGTTTACTTATGGCCCACCTGTTACGTTAGCCCAGTCTTTCCCAAAGTGGGCGATAACGGCCCCTTGTGGGCGCTGCAGGTCTCAAGGGGGGCGGTAAGAGACCCAGAAGAAAATGGGGGCGTTGTGTATTTGGGTGATTTGTAAATTTATTTAGCTAAGAGGCCTCTTAAACAACAACTGCAAGAGCTCTCGACTCTCAACAACAACTTGTGAACATCAACTAATATGAATTAAAAGTTTGCTCAAACTCGGTTCTATATTTCTCTTCGCGTAGTTCATATATCTGTCCTATTTTATTTAATATAGAAAAAATTAATAGTTATCAGTACTCGTAGATATCTATCATGTTTTAACAAGTTTTTGTTAAATAACCCGAATTGTGCATTCCTGTATCAGTCGGCTGGTTCATTGAATGCTTGTTCGGACTTGTTGAGTACGATTGAGCGTCGAATGAGATAAACGAGTTTATGCATGTTTGTTTTATTCCTATCGGTGCGTGCTGCTTGAGTCTATCATGTTTTAACAAGTTTTTGTTAAATAACCCGAATTGTGCATTCCTGTATCAGTCAGCTGGTTCATTGAATGCTTGTTCGGACTTGTTGAGTACGATTGAGCGTCGAATGAGATAAACGAGTTTATGCATGTTTGTTTTATTCCTGTCGGTGCGTGCTGCTTAAGCATTCCTAAATAAACAATGTAATATTTATTTTATTTTCATTTGTGGTCTCGCGCGCAATAGATGAGCAGTACTTACGCCTTCTCTACTAGCGAAGTTGAACGTATTTCTCAAAGCAAAACAATGTCGGAAGTAAAAAAGAAGAGACGGCAATACTCTGCGGAATATATTAAATTCGGATTTATTGAAAATCCCACAAACCGATCGTCGCCTTTGTGTCTTCTATGTCTAAAAACATTTTCGAATGAAGCAATGAAGCCTTCAAGGCTGCAAGATTATTTGAATAAAATGCATCCAGATAAGAAAGACAAGAATGTAGCATATTTTCAAGACCTAGAGAAGAAGCATAATACTCAGCCAAGTGTAGTAAAACTATTTTCGGCGGCTGCTAAGCAAGATGACGACGGACTTCGAGCTTCGTACAATATCTCTTTGTTAATTGCTCAAAAAGGCAAACCACATAACATCGGAGAAGAGTTTATATTGCCAGCAATAAATGAAGTAATAACTACTGTGCTTCATAAACCGGCCGCAGATATTATCCGAAAAATTCCTTTGAGTAATAATTCTGTGCAAAGACGAATTGATGAAATGGCTGAAAACATTGAAGAATCATTGTGCGATCCCCTGAGGACAAGTCAATTCTCAATTCAGCTCGATGAGTCCACTTTACCAACTAATGAAGCATTGTTGTTGTCTTACGTGAGGTTTATTAAAGATGAGAAAATATGTGAAGAACTATTATTTGCTAGAAATTTAGAGACCGATACAAAAGGTGAAACCATATTCAATACATTGGAAAAGTTTTGTGATGAGAAAGAGATTCCTTTGAAAAATATTATTTAAGTTGCTACGGATGGCGCTCCGGCTATGACAGGGTGCCATAAAGGCTTCATAGCGTACTTAAAAAATAAAATTCCAGATGTCCTTGGTGTACATTGCGTTATTCATAGACAACATTTAGTTGCTAGAAACTTAAGTGAAAAACTATTTCAATCACTGCAATATGTCATCAAAGCAGTCAATAAAATCCGCAACAGCTCTTTGAATGATAGATTATTTCATCAGCTTTGTGTTACTAATGACGAGGATTTCAACCGTTTGTTGTTTCATACTGAAGTTCGTTGGCTATCAAGAGGCAATTTTCTGACTCGATTTTACAACCTGTTTGACTCTGTTATAGAGTTCTTGGAAACTAAAGATACAGAATTGCACGACAAGCTCATAACATCAAAGAATGATATAGCTTACATGACAGACCTGTATAAATTGTTCAACGACATGAATCTCCAACTGCAAGGCGATAAACTAAATTTAATTAAAATAAAAAACGTCGTTGCTGCTTTCGCAGCCAAACTGCTTCTATACAAAAAGAATCTGGGCAGACGTGAGTTTCACAATTTTCCAAATTTATCAGTATCATGCAGTAACGACGAATTGTTTGCCTACTGCCAACATTTGGAAAACCTCCACATTGACTTCACCGAACGATACCAGGACATTTTGAACTTGGAAATACCAGACTGGGTGTTGGATCCGTTTTCAAATGTCAACACAGCAATGTCACCTCAGCTGGAAGAAGAATTTATAGAATTGACAACAAACGAGGAAATAAAAATCAAGTTCAAAAATGGTTACCAAGAATTTTGGCTTCAAAAACCGATCCCTCAATTGTACCCTGGATTGTGGTCAATCGTTCAACGATTCTTGATAGCATTCCCATCGTCATATTTGTGTGAGCGTGGATTTAGTGCTGTGACAACACTGCTTACTAAAAAGAGAAATCGTTTGCTTGTTACCGAACGTGGCGACTTGCGACTGTTCTTGGGTAAATTGGAACCTGATATCAACAAACTTATTAAACAGCATCAGATTCATCCTTCACATTAGTTTTTATATAAGGATTGATTATTTTAGTTATATTTTTAATAAAAGATACTCTGTTTTAATACTATAAAGTTGCGTTTCAATAATCATTGTTATTGGCAGGGCGAGCCCGTAAGAGTTAACTTGAGACCTAAGCGCCGTTGTATGTTACCTACTGCGCTTAGGTTTCAAGTTGCGGGTTAAGTTTAGTAAAAGTTTCGTTTAGAATTCTCTGTTAATTTACATAATAGATTTTTTTTTTTTTTTTACACAACATCACATATATAGGTCACAATAATTTATTAATTTAATTTGAAGTTATAGTGGTTTTTAAATAGATGAAAAAATGGGGGCGCTAAAAAAATATTTATTCTCAAAGTGGGCAGTAGACAAAATAAGTTTGGGAACCACTGCGTTAGCCTATGGACGTTTGCAACACTGCAACAGAGGCGCTAAACACGACCTGACGACCCAGGTGCAGGTTATGACGACCCACTGTTGAAATTATTCAAATCGCCCATGCCATATGGGCTTCTACTTGGATTAACGCGTGTCACTTGTTTCAGTACAGTTAGTGCCATACTCTATATGTATAAAATGGCGTTAATAATAAAGTGAAGAATTTCAACTTGTTTCAGCACGATTCAGTAGCTCAGTTCACAGATCACTGGCTTTGGTTTAGGCAAGGGTTTAAAATTAAATACCGCCTGGAACAAGTTGTCATTTTTCCCTTTATATTTTGACATGAAAAGTGTCCAAAGTACGGTAAGTAATACACCTCTGCTTGTGTTTAAAGAATCAATACTTATAGACTGTAGTTTCATACATAATTACAAAGAGTTACGGATGTTCTCGTGACTGAGTGCAAAGCTCAAAGACCTCTCGTTTCACCTTTTCACTCGTCAACACTCAGCACAGTCAAAACAATGAAATGATCATGATTGTGATTCACTATTGTTCTACTTCGCTATTTCAATCATGAATGAATTCAAGTTGAATTGTTGTTAATGCGTAGTTGAGTTTATTTAAATTAGCGTCGTTGTGACTTTAATAATATTGCTACCTCATTCGCACTAGCGACAATAGTAAATATTTTTATCTTTTTTGTTATTTGTATTTTATATTTCTTTGGAAACCAACTTTCAATTTCAAATGAAGCACCATTTATCAGAATAAATTCCAATGAAATGCTTTGTATAGGTAACTAGCGGACGTCCAGTAGTTCCAGTTCCTGTGGAAAAACGGGAATAAAATATAGCCTATGTTCACCGCAAAGAGTGTAGCTTCCCAACAGTGAAAGAATTTTTCAAAACGGTCCAGTAGTTTCGGAGCCTTTTTTAATGCAAACAAACAATCAAATCTTTCCTCTTTATAATATTAGTATAGATAGATATAGATAATTTGTTTAATTTCAGGCTTAGATAAGAACGATACAAATCCGTACCCAGCGTAATTAGTTTTTATAGAAGAACTAGCTGATGCCCGCAGCTTCGCCCGCGATGGTGCTGTATGTGAAAAATGATTTTCCCGCTTTTCTGTTGAATTTTTTCCTGAATTTTCTTTGCTATAAACCTCACGGAGCCCGAGACCTTTCCAACGAATGGCAACCGTGGAAATCGGTTCGTGCGTTCTGGAGTTATAGCGTCAGGAAGGAAAACCCGACTTATTTTTATATAATAGATAGCGGAAAGTTTCTCTATTGTATATGTTACGCATGATAAACTAAATCTAAATGCGAAATAAACTTAACCTCGGCTACATTTAATTCACCGATAGCTATTGTCTTATCCAGGTCAAATATACTCGTAACATTGACGTCGATTAAGAACTTTTTCGTGAGATACTTACACTTATATCGAAAGATTTAATCGCAGTGTAATCTATGAATAGTGATTGCTTTCATTTTTAACAGACTTCCAAAAAAGGAGGAGGTTCTCAATTCGTCTGTATTTTTTTTTTGTTTTTTATGTTTGTTACCGGCAAATCGCTTGAAAGAGTTATCCGATTTTGATGATTCTTTTTTATTTGAAAGCTGGTGCTTCCCATGTGGTCCCACATACAGGAAGTCAGAATCTGATGCTGGGATTCTGGAGAAATCGAAGAAATCCCTCGAATCGAGGGAATTCCTTAACGATTAACAGCAGTTATCTTGTGTTTGGGCTTGATTTATTTGTATTGGGGAGAACATTACCCCTAGACAGATATAATTTCAGTCTACCTGTCACTAAAATCATGAAAAAAAAATTTTTAACAAAAAAACCAACTTCAAACAAAAACTAAAAATTGAAAAATAAAATTAACTTAGCACAAAGTAATAGGTAGTATATTTAGTTTTATCAGATATTATTGACTGTAATACTGCCAATATTTCTATGAGAGATTATTAATATCTACCTAAAGCTAAACCAATAGTTTTACTTGGCGCCGATTTCAGTATTACATTCAATAATATCTGATAAAACTAAATATACTACCTATTACTTTGTGCTAAGTTAATTTTATTTTTCAATTTTTAGTTTTTGTTTGAAGTCGGTTTTTTTTTGTAAAAATTTTTTTTTAATGAATCATGTTAACTTCACGAGACAACACAATGTATGTATGCTAAATAATACCTTTGTAGAAATTAAAGATGAATCTAGATTGGAGCATGTATTTATAACAAAACAAAGAGCTTTTGCCATTTTGATTCAATCTGAATGTGCAAGGAATTGTATGGATATGCCAAAATTATTTTGTTGGGATCCTGGGGTCATCCTTCTGAGGGCTTACCCGGGGCTCTCAACCGTAGGCAATAGGGAGAGAATGTGTGTTTTTTAGTCGGCAGAAGTCATAGTATACACGTAGGATTTTCCCCACGTTAATAAAAAAATGACCCTATGATTTTCCAGTATAATGAAAAATGAATCAATACAGGCTTATAGTCATCTTTCGCGATTCTTACGTCACTCAAATTAAATTCGCTAAAAGTCTGTGGTTAAAACTGTCACTAAATACTGTTATTATATTAAAGTGCATTGTGGAGATGTCGAAATATTGGAACTTTTATAAAGAAGTTAATATAATAACAAAAACATTCTAAATACTACAAGACAGTTGTGTATCTGCAGTTCGTATCATCTATTTGAGTCACATCCGTTAATGAATAATATAATTTTGAAACTTTAAAAATAACAGCTTATTTATTTACCGCGTACATAGATACAAGTTTAGGTAATATGAAAGAAAGAGTAATTTTAATGTTAACAATAGCGGTTGCTGACGCAAGTGCGCCCAACCTTGGCGATAGTTCTTCGTATATATACAACGATGAACATTTTCACAGAGTTTTTTACAAACTGCGTTCGTTATACAGAAGGGGATTTGCAAAAGTAGCGACTCCAGAATAATAATAAATTGTATGTAAACAAACTACTCTGCACATATTATATGTCGCTGCGGCCCTCTACTCTACTCTACGCTACTCTGCACATATAATACGTAGAGTAGAGTAGAGGGCCGCAGCGATGACACAGCGCTCTACAGGATGTCGGAGTGCACGGCGTGGACGCAACATTGCCAGGTCCTCATGCTGGGTCAGGACGTAGACACTCTCTCACTCGAGACCATGGTGCGAGCCATGATCTCCAGCTGGAGTACCTAAGTGGGACTGCGCCGCCTCTTTCTGCGAGTAGATCATGCTCGTGAAAGAGGTGGCGGGCGGGGCGGGAACGAGAGATAACTCTCCCACCCGAGTTCCGCAGTCGGCGGCTTGGGCGCCGCCAACTGCGGAACTGTATTCGCCGAAGACTATCGGCCTCCATGACCGGGGGCCTGAGAACGGTGAGAGGGCTGCTCACCGTCCTTACAGAAGCAGGCCCATGACGGCAGCGTGCCGTGAGGGATTCACGCACGCCCTACTTAGAAGCGGGATCACATCCGAAACCCCCCCCCCCCCCAAAGACGCGGGATTGCGGGATAGCACCCGAACCACCCTCTAGGCGAGGCTGCAGGTTAGTGGTAGCTGTAGGCCTGTTTGTAGTCCTGGGAAATCCTTCCGATGGCTAACCCGGGGCTCCCAACTATAGGCTGTTGGGCGTTACGTGAGGTTTTTAGTCGGTAGGAGTCCGGCATGGCATCCATGAAGGATTTTCCCTCACTCAGAATAGCATTCTGCGAGCTATGTCGACCACTTTAGTTCTCTGCCGGATAGTCTCATTTGGAGTCTATCCCTCAGAGATACCCCAAAAATAGCTCTTTCCTTAGCCCGCTGCGCAACTTTCATAGCATTGACTAACCCCACTGTAAGTGTCCACGTCTTGACCCAGGTAGAATGCACTGGTTGTAGACTAGAGTGATTGAATAGTTTTTCTAAATTCTATGGTTAAAGATGCTACAGGCAACTGTTTGAGTCAAATTGACTCAAAACGCCTGTGGTATTGGAATATTATTAATTTAGTTTTATCATTAACTCACGGTTTTGCACCTCTTTCGTATTTTTTTCAGACAGGCCCCTTTAGATATTGGAGTATCTGCAGGGTGCACCGAATACCCCCAATAAGCGTCTTACGCAATCGAGTAAACTTTTCATTGGTTTCCATCCCTTTCGCATGACCACCTGAAACCAAGAACTTCGATGAACAATGTCAAATTGACGACTTTTCCGCGGTCTTGAAGACCAAGGAAAAGTCGTCAATTTATACATTTTAGCCCAATCCGTTCAACCGTTAGAGTGTGTTTGAACAACAAGCATCCAAACACCTAAACGTCCAATCATCTTTACAAACTTTGACAGTTATAATACCTATTAGTAGAATCAGACACGTATAGGATAATGAAATATACTCTTCTGTATTTCAGTTTTGTCATTGTTATACCGCTAAAAGTGATGACTCACGGGGACTTATTTATTTCGTTCTCTATCATCTAATCTACCAATTCAAAGAGGTTTCCGCGAGGCTTGAGTGACTATAAAATTAGGAGCATGGGAGCATGCCCCCCCCCCCCCCCCCCCCCATATGATGTAGTTCCTGAGATCATTGCTTCAGTTTCATAATATTAGCATAAACAATGAGCTTGAAGGATTTATGTATGACGCCAGCTTAAAATAAACCGGCCAAGTGCGAGTTGGACTCGCCCATGAAGGGTTTCGTAGCAGCAGTAACATAATTTAAAAGTTCTTATAGTTCGTTGTAACTTTAATTGATGTTTTAACACGTTCGCAGTGGTAGTGATTTTTCTAACCGAAAATTGCGGTTTATGACGAATTAAAAAAAAACTACCAGCTCTATCTCGTTCAAACCAATTTTCGTTGGTGGTTTTTATAGAAATGTACAGCATATATTTTTTTTAGATTTATCACTCTCTTAGTTTAGAAGTTAGAGGGGGGGGGACACTCATTTTTCGACTTTGGAAGTCCCTCTTGCGCAAACTATTCACTTTAGAAAAAAATAATGTTAGAAACCTCAACAGGATTTTGGAAGACCTATCTATAGATATCCCACACGTATGGGTTTGATGAAAAAAAAAATTTTGAGTTTCAGTTCTGAGTACCCCCAAAATTTACTGCTTTTTTTCAAGTGTTATATAAGAATCTTAATGCGGTTCACAGAATACATCTAGTTACCAAGTTTTAATAGCATAGGCCGTATAGTTTCGGAGAAAAGTGGCTGTGACACACGGACGGACAGACAGACAGACAGACAGACAGACAGACATGACGAATCTATAAGGGTTCCGTTTTTGCCATTTGGCTACGAAACCCTAAAAATGGGAATTCTACGACGTATGTAAGTATAATGTGTGATTTAGTTTTTGCGGTTCCTAATTATTTTTTACTGGTATCTCCGATTGGCCGATTACGTCTTCGCTTGAGTCGAATTAAACAGTGTCCCTTCATCGAATGTATTATGTCATTATGCCCAACTTGTCGGCAAATTTAATCATAATCTAAACCTATAACATTAATTATTAAAGATCTTTTATAGAAAAGTCGTCTTAGGTACGCCATTTATCACTGAAAAACTACTGTACCGATTGCTGTACTCTACTCTGTGATTTGTTCGAAATGTCTTTACCCTGAATAAGGAAATACATGTTTTCATACAACTTTTATGGAATCGGTTTTTAGTCTGTAGGTAGGTACTTGTCTATTACTTAGGTTATATTGTCGGTTTTGATTGTACCAATAGAAATAAACAGACATACGGCAGTTCATAAGTCAAATAAGGACTCTTTAATAAAAACACACCTTTTAAATACACTCGAGAGCAATGAATCCGGGTCACTTAAAGAATCCTAAAAATCTCGGAAACTAAAAATGCTAGGTTAATGCAATAAATTGTATTTAATAGACAATGTAATACTCCTTAAATGAAGGTATTAAAACTTCTTAGTTATTGTAAAGTTATATCATAAAAAAATCAAATTTGAAAAAGGGCCACTTTCGAAGATGGAACTACGAAATTACAGCATTTGGTGTTGCTTTTGTTTGTAATCTGTCATTTATGTGGGTACATAAACCATGTTGATAGTGCTCTATATTCATTAATCAAGCTGAAATTATGTCGCTTACGCCTGAAGAATGCACCAGAATACTTACAATGCTGGAAACCGGCCGGAGTCAGCGCGATACAGCCAGGACTGTCGGTGTGTCGCTGTCAACAGTACAAAGAGTTCTCCGACGTTACGAAGAAACTGGTTCTAACCTACGCAGACCAGTAACGGGCAGAACCAGGTGTACCACAGCACGAGAAGACCGATCCTTGGTGAACACCATGCTTCGAAATCGCTTTCTCACAGGAACTGAACTCACCAATCAGTTTCGACGCCTCGGAGGAAGTAACCCAAGTGCATGGACAGTAAGACGTCGGCTTGCTGAATCTAACTTAAAACCCCTTAGACCTGCAAACGGCCCTAAACTGGAGCGTGGGCATCGTATTTCGAGACTAAGGTATGCCCAGAGCCACGTAAATTGGAGTATTGAAGATTGGTCAAAAGTTATGTTCTCCGACGAATCAAAATTTATGCTCTACAAGCACGATGGAAGACACAGAGTGTATCGAAGACCAGGGGAAAGATTCAAGCAAGCATGCATCGAAGAAAAAGTAGCCTACGGTGGTGGGTCTGTACTTGTGTGGGCCGGAATTTCTTCTGAAAGTCGCACAGAGCTGGTGATCATAGAAAACGGCTCTTTAACTAGCGTAAGATATGTGGAAGAAATCCTCAATGATCACGTTGGTCCATTTATGGTCAATTTAGGTGAGGATGCTATATTTATGCATGACAATGCCCGACCTCATACAGGTAGGATTGTGAATGACTACCTTCAAGAGATGAACATTACTCGTATGGAGTGGCCAGCGCGCAGCCCGGATATCAACCCGATCGAGCATGCTTGGGACGAGCTAGGCAGATGCGTAAAACAACGAAACCCTCCCCCAATCACGCTTCGTGAGCTCAAAATTGCTCTCACAGAGGAATGGGAGAATATTCCCCAAAATCGTATAAGGAACTTGGTGTACAGCATGCCAAACCGCGTAAACGCAGTAATGGAAGCACGAGGAGGCAATACGAAGTATTAAAATTCAAGAAAATCGTAATAAAGTTCAAAAATTTCATGTTTCCTATTTTTGTTTTAAGGAGAGATCGGCAGTTTTTTCTTTATGTAATTTTGTGTTAATAAAATGTATGGTGACTCATATTTTTTTTACTTTCATTTAAGGAGTATTACATTGTCTATTAAATACAATTTATTGCATTAACCTATCATTTTTAGTTTCCGAGATTTTTAACATTCTTTAAGTGACCCGGATTCATTGCTCTCGAGTGTAGTTGCAATACCTGTCCACCTGAATGATTTACTGCAAATAGTTACATTAGTTTCAATCGATGACAACAAAAAGATGCATACCTATTCATGACTGAAATTCGTTTTCATTTCATTTTCTTCTTAGGGTTCCGTACCCAACGGGGAAAAAAGAGACCGTATTCATGAGACTTCGCCGTCCGTCTGTCTGTTTGTCTGCCCGTCATGAGGCTGTATCTCAGGAACCGTGATAGTTAGAGAGCTGAAATTTTCACAGATGATGTATTTTGATGGCTGCTATAACAATTAAATCAGAAAAAAGGTGAATTAAGGGGGGTTCCCATACAACAAATGTATTTTTTAGTTTTCATTTTTTTGGTACGGAACCTTCCGTGCACGAGTCCGACTCGCACTTGGCCGGTTTTTTGAAGTTAAAATATAAACAGAAACAGTTAAGTATTGTTTTAAAATTCAGTACTCAGCATATTTATTTTGTTGTTTGAATGAATCCTTGAAACGAATGACGTACTTTATAATACAATATTAATTGTGGGAGAAATCGCGTCAACATTAACAACGTCACCGGCTCACCGTCTCCTATTCTTGCCTTAATTAAAGTAACGTGATATAATGAAAAATTGGCAAAAAAATCACGTTTGGTGTTTGGGAGCCCCCCTCAAATATGTATTATTATTTTTCTGTTTCTTGTAATAGCGGCAACAGAAAACATAATCTGTAAAAAATTCAGCTCTCTAGTGATGAGGAAATGATATTCCAATGATCCTTTACATAACCATTTATTCTTCTGCTCTTCGTATAATAGATACTCCTCCTATATTTCCACTCAATGGTATGATAAAATAAATAACAATCCAATGATTGTAGATCCGTTACATTTTTATTTTCACAATTTATCTAATACTTGCAGAACTACTAACTATTAATTAATACAAATATTCTACTTTAACTACTTAATTAGCACTTTACTGAACTCGATCAGGAAACAGAATGTGTCCTTTTTCCAGAATATTCACTTTTTATCGCCTCTCACCAACTCCCACCTCATACTGAACATTTATGTCAAATCAACTACCCACTATTTTCGAATAATCAATAAATGTTATAGTACAGGCTAATCATTCTACTATGAGGCGGTGTTGACATCACAAAAATTAACTTATTACTACTTAAAACTGAATGGTTTTAGAAGAATCACAACACTAGCTATCACCGTTCATGAGATACAGCCTCGTGGCGGACATACAGACTGACGGACGGCGAAGTTTCATGAGTAGTTTTTACCCTTTGGGTACGGAATTCTAAAAACTGCGAAAAAATTAACATGAATGTGATTTGTCTATAAGTCAGTAGGAGTTAGGTACCCACGTGATATCTGTGGGTAACTCCTAGCACCTCCTCAAAATCAAAATCCCACTAACTTATAGAAAGAGGAGTCTTATTCTGGTAAGTTGGTTTCGTTGAGTAAATCACTGACAAAAGCAAAATTACAGGCGACATAGGTCTTACAACGCATGTGGTCAATTTTATTATTTTTTGTTAGTCTGCTATTGCTTGACGAACGGCGCCACCCACACGTACCTATACACCACAGAAAACAAAAACATATTTACAGTAATCAACAACTTATACTCTTAAAAAATATTAATTATCTTCGTAGCATATGTACCTACAATTCTCCAAATGTGTACAAAATCAATTGAAAGCATGCTGAAAGTGTCAATATAATATCTCCTAAACCACGACGTCGTCGCGGGTCGCTTAGTGTTATCACGCCAGTAACTAAATTAATACCTCAAATTTTAATTAATTACGCGTGAAGACATAAATTGTCAACTACCGTGATTTTAACGAAACAATTGAAATTTTACGATTATGTTGCTTATTATCATCTATTCATAATAGGTACCTACCTGTCATACTCTGTATTTCTAAGTTACTGCGCTACATACGTTTTCAATAGTGTCCGACCGAAACTGGTTTTCCGGCCGAAACCGAAACCGAAACCGAACTTTCGGCCCCAGGGTCAGTTTCGGCCGAAACCGAAACCGAAACCGAAACTCACGTGTTCATATTGAAAAAAAAAACCAGCCAAGTGCGAGTCGGATTCCGCACAGAGGGTTCCGTTACAAAAATTGGACACAAAAATTACGTTTGCGGAGTGGATACTTTTTTCTAATTTTAGTAGGAATTTTTTTTTATCGGCATCAGAACAGGGTAAGGTGGTGGTGGCAGTGTCTCTTGACATTGCTAACGCTTTCAGCACCTTGCCCTGGAGCTGCGGTTTGGGAGGCGCTTAATTGCCATGGAATGCCTCCATGCCTCCGTCGAATTGTCGGGGCCTATCTTTTAGAAAGGGCCATAACTTACCCGAGCTGGCTAGGGCTGGGTCCGCGAGATGTGTCGTTCGGTGTTCCATAAGGTCTTAGGACCGCTTCTGTGGAACATCGGTCACGATTGGGTGCTGCGTGGTCCGTTGCTCAGAGGTGTCGGCGTAATGTGTTACGTGCGTAACGTGTTACGATGACACCCTCATTACAGCGCGAGGAGCAACGCACCGAGACGCAGCCCTGAGGCGACCTGCGGGATCCAGCGTAGCGAGCTCTCGATGACGTATCTGGGGCTCGTACTCGATAGCCGGTGGAACTTCGAGTACCACTTCCGAAGTTTGGTCCCATAGCTGAGGGAGGGGGCATCGGCCCCCGTATGGGCTGAAATCCTGATGGCCAGCAATGCGGCTAGATTGCTTAGCCCGCAGAAGGCCACGGCTGTCAGGTTGATAAGGAAATACCGCACGATCTCGTTGAGGCGGCATGTCTTCTAGTTGGGACCCCTCTATGGGAATTGAAAGCAAGGAACCTTGCATCACTGTTTAAAATGGCGCAAGGAGGCGCTGGAGCGGGGTAATAAGCCTCTTCCTCTGTGAGCAGGTCTTGCTCGTAAAAGAGACGGCGGGAAAGAAGCTGGAGAGAACTCTGCCACCCGAGTTCCACAGTCTGCGGCGGCGGCCCATACTATCAGCCTCCATGAACGGGGGCCTAAGGACGGTGACGGGGCTGCTTGCCGTCTTTACAGAAGCAGGCCTTAGACGAAAGCATGACGTGAGAGATTCATCCACGCCCCGCTCAAGAAGCGGGATAACAACTGAACAACCCCCCAAAGACGCGGCCGCAGTATGCATCATTGCGAGGGCATACTCGGGGCTCCCAACCGTAGGCTGTTAGTTAGGATGCGCGTGATTTTTAGTCGGTAGGACTATTGTACAGTGAAAATTTTAGGCCTATATCTGACACGGTTGCAGCGATACAACCTCGTGACTAATAGACAGACGGACGGCTAGGCCTTATGTCTCGTTAATAGGCCCCTCCGTGTTTGAGTTAGACTCGCACTTTGCCGGTTATTTTTTTAATAGGTGCAGCAAGTTCCACCAAGTGCCATCAATCAACGGTATAACTCTTCTCAAGTGTTCATTTTAGAAATATCTCTGCCTAAAGATGAGTTACTTTGTTTTACGTGTGGAATTACTCATAGATGCTATTGCGAACTCCTACCGACTTAAACCACACGGTGCTCTGCTACTAGCTCTTGGCTGGTTTTGGTTACATTCTAGAAGTATATAACTAAAACTGGACCACAGTGAGCCGGACTAGCGCGCGTAGGGTTCTGTACAAGAAAATCAGCAAAAAATGACATATGTTGTATGGGAGGCCCCCTTTAATATAATTAATTTGTCTATTTTTATTATTTGTTGCTATAGCGGCAACAGAAATACATCATCTGTAAAAATTTTAACTGTCTAACTATCACGGTGCATGAGTCTGCTGACAGACAGACGACCAACGAAATCAACGGAACCGACAACAAAGGGGTAGGGTTATGTAATGTCCTAGATCACCTTTTTAGGATTCCATAAAAATTGTAACATTATAACTATTGATTGGAAGTTGGAAGTAACTTGGGCCTTTGTAAATCTGTAAATCTTCGGTTAGTAACATATTAACTGGTTGGACTGACCCTAACCACGTCACAAGCAGAGCCAGGCACTCAAAATTCATGAACACGTGAGTTTCGGCCCGGCCGAAAGTTTCGGCCTATTTTGGCCGAAACCGAAACTGCGGCCGAAACTCGATTTTTTGGCCGAAACTGGCCGAAACCGAAACCGAAACCGAAACTTCGGTCGGTCACTAGTTTTCAATCTTTAGTTATTGAATACGTTTTCAAATACACCTTTATTTTTGCAGTAGGGTCAGGATTTTTACAAATAATGGTTTTGGATTAGATTGACTCCGATGTAATGTGATGAACTTTGCGAAGAAAAATGAGGCATTTTGTAGTTATCAATTAATCAAATTAGACTATTGGTTTACTGATGGATTTTGTTGTTGCTTAGCTTACATAAATTTTATGCGCGGTGTAATGCTGGGGGCAGCAGGGGAACTTTGTGTCACAATCCTAGCCTCGAAGATGGTTAATTTACCCACCAAACCAACACAGTGTTCCGTCACGCCCCTGTCGAATCGCAGGTTAGCCAGAGACAGATTAGCAAATCCCATAAGAAAATTTAAAGAATATCTGGCTTGATCAACCCTAGTTCCATACAGAAGAAATAGTCAAATAATACACATCCGTCCTATAATCAAGTCCTTGATATTAAATACCTACTAATACATTGTTTTGCGACACAAAGCGAGACAAAGAAATATCTTTGTCTCGCTTTGTTCCTTCCACTGCTTTTTGCACAGAAATATTTATGTTTACGAGCATACCGCCACAGTAGACTGATTACGTTACATTTAGCGACTCAAAATGAATATATAATTACGAATGCGTGTTGATAACATTTTATTATGTATGCGAGGCATCCGATTGACGTCAAATCGGCCCCTACCACAAGGAACACTCGACTGGTTGCTTACCTACTACCGACTGCAAAGTCAACGATTTATGCTGACAACCCATCAACGTACATTTACCTTTTAATGTGAAGTATAAGTTTAAGGGGTTTTTATCATAAATACCAATTGTTTATTCGTTGATTTATTCATAAATGTCGTAAATCACAGAAAGGTGGACGCACTTACATATAATCTACATATTGTTTTATTATCATATGTAAAAAAAATGAATCAAGTTATACTTTATGCATTTAAACATTATTATTAATTTTATTTGCGAATCTAAATATACATTACAGTGGTCACAAACGTTAAATAGCATTTATACCAGCGTCACCAAACCTCAAAGTATGACACCAATTATATCTGAATTCCTTTTGTTCATGGCTCTGTTTTTCTGTACTACAGTTACTACTTAATGTCAATAGAATTTATATGATTACCGTAATCAATATTATACCCTTTGTGTGCCAAATTCAGCTAAATGTATTGAAACGTTTTGTGTGTCACTTGAGAACCCGCCGCCGAATCCATCCAACCACTTAGATGCCTTCAGTAGATGCCTCCACGCGCCTTGAAGATTACCTTACTTACTTGAATAGCATAATACCAATGACCAAAGCCACAGTACAGGACCCTCGCTTAGCGCTGATAAAAGCCAAGTGACTTGCTATAGGCTTTGGACCCTAGCTAGGCGTGTCGCATGCAATGTGGCTGCTATGATAGTATGCGTCTCTTCGCTAGGAACAAGCCACAAGCGAGCCACTAGCTAAACACTTATAGTGTGGCCTTAGTTTTATAGTGTGACTGTAGCCTAAGAAATTACAGTTCTTTTTAATCAAATTTTCGGTGTACGCCCCAGGTACTAAAATTGTCATTTATTTTGTAAACGAGCTCTCTGTACTTTTTATCTTAAACAAGTTTTTATCCTTTGTCCATTTCCTAACTTGACCACTTCCAAAATTAGCTTGACCTGTATGTTTGTAACGGAATCTTTAAAAATGACTTTCGAGCACTTTAAAATGTCAGTTTACGTTGAAATTTTCGCACACTCATAAAGTCATCAAGCTTCGATAAAAATGCAATAATTCGACAAAATTACAGAAAAACCAATAATAAATTACTTACCTATCGTTTAAAAAGTTAACTTTATTAGACAACTCAACAAAAACGTAAAAAATATACTCTGCCCTCTCGCCGTCCTCAGGCCCCCGGCCATGGAGGCCTATAGTCTTGGGCGAAGACCAACCGCGGACTGCGGAGCTCGGTTGGGAGAGTTCTCCCCCGTTCCCTCCCCGCCGCCTCTTTCTCAAGAGCATAACCTGCTCACAGAAGAGGCAGCGCAGTCCCACTTACTCCCGCTGGAGATCATGGCTCGCACCATGGTCTCCAACGAGAGAGTGTCCACGTCCAGACCTGCAACGAGGACCTGGCGCTGTTGAGCCCACGCCGTGCACTCCACCAATGTGTGGAGCGCTGGGTCCTCGCAGCTCTCCTCGCAGTGCTGCACCCGGCCGTGGTATCCTGGTGTATTAGTTAGGAGCTGTGGTCTGTGTGGCTGTGGGTGCAGTGGAGCTGGGTTCGCCGAGCCTCGATTTCCCAAGACGCAGGCCTGTGGCCCCGCTCCAGTGCCTCCTTGCGCTATTTAAATAGTGACGCATTCACATCGATATTACCTCATTCCCACACTTTTCAGCATTAAGTGAATAAACAGAATTGTTATGAGAACCAAACCGAGTTGATGTTCAGAGCTATTACGAAAACAATTGACTATCACCGTGCCAGGAAAACAACCGCTTGTTTGTCATGAGAAGAAAACCAAAATATTGTTCTACCGTCTCCGTATCGAAGTATGTAGAAGTAGGTAAATGATTTATTGTTTTGGTGATGCAGTGTAAATACTTTCACAAAATATCGATAGCATCCGAACCCCTCTAGGGGAAGCCGCAGTGGTAGCCAAGGTCTGTTGGGAATCCTGGAGTCCTATTTCCGAGGGCTTAACCGGGACTCCCAACCGTTGGCAAACCTGTACTTTTTAGTCGGTAGGCGGCATAGCTGTAGGATTAGATGTAGGATTTTGCTCACGTTAAAAAATAAAAAAATCTTGGTACTATGAACGTCTTGTTACAAACCTCCCTCTCTGAGGTCGCTAACACCGAACCGGAACAAAATTTTGTCTGCATATACTATGTGATTCGACGTCTGGGTGCTTTCCTAATAATAATAAATTATCTATTTACATATTTATATATGTAGGTATTCTAGTAAAAAAATTGTTCTCACATTAAAAGCTCATCTTCTAAATGTATATAACTCAAAGGTGACTGACTGACTGACATAGTGACCTATCAACGCACACCCTAAACCACTGGACGAATCGGGCTGAAATTTGGCATACAGGTAGATGTTATGACTTAGGCATCCGCTAAGAAAGGATTTTGATGAATTCTACCCCCAAGGGGATAAAATACGGGAAGAGGGAACCGGAACAAATTTTACGCGGGCGAAGCTGCGGGCCACAGCTAGTCTTAGTATAAATCTAATACCGTTTGGTGCACCGTTTCGAAAACAGGTTTAATATTGAATAGTTACATCATCATATAAAAAGTCACGCTAATGTACCAAAGAGGGTAAAGCAGGGGTGAATAATAAACCCACATAGTATTGTAATAGAGGCAAACCTATTTGCTGTAACCAGACACATAAAAACGAAAAGAAAATTCTATAACCATTCTGTAACCATATTTCTACAGCCCCGACAGATGTAACAAATTAACAAATACAATCTCGAAAGTCCAAATCATCATTACGAGGAGTACAAAATAAACAAGAAAACCGGCCAAGTGTAAGTCGAACTCGTGTGCAGTGGGTTCCGTACCAAAAAAACAGCATAAAGTCACGTTTGTTGTATAGGCGCCCCCCTCAATTTAATTACTATTGTTTTTGTGATTTACTTATTATTTTTAACCGACTTCAAAGAACGGGGTTGGCATCTCAGAGAAATCAAGGGGCAAACTTTTAAAATTTGTAGGGACTACTAGTGCGTTTGTTAACTATTTAATTTAGTGCTTTAAAGCACTACAATTTAATGAAAGTCTTAAGTCGATATGATGATGGCGCCGAAAGACAGTCGAGGGAATTCCTTGACGATTGACAGCAGTTACCTTGTGTTTGGGCTTGATTCATTTATATTTATGAGAACTTTACACCTAGATAGATAGGATATTTCGGTCTACGCGTCACTTAAAATATTTAAAAAATATAAAAAAAAATTACTTAAAACAAATCCTAAAAACTGAAAAATAAAATATACTTACCACAAAGTAGGGGAGACCGGGGTTGGTTGGCTATAGGGGTAGGTAGACTAATTATCAATAACTCGGCCAAAGCAATGGCTTTGAGCCAACCGATTACACCCGAGAGTCCGCTACTTCTCCCTGCTCAGTCACCGGGAGCGGGGCGTCGCGCACGCACCCCGTTTGAGTGTAGGAAATTAAAGTTGAAAAATAACGTACGCAAGTAATTATTTTCATCGTAAGGTTTTTTGTAATAATGCCTATTTATTCATGGTTACTGATTGTGAAAGAATTTATAATGGATGTTTGATTCATGTTCTTTCTTTTATATATGATGTTATTCGATTTCTTAGCAGTTTTGTGGTTATGTCATGTGATTGAAAATAAAAATGTGTTTCGGGGCTATTAGACTAATGTATAACGGGGCTGGATGACCAATAATAGTACATAAAAGAAAGAAGATGAATCAAACATCCATTATAATTATTTTGACAATCAGTAACCATGAATATATAGGCATTATTACAAAAACATAACGATGAAAATAATTACTTACATACGTTATTTTTCATCTTTAAATTCCTTTACTCAAACTATGTGCGTGCGCGACGCCACGCTCTCGGTGATTTATTGTACGTGTTTTATTTTCAATAAAAATAATAATAATAATAATTGTTTATGCATGTGTGCCCTTCATCCTATTTCCTCGTAGATTTTGCCCTTACAAGTTCATAGGTCAACTTACCCCAGGCGAATAGTCAACCTACCCCAAGCACGGGGTAGGTTGACCAGTTTTTCTTATTGTATAAGATCTAGCCTGTATCCTATATTATAATGAATTAAGTGCTTTTTGCTATATTTTTTCAAAGCTTAATAGTTAACCTATGAAATAAACCTGTTTTTGAATTAATATTCTATAAAGAAATAAAAATATAAGCCTTTAAGCTGAAACCTAGTCAACCAGCCCGGTCTCCCCTAATATGTATTAGATATCATTAATATATTATATAAGTTGGTTCTCTTCTGGCACATTTTTTATCCCGGGAATAAGCTCCAATGGGAAGCGGGTACGGAAACAGCGGGCATCAGTCAGTATTTTAATAATAACGTATGACATCTCCGCTAGACAACCAAAAGCTTTATCAAGTTCAGCCCATGAGTACCGATGGAAACCTACATACTACTGAATTTTACTTCTTCATACAATGTTGCGTATTTTCTATGACGAAGTGAAATTAGCTACTGTCAATTTACTTCGTGTAATTAACAATTCGAATATACGCCTCTACGCCAGCGGCAAAGTTAGAGCGAACGGGTAGTAGGTATAATACTAAATTCGCTAAGACTACGCACACATAGACATCGCTCACAGAGTTCACAGACGCGAGGTCAAAGATTTTCATAGTAGTTTTTCATACTGATTTGTGCGCGAGTGTGCGTAGCAGAGGGTTGGTGTGAAAAATAAGAACATAGCCCGTTCGCTCTAAGTTTGCCGCTGGCGTAGAGGTTGGTGTAGAGGCGTTGTATGGGAGGCGACCGGCAAACTTAGAGCGAACGGGTAGTTCATGACATTGCGTTCTGTACCTTATTATTTTGTGCCATGAGTATATACCTACTTACATACAACCTCGGTGACACAGAGCAAGTTTACAAGCTGCTCGCGAGCTTACCGGCTTGTAGCTTGTAAACTAGCGCCATGTCATCGAGGCTTAGGTACCTATGAGGTGACACGAGCAGTTCTTTTCAGGAAAAAGATAAATACTTATTCAACAACAATTCATAATATGACGCATGCAAAATGTTTTGGACTGAGAACGAAATTATGGATTTATGTACCAGGTTCTTTGAAACACACGTCAGGGGAAAATTTGAAAAACATAATGCATATTTCGTCTGTCAGAAAAGTGGTGCTGTTTGTAGGTACATAAAGTTTAAAAAAAAAATTTGAGAAGTCCATTCCTTCTTTGCGTGGACAAATGGACAATTAACGCACGTTCACGTTTATATGATCTGGTTGTGAAAATATAAATAGAATGATGCGTTACATACATAGTGGAAATCCAACGTAGAACGTCATAGTGTTCCTTCTTCTTAAGCTCATAAACGATATTATACAGTGACTAAATTGTACGCAAAGCTAAAATTTTTGATACAGGCTAGGTGCAAGTTTGCTGCTTTTGACTTTGATTTAAAATTATAACAGCCTTCAACCCAAAAAGTAGGGCACAGACTTTAAATTCAGATAGGGTGCCTGGATTCGAAGTCTGGCTCCACTCTTACAGGCGAGTAGCTATGGTAATGACTTTATGCTTTCAGCATCGTGGAGAGAAAACTGTCGTCTGACCCCATCTGACCCTACAAAGCCTGCGTCGTTGCCTTGACCGATGTTCCCCAAGCCGACTGCAAGCATTGCACCTCAACAGTCACGTAGGATTGTTTAGGCAACGGAAAACATATTGTCGTTATCATGGGGCCTCTTACATCCCTGTTATAAAAACAAGTCTTCATTACAATGGCTAATAAATAAATATCAACTAATTAATGATGCTATACAGCCCTCAATTTACGTCATAAGAACCAAACGTGCAACGCGCCTTAAGAGAAATCTTGCGTAGGTATACAGCCTATTTGAGTACCGGAGCAACGCATTATACGTGACTAGCCTACAAGTGAATTGTTTTACGTAGGCTCTTCATTATGTAACCATTGCAAGCGGCTTATTATCCTGATAGACTGCCAAGAAGGAAGGATTTGAGAAGCTCGTTGATTATATTACCGCAAAGTAGCCATTGTTATTACAATAATATCCGTAAACATGTATTTTTAATGAGCCAAGTTCGAGTCTAATGGATTTCTACCGGGCTCTGATAACGGGGTAACATCTAAAAGTAGTGGAGTATTGAGCTGGCAACGAAAGGATTGCGTGTTCGAATCCCAGTAACAGTGCAAATAGCTAGCGCGCTAAGTTTGCTGGTCGCCTCCCCTACTACGCCTCTTCACCAGCCTTTACGCCAGCGGCTAACGTAGCGCGAACAGTTAGTGCTGATATATAGTAACACTATAACCAACTAGTGTAGGTTATTAACTAATAACAGTGTGGGACCACCCAGCTCAGAACGCCATATATCAGCACGAGGAGATATGCTATGCTTAGGCTTTAGGTAAAAAGCTGTATGCTGCACAACGAGAGGCGTCGTATATAAATGTCACGATAATATCACAGTATAAAGAGAAAAACCCTACGATCTGTCGGCTATGATAACATCAAACACTGATTTTCAGATGTCGCTTTGTCGATGAATACGTGGAAACGGTACCGGACGGAAGAAAGGTCTATTTGTTTTATTTTAACGTAACGTCCTAACGCTATGCCGGACTCCTTCCTACCGACTAGAACCCACACGTATCCTGCCTAACAGCTTACGGTTTGGAGCCCCGGGTAAGCTTTCGGAAGGATGTCGCCAGGACTCCTCAACAGACCTAGGGGAGACCGGGGCTGGTAGTGACATTTTTTTTACAAACTGCCGTATTTTTTTATTGCTTTGATTTTTTTAACTGAGTGTAAGTTTTCCTAATTAAGTAACTATTAAGGCTCTTTATTTTAAATAAATTTTGTATAGCAGACTAATAGTAATGACATAAAAGCATGAAATTTAAAAAAAGAACCGTGTAACTTTCAACCCCAAACTCGGGGCTGGTTGTTACACTACGTGGGGCAAATTGTTACAATAAAAAACAAACGTAAGTTTTATGAGTTTTTATTAGGATAAGGATTATTTATTTAATTTAACAAACATAATATTATGTCCTAAAAGCAGTCTTTTGTCTCATTACAACGAAAACGTAATTAGATAAAATGAAACAGATTTACAAACGAAATGTTTGGTTTTCTACTTTGCAAAAACTACATGAACATAATTCATCAGCTTTAAATTTATATATTTCTGTATTAAACAAAACCTTTGCACCTAAGTACTAATGAAGAAAACGTATTTTAAAATTGAAAATAAACTATAAATAAGAAAAGACTATCAAATCTCTAAGAAAAAGATACTAAGCAGTTTAGTCACTGTAGTCTGAAAATTTTGTGTGGCAATTCATACATAAAATATGCAATGTGTAATATTTTCTCTAACACATTTCACATGTGACCATTGAGAAAGATTCCACTCCTGTGGAACCCCTCAGAGTGGAATCTCTCACAGTCCTTCTCGTTTGCCGCATTTCTTTTCTTCAAATATCTTGTTAGTGACATAAGACATAATCAAAAAAGTCTTCTACGATCTCACGATCTTTTTAACTTTTGTCCTCCTCTAAAATAACTGCTGCTTGCTTGTACGTATTTTGTCCCATTCTGTTCTTCTTATTGACGTCCTCATCCTTTAAAAAATAGACAAAAGATATGTAACACCAATTATATCAGTCGACAACGAGCACTATGGGGCAGGTAGTGACATATCACAACCTGCCCCGAGCAAATGTAACTTTTAGCCCCAACGCCAAATCTGACCTTTTAAGGTTATGCAGTAAAAACGTCAATAAGTATAGCTTTATAAATGTAGATTCAATGCAAAACGAAAGCCTTGGGGCGTACAACTCACAAAAAGGACATCTCTGCCTTTATGGAACATAGGTTGCAAGACAATATTACAAAAAGTTTAAAATTTTACTAACCAGCGATTTTAATGACGTCATGCGCGGGCTCCTCTCGCAGAAACGTTGGCGCCACTGACTCTCGCGGTGTGCTAGCAGGTGGCAGGGGGGCTATTTGTCCCTTTCTAACGTCAGTATAGCATTCTCTGTTTCGCTGCTATTGCCACTGTAACTACCTACCCCTGTCACATCTAGCCCCGGTCTCCCCTACGGCTGCGGCCTCACCTAGGGGCGGTTTCGAGTGCTATCCTGCGTCTTTCGGGGGTTGTTCGAGTGCTATCCCGTTTCCTGGGGGCCGTGCGTGAAACTGGCACGTCACGCTGCCGTCTATGGCCAGCAGAAAATTCTTATAAAATATTTTACCAAAATTGGACAAGTAAAAGAAATTAATTCCACAGTTACTAAAATACAGTAATAAATTCCATTACATTAAAATTCCGGTGTTACAATCAAGTTTGACATCAAATTGACGTCATAAATTGAAACTAAATATGACAAAAGGTTCTATTTATCGGAGTCTCCACTTATCGCGATGGGATCAGCGATTTCGAAAATGTGCAATAAGTGAGATTATGAAACTGTCACTTAGATTGACGTCAATGGTGACCGCAGTCATGCACTTTCTCCAAGAACCAACCAAGCATTGTACACACGGAACGGTGCAAAGTGTGGGAAACGTGAGTTTCTTACTATTCGACAATGATTATATTTGTACAATCTAGAATTTTACAATAGGTTTTTTAACGATGTTATTGTGATAGGAAATTTTATAGTTACAAGTTGTGTTAAAATTGATCACAACACAAAAATCATTCTTTATTATTTTGGCTATGATTACATAATAGCTGAATTAGATTTACCTATAATGATTTTATTTGTTAACTATACTCTGTATACTTAATAAGTATACTCGACTGCGTCTGTGGCGCATACTACCTGCGGCGCTGGAGGTCGTGGGTTCGATTCCCACCGGAGACAAATATTTGTGTGAAATGTTTGTCTCAAGAGTCTGGGTGTTTCTATGTAAAATATATGTATTATATATTTCTATGTATAGTATGTGGGTATTTAAAAAGTATATAAGTATCTATTAATTTCCGTGGTCTGATACCCATAACACAAGCAGGTTATTCCTAGCTTACTTTGGGATCCGATGGCGTTGTGTGAAATGTCCGTGAATATTTATTTATTATTTTTATTTATACCTATGCAATAACACAGATATTAAGTAGGTATATAATGAGTAGCTATCTAAGTGACTCTGGAAATTATTAAATACAAAAAGTTTGTTTTATGTCTTTTTTTCGAACCTGTTCTAATTGACGGCTAATGCTAATTACAACATATCTTTGATCAAATTCTTGGTAGTTCTTAAACATTTAAAAAATATATAAATGAAGATTAACCTTCAAGAATTCTCACGAAAATATACAAACTGTATTTGGAGAGCCTTTTACCCATTGATCGATAATACGAACCACGAAATAATAAAAACAAGTTTTTTTTCTTTTCCATGGATAGAACGATATAACCAATAAAAGTATTTCATGACTTCATGGGTGGCATTTGCTCCAGAATAGACACATAAAGAGCTTTACTTACTCTGAAATAAAGATTGGATCCCGCCATCAAGGCTTTAAAAGTAGAAGGAGGAACGTTAAACGTATACTGAATCCTTACGACTAAAGAAACTTCACGACCCCCAAACTTAATTATATTTTGGCGTTTTAGAATATTGTTTCGAAAGCATATTTATGAGGTTTTACGCAGCGGGACGTCCGACGGGAGCTTCGTTCTCTGGACGTTCATAAGTCGAGTGGGCCAGACGGTATACCCGCGGTAGTACTTAAGCAGTGTGGTCCAGAGTTGTGTCCGGTACTTACACGTCTTTTCTCGCTTTCTTATTCCATGCGACAAGTCCCGGCTTCGTGGAAGATCGCGTATGTGCATCCTGTGCCCAAGAAGGGTGATAGGACCGACCCGGCCAATTACAGGCCTATAGCCGTCACCTCACTATTGTCTAAGGTGATGGAGCGTGTAATTAATACACAGCTCCTGAGGTACCTTGAGGAAAACGACCTGCTCAGTGACCGGCAGTACGGTTTCCGTCACGGTCGCTCGACGGGCGATCTTCTCGTGTGCCTCACACACCGATGGGCGACGGCTATCGAGAGTAAGGGCGAGGCTCTAGCAGTGAGCCTCGACATTTCTAAAGCCTTTGACCGGGTCTGGCACCGTGGTCTTCTTAAAAAATTGCCCTCCTACGGACTGACCGAGAGATTATGCGGATGGGTGTCCAGCTTTTTGGCCGATAGAAGCATCAGGGCTGTTGTCGACGGCAGCTGTTCTGACTGCATGGCCATAAACGCTGGAGTACCGCAAGGCTCAGTGTTGTCCCCTACCCTGTTTCTGCTGCATATCAATGACATGTTATCTATTGACGGCATTCATTGTTATGCAGACGACAGTACAGGGGACACTTGTTACACAGGCCGTCCCGGTATCTCTCGGGTCGCAGTGGAGGAAAGTCGTGAACAGCTTGTGTCTGAAATCGAGGCTACTCTTACTAGAGTGTCCGATTGGGGTAGACAAAACCTTGTCCAGTTCAATCCCTCCAAGACACAGGCGTGTTTCTTCACCGCTAAGAAAGCTCCAATTACTGTAGCGCCACGATTCCAGGGCACATCGCTTTCCATCTCTAAAAGTATAGGGATCCTTGGTGTTGACATCTCCAGTGACGTTCAGTTCCGCAGTCATTTGGAGGACAAGGCCAGGCTGGCGTCCAAGAAGCTCGGTGTGCTCAACAGGGCGCGGCGGTACTTTACTGCGGCGCAAACACTGCTTCTCTATAAGTCGCAAGTGCGGCCACACATGGAGTACTGCTGTCACCTCTGGGCGGGGGCACCTGAATATCAGCTTCGCCCATTTGACTCGGTGCAGAGGCGAGCTGTGAGAGTTGTCAACGATCCTATACTGACAGGTGGTGTGGAACCTCTTCGCGACAGGAGAGACTATGCCTCCTTATGCGTGTTCTACCGCCTGTACAATGGTATGTGCTCCGAGGAATTGTTTGACATGATGCCCACGGCTACCTTCTATCATCGCACCGCTCGCCATAGACAGGGATTTCATTCTCACACCCTACGTCCGGAGCGTTTGAGCACGGTTAGATCCGGTAGGGGTTTTCTTCCGCGCACGCTTAGGTTGTGGAATGATCTTCCTGCCTCGGTTTTCCCAAACGCCTACAGTATGGGGTTCTTCAAAAGGGGTCTAAGAAGGTTTTTACAGGGTCGGCAGCGCGAGTGTGGCGCCTCTGGTGTTGCAAACGTTCATAGGCTGCGGTGACCACCGGTCCTTCTGGTGGGCCGTGTGCTTGTCTGCCACCTTAGTGGTATAAAAAAAAAAAAAAAAAAAAAAAAAAAGGTATTAGTTCCTAACTTCCCAACGGTAAATTCTTACTTTATTGTCCGCCAATTCGGCTAGACTTAAAACCAGATTATAACTTCCACTGTTAGTATGTATGTGTTGTAGACATCCACCCACATTATGTTCAGGTGAATATGGCGCGATATGCAAAACAGTTTTTATTACCAAATTATCTAATGAACAAAACCCGTTTGCTGACGTCAATACCCAAAAACAGGTTTAAAACATGAAAATTTATTGCCTATATAATCCTTGTTTTCATTATAGTGTATAAAATATCAAAAAACTATTTATATCGATTTAATTGATTTACGACTAATGAAAAAATCGTTGGAATGAAATACAATTATCGTTCTAAATTTAACCAAGCTGTCCAATAAAAGTCTAGTTTATTGTTTAGCAAGCACCGACTCGAATCGAAGGAATTTATGAATAATTTATGTCAAGAGACTAAATGGAAATCTGATTACGAATTGGCAGATTAATCCAAAAAACATACTACAGGCTGTGTGTGTGTATAGGTATCTACCAATAATATTGTACCGGCCGTATAAAAGTTAGTTACCCTTACCATATTGGAGCTAAAAAAACTGTAAAGAGCTGTCGATTAAATGGGCGGTATGCTTAACGACTTATTAGCACAGATTATAATATATTATATTTTCAATAGCATAAAAAACGTAGAAACAAAATTAAGCAAGCGTTTTTCTATCGTGACTCTACATAAATAAGACCGCACACACAGTAATAATCATTTATTACATTTTCTAACACCACATTACTATTAACTTTTAGTAACTTTTTCCCTAGGGGATTAATGGGGATCAGTTGAAAGCTAAAATTTACCAAAGATCGTGGGCAGAAAGAGGATATCCGGACTCAAAAGAGCGCTTCGCTTAGTTGCCTTAAGCTGAAACAAATTACTAAATCACGCTGTCCCTAGCAGCCTACAGAAGCTGCTGAAAGTTTAAATATTGCCAATGGGATTATTTGCTCAAGGTGGAATGAACAATCGGAAATCATGAGAACTGTCGTTAAAAACGACACGTCATAATATCGCTAATAGGTAAGTATAATTAGAGTGAAAGTTCTTTAAAAATTGTCTGTTACACATTCACACTGGGACTACTATACGGATTTTATTGAAAGGAATATAGAATAGAGCTTGGGAATGAACATAGGATACGTACTACTAAGCGAATATGTTTCTGAGAGTACGGTAAACCTTACCACGCGCCTACAGTCGCGGGCATTAGCTAGTGTAATTACTATGACATACAGACATATATAAATTAGAAGCGGATCCAATATCACAATGGAGTACCCTGACACAGATAGAGACGGATTCGAAAATAAATGCAATGACTCATTTACAAAGAAAGAAAGTAAAGTAGAACGCAATGACGACGAAAGGAGAAATTTGTAAACAAAACATGTACTTATTGTTACACACGGGACAGGCTAAGGTCAAAAACTATGTCTCTCCAAGTGTCCATACTAGTCATTAGAATATAATATCTGCATAGTCTTGGACAAGTCTAGCCCCAAGTCCTACGTCAGAGTAAGGCGTTGAAAACTTTACTGGAGCTTTGTATGGAGGTTTCAAAAAACGTGACTCACTGTAACATAGCATCCAAAAAGCCCGAAAAGCTTTCAAATTTCGTTATGACAAAATGTGCTTTAATATATAACAAGAAAGCCGTGAGATGGTCTCACCCGACTGCCCCTCTCTAAAACGTTTATTGTGAAAGTGAAAGTTCAATCCGATTGACGTTATCATTTTTGTTTTATTTCAAACTTTGAACAGATGATCCACGTGACCTAGTGACGTAGTTTAATGCAACAGAGTCACAGACTACAGACACAAGTCTCGCCATAAGCCCCTCTGCAATCTATTTTATAGAGAGGGGCTAAAAGGGTTGCTCATAAGCAGTGGCGGCTGTACCTTAAGTGCGCTCGTGCAGTGAACCACCAGCTCAAAGGATTTAAAAATAACAAAATCCATACTAATATTATAAAGCTGAAGAGTTTGTTTGTTTGTTTGTTTGTTTGTTTGAACGCTAGGATCTAAGGAACTACTGGTTGGATTTCAAAAATTCTTTTACAATTTGATAGTACATTTATCGAGGATGGCTATAGGCTATATAACATCACGCTAAGACGAATAGGAGCGGAGCAGCAATCAAGAATGTTTTGAAAACGGGGAATATTTTTTACCGTCTGAGAGCTTCCGAGGAGTACGCTGCGTAAATGGGTAAAGTTAGGTAAAAATTGTGTATTACAAAATTGTTTCTCTTAAAAGTTGTAAAAAAAGTCTTAAAAGTGTCATATGTCTATCTTTTAAGGTTCGCTCACAATAACCTAATTTGTCTATCTCTTAAGGTTCGCTCACGATATAATGAAACTGAAGAGTTTGTTTGTGCTAGGATCTCAGAAACTACTGGTTGCATTTCAAAAATTATTTTACAGTTTAATAGTCCATTTGTTGAGGCTGGCTAATGGCGATATAACATCACGCTGAGACGAATGGGAGCGGAGCAGCCATGAATAATGTTTTGAGAACGGGGATTATTTCTTTCTTTTGAGAGCTCCCAATGCGGACGCTACATAAATAGTTTAAGTTACGTAAAAATTGTGTATTACAAAATTGGTTCTCTTAAAAAGTTATAAAAATAAGTCCTAAACAGCATATGTCTATCTTTTAAGGTTCATTTACAATAACCCTCTTATTAAGTTTTAAAGTATGAGCGACGCGACGGTAGTAAACTTGGTCTACAGTAGCAGCCAGTCAACTGAACGATAAAAACCGGCCAAGTGCGAGTCGGACTCACACACGATGAGTTCCATACCAAAAAACGGATAGGTGGAAGTAAAAGCGACAGGAAACACTATTATCACTTTAACACCTCTTACCTTCTTACTCTCATGTGACGCAAACGAAGATATGCGATTCAGCTCTAATGAATTCAAGCGAGCGACGCGACGCGACGGGGGTAAATGCAACGGGAAACATTATAATACTCAAAATATTAATACCATACCTCTCTCTATTTCTCACTATCATGTGACGCAAACGAAGTTGCGCGGGTCAGCTAGTTTATTAATAAATTACTTACAATTAGGTATTTACCTAACACTTATTCTTTAAACGTACAAAAACTCAAAACTAATAACATTTCTAATTATGACGAAACAATTTAAGCTCTTTGCTACACTACTAAAGCCTAGATTCCCTGTAACAAAAATTCAGCGTGCGCTTTCCCGAGTGCACGAGGGCTGCTCATACAACTTGTACTAGATACAAGCTAAAACGCCTGGCGCGTGAGACAAAACATCGTTCATAGCATAGATTTAGAATTTTTCGCTACTCTCAATAGATATACAAAGCGTGCGAGCGAGAGCTCATTATCCATAGCACTTAGCTCGAGAGGAAAAGAGAAAGCAAATTTTGTACTCATATGTCAGTATTTTGAATCGCTGAGTCCTGTGGGGTCCTATGGCGGCTCTATGTTATTCATAATATCCAATAATCTTTATTGATCTTACGATTAAAATAGAAAATTTTATGTTTTCAATAATAGTGTCGTGTTTAGTGTGTGAATAGGATATTACGAAACGCAATTATACGAAGAAAGACTCGTTTAACAGGTCATTTGTGACTTCCTTCATTCCATTTTTGCCGTAGTTACATATTTTGCCAAATTGGATGTGAAATTTCACTGAAAGTCCAACTCATAACGTAGATTATGCATTTTCCTTCATACATAACACAATATTTAATGTGTAAATGCATTTTTGGAGGATATATGAGGCAGAAATAAAAAGGGCTGTTTACAGTAAAATAGTCATGGGTAGGTATCGAAAAGGATGTCGATATTTCATTATAGTGGCATTGCTACAAACAAACTTATCTGGATTTAATTTATCATCAATACATATAATAAAATCGTAACAGGTCGCTGTCTGTACATGGAAGATAAATAAGAAAAAATATTATAGGGGGGCTTTATGAACGCAATAGAACCAAAACAATGATTTTTAGAATTTTTGTCTGTTTGTCTGTATGTCTGTATGTCTGTATGTCTGTATATCTGTTTGTCTGTACGGTTGTGCACGGTAATCTCAGTAACCGCTCAACCGATTGCAATGCGGTTTTTTTATTGTGTTGAGGTTTGCTCCAGTTAACATTTAGCGTTTGTTTTATGTAAATCGGTTTAGAAATAAAAGAGTTATAACACTTTTAAGAATCAGATATTTTGAAAATTTTAATTGTAGGGGTTTCTTTGAATGTGAGTGAACCTAAACTGGCGTGTTGGCTTAATCATTAAGCTCTTTTATGATTAAGCAAACAGGGCAGTTTCAGACGCTGCTTGATGACTCTGATGAAGAAATACCTTTCCTTTCATACACCTTATGTGACGTAAACGAAGTTGCGGGCTCAGCTAGTTATAAATATGATTGATTTTTACTCGAACTGTGTTATTTAACCTTTTTTTAGGGGTTTGTGGCTATTTTAATACAATATTTCCAAAATTTGTGAACCATTTTGAGTTGAATTTTTATAATTTTACTTCACTTAAGGTACTCCACGCCATACCGGGATGTTTGCTGTGCAAGGCGCAGATTAGCCTCTGTGTCGAATACTGTTCTCACCTTTGGGATGACTGTGCGATGTACTTACTGGACACGCTTGGCGCTATGCAGAGACGTGTTATCCGATTTGAAATATAGGTTGTCCTAAGATGAGGGTAAGCCTCGAGCCGTTAGCGCAGCAAAGAACCATAGCGCCCTTGGCTGCCTTCTACCGAATGTATCACGGCGAATGTTCTGAAGAGCTCTTCAGCCTAATCCCACCATCTCCTTTCCGATTCCGAACAACACGTCGGGCAGAGGTGCCACTCATATATAGCGGAGAGAATCTTCGCCAGAACTGAGCGTTTCAAAAGATCGTTCCGCTGTCGAACTACGAAATCCTGGAACGACCTGCCCGCACATGTGTTTACCTCATTTTACAATCCCGGGTTCTACAAGCGGAGCGTGAAGAGGCACATCATAGGGGCGCCAACTTGAGGACTACTGTCAGAAGTCTTGTGGGCGCCAACTTGAGGACTACTGTCAGAAGTCTTGTGTGCTGTAAGCATGACCCTAGATGCGCCACGGCTTTCCATTAGTTTCCATCAGTGGCGACGTCAATTTGGCGAGGTTAATATATTAAAAAAAATCTACGAGTAATAACTTTTATTTGTTACTAGGGTTTAATAGTAAATGAGTTTCTAGGTTTAGTATTACGATAAGAGTTGGATTTTCAGTAAAATTTCAAATTCAATTGGCAAAATATATATGTACGGCAACAATGCAATGAACGATGCCATAAATTACCTGTTAAAAGTGTATTTTCACATTCATACACTGAATCAAAATTCGTAAGATCACTACAGAATTTCAAATATTACGAGTTACCCCATGTAATCCCATTTTTACTTTTTCATAGTCGATTACATTCAAATTAACAATTTATTCCCCAAAACAAGAAGTTGGAGATGAAACTTCTAAGCACTTTGTGTGCTTAGAAGTTTCATTTCCATTCCATCCATTTATACCTTAGATCATCTAACCACAGGATGCGCCTTACTTAAGCATTGTTTTCTGCCATTGCACATGACCATTTGGTCTTTTGGCTTTATAAAAAGCACTGTACATCAGTACATCATTTTATATGATTAAACTAGTACATTTCATTGTACTTGACTGTACAATAAAAATTAACACACAACAGCCATTACGCGTTTGTCGATTAATACATTTTTAAATGCAATGAAATTTTATATGTCTTTGTGTTTCCCCCTTCACTTGTATGAAAACAGGCAGAATATTTTTGTATGCGGTGGTTCGCAAAGGCTAGTGCCGTGATATATGGTCTAAGATTTATACAGATACTTTTATCGATAACATAGGCGTGACCATTCAACAACACTATTTAACTCACACATAGATCTTTCATTTTTGGTTTCGTCTTCAGTTTCACACTGTTCATCTTGTACATTCTAAATCTATGGTTCATAGAAAATGTACCGAGCGATGAGTCGCTTTTCGTGCGCCGCACGCGCTCGGGAAAACCGAAGATTACCGAGGATCCTCGATGTTTTGTTGATGACGAAATCTAAGCGCATGGCAGTGCACAGGCCAAGTTCTAGCAACAGGCCGAGCGCATGCCGTACTCTATTTACACGAACCGCTTCGACCCACTTTTGACCCCCCTGTAGCTCAGTGCCTATTGCAAGTACAGAAATAAAATTGTACGTACGTATTCATATACCAGTACTAAGGCTGTGTACCAAATTTCATAGATGTAGCTTCAGTAGATCCTGAAATATGACCCTGTAAATATAGCTATTTTTGGCACTGACTGACTCACTCACTGACCGGTCATCAAAACCTCTAGGCCACTTCCAATTGTCCTAGCGTTATGAAATTTGGCACACAGATCAGGTGTTATATGTAGATTAACAAAAAAATGAGAAATTTAAGAAATCGGTCAAGTGTGAGTTGGGAAACTGCTACAAAGTTTGTATGGTACCACAGGATTCCTTGGTCGGATCTTCTTCAAATTTTGCATAAATCATCTCTAACATAATTGATGGAAGATGTGTTTTGTATTTTATAGAAATTCATTTCAGAACATGGCTAAAAGGGGGTAACAATTGTTTTCTTCGGGGGGATTTGATTCGAATTTGTATCGATACTTTTTAGTGATGAGAGGACTCTTTTGATTTAATTTACTTTTTATTTTCACACATGTCATGTTCAAAAACTCAATCAGATTTGAGAAAGATGTTGTCAATGTTTTGATTAATGTCAATCAAATACTCTATACATACAAATTATGGAAAAGTCAATACTGCACATTGAATATTGTTATTCATATTTGTGAAATATTTGGATCAAATCCGTCCAGTAGTTTAGAGATCAGCAAGCATTCTAAAGGATGACTTACGCTAGACCGTGCCGGGTCCGAGCCGAGTGTCGGCCGTAGCACGGTCACCGAGCCGGTTGCGCTCACGACTGCTCGGGCGAAGCTCGGTGGCACTGTATTCATGCACGGGACCGTGGCCGAGCCGAGGCGGGACCGAGTTGTTTCCGAGCGTTTTCCTTAGTTCGGCTGTCACTCAGTTGCCGCTCGGTTTAACGCATAGATTTAGCGCGAAAAATTCTAAATCTATGGTTTAACGCGAGTTTGTTCACACGAAATATATATAATATTAATTGACCTTGCTGTGGCCGGCACTCGGCTCGGACCCGGCACGGTGTAGCGTGAGTCATCCTTTTATTCTAAACATAAGCTATACAGGGTGAATTTTTGAAAAGGGCTTGGATGGCCAATTCCGAAACTATAAGGAATAGCTAAAAATGCTCAAAGGAGTCACGAGCCCGATTTTGATAAAACTTTAAACGTCATCATTAGATTTTTGAAAAACCAATAATCCTAGCTGGGAATCGAACCTATTGATTTTGAAAAAAAAAACACATCCTTTATATTACGCCATATGATAGTGTCGCTGATAAGGATCAAATTCTGCGAAGTAATGATATACGGCAAATTTAAGGAAAGTTTAGAATTTTGATGGAATTCATATTTCTTGTACCTAAATTTGGTATCATAATTTATTTCGTTCGACATTCCAGAATAGATCGTAACTATTCTGTGTTTTAAATCATGCTCAGAATGATTTTTGGAGAATATTCTAAACGGAATCAATAATATTGAATGCAGTACGATCGTTGAGGTCTCGAATCCAGCTATGTATTGAAAACAATGGTCTACATTTTGAACAATTAATCAGTTAACGTAAGAAAAATAAGAAAGATGAGCACTTTCCCTTAGTTTGCCGTATGTCATTACTTTCCAGAATAAGATCCTTAATAGCAACACTATCGTATGGTGTAATAATATAGGGTGTGTATTTTTTTGAAAATCAATGGATTCGATTCCCAGCTAGGATTATTAGTTTTTCAAAAATCTAATGATGAGGTTTTAAGTTTCATCAAAATCGGGCTCGTGACTCCTTTGAGCATTTTTCACTATTCCTTGTAGTTTCGTATTTGGCCATCCAATCCCTTTTGAAAAATTCATCCTGTATATTAATGTAATGACATTAATATACATTTATATATAATCACACTAAATAACCTTGGGGGTAAGCAGAAGGCTAACAAACTATGTCAATTGGGATTAACCTATTGGATTGATTAAACTGAAAATTTTGTACGAATATTATTAAGAAGTATGTAAGCTTTAAACGTGGACTTCATATTATAACGCTTGAGTTGGCTTAATCGAAAATCTAATTTCTTATAAAAATATTTATGAATCAGTGATAAAATGAGGAGGGGGGGAGAGAAGGAGGAGGTATAAAATAATGTCATGTATACTTAATGCACACTTTAAAGCTTATTAAAGAAAAAATAGGTACGGTTTCTTGAAAAAAAGTATTGAAATCCCACCAAAAACATCACTGTTGAAAAGGAGGCCAAGTTCTATGGGCTACTTGTTCACCTAAAAAAGGGTTGAAATCCAATCCAATGCCAAGTTTAGATGAACTTTAAAATCGATCATAATCATCTTCATCAACAGCCTAATCCACTGGTAAACATTTGCCATTCCCAAGACTCGCCACCACACTCAGACCTCAGCCTTCCGAATCTAGCCACTACCCACTACCGCATTCACGTCAACGGTCCATCTGGCCGAAATTCACTTTACCATACACCCAACTTAAAATATGGTGTAGTTGTGAAAATACGTAGGTACCTACTTGGTTAAAAATATCTAAAATAATGATACTTCTAAATTTGAACTGGGCAGGTTAATTTAATTAGATACATAATAAATTTAATTATACAATTAATCAAGTGTTACGTACTGCACGAAAACCTGCCAAGTTTTAATTTAGAAGTATCATTATTTTAGATATTTTTAACCAAGTAGGTACCTACGTATTTTCACAACTACACCATATTTTATGTTGGGTGTATGGTAAAGTGAATTTCGGCCAGATGGACCGTTGACGTGAATGCGGTAGTGGATAGTGGCTGGATTCGGAAGGCTGAGGTCTGAGTGTGGTGGCGAGTCTTGGGAATGGCAAATGTTTACCAGTGGATTAGGCTGTTGATGAAGATGATTATGATCGATTTTAAGGTTCATCTAAACTTGGCATTGGATTGGATTTCAACCCTTTTTTAGGTGAACAAGTAGCCCATAGAACTTGGCCTCCTTTTCAACAGTGATGTTTTTGGTGGGATTCAAATTCTCCCGGTATTGTTTCGCTGTATCTGTGATGCGTTAAATATATTGATTGCTTTGATTTTTAAATTGTTAGTTGTTTTATTTTGTTCTTAGTTCTATTCTATATTGCGTGCAAAGTGTGTGAAAATGAGCATAAACAATAACTAAGTACCTAAGTACTTAAAACTATACAAAACTTTTCAAAATAAAGTTGATAGGTATAAAATTAAAGCTTACTAAATTTAAAACAAGAAAGCAGGTAAAGTGCACCACCAGATCGAGGATCCACCAGCCGCCACTGCTCATAAGTAACTAAAAGGGTACTTATAGCAGCCATTGATGGCCAAAGATTTTCAGTTCAGTAAAGTGATTCATAATACCTACTCCATTACCTTTAAACGAAAGCTACTCAAGATAAACACGTAGGTATTATTGTTTTATCTTAGCTGAGCATAATGTCTCATCTCCAATTACAAATAAGGATAGTTTATCTAGACAAGAAGCAGGAAGGCATCTGAGTTAAAGCAAAAGCGGATTATACCTACACGCATATCATGTCTCTGGACTGTATTGGATTATAAATAAGTAAAACTTAATTCTAGTTGACCAATAATATATGGATTGGATTGCAACAAATAAAAGAATCTTAATTTACACAGGCATGATTCTGTAGAAAATCTGGAAGAAGTTATTCAGTTACTACATAATTGCTATGTAAGTCAACTGACATTCATTATCCAGTTTTGTTCAGGGATATTGAATTCCTATTTCAAAATTGTTCATGAAGGAAAATATAACTCAACACACACGAAGGCGTTTTAACTTTCATATGCAGGTACTCGGATTGAAATTACTTGCAAAGTATCGAATTATTTATTTACTTGGATCCTTAAATGGCACACAGAAACGGAAAAGGTTAGCTTCGTTGGTGTTTCATTCACCAGATCCACCGCTACCAAGAAATCGTCATCGCCCACCGTCGTGGATCATCTTTTGCATACAGATAACTCATTTAGAGTTACGACAAGCAACATTGTATGCCTAATGTCTTGCCCACCTATGTAGAATGTTTAGCAAATACCTTCTATTAAGTAGGTATAAGCGTATTGAATATTTTATATGAAAGTGCAAATTCTTAGCGCTCCACTCTGCCAACCGGTTATACTTAATCAAATATCGTTGACATTGTTAATCTATTTTTATTTTTGTACTATTCTCACCCACACACGCATTACAGCGACTTCAGTAAATCGAGATGTCCAGCAATGATCAAGAGCAGAATAGTTGTACTGAGCTCCAACTCGATAAAGTCCTAAAAGAGGGTAGAGAATTTTAAAACTCGCATCAAAATTTAAAGGGCGTAAGTAAACGATATAAAAGAAAAAAAAAATGGTAATAGTATAACAAGGTTCCTATGTGAGCTGTTTATCCCCAAAAGAGCGGATTTTATCCGAAACCCTGGGCGAGGTGGCAGTGGTAAAACTTCCTGCAGAGCTAGTTCTCGGCAGGAAGATTCTCATACGGTGCTAAACAAAAAGGTTTGTGTGTGAGGTTTTAGTCGGTTGGATTATAGCACGACTCCTTTCACCAAGTTCAGACCAACTTTCAGAGTATGTGAAGAACAGTTTAATAATTATTTGAATCAGCTGATCTGTTAGGTACCCGACTATATAACCTGAGGTCATAGTTCAATTCCCAACTAGAACAAACCCCTTGAGTGTGCTGAGCCCGTTGATTTCTTATGTACAATATGTACATTCATCAGTTGTCTAGATTCTATAGCACTCGCTTAGATTAGCTTAACTTGGGGTAGATGACATACCTACATACATACAAATGGTCATGCCTTTATCCCCGAAGGGGTAGGCAGAGGCATATTATGTGCCCACATTTCAGCCTTTAAGAATTTGTCCCACGTAATAGGTGGTGAGCCATATTGCCGTGTTGAAAATGGACAGGCGCAGGTTGTGACTGCCTGCTGTTGAAAATTTTCAAGCCGCCTATAAAAGCCTCCAACTTTGCTTAACGACTGCCATTTTTACTGGCAACCGGGACCAACGGCTTAACGTGCCTTTCGAAGCACAGAAACGCTCAAATAAATGTCCCAAAATGGTCACATGGATGGTCACCCATCCAAGGAAAGGCCATAGTGAAAGTTGTTTACTGCAGCGATCGTTTACAGAACATTGAGTCCGCGGGGCCACGAGCGCTTCCGCGCACGAGAGGGGTAGATGACACTGTATAAAAAGTTCCAATATAATTTACTCATTTGGAAGAGGTCTTTACTCAGTAGACGTCAATAGGCTAAGATTATGGTGATGACGAAGAAAAAACCCATAATGCATAAGACATTTCCAAGAGTTATTGTACTGAGACGACATGAGGAGACAACGTGGCTTTAGAATACATTGATCCCGAATGTGCTCTAAGCGACCCCGGTAGTTTAAGGAGTGTCGTGCACTTATAGACAAGTCGTCAAAGTATTGCTAAGACTTTGAAAAGAAAATTTTATCACCTTCCATTGAAGTATAGAGGTATTTTAACATATTTCTAGAAAAAAAGTCTAATTAGGTTGGATGACTTAAAACATAATTGGTTAACATTATTTTGAAAATTTTAATTAATTTACTTTACTGTCGACGCATAAAAAAGGTTATGTATGTCTCAGAAAAAAAGGTGTTCAAATTGTCTGAAAAAGTTTAATACGATTTGTCGCAGTTAAAGGACGTGAATGCGGACTAGTCGCAAGTTGAGCATATGGTCTTTATCGCATTGACGACAGCGTGTAGATATCTACATGATCGTTGGATGACCGGTCCATGGCCGAGGTTGCGTTGAATATGCAGCACTATGGAACATGTTTAATATTAATAAGACTACTTAAAATACCCCTGAGGAACAATCAACACGATAATGGGATGTAGATGTGAAATGTGGTCGGGGCGCTTGACCTGATCGGGCGGTGATGGCGTGCCTATCTTTGACGTACAAGAAAACGTTTACAAACACTACCTACTGCTTATATTAATAAGAAAAGACGGATTCTTATATTTTATATTCTATTCTCAAATTAAATTCGTATGTTTCAGAATACTATGTCGACTGGAAATAAACAAGGGAGATGCTAAACCACACTGACCAAAGTTTCCCTGGCCAGCAATCAGAATTCATGACTCCTAGACTACCCTTCTAGGAGTCATGAATTAATGAATCCAGAAAGTCCTGCGCACTCTTCATTCCTGACGATGAAATCAAATTAAGGCCTGGCAATTCCTCTTTCGCTGGTCCTTAAGGCTTGCAGTGATGAATTCACCAAGTTACATACATCAATAAGGCTTGATACCCGTCTCTAGCAAGAAAAGTAATCTCAGGTGTGCAATCTACAAGGGGCGATTGACTACATTCATTTTGCATTGTATACCCAGAGTTTGGAAAAGTTTACAAGAAGTGTGGAAGATGATGTCACGTTGGAGACATTATTTTCCGGATTTAGAAAAGTATGTTTTGGAAGTATGTCGAAGGAGATGAAGCAAAGCTCCGACTCTCCAATGGTAGGTACAGGTAATGCGGCCGAATGGCAAGGCTAGTGAAAGTCTTTCAGTAACGCTCCCAAACAGTGGCCGGGTCCACTCTGGTCTCCTTCTCGGGGACTTACACAGATTGCTGGTTCCCCCTCCTGGGGCAAAATTAAGTGATCCCCTGGTTAAAGTTCAATATAGCCTGCCGGACGATTTAGGACAGGCTGCTCAAAAGTATGATCAGTGCTCCACCAAAACTACATAATTATGTACAACACTTTTTAATGTATAGGTGGACATTGCAATATAAAGCCGCCAAGTGCGAGTCGGACCTATTAATGTACCTAATCGAATCATAATTTTTGTGCAATTAACAAATTTCAACAATTTATCGTCACCATGTAATGTAACTTGTAGTATTGCTCTCATTACTAACAACCTGAAGGGTTAAAGTAATACCTACTACCAGTCCAGCAGTTGGATTCGTCATTCCTTCGTTATAATTATTCGAGGTCATTCTTGACGGATCAAGGGTATGTGGTGGGTTCCTCTCCCCCTTTCTTAATTACTGTTCAACCTGTTAATAAGTGTATGTCAAATTCATAATAATATTATATACGAATGATATATTATGAGTGGAGTAGCAATGCCACGTGAATGAGGGCGACAACAGAATATTGATCAATACTTCCGCCACCGGAGAAAGTAATGTCGGAACAAGGTAAATAACCCCTAACCTGTTAGGATATTGACTTTTAGTTATTTGTCACTCTGAATTCCATTATATGGTTCGAATTTTATATAAATAATTATTTATTCATTTGGAGTATTATTGTGAATATCTAAAAATATAATTAAGAAATCTTTGACATAAACTAACTACTACAGTTTGGTTTTTAGTATGGAATTATTTAGTATGGAATAGTTTATTCCTGGTACAATGTGGCCGCGATTTAATAACAAGAAATATTTTTATTTCTTAAAAACAACCCAAGAGAGGGTAAATAATTTCATATTATTCACAAATTTGAATTAATTATACGCCATCTAAACCAAAATGCGTCAAACGTGGAAGATTTAACTAATTTAAATTAGGTATTTTTTAAGCATCGTGGTCCATATAATGAAGTCCATAGAATAACGTTGGTGATTTTAAACAATTTGAAAATGAGTTTGAAATTATAATTCTCATTACAAAAACGATGAATGATAATGTAGGCAAAAGAGATATGCTGGAATTCTATATAAATACGTTCAGACTTTGGCAGTGCCCCGGTGAATGACACCGTGACTTGTTGAAAATGTTTCCACTAAGTAATTTCCCCATTTATCTTTTCTATCGACTTAACCGTCTTACTGCGCAATAGTTTAGGATCAAATATTCCTTTGGTTTTAAGAGGATTTTGACTGAAAACGCATCACAGGCGTTGGATCTAGAAACACTTTGCGACGTTTTCACACAGGCGCCCTTCTTCGCGAATTTAAGCTCATAATTAGCTTTTAAGTAACCTAGACAACTGATAAAAATACATTTATTGTTAAAAATTACAGAGAAAGTAAGAAAAACATAATTATTACATATCTATATATTTACATTATTACCTACTGTCTAAACTAAACCTAAATTAGGCTCCGTGGCATTGTGCCCAAAAGACTAGCAGCATTCCCGCTTTGAACAGCAATACCTATTCGCTGAGCGAGAAAACTGCCAGGCTTTTTGGGTCACCAGTCGACTTCACAAGGCGCTTTTTCTAATTCATGAAAAATTTTTGCGCATTGGGACCCCATGGACCTAGGGTCTCGATACCGACTGGATAAAAACGATACGATGAGTCGAGACCCTTTTTTTTTGTTTAACGTGAGGGATAATCCTCATGGATGTTATGCCGGACTCCTACCGACTAAAAAACCTCACGTCACGCCCAACAGCCTGTGACTGGGAGCCCCTGGGAAGCCCTCGGAAGGATGTCCCAGAACTCCCAACAGACCCACGGCCGCCGCTGCGGCCTCGCCCAGGGGGTGGTTCGGGTGCTATCCCGCGTCTTTGGGGGGTTTCGGGTCTGATCCCGCTTCTAAGGGGGGGGCGTGCGTGAATTGCTCACGTCACGCTGCCGTCATGGGCCTGCTTCTGTAAGGACGGTGAGCCACCCTCTCACCGTCCTCAGACCCCCGGTCATGGATGCCGATAGTCCTCGGCGAAGACACGTCGGCGGCGATTATATTCTATGCTACGAGTATATTCGCGGCCATCTCCATGACACAGTAACAGCGATATTTTATAGCTATATAAAATAGTTCTAGAACTATTTCATACCTCGTAAAACCAAGCGTTGAGAGTGACCTACAGTACCCTTAAACGACGTCTATTGTTCCAAATAAAAACTACAAGTGTCATTGTGCTGTGAATAGAGTTGTGATCTAAGCAACTGGTCCATATTGTATGGACGCCGGACGTTCACAACTTGTTGTCAAGATTGATTCAATATCAACGATATTACTTATAAGTAAATACTTATAACATCATTGTTCGACAAGCACGGAACTAATTAATACATAATAGTCATGACTTTATTCCCGAAGGGGTAGGCAGAGGCGTATTTTATGGCATTCTTAGAATTGGTCTCACTTAATAGGTGGTGAGCCGTATTGCCGTGTTTATATGGACAGGCGCAGGTTGTCACTGCCTGTTTTTAGAATTTTTCAAGGCCTTCAACTTGGCTTAACGACTGTCATTTTTACTGGCAACCGGGACCAACGACTTAATGTGGCTTGCGAAGCACGGAAACACTCGAAAATAAATGTCACAAGGTGGTCGCGTTATGGTCGCCCATCCATGACCGGCCATAGTAAATGTTGCTTACTACAGTGATCGTTTACAGAACACTGAGTCCGCGGGGCGACGGGCGCTTCGGTACACTAATTAACCAGAGCCACAAAAGATATGAATGATTCGACCGATCGCTTATCAATCTATAGCTTGCTATATTATTAAGCACCAGTGATGATACTGGACATTATTTAGTAGATACATAAGGTCATTCAATCTTATCCTTATTAGGGTTCCGTAGCCAACAAGAAAGCTTTAAAGTTTCAAGCTTAGACATACTCGCATTAAAACGCCTAATTGTCTTAGTAACAAAGTGAAATAGTATTTTTTTTTAAATGTTGGATACCTCTCCTACCTCTAAAATAGGCGATGCTATTCAGTTTATGTTTAAACCTTACTAAGTATTAAATAAGTCCTTCTAAAATGGTGCGGTGGTGTTAAAGTAAATTTTAGATTAAGCAATTAGTTGTTGAATTTTTCAGCTTTACAGTGCTACTAGTACTTACAGTTATTGTGAAAATCATGTGTAATACCAACAGCTAAACAGTTACTTTAAAGATGGAAACACAACTTGATTCGGGGGGAACTTGAACCCGCTTCCTTTGCCTTACAGGGGCAATACAACAGTTGAACTCGAACCGAACCGAATATAGATGCATTTCTTCAGTAGATTATAGCCACCTTTCAGAGAAAATAATTAGCTACCCATGTGGTTACATAAGTAAGCTATTTAATTTATTTATACTATTGAATTGATTTACGGTTTTTTTTAGACCTGATCCTTACGACATTTTGATTGATAGCTTGACCGATGTCGCATTTTCAAAGGATAACACATATAACAAGTGTTTCGCTTTATGTACCTACCTACTCGTAAGCTTTTCAAGTTTAACACTTAGTATTCGATTAACTTAGAAAATGTAACTACTACCCGTTCGCTCTGAGTTTGCCGGTCGCCTCCCATACTACGCCTCTACGCGGTGCCAGCGGCAAACTTAGAGCGAATAAGCTATACCTACATGTAGAGGTAAAAATGTCGTTTAAATTAGGAGGCATTACATTGTGCTGGGCAGGGCTTTTTTTAATTCAATTACTCATCAAACATTTTTTGAATCTTGACGTCAATGGTTACTAATGAACCACGACAATAGAATACATTTTACAGACATGTATTAACATATAAAATAAATAAATGGTTTAAAAACCCTAGAAAAATACGCTTTTATAATGCACGAAAAAACCAAAAATAAATTATGGAACGTTCAAGATGCCTCTATTTCTAGGCTGAAGTGTAAACTATGTGCTTTTAGTTATAATATTTGATTGTAAAAGCGTGGGGCGCTAGAACAGGAAAGACTTTCCTGGCGGAAGCTGCATGATGTCTTGTCAGATTAAGGATAAGGTCACATTTTATAAAGCGTGTTTTTCTCGTGTTTTTAAACTATTAATTTACACTGTCACGCTTTTATGTATCTATTGTAACTTTTACTATAATTAATATCATTTTAAATTTCGGAAATGTATTAACGATGATAGGCTTTAATTGAAATGCATAACATACTTACCTGAAAAGTAAAGTAGTTAATCACGCCTACGCATTTTCAACACCCACTTTTGCCAGTTTTTCGTGACGCTCGCGTATGAGGAGCAAACCTATTACCGTTACGGATCTCTATAAGTTAATTCATAGGTAGGTCCTTAAAATTTCGGCATTCCGAGATATTGAGTACAATATGTAGTAATCATGTAATAAGAATACAAACGCATATATCCCCAAGCGGGTTTTTAGCGGTAACCATAGATATCTCGTTCTCGAACAACATTTACATTTTGCTACTGTTAACGTATTCCCCTCATGTATCTACTTAATTGCCTGAAAGAAGAGGCGTTCCCTTTGGTAGCATAAACGTAATGCTCTTGTGCGACCTCATGCAGCTTTCGCCAGGATTGTTATTATATAAGGATTAGTATTAATAGGAATTTGTTTACTAAAAAGTCTTTCTTGTTCTAGCGCCCCACGCTTTTACAATCAAATATTATAACTAAAAGCACATAGTTTACACTTCAGCCTAAATAGAGGCATCTTGAACGTTCCATAATTTATTTTTGGTTTTTTCGTGCGTATTATAAAAGCGTATTTTTCTAGGGTTTTTAAACCATTTATTTATTTTATACTTTTTAGCCACAACATTTATACCTTTACTAGCTGTTCCCTGCGGCTTCATCCGCGTAGAAGTCATTATCGCATAAAAGCATCACCCTCCTTTCGCGCAGTCTGTTAAAATGTAGCCTATGTCCATCCCTTAAACTCAAACTATCTTTATAACAAATTTCATCAAAATCGGTTCAGTGGTTTAGGCGTGAAAACGTAACAGACAGACAGACAGAGTTACTTTCGCATTTATAATATAGTAGGGATTTCTGTATTACATGGTGTTTTGTCTGAGTTCGACTAATGTGAAAATATATCATTATTACTCTAATACATATACATTTTATGCAGGTACCTACATATGTCAATATTTACACTCAATATTAACTTCAATATATAACAGGTTTGTTATAACCTTAAACCCTAATCGTGGTCAAAGTTCATTACACGACTTTTCTAACAAATCCAAACACAGCTGATACACACAGATACGATGTTCAATCATGAAGTTACAGTTCATATCTTACGACTCCATCAGATCAGTTTGACAGCACCATATCATTGTATTGTTATCAGAACTACAAACATCTGCCAATTTTCATGACGCTACGGTCCTTGGAAGATGGTTAAATTAGTTACCTTAGATTCCATTGCATAGTTTTACAAGTCAATTAAAAAAAGATTTTTTATAACCTTGAAAGCTAAGCCTGGTCAGGTTCATTACAAGACTTTTCTGACGAATCCAAAAACAGATATAATATGATATTCCATCATGAAGTTCCAGTGCATATCTTCCGGCTCCATCATCAGATCAGTTCGACAGTACCATATTATTGTATTGTCATCATAACTACATACAGCTGCCAATTTTCATGACGCTACGATCCTTGGAAGCTGGTTAAATTAGCTACCTTAGATTCCACTTTATCCATCGAAGTTTCAGTGCCTATCTTCCGGCTCCATCATCATATCAGTTTGACAGTACCATATTATTGTATTGTCATCAGAACTACATACAGCTGCCAATTTTCATGACCCTACGACTCTTGGAAGCTGGTTAAATTAGCTACCTTAGATTCTACTTAATTTCAGTGCCTATCTTCCGGCTCCATCAGCATATCAGTTCGACAGTACCATATTATTGTATTGTCATCAGAACTACATACAGCTGCCAATTTTCATGACGCTACAATCCTTGGAAGCTAGTTAAATTAGCTACCTTAGATTCCACTTTTTCCATCGAAGTTTCAGTGCCTATCTTCCGGCTCCATCATCATATCAGTTTGACAGTCCCATATTATTGTATTGTCATCAGAACTACATACAGTTCCCAATTTTCATGACCCTACGATCCTTGGAAGCTGGTTAAATTAGCTACCTTAGATTCCACCTGTTTTCAGTGCCTATCTTCCGGCTCCATCATCATATCAGTTTGACAGTACCATATTATTGTATTGTCATCAAAACTACATACATCTGCCTATTTTCATGACCGTACGATCCTTGGAAGATGATTAAATTAGTTTCCTTAGATTCCATTACATTGTTAGTTACATACACGACGACCTAATAAAAGCGTATTAATAAATAGCCGCACTTTACTACCGTTTTCAGGACACTGCCCCAAAAAAGTATTTATCGTAGTTCCAGTCTAGTTATTCGACTTTAAAACGTCATAGCAAATGATCGTCACATATCATATTTTTAGATCTGATAAACTATCTTCAGTATTTCTTATTGGTTTTTTATACTACCAATAAGGTGGCAGGTAAGCTAGTGGCCCACATGATAGAAAGTAGTCTAAATCTTCTGAGACCCTTTTAAAGAACCCATACTGTAGACATTCAGGAAAACAGAGACATGAAATTCGATTCACAATCCAAGCGTGCGCGGAAAAAGGCCCCTATCGGAGCTTATCGTACAGAACCGTTGCACTGACCGTGGTCGACTCACAGGCAATAAAAAAAACGATTTATCCCCTTATACAGGTGTCCCAGAAGTCGACGTCAAGCCGGAATCGGGTAACAGGCTAGGTCATAATAGTTGTCAGAAAAATATAAAAAAAAATATAGGTCTTGTATTTTAAAAATTATCAATCAATATCAATACATATAATAAAATCGTAACAGGTCGCTGTCTGTACATGGAAGATAAACAAGAAAAAATATTATAGGGGGGCTTTATGAACGCAATAGAACCCAAAACAATGATTTTTAGAATTTTTGTCTGTTTGTCTGTATGTCTGTATATCTGTTTGTCTGTACGGTTGTGCACGCTAATCTCAGTAGCCGCTCAACCGATTGCAATGCGGTTTTTTTATTGTGTTGAGGTTTGCTCCAGTTAACATTTAGCGTTTGTTTTATGTAAATCGGTTTAGAAATAAAAGAGTTATAACACTTTTAAGAATCAGATATTTTGAAAATTTTAATTGTAGGGGTTTCTTTCAATGTGGGTGAACCTAAACTGGCGTGTTGGCTTAATCATTAAAGAGCTTAATGATTAATCATTATGCTCTTTTATGATTAAGCAAACAGGGCAGTTTCAGACGCTGCTTGATGACTCTGATGAAGAAATACCTTTCCTTTCATACACCTTATGTGACGTAAACGAAGCTGCGGGCTCAGCTAGTATTTTATATATTTTTTCAGTCTTGTTGCTACAGATATGTACTTTTTTGTTTTGTTTTTTCTCTAATGTAACCCTTGACATACCCCCAAAGAAAGTAATCTAAAGTAGGTAATCAGATCCGTGGATTTTGCTGGCTGAAATTAAAATAGAGATTATGTTCTACTTTCAAATTTCACCAGCCTACCAGAATCATACTGTGCATATAAGCCCCGCAAGTTGGTAATGCGCTGGAACCTTGTCATAATGACAGCTAAGTGACGTCATCGTGACGTAGGGCGAGCGCGCGCTGGCCTCGCGAAGCTGCGTACGGTATTTTTTTTAGTACTGACTGCTCGACGGACATACGTCACCAAGTGGTCACCAATATGGCCGCCAAGCGCAATATCAACCTTATACCAATTTTTTAAATACAAGACCTAGATTTTTTCATATTTTTCTGACAACTATAATGACCTAGCCTGTTAACCGATTCCGGCTTGACGAGGGCTTCTGGGACATCCTGTATATAAACATAGTAATTTACATTGTAAACTTAGCACTACCTAGATAACAGGGGCACGCAATTCCTTGGGCGCATGTCATAGTATTGTTACAAATAATTATTCGTGTGTACCGTGTGCGATACGCCTTTGCTGCGCACGCGCCGATATCGTGCACAGCACATGCATTGTTTTATTAAAACTGAGACTGTCACACCCAATAATGTTCTAACCCGTGTTTAACCTCAATTTGTTCACGTTCACTGATTTTCACGCAACGCGAATTGACTTCTTCACGATTCGCGTATGTTGTTTATATTTAGAACAACATGCTGCAATTGTTTATTAAACTTCATGGTTTATAATTTTACCCGTCTCCTTGGCTACTCTAAAGCAAATTTATGGCACTCACCACTACCTCCATGACTCATTTGAGCCTCACCTGCCAGTTGCTCTAGTTTTATATCTTGGATAATATAAAAGTTTGGATGATTTTAAGGCGGCTGACAAGCATAAATCTACTCTGATCGAAAACGGTCAACGTAGCCTATGGACGTTTGCAAAACTATACCGAGTATAACGATAACAAACTGTTAAAATTCTCTTTAAGGGGTCGTCCATTAATCACGTGAGGCTCGAAAGGGGGGGGAGGGGGTCTGACAAAAATCACGAAACATCACCAGGGGGGGCCGGGGGTGTAGTGAGATATCACGTGTATTTATTTCGAACAGCAACTTTACAACCCTGAGTGATTTGAGATCACTGTAATTTCTGAACAACAAAACCTACAATATCAAAACTTGTATGGAATCTATACTAATATTATAAAGAGGAAAGATTTGTTTTTTTGTTTGTTTGTTTGTTTGTTTGTAACGAATAGGCTCCGGAACTACTGGACCGATTTGAAAAATTCTATCACTGTTGGAAAGCTACACTCTTTGCGGGTAACATAGGCTATATTTTATTCCCGTATTCCCACGGGAACGGGAACTACGCGGGTGAAACCGCGTGACGTCCGCTAGTAATTCATAAAGCACTTAATTCCTTTCTTACATCAGAAATTTATTGAAATCGGAAAACCTATGCGTTGATCATACAACACATAAATCTGTTTTTCATCGAGTAACATCACCAATAATTTTGTTTTTCATCGAGTCTCCCAAAGGAACCGCGCAGAATATCGGCATCAATCCGATCAATAATAATCTCAAGTTATGTCCATAGTTTTGGCGTGATACAGAAAGACTTACAAAAAAAAAAACTATTTTAGCTTCATTTATTTATTTATTTATTTAAAAACTTTATGCACAAGTTCGTACAAAGGTGGACTTAATGCCTTAGGCATTTTCTGCCAGTCAACCTTAGGGTGATGCAGAGATAAAGATGGAGGAAGGTGCTTTAGGTTAATGTTGACAGTTGACACATTTCAATGGTACTTAATCTAAACATAGTGTAAATTGCGTGATCACGTGCTCCCAGCCCAGCCCCACTACACTCATTCAGACAACTACATATTACCTAAATAAATGCAGCAAGAACCGAACCAAATAAACACACAATCACATTATCGCCTAAATAGATAATATAAGTAATAACAAATACATATATATATATACATACATATACATACACATACATACGAATACAATAAATATATACCATTTACATACATAATGATTTTAATGATACATACACATATATATACATATATTTGCATATAACATAGGTAATTATATACGTACTATACAATACATACATATTTAAATAGCATTTTGAAAGTCATTGAATAGATTATGTTTTCCTAATCCTTGTACAGATCGCGTACTTTTTGTATAAATGTAAACCGATTGGTGCATGTCCTGACTTCCAGCGGAAGCGCATTCCAGAGGAGAGTTGTTTGCACTAAGAAGGAAGAATGACTCATAGTTGAAGTGTGAGTAGGGCAGAGAAGAAGACGATTGTTCGAAGAGCGTAAATTTTTATCGTGATTAGAACAGAGTAATTTGAACTGAGATGTCAAGTAAGAAGGGGCATTAGGGTAGTTCATTAATGAAAACAGCATACTTAGTGCCCGCAAATTGCGACGCTGTCGTATAGGCAACCAACCCAATTCGGAACGATAAACCGACACATGATCGTACTTTCTAAGATTGTAAACGAATCGAATGCAATTGTTGAGAAGCCGATCGAGTTTATTGAGCAGATCTGCATTCAGGTCGAGATAGCACACATCACCATAGTCAATGATGGGAAATAAAAGAGTCCGAACAAGCATTGCCTTGGTTTTAGGTGGTAAGAAGTTCTTAAGACGATAAAAGGCACGTAGCGTACCGGTAATCTTCTGGCAAACGCTAGTGACCTGAGGTCTCCAATTGAATGTATCGTCGAGTTGTAGTCCTAAATTTTTCACATTAAGAGTAACTGGAATAGTTTTAGTGTTATAAGTTATTGATGGCAAATTTACATCTTTCAGCCTGCTCATCATTGGGCTACTTCCAATAATGATGCCTTGACACTTCTCAGGGTTAACTGTAAGTCCAAAACGGTCACACCAGTGACCCATGGCATTTAAATCATTATTTATTTTCGTCACGGCTTCCAAAAGATTATCCACCCTTGCCTGGCTGTACAACTGCAGGTCGTCTGCATACAAGTGATACGCACACTGAAGCTCTTTGGTCAGGAGATTAATAAACATGGAAAATAAAAGAGGAGATAGAATACCGCCTTGGGGAACACCAGCATCTAGTGTGCACCAATTCGATGATTTCTCATCAATGCGAACCGACTGCTGACGACCCCGAAGATAAGATGAGCTTCAGTATCGTATGTAAGGGAAGTTACATAGATAGAATGTCTAGTAAAAAAAATATTTTGGTAAATAATTACCAAATTTATTTGACGTACAGATTTTAAACTCTCTATAGCTTTTAATAAGTTATATATATTAGACTAGTCGACCCACGCAGCTATGACCCCGTCCACCAACGATCATTTGGGGGAAGGCCCCTCTCCTTGTTCCGGAGATGCCTTCAGAGCCCACCCACTCACCGCTCTCATCCTCTCTGCTTTCAGAGAAGCGCTCGAGAGCGGTGCGATGCGGGCAAGAACCCCGAAGTGTTGGGGGCCCCCGGCCGGGCAGGGCCGACGTGAATAACCTTTGAATATCAATGCCGGCTGTAGAATGAGAAGGGACACCGCGGGGTTTAGTGGGTAGGTGGTGCCCCCGCAGCTAGGATGATGGTGCCAAACCACGTTCCCCCCGTAACAAAAAAAAACGCAGCTCAGTCCACGTGGATATCGATAGTCGTGTCCAAAAGCATAATGATCGTATGAATATTGAACCTTGATTATTGTACCTATGTTCATAACTTCGCTTCTATTTAGCCAACTGCGATCAAACCAACGTAAAATTTTAAGCTTGACAAACTGACACCTTCTTCATTAGCTCCAAAATAATGAATATTATATAGAAACACGACGGGAGTAAATGCAACGGGAAATATTATATTAAAAATATTAATACCATATCAGTCTCTATTATGTGACGCAAACGAAGTTGCGCAGATTAGCTAGAAGTTTGGATAGATAATAACAATAGAGACTTCTATGTATAAACTAAAAAAAAACTTTGTAGTTACTAAAAATACACGTGATTCGGCCCAGGGGGGGGAGGGGTAATCTGAAACCTCACCATATATCACCAAGGGGGAGGGGGGGTCCAAAAAATACCCAAAAAAACCTCACGCGATTAATGGACGGCCCCTAAGCCGAACGAGATAAAGGTATCTCGTTCAATATGGCATAACGACCGTCATTAGTGCCAACCGGGACCACTGCCTTGACACGTCATTTGCGAGCTTTTCAGAAAAGCTCGCTAATGACATGTCATAAAGTAGTGACGAGGTTGTTCACCCATCCAGGTACCAGACACAGATAAAATTGCCTACTACATTGATTGTTTACAGAGGACATTATCAGTGGGGCTATGAGCGCTTCAATAATGTAAAATACTTCTAGGTAGGTAGGTACTTCTTTTCACTAATGTAGCTACACATTGTGTGAATTTGTGTATTAGTGGCACGCTTGCCACTTTTTTTTTCATTACTCATACATAAATATAGTCACTCCTTTATCCCGAAGGGGTAGGCAGAGGCATAGTATACGCCCACATTTCATTCACGTTATAGTTTTATTTCCTACGTGGAAGTTTTTATAAGAACAAATAAAACCGGTGAAGTGCCTGTCATCACGCATAGAATAGGGCTGCGTAGTCAACCATACTGGCACGTGGATTTAGAACGTATTGGGGTAGCTATATAGGTGAATTTTTGAAAAGGGATTGGATGGCCAAATCCGAAACTATAAGGAATAGCGAAAAATGCTCAAAGGAGTCACGAGCCCGATTTTGATGAAACTTAAAACCTCATCATTAGATTTTTGAAAAACCAATAAGCCTAGCTGGGAATCGAACCCATTGATTTTGAAAAAAAAACATACCCTATACCTATATTATTATACCATACGATAGTGTTGCTATTAAGTAATGATATACGGCAAATTTAAGGAAAAATTGGAATTTTAAGTAAATTAATATTTCATGTAGGTTACTAAATTTTGTATCATAATTTGTTTCGTTTGAAATCCCAGAAAAAATCGTAACTATTCCATGTTTTAAATTAGGTATAAGGTTGATATTGCGCTTGGCGGCCATATTGGTGACCACTTGGTGACGTATGTCCGTCGAGCAGTCAGTACTAAAAAAAATACCGTACGCAGCTTCGCGAGGCCAGCGCGCGCTCGCCCTACGTCACGATGACGTCACTTAGCTGTCATTATGACAAGGTTCCAGCGCATTACCAACTTGCGGGGCTTATATGCACAGTATGATTCTGGTAGGCTGGTGAAATTTGAAAGTAGAACATAATCTCTATTTTAATTTCAGCCAGCAAAATCCACGGATCTGATTACCTACTTTAGATTACTTTCTTTGGGGGTATGTCAAAAACAAAATTTACAAAAACACATACGATGCAGTTAATGACTTGAAACGTTCTTTGGAGAACATTATAAATGGAATCAATAACATTGTAGTATTAAATGCAGTAAGAGGTCTCGAGTCCAGCTATGTATTGAAAACAATGGCCTACATTTTGAAATAAAATGTATTTTGTTAAAGATTAGCTATTTCCTTTAGTTTGACGTATGTCATTACTTTCCAGAATAAGATCCTTAATAGCGACACTACCGTATGGTGTAATAATATAGGATGTTGTTATTTTTTCAAAATTAACGGGTTCCATTCCCGGCTAGGATCATTGGTTTTTCAAAAATCTAATGGTATATAAATATATAAATAAGGTTTTAAGTTTTATCTAAATCGGGCTCGTGACTCCTTTGAGCATTTCTCGCTATTCCTTATAGTTTCAGAGTTGGCCATCCAATCCCTTTTGAAAAATTCACCTGTATACTGCATGGGATAGGCGCGAGAAAAAAAAGCCATCGCCACTTTTCGTTTATGGGAGGGAGGTACTGAGGTACCCCAAAAATTATGTCTCTTAGTTTTATTATAGCACTTTCTCGACGTTGTAAATGCACATTATACTAAATTTCATCTTTTTAGCACTAACCAAACGGTTCATGATGAACCTATATGGTTAGAAACCTAAAAGTAGAAGTCTTGAATAAAAAATAGAAGGCAAAAAAATTAAAAGGTTAATATAACCCTAGTTATGTCTAGACATAACTAAATGAATAAGATGAAGCAGATGGTCACACATAACGACCAAATCATACGTCAGTGTCATTTATGTAATGTTCTAACCAGCTACCAAAAGATTACAAATTCGATCAGGTGCACACCTGACGTCGTCTGTCTATGACATGGCGATAAATAAAAGTTAATATTAACACTGTACATATGCTCATGTATATGTGATATATTGGAAACGATTTATTTGGTGAATAGCTGACTGACAACTGACAAGTGAATAGTTTTTAATAATGCATAATGTAATATGCTGACTAACGAATGCAACTTCTGGAGTTGGAGGTCTGGCGGGGCTACGTCTACCACTATCACATATAGGTGAACGGATTCCGGCAAAATAGCTATCTCTTTCATTTTTAGTTTGGAAGTCTTCCCAAGTGCTTCGAGAAAAAGGGAAAACATCAAATCTCTTACTAAGTACTTACCTATATGTATAACTAGCTGACCCGCGCAACTTCGTTTGCGTGATAAATGAAGAACCGCTCGACCGATTTTGTGCAAACTTCACATAAACCATCTACTAAATAGTCCAAACAAAGCCTAAACATTTGGTGTGGATAGGTGAGCCCGTTCTTGAGTTATAAAATTACAACGAAAAGTGGCATTGATTTTTAATACGCTTTTATTAGGTCGTCGTGTATGTAACTAACAATGTAATGACTAAGGAAACTAATTTAACCATCTTCCAAGGATCATAGCGTCATGAAAATTGGCAGATGTATGTAGTTCTGATGACAATACAATAATATGGTACTGTCAAACTGATATGATGATGGAGCCGGAAGATAGGCACTGAAAACAAGTGGAATCTAAGGTAGCTAATTTAACCAGCTTCCAAGGATCGTAGGGTCATGAAAATTGGCAGCTGTATGTAGTTCTGATGACAATACAATAATATGGTACTGTCAAACTGATATGATGATGGAACCGGAAGATAGGCACTGAAACTTCGATGGAAAAAGTGGAGTCTAAGGTAGCTAATTTGACCAGCTTCCAAGGATCGTAGCGTCATGAAAATTGGCAGCTGTATGTAATTCTGATGACAATACAATAATATGGTACTGTCGAACTGATCTGATGATGGAGCCGGAAGATAGTCACTGAAAACAAGTGGAATCTAAGGTAGCTAATTTAACCAGCTTCCAAGGATCGTAGGGTTATGAAAATTAGCAGCTGTATGTAGTTCTGATGACAATACAATAATATGGTACTGTCAAACTGATATGACGATGGGACCGGAAGATAGGCACTGAAAACAAGTGGAATCTAAGGTAGCTAATTTAACCAGCTTCCAAGGATCGTAGGGTCATGAAAATTGGCAGCTTTATGTAGTTCTGATAACAATACAATAATATGGTACTGTCAAACTGATATGATGATAGAGCCGGAAGATAGGCACTGAAACTTCGATGGAAAAAGTGGAATCTAAGGTAGCTAATTTAACCAGCTTCCAAGGATCGTACATACATACATACATATGGTCACGCCTTTATCCCTGAAGGGGTAAGCAAAGGCATATTATATGCCCACATTTCACCTTTGTATAATTTGTCCCACGTAATAGATGGTGAGCCGTATTGCCGTGTTTAAATGGACAGGCGCAGGTTGTGACTGCCTGCTGTTGAAATAAAGCCTTCAACTTAGCTTAACGACTGCCATTTTACTGGCAACCGGGACCAACGGCTTAACGTGCCTTCCGAAGCACGGAAGCGCTCAAATAAATGTCACAAAGTGATCACATGGATGGTCACCCATCCATGGACCGGCCATAGTGAAAGTTGCTTACTGCAGTGATCGTTTACAGAACACTGAGTCCGCGGGGCCACGAGCGCTTCCAAGGATCGTAGCGTCATGAAAATTGGCAGCTGTATGTAGTTCTGATGACAATACAATAATATGGTACTGTCGAACTGATCTGATGATGGAGTCGTAAGATATGAACTGTAATTTCATGATTGAACATCGTATCCTAGCTGTGTTTGGATTTGTTAGAAAAGTCTTGTAATGAACTTTGACCACGATTAGGGTTTAAGGTTATAACAAACCTGTTATATCGATGGTCTAGAAGACAAATGTGCTAATTACACAATTTTGGTATTTTCACTTTTTGATGCCAAATGTATTAAATGGGCATGGTCTACCCTATGCACTGATCAGAATAACATAATTCCATCTCTTTCTATCTAAACTGTAATTGTACATTCATAGAAAGTGACGTGATTTTGAAGCCATTTAAAGTAATGGCAGTTATTTACCATCAGTATAAACTACACAAAATGCTAAATAGATTTAGAACATTCCACTTGTGTGTACCATGATTGACAAATAAGCAAAATACTTTTATAACATTTGTATTTCCTACCTTTAAAATTTCTAATTAAAATAAAGGATGTTAATCATCTCAAGTGCCGGTAGACGAATGTGTTAAGCGATCTTAGTACTACTGAACGCTCTTCAGCAAATAACTAACGATGTACAAACGTACTAAGTGATGCCTTTTTTTACTATTTTGGTATTATAATAGAATATTTACGATATTGAAGTTTAAATTTAGGATCAGTAAATAGTCAGATAAATATTCTAACTAAGCATAGGCATTTTAAGCACAATTCATAAGCACAGTTTTAAGTTATAGTGTCTAGAAGTTCTGAATCCACTAAAACAGTCCTCCTGTAAAATTTGTCAATCTGTAATTATCATGTTTGTCTTCTAGACCATCGATATATTGAAGTTAATATTGAGTGTAAATGTTGACATAGGTAGGTACCTATTATATTGTATTATTTATTGTAGGTATTTATGCAGGTGCATAAAATGTATATGTAGTAGAGTAATAATGAAATATTTTCACATTAGTCGAACTCAGACAAAACACCATGTAATACAGAAATCCCTACTAATATTATAAATACGAAAGTATCTCTGTCTGTTACGTTTTCACGCCTAAACCACTGAACCGATTTTGATGAAATTTGTTATAAAGATAGTTTGAGTTTAAGGGAAGGACATAGGCTACTTTTTAACTGACTGCACAAAAGGAGGGTAATGATTTTATGCGATAACGACTTCTACGCGGATGAAGTCGCAGGGAACAGCTAGTAACGGTATAAATGTTGTGACTAAAAAGTATAAAATAAATAAATGGTTTAAAAACCCTAGAAAAACACGCTTTTATAAATGCACGTAAAAACCAAAAATAAATTATGAATCGTCCAAGTTGCCTCTATTTCTGGGCTGAAGTGTAAACTATGTGCTTTTAATTATAATATTTGATTGTAAAAGCGTGGGGCGCTAGATCAAGAAAGACTTTTTTGTAAGCAAATTCATATTAATACTTATCCTGATATAATAAAAATCCTGGCGAAAGCTGCATGAGGTCGCACAAGAGCATAACGTTTATGCTGCCAAAGGAAACGCCTATTCTTTCAGGCAATTAAGTAAGTACATGAGGGGAACACGTTAACAGTGGCAAAATGTAGAGTTCTTGTTCGAGAACGAGATATCTTTGGTTACCTTTGATAACCCGCTTGGGGATAAATGCGTTTGTATTCTTATTACATGATTACTACATATTGTACTAAATATCTCAGAATGCCGAAACATTAAGTACCAACCTATGAATTATCTAATAGAGGTCCGTAACGGTAATAGGTTTGCTCCAATTACGCGGGCGTCACGAAAAACTGGCAATAGTGGGTGTTGAAAATGCGTAGGCGTGACTAGCTACTTTACTTTTTAAGTAAGTATTTTATGCATTTCAATTAAAGCCTATCATCGTTAATACATTTCCGAAATTTAAAATTATATTATATCTATTAATAATAGTAAAAGTCACAATAGGTATATAAAAGCGTGACAGTGTAAATTAATAGTTTAAAAACACGAGAAAAACACTCTTATAGAAATGTGGCCTTATCCTTAATCTGACAAGACATCATGCAGCTTCTGCCAGGAAAGTCTTTCCTGTTCCAGCGCCCCATGCTTTTGCAATCAAATACTATAATTAAAAGCACATAGTCTACACTTCAGCCCAGAAATAGAGGCAACTTGGACGATTCATAATTTATTTTCGGTTTTTACGTGCATTTATAAAAGCGTGTTTTTCTAGGGTTTTTTAAACCATTTATTTATTATATACCTATATAGAACTTATAGAAGATGTAAAATGGTTCACATCACACATTTCCTCCACCAATAAAATTTCTTTTACACAACTATTGACACTAAACAAAGTCTTTTGCCGTAGTTTCTATAAAGAAGAAGTATTGTGGCTTCGCACACAAAAATGTGAAGAATAAAAAATAACAAGGAACAGTGGATCCAGTTATTTCTACAAAAATCTCTTCCAGGAACCTACGTAGTCTTCCAAGTATTTTTTGTTACAAAACTGTAATCTCGAAAACATTTTTCCCTTTCCGCGTCTGGGAAATTCCCCACATACAAGACTTAATACATAAGACATAACTTTCCAGGTGGTATACCGTCATAATACCAGAAATTATAATGTCTTAACTCAAAATATCGTAGCCCAAAATACCCGAAATCGAAATATCAATATTCAAAAGGCAAATATTTATAATATAAATAATTTAAAATGCCTTACGGCCGAATAACCGAAACCCAAAATATAAATTTATCAAATACCTTATCCTAAAATGTTCAAACACAAAATACCTTTTTTTTAACATGATTTAAATCCTACATGGATGCTATATATCTGTGAATGGTTAACACCCCGACTCAGAGTAGGTATACCGACTCGGTTATTTTTTTTTGATTTTTCGTTAGCCCACTGTAGTACTTTTGTAACTCTGAATCAAAGTGTTTTAACATGAGGTAAATCCTACATGGATACTATGCCGGACTCCTACCGACTAAAAACCACACGTATCCTACATAACAGCCTACAGTTGGGAGCCCCGGGTAAGCCCTCAGAAGGATACCCAAGGACCAACAGACCTAGGGCTACAACTGCGACGTCACTTAGGTGGGGGGGGGGCGTGTAAAAAAGTTAAAGCCAAATAACAAAACGAGTGACACATTGTATTCTATTTTCGGTATTTTAAATTAAGGACATTTGAAAATTTGTATTTTGAATTCTGATATAATAATTATTTGTATTTTAAATTTAGACATTTTACGGTAAGGTGTACTGAAATAAGGTATTTTGAATGTTAAGGTATTTCGAATTCGGGTATTTTGGTCTAATGCATTTTAAGTAAAGGCATTTTGATTTCTGGTATTTTAATATATAACCTTCCAGGTAGTTAAGCATAATCCATTTACATTGAAGCAATAACAGAATCCTTAGATATAATGCAATATGAGAGATCCTGAAATGAAGTACTGAATTATGTGCACATTTTCCTGGTAGACATTTTCCTCATCCGTTGTGCGTGCGTGATTTGCAAAAGGGTAGCTACAGACGGTGGTGGAAGTAAACAGCCCACTCATTCGATATCAATAATGCATTGGCTGTATAATGTCACCGGTCACAGGTACGTTTACCCCGAAACGCCTGCATTTTTAAAATTATCCCGTACGGCCGTCCATTGCCCTTACAGTCACGTGAAAATGAAACAATGGATGGTGTCTGGAAACTGATAAATATACAAATGGACCCGGACTCAGTCGAAACGCATGTCGTTAAATACTTAGAACTTGTAGACGTAATGGCGCCCGATCGACTTCTTTTAGAGAAATACGCAATCAAGTATGTACATTACTGAAATGGAGAGATTAAGACAAATTACTAAAATGTGCCATGTCGAGGGATATAGGGTATCGTGTCATGACATCCGGATAACCGAAAATCTTATAAGTAGGTACTAGGTATACCTAATCAAATAAACAATGCTGAGGCAAAAAAGGTCGTCCTAAAATAACACTGACTATGAGAGGTTACCAAAAACTCAAGTATTATTCTATATTCGTAGAGTCTGAATATAAAGTTGCTATTCTTACGTAACTAAGTCTACGTACAACTAATTTTCAAAAAAGTCTCGTGAATATCAAAATAAGAATAGAACTTATAAAAACCTAATAGAAGTTAGCGTTAATGGTCATTTAATTCAGCCTACGCCATTGTCTTATCTTACAACATTCAACTTAGCTTAACGACTGCCATTTTACTGGCAACCGGGACCAACGGCTTAACGTGCCTTCCGAAGCACGGAAGCGCTCAAATAAATGTCACAAAGTGATCACATGGATGGTCACCCATCCATGGACCGGCCATAGTGAAAGTTGCTTACTGCAGTGATCGTTTACAGAACACTGAGTCCGCGGGGCCACGAGCGCTTCCAAGGATCGTAGCGTCATGAAAATTGGCAGCTGTATGTAGTTCTGATGACAATACAATAATATGGTACTGTCGAACTGATCTGATGATGGAGTCGTAAGATATGAACTGTAATTTCATGATTGAACATCGTATCCTAGCTGTGTTTGGATTTGTTAGAAAAGTCTTGTAATGAACTTTGACCACGATTAGGGTTTAAGGTTATAACAAACCTGTTATATCGATGGTCTAGAAGACAAATGTGCTAATTACACAATTTTGGTATTTTCACTTTTTGATGCCAAATGTATTAAATGGGCATGGTCTACCCTATGCACTGATCAGAATAACATAATTCCATCTCTTTCTATCTAAACTGTAATTGTACATTCATAGAAAGTGACGTGATTTTGAAGCCATTTAAAGTAATGGCAGTTATTTACCATCAGTATAAACTACACAAAATGCTAAATAGATTTAGAACATTCCACTTGTGTGTACCATGATTGACAAATAAGCAAAATACTTTTATAACATTTGTATTTCCTACCTTTAAAATTTCTAATTAAAATAAAGGATGTTAATCATCTCAAGTGCCGGTAGACGAATGTGTTAAGCGATCTTAGTACTACTGAACGCTCTTCAGCAAATAACTAACGATGTACAAACGTACTAAGTGATGCCTTTTTTTACTATTTTGGTATTATAATAGAATATTTACGATATTGAAGTTTAAATTTAGGATCAGTAAATAGTCAGATAAATATTCTAACTAAGCATAGGCATTTTAAGCACAATTCATAAGCACAGTTTTAAGTTATAGTGTCTAGAAGTTCTGAATCCACTAAAACAGTCCTCCTGTAAAATTTGTCAATCTGTAATTATCATGTTTGTCTTCTAGACCATCGATATATTGAAGTTAATATTGAGTGTAAATGTTGACATAGGTAGGTACCTATTATATTGTATTATTTATTGTAGGTATTTATGCAGGTGCATAAAATGTATATGTAGTAGAGTAATAATGAAATATTTTCACATTAGTCGAACTCAGACAAAACACCATGTAATACAGAAATCCCTACTAATATTATAAATACGAAAGTATCTCTGTCTGTTACGTTTTCACGCCTAAACCACTGAACCGATTTTGATGAAATTTGTTATAAAGATAGTTTGAGTTTAAGGGAAGGACATAGGCTACTTTTTAACTGACTGCACAAAAGGAGGGTAATGATTTTATGCGATAACGACTTCTACGCGGATGAAGTCGCAGGGAACAGCTAGTAACGGTATAAATGTTGTGACTAAAAAGTATAAAATAAATAAATGGTTTAAAAACCCTAGAAAAACACGCTTTTATAAATGCACGTAAAAACCAAAAATAAATTATGAATCGTCCAAGTTGCCTCTATTTCTGGGCTGAAGTGTAAACTATGTGCTTTTAATTATAATATTTGATTGTAAAAGCGTGGGGCGCTAGATCAAGAAAGACTTTTTTGTAAGCAAATTCATATTAATACTTATCCTGATATAATAAAAATCCTGGCGAAAGCTGCATGAGGTCGCACAAGAGCATAACGTTTATGCTGCCAAAGGAAACGCCTATTCTTTCAGGCAATTAAGTAAGTACATGAGGGGAACACGTTAACAGTGGCAAAATGTAGAGTTCTTGTTCGAGAACGAGATATCTTTGGTTACCTTTGATAACCCGCTTGGGGATAAATGCGTTTGTATTCTTATTACATGATTACTACATATTGTACTAAATATCTCAGAATGCCGAAACATTAAGTACCAACCTATGAATTATCTAATAGAGGTCCGTAACGGTAATAGGTTTGCTCCAATTACGCGGGCGTCACGAAAAACTGGCAATAGTGGGTGTTGAAAATGCGTAGGCGTGACTAGCTACTTTACTTTTTAAGTAAGTATTTTATGCATTTCAATTAAAGCCTATCATCGTTAATACATTTCCGAAATTTAAAATTATATTATATCTATTAATAATAGTAAAAGTCACAATAGGTATATAAAAGCGTGACAGTGTAAATTAATAGTTTAAAAACACGAGAAAAACACTCTTATAGAAATGTGGCCTTATCCTTAATCTGACAAGACATCATGCAGCTTCTGCCAGGAAAGTCTTTCCTGTTCCAGCGCCCCATGCTTTTGCAATCAAATACTATAATTAAAAGCACATAGTCTACACTTCAGCCCAGAAATAGAGGCAACTTGGACGATTCATAATTTATTTTCGGTTTTTACGTGCATTTATAAAAGCGTGTTTTTCTAGGGTTTTTTAAACCATTTATTTATTATATACCTATATAGAACTTATAGAAGATGTAAAATGGTTCACATCACACATTTCCTCCACCAATAAAATTTCTTTTACACAACTATTGACACTAAACAAAGTCTTTTGCCGTAGTTTCTATAAAGAAGAAGTATTGTGGCTTCGCACACAAAAATGTGAAGAATAAAAAATAACAAGGAACAGTGGATCCAGTTATTTCTACAAAAATCTCTTCCAGGAACCTACGTAGTCTTCCAAGTATTTTTTGTTACAAAACTGTAATCTCGAAAACATTTTTCCCTTTCCGCGTCTGGGAAATTCCCCACATACAAGACTTAATACATAAGACATAACTTTCCAGGTGGTATACCGTCATAATACCAGAAATTATAATGTCTTAACTCAAAATATCGTAGCCCAAAATACCCGAAATCGAAATATCAATATTCAAAAGGCAAATATTTATAATATAAATAATTTAAAATGCCTTACGGCCGAATAACCGAAACCCAAAATATAAATTTATCAAATACCTTATCCTAAAATGTTCAAACACAAAATACCTTTTTTTTAACATGATTTAAATCCTACATGGATGCTATATATCTGTGAATGGTTAACACCCCGACTCAGAGTAGGTATACCGACTCGGTTATTTTTTTTTGATTTTTCGTTAGCCCACTGTAGTACTTTTGTAACTCTGAATCAAAGTGTTTTAACATGAGGTAAATCCTACATGGATACTATGCCGGACTCCTACCGACTAAAAACCACACGTATCCTACATAACAGCCTACAGTTGGGAGCCCCGGGTAAGCCCTCAGAAGGATACCCAAGGACCAACAGACCTAGGGCTACAACTGCGACGTCACTTAGGTGGGGGGGGGGGCGTGTAAAAAAGTTAAAGCCAAATAACAAAACGAGTGACACATTGTATTCTATTTTCGGTATTTTAAATTAAGGACATTTGAAAATTTGTATTTTGAATTCTGATATAATAATTATTTGTATTTTAAATTTAGACATTTTACGGTAAGGTGTACTGAAATAAGGTATTTTGAATGTTAAGGTATTTCGAATTCGGGTATTTTGGTCTAATGCATTTTAAGTAAAGGCATTTTGATTTCTGGTATTTTAATATATAACCTTCCAGGTAGTTAAGCATAATCCATTTACATTGAAGCAATAACAGAATCCTTAGATATAATGCAATATGAGAGATCCTGAAATGAAGTACTGAATTATGTGCACATTTTCCTGGTAGACATTTTCCTCATCCGTTGTGCGTGCGTGATTTGCAAAAGGGTAGCTACAGACGGTGGTGGAAGTAAACAGCCCACTCATTCGATATCAATAATGCATTGGCTGTATAATGTCACCGGTCACAGGTACGTTTACCCCGAAACGCCTGCATTTTTAAAATTATCCCGTACGGCCGTCCATTGCCCTTACAGTCACGTGAAAATGAAACAATGGATGGTGTCTGGAAACTGATAAATATACAAATGGACCCGGACTCAGTCGAAACGCATGTCGTTAAATACTTAGAACTTGTAGACGTAATGGCGCCCGATCGACTTCTTTTAGAGAAATACGCAATCAAGTATGTACATTACTGAAATGGAGAGATTAAGACAAATTACTAAAATGTGCCATGTCGAGGGATATAGGGTATCGTGTCATGACATCCGGATAACCGAAAATCTTATAAGTAGGTACTAGGTATACCTAATCAAATAAACAATGCTGAGGCAAAAAAGGTCGTCCTAAAATAACACTGACTATGAGAGGTTACCAAAAACTCAAGTATTATTCTATATTCGTAGAGTCTGAATATAAAGTTGCTATTCTTACGTAACTAAGTCTACGTACAACTAATTTTCAAAAAAGTCTCGTGAATATCAAAATAAGAATAGAACTTATAAAAACCTAATAGAAGTTAGCGTTAATGGTCATTTAATTCAGCCTACGCCATTGTCTTATCTTACATCATTGCACTAAAATTGTGTAATTGGCTCTCCATTTGTCTATACTTCCTAACCATACACATATATAGAATACGAAAATAATGAATTTAAAAGATCTTTGTAGAACTGTGTATCTAGTAATCACTGATTTTGGGTTTTCTAGGGTGGGAGGAGAAGTATGTGGCGTATTGCACCACTCACAAGCGCTACTCCTTAAATTACAGCCTAGCCCTAAGTTACCGCCAAAAGTCATATTTGACATTTGTTGACTATGTCAATGACACACAACTTTTCCCCGCTCGCTGCTAAGTGGAGACTAAAATTATTCTACTTTTGTAACTCAATCTGCTAATGTACGCCACTATAAATGTACAATTACTATTTATACAACTGTGAACGAGTAAAGCAGTAAACTAAGAATACGTAACGTTTTATTGTCTCCCACCTCAACGACAACACATAATTATACTGGACATCCTTGGAGCCCTAACAACGTCAAAAGTGCACAAATGAGAAAGAAAGCTTTTAAAAAAACACATCCATACTAATATTATAAAACTGAAGAGTTTGTTTGTTTGTTTGAACGCTAGGATCTCAGGAACTACTGTTTGGATGTCAAAAATTCTTTTACAGTTTGATAGTCCATTTATCGAGGATGGCTATAGGCTATATAACATCACGCTGAGACGAATAGGAGCGGAGCAGCAATCAAGAATGTTTTGAAAACGGGGAATATTTTTACCGTCTGAGAGCTCCCGAGGCGTACGCTGCGTAAATGGTTAAAGTTAGGTAAAAATTGAGTATTACAAAATTGTTTCTTTTAAAAAGTTCTACAAAAAAGTCCGCGACAGCATATATCTATCTGTTAAGGTTCGCTCACAATAACCTAATTTGTCTATCTCTTAAGGTTCGCTTACGATATAATGAAACTGAAGAGTTTGTTTGTGCTAGAATCTCAGAAACTACTGGTTGCATTTCAAAAATTATTTTACAGTTTAATAGTCCATTTATTGAGGCTGGCTAATCGCGATATAACATCACGCTAAGACAAATAGGAGCGGAGCAGCCATAAATATTGTTTCGAGAAAGGGGATTATTTCTTTCTTTTAAGAACTCCCATTGCGGACGCTGCATAAATAGTTAAAGTTACGTAAAAATTGTATATTACGATATTGTTTATCTTAAAAAGTTATAAAAATAAGTCCTTAACAGCATATCGACACCAGAAGTTTCAATTAATGTAAGGGACAAAACACGGTTTTTCAGGAGAGCCAAAAAACGATTTTATTTTTATAAATCTGTCTGTAACTTTTTACGGTCTGGTTCGATTTTAATTGTGTCAAGGGAGAAGTTTCTTAGAATTTCTTCTTCTTTCATGCTATAAACTCAAAATTCAGGAATGTCTACTGGTTTCCAAAATAGCGTGTCCGTTACATTAAAAAAAATTGTTTAGTTGTACCTTACGTTACTGATATTTTATGTATAAACAAATGACTAAAGTGTAAGTAGCAAGAGACTATAGAAAATCACATGCAAATGTATTGTAAAGGACTTCACTTTAGGACTTTTGATGATATTTGATGTAACTTGGAACTGAAGTTTATCGAAAAGAATTTAAAAAACCGGCCAAGTGCGAATCGGCCTCACGCACGGAGGGCTTAGTACCAAACAACAGTAAAATATCACGTTTGTTGTAAGGGTGCCCCCTTAAATATTATCATTTTTCTGATTTTAATATTAGTTGTAGACCTGAAAAATTACTTTGTGGTATTTTTACTACAATGAAATATATTTTGCACGATTAATATTGGTATGAATCAACATTAAAAGATAAAAACAAAAGATTTCGCACTAAGGTGCCACGACTAACCCAGCTGGAGAGGGTCTTGGTCTCCTTGTTTCCATCAGGAGTTAAGGGACATATTGCTCCGTATGGCTCCGTCTCAGGCACTGGACGGGGATTACTGTTAGAACGATGTGTCTGAAATCACCAAAAGCGTGTTAGGGGCACCTGTGCTGCGACTTAAAAAAGCACCAACCCCGAACCCAACGTAACGGCATTCCAAGTCAGGCACGGGTCCTGATGGCTCTCGAAGAATTTGGGTCTTGACTGATAGGGCTCTGATGCTGATGCGCTAAGCATAGCTCGAAAAAGGTCAGGGTGTAGCATATTATTGCAGAGCGCCTTGTTGGGCACTTCACACGAGTGAGGGGGTGAGTTTGGGGGCACTCCATCGTGGACACGATCATTCGTGTCTGGGGTCTGACAGAAGAAGCTATATTGCGGGAAAGGTGGTGATGGCGGTGTCTGTTGACATCGCCATAGCTTTCAACCCCTTTCCCTGAAGCTGCGTTAGAGAGGCACCCATTTATCATTATTGAGTGCTTTTCTACTTACGTCGGCGTTTCGAGGCTCATCTCTTCGGAACATGAATAAGCTACCGGCTAAGGTAAGGGGTATCGTGCGTAATTTTGGAGGAATCGGTCCACTTCTGTAGAACCGCGGTGAGGGTGCTACTCGGTCATTTGCTCGAAGGCTTCGACGTAACGTACTACGCTGATGACACCCACGTTACCACGTGAAAATCTACTCACCGAGACGTGGCCCTAAAGGGAGTTGCTCGAGTTCTGGGTCGAAGATGGTGACTGGTTCTGAAGGTAGTCTCTTACAAAATTCAGACACTGTGCTTTCACAGACCTCGGGAGGAGTCACCGACGGAATCCAGCATACAAGTAGGGGGAATTAGCGTCGATATCTAGCCCTCTATAAAGTATCTTGGAGTCGCGTACTCGATAGCGGGTTGAACTTCGAATACCATTTCCGAGACATGATTCAAAACTGAGGAGGGGCAACGACTGCACTCTCGCGGTGGTTGACTAACATTAGGGAACACAATGCGTCCTGCACACTGTCAGGAAATCATGGAGACATGGAAGGAGCAGACTGAGCAACCAAGGTGGGAACTGCTGCAATCGGGGTAACCAGAATCGGGGGGGGGGGGGGGATGCATGATGTTCATACATAAGTAGGCCCAAAACAGCATAAGAACAAAACCTCCAAAAACGCGGATTAGCACCATTCTAGCTGAGTGCTGAGCCACGGTGATGAGCTCGTCTACACGGGATCCTGAAACTTCCTTCCGAGGAGTTACCCGGGGTAGCCGCCCATACATTAATAGGTAAAATATAAAATTGCAGTAATTATGTGAGATAAGTAGTAGGTTATGTATATAAATTACCCCTAAAAGGCTCGAAAAATGAGTTAAGGTAAGGGACACGTTGTATAAAATTACCGATTTTAGGTCTAAGGTAAGGGTCAAAATTATTTTGTATGATGAGTTACTTTACTTGTTTGAGAAGAACAAAATCTAAGTGGCCCTTAAATCAATTTTTTCGTTATAAATCGTTTTAGACAGTCCTAAAATTTGTACTGTAAAGGACATTTTTTTAACGATAGAGACATTTTGAGTATACCAATCGATAGAGCTCGAAATTCTGAATCCAATGATATATATAACTCATTTTCGCCAAAATGTCCCTTACGTTAATTGATACTTCTGGTGTCGATATGTCTATCTTTTAAGGTTCACTTAAAATAACCCTCTTATTAAGTTTTAAAGTATGAGCGACGCGACGTGGCAGCCAGTCAACTAAACGATAAAAACCGGCCAAGTGCGAGTCCGACTCGCACACGATGAGTTTCATACCGAAAAACGGATGGGTTGGAAGTAAAAGCGACGGGAAACATTATATTACTTTAACGCCTCTTACCTTCTCACTCTCATGTGACGCAAACGAAGATATGCGGTTCAGCTCTAATGAATACAAGTGACGCGACGCGACGGGGGTAAATGCAACGGGAAACATTATAATACTCAAAATATTAATACCATACCTCTCTCTTTCTCATTCTCATGTGACGCAAACGAAGTTGCGCGGGTCAGCTACTTAGTTAAAAATACAATAAGCAAAATGTAAAGCGTAGGTCTGGGTTACAATACACAACAGAAATAACTTTCTAAAAATGCCTTTTAACCCTGTCTATCGACCTTAGAACACTGACCCTTCCTGTATTGTAATGTATTATTGTATTCAGATCGACTCCTTCGAGCATTGACTATTTAATGGAATTCAGTACCTTGGTTCATCTCCATTGTTTATCTCTGAAAACATAATCGTCCTTAAACGACGAAGTATCCAGAACTATCTCACGGTGAGTGCATCTTAAGAAAAGAAGTTTTGGAAACAAGGGTTAGTGCCCTTGTTTGAGTACTTCATGCCCGAATTTTTCCATCAGTACTGTAGACTCAAAGGCGCCGTACCTACTGGATACCCAGCATTATACCCCTAAAAAGTACCCTGTGCGGATTCAAGTCCCACCAGTTCTGAAACGAGTTTACATTCTTATTGTTACTAAATCAGTTCTATAGATTTCTGACTTTAATACTGAAGTATGTCTAAAGATCACATTTGAACATCATTACATAGGTAGGTATAGTGGTAAAAGAAACCATAGACATTTTTGAGTATCTTAAAGTTTCTCGCTTCTTTAGAGAATCTGAAGTGTCAGTGATAGCTTTCTATGTTAACTGATAGCAGCGTTTCATATTTTTGAAAAGAAATGGCATTTGTAGCTAGGTACTACTAGTGATTGTAAGTTGTGATCAGGTATTTGTAGGTGCTGCATTTCTTACTTGGATATGAACCACTAAAGAAAATAATAAATTTCGTAGTGGCTAAACGCCCTGGGTGTAATTAAGTTTGAGTAGGTAAACCTACGCATCTTCATCATACGTCTAAAAACTTAGATTATAGTAGTAAAGGAAAAAATAACTTTTACTTCTATACATCTGAGTCTAAGAGTCTACGTAATTCTTGTCATGGCTCGTAGCAGTCGTAGCCAAGACGGTCCAGACCTACATTCTAATTAATGAACTTTAGAATCAATTTGTTATCCGGATTCTTAATAAAGTATAGGTACTTAGTGTTATTATGAGACTAAGTGTGCGTAAATATAGTACCACAGTACAACTAGCATGTTAAGTACGGAACCCTAATGGGTATTGACGACGCAGCAGACATGCAATTTATTGCTAGTATGATGAAATCGCCGATACATCAAATATGCAGCTGCATTACCGTCGAGTCAGCACCATTGCAACAGCACCGACGACATCCGCCCAAGAACCCATCGCCAACGCAGCGAATCGATTTTATAGATTTAAGTCATTTAATTGTCATTCCATATTCTCGCATCGAATAGGTTTCACTTAATTAAAATTAGTTAATTATAATTGTAATTTTGATTTTTATTAAATTAATTATAAAGTACTTTGGTTTTTTTTCGAGCCTCCGGCTGTAGCTTACGTATTTGGCGCAGTCGGTAGGATACTCGCGGGCCGGTTCGCGAGCTTTCGGGAATATCTAATATCAGTATTCATCGCGTTCGCGAAATCGCCCGGGCGGTTTTAACCACCGTACTACGAGTATCAAGAATCTTCAGTAGCTGCAAGCCGAGTGGAGAATCCAGACCTCGATTCACGAAAGAAGACCAGAGATGAAATATTATATGTAAGTACACTTGAATTGTTCTCGTGTTGCTTCCTACCTATTCCTAAGCCCCTTCCAAGATTTTTCGCCCCGAAAAATCCTATTCCCGCGGTCCTGCATCGAGACAGGGTCGCCGGCACGTAATTGATAGTAATAGAGAGTTAGGCAGTGAATTAGATTTTAATTCGAGTAATTTAGAATTAGAAATGGCTTACAACCCTGATATAATTTATAAGGCCTTACGCCTGGTGCCTGAATTTGATGGTAACCATAACGTCCTTACTAGATTTATTAATATTTGTGACCGAATTGTAACTCAATACGCCAGCCCCGAGCCAGGTAGTGAGTTAGGTAATTTATGCTTATTGAACGGCATTTTAAACAAGATTACAGGGTCCGCCGCTTCTACAATCAATGCGAATGGTATCCCTGAAACTTGGGCCGGTATTAGAGCAACTTTGATCAATAATTTTTCGGATCAAAGGGACGAAACTGCTTTGTATAATGACCTTTCTTTAGCAATGCAAGGAACAAAGTCTCCGCAGGAATTCTATGACCAATGCCAGACTTTGTTCAGTACAATCATGACTTATGTGACTTTACATGAGACCTTACAGACGACTATTGACGCCAAACGAACACTTTACAAAAAGGTAACAATGCAAGCGTTTGTGCGTGGATTAAAGGAACCTTTAGGTTCGCGTATACGCTGCATGCGTCCCGAAACTATAGAGAAAGCGTTAGAGTACGTGCAGGAGGAGTTGAATATTATGTATTTGCAGAACCGCAACGATCTTCCGAAGGCTCACAATGCCTCTAAGTTAGCTTTACCCCCTACAGTACCGTTTTTCACACCGGGTGTTCCACGTCCAGTACCCAACTGGCCAGCACCAGTAGCTCAGCGCAGCCAACATCCTCAGTCCCAAGCATTTAAATTCAACATGCCTAACCAAACCCAGAATCGTTTCCCTTCTAAAACGCAGCAAATGTTCCGCTCACCACCACCTAATTATCACCCACATAGCAATAATTTTAGGTTGCCCCCTAGGCCGAACTACCAGCCGAATCATGGACCGAAACCTATGAGTGGAGTTCAGCATTTTACCCCCAAACCTTTACCTAATATATCAGGACACAATTGGCAAAAATCTGGTAACCCACCGCCGAATAATTATTTTAAGACGCGGGAGGTAAATATGAACGAATTTAATTTCCCTGATTCTTATTATTCTGCGGAGTATTGTGAACCCGATTATAATTATTATATGGAACCCACTGACTATTACAGCAACTCTTACGACTATGACTCTACGTGTATGACTTACCAGGACATGACTTACGGTAATCCATCTACAATTGAACCAGAGTCACAACCAGGCCCCAGTCATGCTAACCAGAGCCAGGATTTTCAGATAGAGGAGATGTCAAAAGAGCAAGGATAGACGTTAATTTACAAACTCAACGTCAACTGCCCTATATAGAGATATCTCAACCCCCTTTGAAATTTCTCATTGACACCGGCGCTAATCAGTCTTTTATAAGTCCAGAGGCTGTACAAACATTTTTCAGTAACTATCCTCTCAACTATGATCCCTTTGAGGTCACGAACGTGCATGGAGTTAGCAGAAATGACTACTCTATAACGTTACCGTGTTTTGAAGAGTTTAAAATAATGGACAGCATTAAACTTTTTATTTACCGCTTTCATGACTATTTCGACGGACTTATAGGCTTAGATCTTTTATCAAAATGGCAGGCTAAAATAGATCTAAAAGATTTTAAATTAGTCACTCATTCTGCAATAAATGAAATTAAAGTTTATAACTCCCGTAACGTCAATTTATATGAGGACATCATCCCGGGTGGAAAGTCTAAAGTAGTTAAGATACCAATTAACGCCCCGGATGGCGATGTTTTAATTTCAGATCAAATCTTCTGTAATTGCGTTATTCACGAGTGCCTTACTTCTGTTAAAAATAGTCGTGGCTACGTAGAGGTAGAGAACCCTACACCTAATGACATAATATTCTCTCTAGATCAGCCAGCATGCGCAGAAATATTTAATATCAATTGCATGCCAACTGAGAACACCAATCGTGTTAATGACGTATTATCTCGGTTACGCACTGACCATCTTAATGAAGAAGAGAAGGCAAATCTTTTAACGTTATGCACTCGCTATGCAGACGTATTTTATCTCGATGGCGAAACATTAACTTTTACCAACAAAATTAAACACAGAATAAGAACAACTGATGAAGTCCCAGTTTTCACCAAGAGTTATAGATACCCTTTTATCCATCGACAAGAGGTTAGGGACCAGATAGAAAAAATGTTAAAACAAGGCATTATACGTCCATCTGACTCTGCATGGAGTTCACCCATCTGGATCGTGCCTAAGAAAGCCGATGCTTCTGGTAAGCAAAAATGGCGTCTTGTGGTTGACTTTCGTAAGTTAAACGAGAAGACCATTGACGACAAATACCCGATACCTAACATCAATGACGTACTTGACAAATTAGGAAAAAGTCAATACTTTACGACTCTAGACTTGGCTAGTGGTTTCTACCAGGTAGAAATGGACCCCCAGGATATTTCTAAAACGGCTTTTAACGTAGAACATGGCCATTTTGAGTACCTTCGGATGCCAATGGGCTTGAAGAACTCTCCGTCATCATTTCAGAGGGTCATGGACAACGTTCTAAGAGGTCTCCAGAATAATATCTGTCTGGTATACTTAGATGACATCATTGTCTATAGTACATCCCTACAGGAGCACATGATTAACTTAGAAAAAGTGTTCCAACGACTAAGAGAGTCCAACTTTAAAATCCAGATGGATAAGTCTGAGTTTTTGAAGCTAGAAACAGCCTATCTAGGACATATTATCAGTAGAGACGGCATCAAACCAAATCCTGATAAAATATCTGCCATAGAGAAATATCCCATACCAAACACACCCAAAGAAATTAAACAATTTCTAGGACTTCTCGGTTACTACCGAAAATTCATTCCCGATTTTGCGAGACTTACCAAACCTCTCACTGTTTGCCTCAAGAAAGGTAATAAAGTAATCCATAGCCCTGAGTACGTCAACGCCTTTAGTAAGTGTAAAGCTTTGCTCACAAATGATCCCATATTACAATACCCAGATTTCAGTAAGGACTTCAACCTTACTACAGATGCTTCAAATGTCGCTATTGGAGCGATTCTTTCTCAAGGACCTATAGGTTCAGACAAACCCGTTTGTTATGCTTCTCGTACACTTAATGAAAGTGAGATGAATTATAGTACGATTGAGAAGGAATTACTTGCCATAGTCTGGGCGACTAAATACTTTAGACCATACTTATTTGGACGAAAATTTAAAGTGATTACTGACCATAAGCCATTACAGTGGATGATGAACTTAAAGGAACCAAATTCACGACTGACACGATGGCGACTCAAACTGAGTGAATATGACTTTACGGTGATCTACAAGAAAGGAAAGTGTAACACTAATGCTGATGCCCTTTCCCGAGTAGAGATACATAATGAAGAGACCGACGAGATTAATGCTTTAATTGAGAATTTAAAGGAAATGAGTTCAATGATTAACAACCCCTCAGTTGCACTTCCTCGAAAGCCAAGTTCGTCTACTAACACCGCCCATACTAGTCAAGCACCCCCAAGAGGACCCAACTCATTGACTAGCAGCGTACATACCAGCAGCGAACAGGCTATGTCTATTATTAATAGTCCTTCTGAGCCACCAGTTGAACCACCAAATTCTTCAACTGATACTGTACACACTAGTCACGAACAGCCTATATTAGAAGTCCCTATAACTGACGACCCCCTTAACAAATTTCACAGACAAATTCATTTTACAATAGTAGGAGACTTAAAACGAAAACCGACTGTGACAAAACCATTTGAAACCCACACACGGATAGCAATTCAACTTTCTGAGAGAACCCTTCAAACTGACGTTATAAATTCTATTAAAGAATACGTCAATCCAAAGGTAAAAACTGGCATATTGATTACACCTCCCGTAGGCATGTACTCTATAATACCCATCATTCAAGATAATTTTAGAAGTTCCTCTCTTAATCTAGTTTTGACCAAGACCGAACTCGAAAATGTTAAAGAATACCTTAGACAACAAGACATCATTAGACACTACCATGAAGGAAAGACCAATCACCGTGGAATCACCGAATGTTACTTAGCCCTGTCCCGAAAATACTTCTGGCCGAAAATGAAGGAACAAGTCACAAAATTTATCAATGAATGTACCATTTGTGGTCAGGCCAAATACGACCGAAATCCAATAAGACCACAATTTAACATTGTTCCACCAGCAACAAAACCTCTTGAGACTATACATATGGACCTCTTTACAGTCCAGAACGAAAAGTTTCTGACTTTCGTCGATGTATTCTCAAAGTATGGTCAAGCTTACCATTTACGAGATGGAACTGCTATTAGCATTTTGCAAGCATTTCTCCGATTCTGCACACACCATGGAATTCCCATGACTATAGTTACCGATAACGGTACAGAATTCACTAACCAACTATTTTCAGAATTTACCCGCATTCACAAAATTATTCATCATAAAATCTTACCCCATAGCCCTAACGATAATGGCAATATAGAACGCCTTCACTCTACCCTTTTAGAGCACATCAGAATCTTAAAGTTAAAGCATAAAGATGAACCAGTGGTTAATCTTGTACCATACGCTATCATAGCATACAACAGCTCTATTCACAGTTTTACCAAGTGTAGACCTTTCGACTTATTGAATGGACACTTTGACCCAAGAGACCCAGTTAACATTGACTTTACTGAACACATCTTACAGCAATACGCGCAGAATCATAGAGAACAGATGCAACAGGTATATGATCTAATCAATGAAACTTCCCTTGCAAATCGGACTGCTCTTATTGAAAATAGGAATAGATCTCGTGAACCTGAAGTAGAATACGTACCGCAGCAACAAGTTTTCGTTAAAAATCCTCTCGCGAGCCGACAGAAAGTAGCACCACGATACACACAGGATACGGTTCTAGCCGACCTGCCAATCCACATTTATACCTCGAAAAAGCGAGGCCCTATTGCAAAAGCGCGGCTAAAACGAGTACCTAAAGGAAACCAATTGTTACAGGATACCACTACTTCTGACAATACCGGCAATTCACCCTCAAGACATCAGACTTGAGACATTAGCTGACGGACCAGGACTCTTACCATACAAACTAGGACCAACCAGATTGACAACACATTACCATTCCTTTATACAATTTATACAGCTGACAGACATCGAAGACAAGATAGAATCTGTACAATCTCAACTTGGAATGTTCAAAACTAAACTTAGCCAAGGAGCATACACTATTTATGAACATCAAATCGAATACCTTGCTAATAAACTTAATAAGGTATTAGATAGGATAAAATCATTAGAACCTGTAAGGGTTAAAAGAGGATTAATAGATAGTTTAGGGTCGGTGATAAAGAGTGTCACTGGCAATTTAGATTATCAAGATGCCTTGAAATACGATGAAGCCATCAGGACTTTGGAGAAAAATGATAATAAGATAGTTTCAGAATTTAATAGTCATATAAGTTTGTGTAAGGAATGGATGTTTCAACATAATACTGTTTTAGAACAACTAGTATCGAATCAAGCAAAGATTAATGCATCTTTAGAATTACTTTTAGAAAAAGACGCTCTTAAAGATTATAACTTAGTAAGATTTACGAAATGTGCTCAAACTTTAAGTATAATAACTAATAATGTAGAAGATATAATGTTAGAGATAATTAGAATAGAAAATATTTTAGCGTTCATTCATGCATCCAGTACACACCACTCTATGATAGATATAGAAGTTTTAAGATCCATGATTATAAAATTAAAATCTTTATACAACCCAGATCAGATAATAGATTTAGAATTACGAGAATACTACGATTTAATCAAGCCAGGTTCATATTTTGTAGAAAAAAGAATAGTAATAGTTTATAATTTCCCTATTGTTTCCCAGGAGATATACGATCTCTATAAGTTATCCATTGTTCCCAATGAAAACCAACTAGCCCTTGTACCTCCTACTCCTTATATAGCAACTACCGAGAAATCATTCGTGTACATAGAGGCTGAATGCCCGAAGTACAGCACCATATATCTCTGTGAAAAGAAGATAAGCCATCAAGTCCGTACTGACGCAGACTGTATACAGGAACTCATCAACCACCAAAATCTGAAAGACACCTGCCAATTGACAAGAATCTCACTAACTACAGAAGCAATAGAGAAATTGGACGACCAACACTACGTACTTTCGCTACCAAAACCTACCAAAGTACAATTGACCTGTGGGAGAAGAGATTTCAATACGCTACAAGGAAGTTATCTCGTCACTATCCCGATGAATTGCTATATCAAAACGCCAGGATTCACTGTAATCAATGACGGAAACGTGATCAAAGGTCAACCACTAAAGTTATCGAAGATTCCCTATGATGAATTGAACAAGACTGATGTTCTCGCTCACATTGGGTCCAAATCGGTGAATTTAGAAGAACTTCACAGCATCCAGAACCAAATTTTATTAGAAAAACCGATTGAGATAGAAAAAGCTCCATCTTCTATATTATATCACACAACGATACCCCTTTATACTCTTGTAATATGTGCGACTATCATTATCATAGTCATTGTAAGTCGCAAGTACAGATGCTGGAATATTAGTTCAGCAAACAAAGAGAAGCAGCAATCTCTCAAGATACATAAGTATGAAGAGGTGATCAAGAAACCCAAGGAGGCTCCAGCAACATTTTCCCTTAACATGACAAAATAGTTGCTGTTCTACGGGTGGACGTGTTAAGTACGGAACCCTAATGGGTATTGACGACGCAGCAGACATGCAATTTATTGCTAGTATGATGAAATCGCCGATACATCAAATATGCAGCTGCATTACCGTCGAGTCAGCACCATTGCAACAGCACCGACGACATCCGCCCAAGAACCCATCGCCAACGCAGCGAATCGATTTTATAGATTTAAGTCATTTAATTGTCATTCCATATTCTCGCATCGAATAGGTTTCACTTAATTAAAATTAGTTAATTATAATTGTAATTTTGATTTTTATTAAATTAATTATAAAGTACTTTGGTTTTTTTTCGAGCCTCCGGCTGTAGCTTACGTATTTAGCAAGTAGTGGTTTAACTATGATAATATTTACGTTTCTGAAATTGTTGAAAACGTCCACAGGCTGTTTTAAAGGACTGTACACTTCCTAGCTACCACAGTGGTGTAAAAAAAGCGATAGCTCTGCCATCTTGTTGAATACTTACGAACTATAAGATTAGGTACTGTAATTCTTCAATATTCAAAGAGATGGCAGTAGTATGTTTGAGCGCCGTCTCACATTCTTTCGTCCACATTCTGAATATTCCGTAGCAAGGTACGAAAATCATCAGCTGCTGAGATGCCCTTATTTCTTCTCAAAAAAGTCGGTTGTAGAGGCGATTGGTTTTATGTCAGAAAGTAGCCATGGGCATCATATCAAGCCATTTCTCAGAACACAGGCCATTATACAGGTAAAAGAACTCGTGTAAGGCGTGTATTATACAGAGACGATGTGGGACAGGTGCAGCGCAGGCATGATGCCGCTTCGAACATTTGCCATACAAAATGTTACGCTTATGTACGAGTATAACTAGCTGTTCCCCCAGGCCTTCGTCCACGTAGAAGTCGTTACCGCGTAAAATCATTACCCTCTTTTTGCGTAGTCGAATAAAAAGTTTCTTCCCAGGGACTCACTGTCTACGAAACTCAATACGAAATTTCATCTAAATCGCTTCAGCGGTTTAGGCGCAAAAGCGTTACAGACAGACAGAGTTCTTCGCATTTATAAAATTAGTAGGGACATAGAACGCGCCGTCTCTAGATATGATCACATTTTGTATGATAAGCAGGCATCGTGCCTGCACTGCACCTGTCCTACACCATCACCTCCCTATTGTCTAAGGTGATGGAGCGTGTAATTAATACACAGCTCCTGAGGTACCTTGAGGAAAACGACCTGCTCAGTGACCGGCAGTACGGTTTCCGTCACGGTCGCTCGACGGGCGATCTTCTCGTGTGCCTCACACACCGATGGGCGACGGCTATCGAGAGTAAGGGCGAGGCTCTAGCAGTGAGCCTCGACATTTCTAAAGCCTTTGACCGGGTCTGGCACCGTGGTCTTCTTAAAAAATTGCCCTCCTACGGACTGACCGAGAGATTATGCGGATGGGTGTCCAGCTTTTTGGCCGGTAGAAGCATCAGGGCTGTTGTCGACGGCAGCTGTTCTGACTGCATGGCCATTAACGCTGGAGTACCGCAAGGGTCAGTGTTGTCCCCTACTCTGTTTCTGCTGCATATCAATGACATGTTGTCTATTGACGGCATTCATTGTTATGCAGACGACAGTACGGGGGACACTTGTTACACAGGCCGCCCCGGTATCTCTCGGGACGCAGTGGAAGAGAGTCGTGAACAGCTTGTGTCTGAAATCGAGGCTACTCTTACTAGAGTGTCCGATTGGGGTAGACAAAACCTTGTCCAGTTCAACCCTTCGAAGACACAGGCGTGTTTCTTCACCGCTAAGAAAGCCCCAATTACTGTAGCGCCACAATTCCAAGGCACATCTCTTTCCATCTCTAAAAGTATAGGGATCCTTGGTGTTGACATCTCCAGTGACGTTCAGTTCCGCAGTCATTTGGAGGGCAAGGCCAAGCTGGCGTCCAAGAAGCTCGGTGTGCTCAACAGGGCGCGGCGGTACTTAACTGCGGCGCAAACACTGCTTCTCTATAAGTCGCAAGTGCGGCCACACATGGAGTACTGCTGTCACCTTTGGGCGGGGGCACCCGAATATCAGCTTCGTCCATTTGACTCGGTGCAGAGGCGAGCTGTGAGAGTTGTCAACGATCCTATACTGACAGGTGGTGTTGAACCTCTTCGCGGCAGGAGAGACTTTGCCTCCTTATGCGTGTTCTACCGCCTGTACAATGGTATGTGCTCTGAGGAATTGTTTGACATGATGCCCACGGCTACGTTCTATCATCGCACCGCTCGCCATAGACTGTTCTACCGCCTGTACAATGGTATGTGCTCTGAGGAATTGTTTGACATGATGCCCACGGCTACGTTCTATCATCTCACCGCTCGCCATAGACAGGGATTTCATCCTCACACCCTACGTCCGGACCGTTCGAGCACGGTTAGATCCGATAGGGGTTTTCTTCCGCGAACGCTTAGGTTGTGGAATGATCTTCCTGCCTCGGTTTTCCCAAACGCCTACAGTATGGGGTTCTTCAAAAGGGGTCTAAGAAGGTTTTTACAGGGTCGGCAGCGCGAGTGTGGCGCCTCTGGTGTTGCAAACGTTCATAGGCTGCGGTGACCACCAGTCCTTCTGGTGGGCCGTATGCTTGTCTGCCACCCTAGTGGTATAAAAAAAAAAAAAAAAAAATCACAGTATGCCGCTTCTCTATATTTCACGTCCAAGGAAGCGAAGTGTCTCCTGTCGCAAAGGGGCTACACACAACACCTGTGAGTATAGGATCGTTGACAACTCTACGGCTCTAGTCCAGTCATTATGTCGGAAAAATCGGGTTAGAAATGCAAATGAACCGAGAAAGCCAAATTTTGGATATTACGTGGGGGGGGGTAGAAAAGCATAAGATCAAATTGTCGACCAAAATAACCTGATGGGTTTTCCGCCATCTTGAAAAAGGGTTAAATTTAGTCACGATAATGATGATTATGATTTTTTGACAGTCCCAGCATCATTTCCTGCGATTCAAGAGTTTTAACGACTCGAAGAGTCTACCGAGGAAGAACTTCTACAGCCAGGACCATCGAAACGACGAAAAACATGTGAAAAAAATGACCACCTGTAATTATTATTTTTTTGCTGCATAAAAATGATTTGATCAATAAATTTCATGTGTTTGATTTATAATTTGGCTGGTTTATTAATTTATTTTGTATTGTAATAATTCCCTGAACAACCATTCATCCATTTATCCATTACAACCGTGCGAGCGGCTAAATCAAAACCGGGCACAGTCTTACTGACTTTGCGGCGCGCTAGAGGTCGTAATTCTTGTCGAAAATAAAAAACGAATTTGTAGGTCTGAACACGCTCAACAATTTTCAAACTGGACATTTTTCGATATCTTTCACAAGAAAAAAGGAAATAGCGAAAAACATTTTTTTCTCCCCAAATTTATGGTTTGCTGGATCGATATCTCGATAACGATGATCGATACTTGAAAAATGTGTAAGACCTTAATTGAAGATCGTACAAAGAGCAACAAAAAAGTAATGAATAAAAATTTTCGTATCTCAACGGGGAACCGAGTTATGATGAAAAAACTGAATTTAAGGTGAAGTGGGACTCAAAATACATATTTTGACATATTTCGAACCAATTTTGCAATGGTGTTACCAAGGATTTCACAATTTTTTAAATGGATAATTATTATTAAGTATATTGACTAGGGTTGTCAGCTCTCCAAAACACGATTGAGTAAATTCGGCTCGATAGAAATTTATCCCAAAGTTGCCTCGAATCTGTAAATTTACCTGTGACCGCCTTGACTATAACCAATTTTATTCAGTAGTTATATAATGTACCACACTATTTTTTTTATTTCCATGTCCCTAATAAGTTACCTCGAGGCCCTATGCTGTTATTTATTTATTAAAATCATATTGTTTGAATATAAAATACGTATTGTTGAGCGGGAGTGCATTTTGCCGCTATCAGCCACCTCACAGCGCCCGCTCAGTCGGCCGACAGGCTTCGTTGAGGACACCCGTATACAACTTTGTCGCGCCCGCTGTCGTAATTCGCTGCCGTAGTAACGAAAATAGGTAATAAAAAAAAACAAAAAAGGAAGTATTCAAGGCTTAAGCTCAAGAGCGGAAAAATATCGCATCTGTTTGGGTAAATTTCTTTGGTGAATTATATAAGTTATAGTAACGTTTTCATACTTTCCAATACAAAGTCCGCCTAATGCCACATAATAGATAAGTCCAGAAGATTCACCTATAAATGCGCTCATGTATGTGACGCCCTTATAACATGTACATTATTTATATTAATATTTAAGTAAAATCAATGTTATTACGAGTATAATACTAATGACTGATTAATCAGTGGGCCAATTCTCCTAAATTTACAATATAACAGTAGGTATAAACCTTAATTGAGTTTATAGTAAATTAAAACTCAAAAAATTGGTATTCTCCTATCCAAAATTACAGTTTTCAATGTACGTATTGCGTATTGTTGATATTCTGGTAGTCTTACTTTACTACTAGTACGTCGTAGTTGATATAGATAGGATTGTAAGTTGTAAGTATGAGTTTGAATTTTAACCAACAGTGAACTGAAAATAAACAGCTTACAACCCGATACAGTCAATACAACCCTAACTTTGTTTTTAAGCTATAATGTAAAACAGTAATACAATGTTCAATGGATAGTGGTACATATATGTTAAGCGCTAGAAGATGATTTTGTGAATATTTGTTACTGAAAACCGGGACCAACGGCTCAGAAGCACGAAAAAGCATTCATTCAGATTTCAATTCAGAAGTGCCTGATGATTTAATATAATTTACGAATTATTTAATTATGATATAATTGAAGTCTGTGAAGATGTTTGCGACAAAATCACGTTCCAACGGTTGAGCAGATCTGGCTGTAATTGGTGGCCTATTATAATTATTTTATGCTTTTCCAGACTGCAATATATTCCTGGATATACAAGCTGTAGATTTAGTAGTGTGCAGTACTTGCACACGTGATTCTACTGCCTACACTCGTTAATACTGTGTGATAAAAAAAAATAATTTTTTTTAGTCTTTTTTCATATTGAATTGGTTTTTTAATTCCAACGGGAACTCTGCCTAACCTCCACTGACTAATAATACGTGAACCTATGAAACAGAAAAACCGGTCAAGTGCGAGTTCCGTACCAAAAAACGGCAAAAGGTGAGCGGTGAACGCTCGAACGCAGCCAGTATACCTAATACCTACAAACGATCAGCTGGACGCTAGAGGTCATAGCACTGGATAATAAATAGGCATTATGCGAGTATCATTTACAATCTTTCGCTTTTTATTAGATTTATTATTAATTATTGAGTACTTACTTAAATTTATGTTCACGTATTATTGGCCAGTGGGTACAGGCAGAGGTCCTTTGCAAATAAAATCAAATTTAACATGAAAAAAAAAAAAACGTTTTTTTTATCACAAAATATTAACGGGTGTAGGCAGTAGAGTCACGTGTGCAAGTATTGCACACTACTAAATCTACAGCCGGTATTATATATAATTTAGAAAATAGCATAAAGGCTATTTTATCCATGGATATGATCCAATGGTAGGTGGGAACGTGAACAGAATTCTACACGGCTGAAGCTACGGGCAAGAGCTATGCGAAATGAAACGTAGAAGGTTTAATTTGGGTAATGGTAATAGTTTGGACAGGACTAAAGCCTTGTCTAGTCTAAATAACTAGTATCGAAATTTATTCCTTTATACACCCTTGCATATATGCATTTAGGAATATTCGTTTTTGAATATTCTTCGGTTTCGTATCCAAACGGGACCCTATTACTGAGACTTCGAAGTCCGTTTGTCCATCTGTATCTCATGAACTAGGCAGTTATACATTTCAAAGATGTGTTTCTGCTACCGCTGTAACAACTATAATAATCTAAATCTATACTAATATTATAAAGAGGATAGATTTGTTTTTTTTTTTGTAACGAATAGGCTCCGGAACTACTGGACCGATTTGAAAAATTCTTTCACTGTTGGGAAGCTACACTCTTTGCAGTGAACATAGGCTATATTTTATTCCCGTATTCACACGGGAACGGGAACTACTCGGGTAAAACCGCGTGACGTCCGCTAGTCTATACTAATATTATAAAGAGGAAAGATTTGTTTTTTTGTTTGTTTGTTTGTTTGTAACGAATAGGCTCCGGAACCGATTTGAAAAATTCTTTCACTGTTAGAAAGCTACACTCTTTGCGGTGAACATAGGCGATATTTTATTCCGTATTCCCACGGGAACGGGAACTACGCGGGTGAAACCGCGTGACGTCCGCTAGTACTAGATAAAGAATGAATAAGGTTACTCCCATACCTACAACGTAATCTTTTGAAGTTTTTTTTGTTGCGAAATCCTCATAAGTGTGCCAGTCCAACTTCAACTTGGCCGTTTTTTACAGTTCCGTATCCAAAGGATAAAATGAGACGAGGAGAGAGTAACTTGATGACATGAAGTTAGTTTTGCCTTTTGAAAATGCGAAGAGGCGAAAGCAGTCAGGTGTAGAGTAAATAAATGCTGTGGAAAAATACAAGTGGTGGGTATTAGACTACGCCGTCCGTCTATCTGTCATCTCATGCACCACTGCAATCGCTAGGCATTTGAAATTTACGAATACTAAAAACATAAAAAAAATTAAGGAGGGCTCCCATACAGGTATATTTTTCAGTCTTTTTTGTACAGTACCGTACCATTACACAGTACAGTAAAGTACCAAAAAATAAAAACTATGAAGGAGAGGGTCAGCAGATTCTTACTTTTTCATTCAACCTGGCAAAAATCGTCACAGGTAAAAAAAAAAAATTGATGTACTTCTCAAATTGTTCTATTCTTATACTTTTGACATATCATTTGTAATGACGTATTCAAGGTCTGCACAAAAAACCAGCTTGTTGGGAATCAATGCAAACTGGAATGTTTATTTTGACTGGACTATTATTATGAAAATGAATTTCATTACATGTTAGTGATAAAAACTGCATCAAAATCAATTACGTAGTTGCTCACGAGTAGAAAAACTAAGAGGTTTATCTAAACAGGGCGAAAAAATAGTTATGTAAACTTGTACTTCTGTCAACGATTTCAATTGCGTAGTGAACGGGCTAACGCGCGAAGACGTTTCCGACGCACGGAGCGTCCCGAACATCTTGCGTCTGCTTCACCCCCTCCGAATCGCTGGAGACACAATTGCACTTCGCCTTAACCCTTTTTTTTAAGATGGCGGAAAACTCATCAGGTTATTTTGGTCGACAACTTGAACTTAAGCTTTTCTAGAAACGTAATATCCAAAATTTGGCTTTCTCGGTTCATTTTCATTTCCAAATGTATATCTAATAATGACTAGCCTTCTCGCCTTTGCACCGAGTCAAAGGGACGAAGCTGATTTCAGGTGTCCCACCCAGCCCAAAGGTGACAGCATGATCATATTGTTTTACAGCTCGTAATAAGCTCCTGGTTGAATAAAACAAATAATAATGTTTTCATATTAGTATTGTCCATTAGTATTTTATTATTAGATACATAGTAGTATCTATTATCATAGTAGTAGCACAAGAAGGTAAAAAAATAATTTAAATGTTACTATTTTGAATGTGACGATTGTATACAGATCCAAGGTGAAGAGAAACCAGTTTAGTTTAAAGAGGTTTTGTATCTTAAAAACTACGTGAGAGCCTTTTCTATTATTTTTATTTATTTATTTATTTATTGTATACTTTACGTACTTTACGTACGCCAAAGTAGTATAGTATCTTTGTATAAGAAACTTATACAAAAGGAAGCAATACAATGGGCGGCCCTATTGCTTAACCCGGCGTCTGCTAGGTTGGGTCATAATGACCCGTGATGTTTTTAAATGCGGGTATTTATGAAAATAATAGTGTAACGTTACCACGCTTCTCAGTAGCTGCGGTAAGTGCCCCGCCTCCCTCGTTTCTTATGTCAACTTAGACGGTGTACGCCTGCGCAGGATGATAGACTCGGTCAAATAACAAAAAGGTAAATATGACCCAACTATACATTCGATGATACCATTTCGTGCCAATTACGTTGAGTTAATTATTGGATTATTTCGTTTATTTATTTGTACCGTCATTACGTATTGCATTATATTTTGTTATTCTTAGGTTATATTTGAATAATGGATAAAGAGAAACGCAAAATGCAGCGAATATATCAATATTGGAAGAAAGCGGCTCGGAAGAAGGTGAAAATTCTTCAGAATAAGAGGAAGATGATCACGTTAGCGGGAAACATCAGAGGAGCTTCCTGCTAAATGCCGTGGTGTTCGTAGACAAATGCCAGATATGTCCCGCTATAAAAGACAGGAAAACTACCCATACCTGTCAAAAATTCAACAAAATCATCTGCCCTGAAGACATAATTTCCTTCTGTGGCGGTTGCGCAGATGACGGAGCTAATAGTGATTAACACTAAGATTCTTTATGATTTTTACATATATTTTCTTAAATATCTGACATTTGTCATTCCAAAAAGTTAAAAACAAGTGTTAATTAGTTATTTTTTGTTATTTTATTCGTAAATTTCTAGAAGTTTAATTTTTTGTTGTAAATTTTATTCTGATCACTTGAATACATAAAAAGATCTATAAATAGCTTTTTTTTTTATTTTGTCTCTAAAATATTATAATTTAAGAACTATTCATCAAGTTAAACACAAATTTGCTCTAAATGTCATTGAAATGGTAAAAATCAGCTACGGTTTAAAATCGGGTAATTATGACCCACCATGCAGTTGCTGTACCTATTTTCTACCATGCTGACGCCGGGTTAAAGCCATTTCTGCCAGGCAACCTTTGGATGGAGAAATATGTTGGCAGGAGCGAATTGGTAGTTGTTGGTGTATAATATAAGGTATACTCGTATTCCAATGCAAAAGTGCAGTCACGAGCCTTTACAAAGTATTCATACATTTGTAATACATAGAAAATATAATTACTTACATAAAATATATACACTAATTCATACATAAAGATATTCAAATAGGTACATATATAACATAAAGATGGTTCCAGTACTTATTTTATAATATTGGATGATATTAACAATCTATATTAATATTATATAGAGGAAAGATTTATTTATTTGTTCCTTTGTTTTTTTGTTTTAATTGGTTGTTTGTTTGTAACGAATAGGCTCCGGAACTACTGGGCCGATTTGAAAAATTCTTTTCATTTCTCATACTCGGAAAATAGTGTTTTCTTGATCTGACTATTGGGTGGAAAATGCTGTTTCCCTCCCTAGGGAGGGAAAAACTCATACAAATTACTTCCCACCCAAGGGCCGGAATGAACTTTAAAAATAGAACTGCTGACTGGTCAGCTGTTATAGTGAAGAGATTTGTGTAAAAAAAAAATTAAAAAATGCTGCGGCCATGCGACTTTCCAAACAGCCAGTGTGAACTTAGCGAAAATTTCTTACGGCCCCATAACCGTACAATAATATTGATCAATATAGCAATAAATTGACCATGTATGGGTAATATATGGTATGGTTTGAACAGACTATATTCGGATGGAAATAAATATTGTGGCAATATTATTGAGTCAATAATATTGTACGTGTATGGGGCCGGTAATCTCTGCAACAATTACGCGGTGAGTTCCATATTTAAAATTTAAAAAGTCGACATAATGTAGTTGTTATTTATCTGTAACAGAATTCAAAACAATTGGTAATAATCTTTTATGGTAAGGTTTAAATCTTATTCTTAGTTTTATTTTCCTCGTATTTGAAATGAAAAGTAGAGTGTTTAACACGGGTAAAAGAATCAATTCCGACTCGGACTATAGCCGTCTAAATACCTCGGGAATTGATTCTTTCCACCCTCGGTTAACAATCTACTATTCACTGTTGGGAAGCTACAATCTTTGCGGTGAACATAGGCACATATATTTTATTCCCGTATTCCCACGGGAACGGGAACTACGCGGGTGAAACCGCGTGACGTCCGCTAGTTACTTATAAAGTAAATGTCTTTAATAGAAGTTTTGAACTTCTGCAATGTCTCAGCTCGTCTAATTTCTAATGGTAACTTATTCCACAAACGAACTGCTGTAACAATAAATGAGTGGTCAAAAAAGTTTGTGGAATGGGGTGGCATTATCAATATCAAGTTCTCTGATGACCTCAAACATCTATCATGCGTATCATGAAGGAACTTGAAACATTCCTTTTAATAGGAAGGTGTAGATGGGTTTAATAAAATTTTATATGACAGGAGTAGAATATGAGTATTCCTGCATTTTTAATTTAGTGTATTTTTAATTTAATGACAAACAAAAGAGCGTTTCTATTATTTGTAAAATTTGTTTATTCTATTCATCATATTAGTTTTTTATTAGACATTGCTATCAAATTACCAATAAGTAGCTCTCAGGGCTTGCAATATTTGCTGACGCTGCCAATACTCCTGAACTGAAGACACCACTGATTTAACTTTACCGGGATCTGGCTTCTTTATGCTCTTTTCATTTGAAGAGGCTATCATTGTAGCCAGCTGTTCGCCAATGAATACCACAAATAATACGAATAATATTATTTTAAATTTGAACATTTTAAGATTTTATCTTAACTACATGAGAACTCGTTCTTTAAAGACAAAGTCAAATGTGTCGAGACATATTTATACTGGATTCAGTAATTTCTGGTATGACGATATTTTTGTGATAGGTCCAGGTATACATAGGTACTACCAAACAAACAACAAAAACAGCAACCTACGTGAAAAGAATTCAGTGCTACTACTTTTTTTTAACGTGAGGGAAAATCCTTATGGATGATATGCCGGACTCCTACCGACTAAAATCCTCACGTTACGCCCAACAGCCTATGGTTGGTGGTATTCCCGATCGTCCCACTAGGGGGACGAGGTCAAGGGGACGAACGGGAATACACGATGGTTGGGAGTCCCGGGTAAGCCCTCGGAAGGATGTCCCAGGACTCCCACACCCACGGCCACCACTGCCGCCTCACCTAGGGGTCGGTGCACACTACTAACCTACATTAAATACGAAATAAAATATGAATTTTCTTCAAAAACGTTAATATAGTAGGGTACAGAAGTCTTGCATCGGCGGGACATCTAACTAATTCAATTTTTACAGAATGCTATAAATGTGAGAAGTGCGTACGTTTGTCCGTACTATTTGGGCTCACCACCATAACTCCCAAACGGAAATCCCAACGTTTGTAGGATCCTTGCGATGAAGATATATTGTTGGGACAAGTCTGAGGAAGGCTCTTAGCCACTTTCGCTAGACCTAGGTCAACCGGCAGTAAGTGTAAATGCTAAATATCCGCTAATGGCAGAATTCAGGAGTGTGAATTCAGCTTCATGCCTTTCTCCGACCCGAAAGACATTAAAGAAACTCAAACCCTCAAAAAAATCTATAGGTACATTAATAAAACTGTAGAGAGAGGAAATTCTGTAAATGAAAAATATTTTCATTTTTTTTATTGGATGGCATTCTACATGTATAATCGATACTAAAGCCGGCTATGCAATCCGTCTGTCTGTCTGTATCCCGAATAAGTGTCACGCTGAATCTACTGAATCAATACGAATAATACTTGACACAATTTGAGCTTATGGTACGAAGAAGAATCTTGGATACTTTTGATCCCGTTATTATGCGCGGTTCTTTTGGGAGAGGGGATGAAAGACAAATTGGTTTTCAGTTGTTTTAAAATAGCCTTCAGACTTTAATATACTCGCACAAACAGGGCAGTTTCACACGCTCCTAGGAGTCTGATAAAGAAAGACCTCTCCTTTCATAATCCTTATGTGACGTAAACAAAGTTGCGAGGGTCGGCTAGTGTATTTATAATAATAATATCTATAAAGCAATCCATTTTTTTGACAATTTCTTTAATGTAATGTAATGTGTTGAATGCCTGAATGCAGGTAACTCGTTTTGAACATCATTGCCAGTTAAATTATTACAGGCGCAATGTTATGAGTACGTAAAAATCTTTTGACAATAAATATCATTGTAAAATCTTTTGACAATAAAATATCATACGAGTACATACAAAATTTTACATCGGTACTCGCATTGCTTATGTAATATATTATTGTTACAAACAGCGAATAACATCTTTTTAGGGTTCCGTAGATACACAAAGGGTAAAATTGGAACCCTATTCATGACACTTCGCCGTCCGCGTCCGTCTGTCTGTCTGTCTGTCCGCCACGAGGCTGTATCTCAGTAACAGTGATAGCTACAGAGCTGAAATTTTCACTCTGTGCGCGAGTCCGACTCGCACGTAGCCGGTTTTTTTTATTTTCCTGCATACCTACTTCATGCCTTGGTACATAATTCAAGTCGGTTTAACTTTATTTTAACAGACTTCAAAAAAGGAGCAGCCCAACAAGCAAAATAGTCTCAGAACACATATGTTATAGGAATAAGACACTTATAAGATTCTTGTATTGATTTTGGCGTTCGCAATTACTCTTATATGCGTCTCAGAAAATGCTTTTTGGTATTTAATCACGATTATTCTGATAATGAGCCTTTTAAGGGCTTATAATACTATAAGCCGCACCCTCTTGTAAAAGCTTTTAGTAAGAGCAATCAGACTTAAGAATGAAGGTTCTTATAAGCAGCACTTGTAAGCGCTTTTAAGATTGCTTATTAGGCTACTATAGACCCGAATCTCCTATTAAAGCTGCCCATAAGTGTAAATACACTTGATTCCATTTACACTTGTTACTTAGTTTTATAAGCGCTAATAAGTACAATATTTGAATCCGTTACAAATAAAGTAGTTTTATAAAAGCATTTGTAAGTCGTAATTGAATCTAGTTTAATGCGAGCTTATAAACATTCGTAATGATACTACTTTTACTAATAACATACTTGCCACATCTATATATATAAAAATGTTGTGTGCGTTTGTGTATCTATTAAAAACTCAAAATTTACTGAATCGATTGAGCTCAAAATTGGACACGATATACAATAGGATTCAGAGATGGTTTTGGAGTTTTGGAGTTTTGGAGTTTTGGAGTTTTGGAGTTTTGGAGTTTTGGAGTTTTGGAGTTTTGGAGTTTTGGAGTTTTGGAGTTTTGGAGTTTTGGAGTTTTGGAGTTTTGGAGTTTTGGAGTTTTGGAGTTTTGGAGTTTTGGAGTTTTGGAGTTTTGGAGTTTTGGAGTTTTGGAGTTTTGGAGTTTTGGAGTTTTGGAGTTTTGGAGTTTTGGAGTTTTGGAGTTTTGGAGTTTCGGAGTTTTGTAGTTTTGGAGTTTTGAAGTTTTAGAGTTTTGGAGTTTTAGAGTTTGGAGTTTGGAGTTTTGGAGTTTTGGAGTTTTGGAGTTTTGGAGTTTTGGAGTTTTGGAGTTTTGGAGTTTCGGAGTTTTGGAGTTTTGTAGTTTTGGAGTTTTGAAGTTTTAGAGTTTTGGAGTTTTAGAGTTTGGAGTTTGGAGTTTTGGAGTTTTGGAGTTTTGGAGTTTTGGAGTTTTGGAGGTTTGGAGTTTTGTAGTTTCGGAGTTTTGGAGTTTTGTAGTTTTGGAGTTTTGAAGTTTTAGAGTTTGGAGTTTTGAAGTTTTGGAGTTTTGGAGTTTTGGAGTTTTGGAGTTTTGGAGTTTTGGAGTTTTGGAGTTTTGGAGTTTTGGAGTTTTGGAGTTTTGGAGTTTTGGAGTATTGGAGTATTGGAGTTTTGGAGTTTTGGAGTTTTGGAGTTTTGGAGTTTTGGAGTTTTGGAGTTTTGGAGTTTTGGAGTTTTGGAGTTTTGGAGTTTTGGAGATTTGGAGATTTGGAGATTTGGAGTTTTGGAGATTTGGAGTTTTGGAGTTTTGGAGTTTTGGACTTTTATACTTTTGGAGTTTTGGACTCTTGGAATTTTGGAGTTTTGGACTTTTAGAATTTTAGACTTTTAGACTTTGTAGTTTTGGACTTTTGGACTTTGGATTTTTGGACCTTTGGACTATTGGACTTTTGGACTTTTGGACTTTTGGACTTTTTGACTTTTTGACTTTGGACTTTTGGACTACTAACTCCTATATATATTTCATGATATTTCTTTCGAAAAATAAGGTCATGAAGAAGTATCACTTCTTACGTGTGTACAATAGTAGGTACACGCACACATTTTTTTTTAATGTACCCATCATTTAGTTTGTTACTCATTTCTCATAGGTACATAAAACCACCATAAAAAAGTCACAGCGAAGCGTGGCAGGGTACCGCTAGTGTTATTATAAGTGTAATGTTTTTATACGAGCTAAGTTCAATACTGTTATTGTCAAAAAAACACTTGTTGATTCGTTGGTAAAGTTATTTTAAGATAAATTACCCTTGCAATAGGTGGTTTGGGCCAAAATAGTTCTTTTGATTCGCAGTACGACCTTGTGAAGTTCAAGTCACAAAACCTGGCGAAGGTTCCGCACAAATTAATAGTATATTGAACTATGACTCAAATACAGAAGTAGTAACACCAAACCACTTAGGTGGTGATTATGCTCATGAATAAATATGACAAACTTGTACTGTTAGTATTACAGCAAAAGCGCATTAACTCAATAAAATATTAATTACTTACACAAATCGTCAATAAATACATACCTACCTGCTTATATTCATAAACACAAAAGCCACCTACAGGTGTTATTTCAATATTAGGTTGAATATTTTGCGTTTTTCTTAGTGACCAACCGAAGTTTTGGTTTCGGCCAGTTTCGGCCAAAAAATCGAGTTTCGGCCGGCCGAAACTCACATGTTCGTGAATTTTGAGTGCCTGGCTCTGCTTGTGACGTGGTTGGGATCAAAATAACCAGTTAATATGCTACTAACCTAAGATTTAGAAATTTACAAACAAGTTTTATTCAATAGTTACAATGAGACAATTTTATTCAAACCACAAGCAATTATAATCATTGATAAGTATTAGACAGCTACCCCTTTTTTGTCACGTGATGGAAATTCCTTCGTGGTCTCCTACCGACTAAAAAACCTCACGTAAAGCTCAACAGCCTACGGTCGATAGCCCCGGGTAAGCCCTTGGAAGGATGTCCCAGGACTCCCAACAGACAGCTACCCCTGTATTATGTCTTAGACCACCTTTTTAGGGTCCCGTTTTGACTTTTTGGTTATGGAATCCTAAAAAGGTATTCTAGTAAATTACACGAACGGTAGGTTCGTGTAATTTCCTATAATTTTGTAGTCGGTTTTGTTTCCTTTGTAGTCGGTTATTCTGTACAAAAAGGGTAAACATAGGACCCCATTACTAAGACTTCGTTGGTCGTCTGTCTGTCAGCAAGCTGTAACTCATGCACCGTGATAGTTAGACAGTTAAAATTTTCCCAGATGATGTTTTTCTGTTGCCAAAAATAATAAAAACAGACAAAATAACAATATTATAGGCGGTCTTCCATACAAGAAACGTGATTTTTTGCCACTTATCTTGTACGGAACCCTACGTTCGCGAGTCCGGCTCGCTCTTGTCCAGTTTTAGTTACTTACTGTAACCAAAACCGGGCAACAGCGTTTTAAATATTTAAAAAAATAATAAATAACTGCTATTTCTTAATATTTATATCCCCATCTTTGATTTCGATCCATCCGATGCAGTGATAAAAGGGTATAGCATTGTCTCCGTTGAGGCGGTATGTCTCCTTGTAGGGACCATTTAATAGAAAATTCATAGCCTAATTACATAAAAAAATGGAAGCGAGAGGCCTTGCCTCGTTATTATAAAGGCGCAAGGAGGCGCTGGAGCGAGGCCGCAAGGCCGGCTCGGCACCCCGAGCGATCGAGACTTACCGGTCCCCGCCCGCTCTGCCAGGAAGTCATAGACACTTGGAAGGTGCGATTGTAGCAACCAAGGTGGGTAAACAATACAATCGGGGCATACAACCTCATACCGGTTGTCACAGATAATATCGGGAACGGGTGCTTCGATTCGGTTCGCAGCACGACGAAAAACGCAGTTAGGACACGGGGCTTAACTCATTGGTAGAGTGCTTAGCGTGGGGGCATCAGCGCCAGATCCTCGTGGCAAGTCTAGAGACGGCAGTGGTAGCTAAAGTCTGTCGGGAATCCTGAGACTCCCTTCCGAGGAATTACCCGGGACACCCTCCGCAGACAGTAGCAGGGCACCATGTGGTGTTAGTCGGTAGAAGTTCACAATAGCATCCATGAGTAATTCCACACGTAAAAGAAAGACACCCATCTTTAGGTGGAGATAGTTTTAAATGAACACTTGAGAAGATTTTATTTATTAGTCATGAGGCTGTATCGCTGGAACCGTGATAGATAGGGAGCTAAAATTTACACAGATGATTTATTCCTGTTGCTGCTATAACAAAAAATACCTACTAAAATAAAAATAAAACATTATTTTTGTGCCCAATTTTTGTAACGGAACTATCTGTGCGTGAATCCGACTCGCACTTAGCACATTTTTTTAATATGAGCACGTGAGTTTCGGTTTCGGTTTCGGCCGAAACTGACCCTGGGGCTGAAAGATCTGTTTCGGTTTCGGCTGAAAAACCAGTTTCGGTCGCTACAGTTTCTTATTTCACCACGGATCCCCAAAAGATAAAAACATGGCGAGTGAATGCAGCGACTATGAGACATTATAGAACCGAGTTTGTCTATAGTGGTATAGTAGAACACTTCGAAATGCTAACCTAAAGATGGCTACCGAAAAAGACTGATGGGGAACATTTTGTTATTTTAAAATAATGTATACGAATGTATAATTACTTATTTTAGGAGGGGCTTTAAAATTTTCACCAGAAACTTGGAATGTTGCACGAGAAATACGAGTTCCCAGTACGTATTTGATTAACAACATGAAATCCGAAGACTCTGAAAAATTATCATATAACTTGCCTTATTAATGTCCATAATATTATTAGTATTTTAATAAAGTTTTTAGTATTATGTACACGGAGCGTGTGAAACTCCCAATATTGAGAACTGAATGATTGACTGAACGAAATGAACGAAATGAGAACTAGTAGAACCGTTGTAAAGTGCATAACAATCTAGTTTAGTTTTATAAAAGACTAATAATAGATTTCTCAGGATTGTATGGTTTTACAAAATGCCGCTAAACGGCTGTTACAGTCGTTAGTTGAATTCCATGTGGGTACTATTAGACTTTTAAAGAACTGAATACACTAATAAAGTGGGCCCTTTTCCGGGCTTGTAAGCGCTTATGAGTTCGTTATAAGTCTATTTAAAATTGGTCTTAGGATAATTATAAAACCGCTTTTTGCTCGTTGGGAGGTTACTCAATTCGATTGTCTATAATTTTTTTATGTTTGCTCGCGCAGAACTTCGTCGTTTATGAACCGATTATTTTTTCGTTGTATAGTAGATATTCCTAAGTTGGTCCCATTACTAGAAAGTCGGGATCTGACGATGGCAACGCAAAGAAATCGAGGAAAACCTTCAAAAATTGTAGGGGCAACTAGCGCGTTTGTTAATTTCCCGCGCTCTCCCACGCGAGCGCCCGCCCACCGCTATGCCCAACGCATCACGCCTTCCGCCTCATATGTAGTTAGTGTACCACGCCCAACGCCCGCTTGCCACGCCCTACGCTCCACGGCTCGTGCACCACACCCAATGCCCACCCGCCACACCCAACGCTCAGCGCACCACGCCCAACGCCCTCAGGCCAAGCCCAACGTCCTCCTGCCACAACCTACGCCCTGCGCCCAATGCACCACGCCCAACGCCCGATGGTTCGGCTACCACGCCCTACGCTCCACGACTCGTGCAATACGTCCAACGAAAACGCCCAGCACACCAAGCCCAATGCCCACCTGCCACGCCCAACGCCCTTAGGCTGCATTCAACGACCACCTAACACACCCAACGCTCTGCGCCTAACGCACCACGCCAAACACCTACTTGCCACACCCAACGCCTACTTGCCATGCTCAACGCCCATGCACTTTCCACCACGGCTCGTGCACCACGTCCAACGCCCAACCGCCACACCCAACGTCCATCGCACCACGCCCAGTATAACACACACCTGCCACACCCAACGACCTGCGTTCAATTCACGGCGGATTATGCACCACGCCCAACGCCCACTTACCACACACACACACCACGGCTCGTGCGCCACCGTAATCGCCCTCCCTCCACATTCAATTCCGACCTGCCACGCCCAAAGCCCACACAGACCGTGCTTAACGCCTACCTGTCACTCCCAACGCACTGCGCCCAAAGACCTACGCGTAAAGCACCACACCGGACTTGCCACGCCCTTTAACCCACGGCTCGTGCACCATACCCAACGCCCACCTGCCACGCCCACCACGGCTCGTGCACCACCCTCGACTCCAACATGCCACGCCCAACGCCCATACCCCTCCCACCACGACTCGTGCACCACGCCCGACACCCACCTGCCGCGCTCAACGCCCATGCGTTTCCCACCACGACTAGTGCACCACGTCCACCTGCCGCGCCGATCGCCCAACGCCCTGCGCCCACACCAGCATGACTCAAACACCACGTCCAACGCACCTAATCCAACGCCCTATTGCCGCGCCCAACGCCCACCGGTCACAGGTGGGCGTTGAGCGCGTCAATAGGGCGTGCTTGCCCAACGCCCACCAGCCACGACCAACGTACACCTGCCACGCCCAACGGCCACGCCCAAAGTCCATGGCCCCTCCTACCACGACTCGTGCACCACGCCCGATGAAAATGGCCATACCCCTCCCATCACGGCTCGTGCACCACACCCAACGCGCTATTGTCCCGCACAAAGCTCACCTACCACGCCCAGCGCCCTGTGATCAAACCACCACCGCTCAAGCACCACGCCCAACGCCCACCGGCCACGATCAAGTAATTACTTGTTCGAAGCCTTACTGGACGCCGAGCGCTGTTGTGTAGGCACAACATTATAAATTTTCCTTCATTTTGTCCATGTCAATTTTTAGCCTAACTCATTCGGAAGTCTTGTTGAGGTTCACTGTGGTTCCAGTCATGACTCAGGTTCTGTCGTAATGAATGGATAACCCGTAACCTGGAGTTGGTACGGATGTTAGGCTGTAAGAAAATCGAATCTTCTTGCCAGGATTGTCAACCATATGAAAATGGCGTAGACTTTTATACTTTTTTATAAATTTCCCAGATTTTTTTATTCATTCCGTGGCCATTTCATCAAATTTAGGTATTCCTATGTGAATTTTTCAGTATTACACTCCTTAAGACGTGTATCATTTAATTTTAGTACAATTTAAGATGTTTTCAAAGTTGAACATTTTCAAAATCGTCATTTTTAAACGTTTTTAATTTTATTTTTTTCTTAGTGTCAACTTTTGATCATTTACTGTGAAAAAAAAAAGTACGGTGCTGTAGCTGCCCATGATCTTAATAAATTGTCCAGTATGTGTAGATTTTGAAAAGGTATCATAATGTGTACTCTACAATCAATATTATGTTACAGGAGTAAGATCAAATATCAAGGTCAGAATTAAAAAAATCAAATAATGTTAATTAATGTTTATCAAACTTCGTCATAATGATTTATTCACCGAGATACTTTACACAAACACTATCGGGCCATTATGTAATAAAGATATTCAGAAGAAAACCAGGTTGCTTTTAAAAAAAAAATCATAGCTCCATGATTATTATGTAATATGTGTTAATATCTAAAATTGTAGTGCTCTCATTGTTGAAATATCGACAAGTTTATTCGAAATTTAAAACAAGCAAGAAATATGTATCGACAAGTTTATTCGAAATTTAAAAAATAACTTAGTCGTTGTTACCAGGCATTATGCACATTGTCCCTTTCCCAATCACGGTGTGTGAAAAGGTTAGCATATTTTTGCTGTTTGGGCGCGCTTCTAATTGATTTTTTTAATAATTACAATATGTCATTGTGATTTTGACCATCGCATGTGCTCTTGTTTTCATTACTTTCGACTAATTTGTTACTGCTTTCTAATATCGGACTTTGATTTACCTTGTGATTTGGACTTGTTAACCTGGTGATACTGACTTAGCTCTCATTTATGGACATTGTTTTGTGCTATCGATTGGACTTGTTGTTTTGGAAAAGTTTGTGTATCATGCCTTATCAATACACACCGGCCGAATACGCAAACATGCATTACATTTATGGCTTATGTAATGGCAATGCTAATAGAGCAGCTAGTGTTTATCGTGAAAGATATCCAAATGTTAGACATCCTGATTACCGTGTCTTCATTAGAACGCACAATGCATTTATGGAAGGACGATTTCCTGGGACCGACATAGGTGGAGCCAGTGCAGGACGACCTCAACGACACAATTCAGCTGAGGTACTTGAAATAGTCGCCGAAGATCCTAGTACGTCCATAAGTATTATTTCACGGCGTACCGGGATACCTCAAAAATCCGTACACAGAATATTAAAAAGGCATGAATTATATCCCTATCATTATCAAAGGGTTCAAACGTTAATGCCAAGGGACGCTGCTGCGAGAATAACGTTTTGTCGCACAATGCTGCGAAAGATGAGGGAAGACCAAAATTATTTTGACAAAATTTTATGGAGTGATGAGTCAACGTGTCGAAAAGATGGATTTTTGAACTTCCACAACTTACACAGCTGGCAACTTGAAAACCCAAGACTGATACGTGAAGACCGATCACAGTATCAATTTAAAATAAATTTATGGACTGGCATTATTAACGGACAAATCATTGGTCCATTTGAGTTGCCGGCAATATTAAATGCGGATATGTATTTGCATTTTTTAGTAAATACTTTACCTGGATTACTGCAAGACGTTCCACAGGAGATACAAAACGAGATGTGGCTACAAAATGATGGGTGTCCAGCACATTACGCTGTTCGTGTAAGGGAACATTTAAATAATACGTATCCGGATAGATGGATAGGGCGATTGGGTCCAATTTTATGGCCTCCACGTTCGCCAGACCTTAACCCTTTGGATTTTTTTTACTGGGGCTGTATGAAAGAAAATGTGTACAGCAAAGCAATAAATACTGTGGAAGAATTGCGTGCGCGCATCCAATTAGCAGCAAGAAAAATTGAAGAAGCCGGTTATGCGCGCCAGATTAAAAGATCTTTTATTAGGCGATGTTGAGCCTGTATTGCAGCCGGCGGAGGACACTTAGAGCATTTAATTTAAGTTATGAAATACATTTTTTTTCACTAAAAGCAACCTGGTTTGCTTCTGAATATCCTTAATAGTGGCCCGGTAGTGGGAGTGTAAAGTATCTTGGCAGAATAAAATTTTAAAATCGTTTCATAACATTACTTGAAAAATTAAAATTCTGTCCTTGATATTTGATCTTACTCCTGTAACATAATATTTATTGTAGAGTACACATTATGATACCTTTTTAAAATCTACACATACTAGACAATTTATTAAGATCATGGGCAGCTACAGCACCGTACTTTTTTTTTTCACAGTAAATGATCAAAAGTTGACACTAAGAAAAAAATAAAATTAAAAAAGTTTAAAAATGACGATTTTGAAAATGTTCAACTTTGAAAACATCTTAAATTGTACTAAAATTAAATAATACACGTCTTAAGGAGTGTAATACTGAAAAATTCACATAGGAATACCTAAATTTGATGAAATGGCCACGGAATGAATAAAAAAATCTGGGAAATTTATAAAAAAGTATAAAAGTCTACGCCATTTTCATATGGTTGACAATCCTGGCAAGAAGATTCGATTTTCTTACAGCCTAACATCCGTACCAACTCCAGGTTACGGGTTATCCATTCATTACGACAGACCCTATATTATAGATTAACTGGGTCCTTCCCAATCCTATACGTTGACGGACTTATCACGGTCTAATAAACTGGTCAAGTGCGGGTCGGCCTCGCGCACGGCTCCTTACCAAAAACAGAAATAAAACTCGTTTGTTGTATGGGAGCCCCAGTATTTGTTGTTATAGCGGCAATAGAAATACGTTATCTGTAAAATTTTCTGCTCTATACCTATCAAGGTTCCTGAGATACAGCCTCGTGACGGACAGACAGACAGACGGACAGCAGGTCTCATGAATTAGGGTGCCGTTTTTATTCTTTGGATGCCTTTGGAACCCTAAAAATACTGTAGTGACCAGGTACAGTAGTAGTTATAACAACTGATTAAAAACTATCACGCGATTCAAATAAAATTGCTTCAATTGTCCCCGTTCTACCCAAATTCAAGGCACAGAACGCATAGAATATTTTTGGCCTAACTATTCTCTATGCATTCTTCGTACCTACCTACGACGTAGTACCGTAGTACATACTTGGTGTTCGTACGATCCGATCACGTGACTCCATTGACGTCAATACTGACCTCTGATTAAGCGGCAACCGGCAACGCGCCTTCCTTCTCCTCGCTTATTTGATACAAAATAATATCCTACACTATGCCACAAAATATAAAGATAAGTATATGGCCTGTCTACTACAACCTAGTACTATAATAGTATTATAAAGAGGAAAGATTTGATTGATTGTTTGTTTGGTTGGTTGTTTGTATCGAATAGGCTCCGAAACTAATGGATCGATTTGAAAAATTCTTTCACTTTTATAAAGCTACTCTATCTCTACCGGGTAAATTAGGCTGTATTTTATTCCGATATTCTCACGGAAACGGGAGCTTTGCGGGTGAAACCGCGTGACGTCGACTAGTACACGATATAGGTATTCGACAGATATGTTTCAAATAATTTGTTAAGTACATATTTATTTAAACTTTCATGGTCACTGACATTAGTATTAAAGTTTGTGTATAAATAACCAAAAACAGTTCCAAACAAAACCACGAGTAGATACTGTGAGCATTGTGTGTCGTGAACGTAATCGAGTTAGTGAAATCGAAAGTGAGACCAGTGGTAGTGGTGCAACGCGTAATAAACGACTGCGAAGGAGGGTAGATCGATATATGTGCTGAGACTTTCGCTTTCAACCGCCAGTACTTCAGTTCCTCCGTGATCATGGTGCTTGTAACAGCGCCGAAATATCGGAAACTCACAACAATACATGGTAAATATCCCGCAAACTTTAATACTAAAGTACATATTTCTTGAGCACCTAATCGAGAAACAAGTTAATAGTTAGATTAGATATAGAATGTAATAATCATGTATGGGATTTAGGTAAATTACACTGTATTCTTAAAATTTACCTATTTAACCGATTCAGTGACCAAGCTAATAACCGATGACGAAAATAGGGTGGCTTTTCACCAGAGATGTGCTGCCTTGGTTAATATTGTCGAATTGCGCAACCCGCGGGGATAAAACCGTACGAACGCTATGGTGGAAAAGCACCCTTAGGTAGGTATGCTAAAAACTATTGAATAAGTTTATTCAAATATTGGGCGAAATGAACAAGAGAATGGGCGTCCAGATTGGTTACATATTACCACGTTACTTAGCCTATGGACTAGAACTAGGTAGACAGTGAGCTATTCAAATTTCCATCACATCACAATTTTCAACAACCACTTGTCTAAATATTGAAATCAATCCCAAATACGCGTTCAAGGCACGTGACTGTGTTTTTAAAATTCACATCTTTCAAGAAAAGTGTCGAAAACCCATAGATATATTATAAATCAAGATGGAGGGTCGCTCTACAATCGACATGAACAAAACGGCTTACGATTTTGCAATTGTGTGCGTGCGCCGTCGAGTGGCCAGTGTCTTTACACTGTGCGTCGGCTTTTCTGTGTGCGTAAATAATGATACCAGCTTCTCCCTAAAATTGCATTAAACTAAGTAGCTAGTATAGTAAGTTCAACTCATCTGTGCGCGCGGCCCTATGTGTGGGTAAACCTCGTATGAACACAGTGACTTCGTGTGCGTGACAAGAGGTACAGTGAAGTACAAAATCCAAAAACACTCGTTTAACTAAAATAAAAAACTCAAGGGGTGAAATGTATGTTAAACATATTAATATGTTTTGCTGCTAAAATAATAAAATTGAGGAAATTTAGGATTCGCTGATCTCTACAAGGTTAATTATAAATTCAGATTCCATATCAAAATGTCCATAGTATTCTTCTTCTTTGTATTACGCCACATCTCTTCATCAATTTGACCTTAACGTTCGTTTATTAATTTCATTATTCCCATCACATTTTGTTCGATGCTATGCGAGGCATGATATATTTTTTTAATTCCCCCTACATTTTCGATTGCGTTTAGTTCAGGATGATACGGTGCCGCAGTGGTAGCCGAAGAACTTTTAAGCCATGTGGCTAAAGAATGTCATCAATCTTATTACAAACTAGCCGACCCTTGCAACTTCGTTTGCGTCACATAAGGTGTACGAAAGGAGAGGTATTTCTTCATCAGACTCATCAAGTAGCGTGTAAAACTGCCCTGCCCTCTCCCAAAGGAACCGTGCAAAATATCGGGATCAAAAGTATCCCAGAACCTTCTTCGGAACATAAGCTCAGATTGTACCAAGTTTCATTTATATCAATTCAGTAGTTTCAGCGTGATACTTATTCGGGATACAGATAGACAGACAGACGGACATGAAAATTTTCAATTACATTTTCGGCTTCAGTATGTATCGATTAGAGAACGCCCTCCAATTAAAATTTTCAAATTATCTTCCAATTGTACAGACTCTCGACCCTCCACAGTTTTTTTAGATGTATAGAGTACCTATGGTCTTTTTACTTTTTAAATCAAGTCATACACTCATACTTATAGAATTCGGGACTTCACGCGAAATACTATTTACTTACATTATACCGGCGTTTCGAGCACGTTGCAGCGCCCGTGGTCGCGGTTGGACTGAGGCGAGGATCGACAAAAACCACGAAGTTATTTCTTGTCGAACTACCCTCCGCTGCGCGTTGTTATAACAACGAAGGATAAGGCCGGCGACACACTACACTCACTACGCCAGTTTTAATTGGCACAGTTTTACGTTCAAGTTTATTAATCACTGAATTCCACATCCCGGAGAGCTTGTATCCATCACCCTATTGAAATTTTTGTGTTTACTGATTTCAATGGCTTCACGCACCATACGTGGATAATAATGGCGATCAGTGGAGAGGACTTTCGGTTGGTGAAGTTCGATCCAGTGATTAATGCCCGAATCAAGGTGTTCTGCTATTGCCGATTTGTTCAACTGACGATTTTTTACAGCTGCAATATGTTCTTTGACCCTTTCCGCGATGGTCCGCTTGGTTTGGCCTATGTAGGAACTACCGCAGCTGCAATCTACTTTGTAGACACCTGGTGTTTGCAGAGGAATGATGTCCTTTGGTGTTCGCACGTACCTAGCCACTTTGGTTAATGGTTTAAAGATCGCCCGAATGGAGAACCGCCGTAAACACGACCCGATCTTGTCCGTTATTCCCTTTATATATGGCAGATAAGCTGGTTGGCGTTCCACCTCCGGTCTCACTCTCCTCGGTGCACGTTGTGCCTTTCTACTACTCGCTGCATACCCATTCATCTTCAGTATCTCCTGAAACATAGTCTAACTCCTGCTGTAAATGCTCAGGGTCGCAGAGGTCATTGGCTCGCTTGATGAGCGTGGAGCTGACTGATTTCAAATGAAGTGGGTGATGATGCGAGGAGGCGTGCAGGTATCTGTTTGTGTGAGTGGGTTTGCGATACACAGTGTGGGCCAAGGAACCGTCTGTTCTCACCATCAATTTGACGTCAAGGAAAGGCAATGACCTGTTGTCATACAGTAGTAGTAGTCAAGTCATACAGTAAAATTATTGTCATATTTACTGTATAAGCAATGTTTTTTCTGTCGACCATCATCTTTGCATTTCTATTTTCTTCTGCATTAGGATTTGGAGCTCTATCATTTTTTGACTATTCTGTAGGCCTTTATAAGTTACACAATTCTACCATACATTATTTTGTTATGACTCGAAGAGTTTAGGCAACGTTTTCGTTAAAAGCTCCCGTACACCTGATTTTTTTCCGACATCTCCAACTAATATCGTTATATTTTAGTCAATGTCCAACAAACTCAACAAATTATATACGCAAACCGTTCTCAAGAATCATTGGTGATCTCAACGTGAAAATCAATGCAGTAGTTTTTAAGTTTGTCGTGAAGAACTTTGTTTTATAATAATATATATGTAGTGATAAAAATATTAATTACATCGAATTGACTCATCAAAAATATTTATCTGACTTCTTAAACATTTTCTCCGTGAAGAACTAGACATTTTCTTTAACGACTGTACCCATGGTATTATCACTTAGAACACTGTGTAATGGATTATAATGTAACCAACTTACACAGGATGTCAACATTGCAGTTACATTGAGAATTGTCATGATATTTAATTTTGTTTCATTATAACGTAAGAGTTGCCTTCAAAACGTGGTAGATGACGCTGTATGCTTTTTGTATATTATAATTTTTATTTCGCGGCCTCGCAGAGAGTTTCCTGCAAAGACTGCTTGGCACCGCTGGTGTCGTCAATAAGTCGAGTAACGTCTCTATCTCATAATAAACAAATGTACTCTGTGAAGACGGCTGCGTCACTGGCACACAAATGAAAGCTGTATAATTACTAGCGTACGCACACATAGCGCCGCGCGCACTGATGAGTTGAACTTACTATAACTTATTATAGTTTATGTAATTAATTTAATATAATTATAATGAAGGATGTATAATATTTACGATATCAATATTGTATACATATTTGTTTATTGGGTATGAGTATTAATACAAATAAATAAAAATGAAGTGTCTGCTTGTAATTTTTTTTGTGTAAGTAATAAAATTGTTCACGCGTCTTGACGGCATAGTGATGTAGGTAAATTAATAACTTGTATACCTATAACCTGCCCGTTACACACTTTCTCTTGTTTTTTTTTTGTTTCTTAACTTGGTGGATACCTAGAATCTACTGAATTCTAATATAATGTATTGAACAAATCGCATATAATGCACTGAAAAACTCCTGAGTTGTGTGGCTTCATATCCTTCATTTATTTTAAGCAATTTTTCAAAACTATAATAAATGTGTATGAAACGGAATATTTCGTGTTTGTTTGTTTGTATATAGTTTATTTGTTTGAATGCTAGATCCTGAGAAACAACTTAAGTACTGGTTTGATTTTGAAAATTCTTTTACGGTTCGATATTCCCTTTAATGACGACGAAAAGTTTTAAAAACGGGGAACATTTATTACTTTTGAGAGCCGAACAAGTGACGGGAAAAATACTGATGCAAAACGAAGCTCTGCAGTTCAGCTTTTCACTAAATGGATATATGAAAGTACTAGCTGACCCCCGCAACTTCGTTTACGTCACATAAGGTGTTTACGTCACAAAAATCTAAATAATGTGTTTATTTAAAAAAAAAACTTTATGCACAAATTCGTACAAAGGTGGACTTAATGCCGTAGGCATTTTCTAATATATGTGTATAGGTAACTTCTTTTTAATAAAAAAAAGGAGTATATTAAACCGATTCCACAAGTATCAAGAGTAACATAACCCAGAAATAACTGTAACTATGAAATAATAAGTACCTACTAGGTATTATTTTATTACAAAATTCTTCATTCAAAAACTATGTTAAATTAATAACACATGAACTTTCGAAATTGATTTATTAGATCCAATTCATTATAATAAATAATATATTAGTACGTAGTGTATTAAGAAATCAATATAAGTAATCATTTCCTAGACAAACTAGTTAGGTATACTTACACCTTTCCCAATTGTTAAGTTGGGAGAATAAAACAATAAATTGGCAACACTGATGAATATTGCGAGATTAATAATGAAGAAAAGAAAAATTAAAATAAGCTTTATTTTGGGTTCTTACCGATGATAGCTGACATGTTTAGAAGTTTTTAATCTCCTACTATAATTTCTACAAATTTTAATTGCACAAAACAACATTTTAGCTAGATTTTCGTACACTACTTAGCGCGCGTTTTACGTGGTGACGTTAAAGCGACACGATCGGCACTGAGCGGCGGGTTAGACCAATTCATGTAACAGTTGCATGAATTTTTTTGCGCCGTTTCTGCGCCTTCCATCTAGACTTATAATATATCTATGCGAAAACCACGTGACCTGTAATTTCAAATTTATATGTATGCAAAACACTAAATTTCCTTTTCATTCCAAACAATTTCATTGAAATTTTAATGACGTGACGTGACTTATTGTTTTACTAGCTGCAGCGCAGCTTCACCCGCGTAAAATTCGTTCCTGTTCCCGCGTCACTTATTCCCGGGATAAAAAGTAGCCTATGTGTTATTTCCAAATTTCAGCCAGATCCGTTCAGCCGTTTGAGCGTGAAAGAGTAACAAACATCCACACTCACAAACTTTCGCATTTATAATTTTATATTAAGATTAAGATTAAGATTTGGAAGTAAGATATCACGCCAAAGAAAACAGAATTGCTGGAAAGGGCAGCGAACCTAATGCCCGCTTTCCACTGCGAGCGAGTCGGACCCATTACGGACTCCGCTATACTCGTAACGATGATTTTCGATACATGTCATGTCCGCTTTGGTGGAAGGACATGTATGAAAATCGTCGTTACGAGTATAGCGGAGTCCGTAATGGGTCCGACTCGCTCGCAGTGGAAGGCGGGCAAAAGAGTTTCGCATTTACTTAGTCACTATCTCGCTTTTTATACTGTGCTATCACTCTGAAAATATTAATTTTGTGAGAATTTTTGAAAAGTTAGTTAATTGGCATTTTTGCCATTTTCACCAACATTCCACTAGCACTCTAAATGAGATTGAGGGTGCCTATAAAATAGAGGTCCATTTAGACTAGAATACATAATTATTTAAAACTATAACACAGTTACAATAAGCAATCTGAAATTTACTCGTATTAGGTAGATTTTCCTAGTTATTACTGCAATGTTTTAAAAGATATTGACAAATATATTTCAGACTTTTTTGAAACTTTTTAAGAATTTCACCGTACAGGATTTTACAAATATGAAGATTTAGATAAGCAGTGCACGCAACGGAAGCTTTCGAAAGGAATATATATTTCCAGATTTGACATTCAGTGTATTTCAGTGCTGTTCCGGTCCTATTTGTCTTAGCATGAGCTCATCAATAAATGAACTATCGAACTGTAAAAGCATTTTTGAAATCAAACGCCAAGTTTATTAGATCATCGCGTTGCGTTTGCGTTCGAACTCGACAGCTTTATAATAAAGGTATAGAATTTTAGTTGTAGATTTTAAAATATCTATAGGCACGCTTCATCCATGTAGAGAAACATACTTTAAACTTTTATTAACATTGTGATATCACTTACGACATACTTAAGCACGTCTTAAAATTAATGTCCTATAGTAATCCTATTCTTATGCAGTAACATAGCGTAATTATTTTTTACACATATGATAGTAATAGTCCTATGTAATAATAGGTACCTAAAAATTTTAAAAGACACGTTTAATATTATGGCAGAGAAGTAACCGTTCTTATGTAATCGATAAGTCACAAAAAATACCAACACGATTGAATTTCAAACGATCTGTGTAAAGTTGTTTTTTTTGTAGCAATTTTATTTACCAAAAAAATTCAATGATATAATAATTTTGCATAGTTTTCATATGAAATTGAAAATAACAAGTTGGCACGTGACACTTTTTTTGTTCAAGTGAACGGTATTCTTTTCGTAACTACTCTTCTCACATGAAATCATGAATTTCGAACATGCATTATTTTTCACGTGTCAACACGTGCAGTAAAAAATATAAATGCAGAGAGTAATCGTGCATTTAAGGTTCATTGCTATGCTATTTAATGTATTTGATAGCTCTTGCAGTCTTTGATAAATGTAAATGAAATACACCGATCTTTTCGATATTAGAGATTGTACTCTAACACCGTCCGGACATTATGGTAGTCAAACACCCTTTGCCCGGACAATTGGTCATTTACAGCGCTATCTTCAAAATATTGGCGATCGTTTCTTTATGCCACAAGCCATAAATTATCATTTTGAAACACGTGTAAAGGGAGTGTGTAACGTTCTTCATATTAGGTAAGTCTTTTGTATATTAATTTATAAACATAGATTAAAGGAGAATTTTGGATTTTGTTATACATCAAAAATCAAAGTTACACACTATGTCCCCGAAATTATGTATTTTGAATTCATTGTCTTTCAGTGTCTCTATTGAAGAAAGGTGCGTTTTCACCACTTGCCTAAGTATTTCAAATATTATGTTTTCTGACTTATAGGACCATTTGAGCTCCTTCATCGTCATCACAAAAAATAGTTAATCTGAAAAGCAGTTAGTGAGTACCTATGCAGCGCGAAATTCAGTGGGTAGACCGGGAAGTATGGGAGTTCTACAAATGGAAATGAAATGTTTCAAGCTTTGTTTTAGGGAGGGAGTCTATTGTAAGTCCTGTTGACTCATAATGACAACTTGAAGCATTATACCATGAGAGACAAACCTGTATTTAATAGTATTTCTATGCTAAAAATATGATACACACTAGGTAAATTATACAGTTACATTAAAAACAGCTATGGAAGTCCAATTACTCGTTTAATGTATAAAGTACCTAGTGTACCTACTTTAGGTATTTGTAAAGATAATGTTAACTACAATTATTCCATCACGTGCATCAAATAAACAGTAAGTATATAGAAAGGATATGGAAATTACTTAAATTCATTGGACTGAGAAAACGAGAGGCCGAAAGGTACGCGCGATAAGACGGGGTCACTCAACGTATGACGTGCAATACTCATACATATTGGTTCAATGTTTCCTTAGATCATCTAACCACAGGATGCGCCTTACTTAAGCATTATTTTCTGCCATTGCACATGACCATTTGGTCTTTTGGCTTTATAAAAAGCCTGTACATCAGTACATCATTTTATATGATTAAACTAGTACATTTCATTGTAGTTGACTGTACAATAACAATTAACACACAACAGCCATTACGCGTTTGTCGATTAATACATTTTTAAATGCAATGAAATTTTATATGTCTTTGTGTTTCCCCATTAAATTGTATGAAAACTGGCAGAATATTTTTGTAAGCGGTGGTTCGCAAAGGCTAGTCCCGTGTTATATGGTCTAAGAATGTTTCACTAAATATTATGCGACATTCAAACATTAATATTTATTCTACTTTAATGTAGACCTTTTGAAGAGTCAGAATGTCATTAGCTGTCATCACCTAGTTACAATCAGCGTCAATAATATTTGCAACCTTAATGTTCAAAATAATCCTAGCAAATATGAATAAAGATAATATCAGGGAGACGGGTAATAGGCTTTGTTTAGTGTAAAACATTAATTGTGTTAACGAATTTGCATTAATTTTATGTTATGATTTTGAAGTAAAACTTCTTTAGACGCGACTAGGGAGTAACTCAGATTTTTTTTCTGACGTAAGTAACGCTTACTATTTGAACTTTTACTTCAATCGCGCGTACCTAAAGGTTACGCGCACACACTTTTTTTTTAGTGTGGAAATTCCGTCATTGATTCTATATACCGACTACCGTTGGGAGCCCCGGGTAAGCCCTCGGAAGGATGTCCCCAGGATATGTAACGAGGATGGTTACGATTACGAAGTAAGTTATCACATCAATCATTACGATTGAGATAAACGGTTCACGAATCTATGCACCGTTCAATTTTTCGCTGAACTTTTCATAAAACGTAATGATGACAGTCATAAATGGTATGGTGGACTATCGCAAAATATTTCGAGAAAATCGAGTTCAAATGAAAGGCCGTGACTGTCTAAATATAAAATGAAAAGCCGTGGCTGTACGTAACACGTAGGTAGTTAAAGTACACATTGAATTTTAGGAAGCAGAATAGGCACATATCGGTAAAAATATTAACTGACTAGATACCTACTTACTTACCTTATGAGAATTTGTGTGATTCGCTTTCTTATGCTTTTCTCTCCTTGTGAACTTTATCCCGTTTTGAACCTGCAAAAAAAGCACTTGCGTCATAATTATAATAATATTGAAACAAAGATAGGTATAACAAAATAGATCTTTCAGTGGCAGTAACCAGTCACGCGTACAATAATATTCTGTCTACGAATTCAAGGCAATTTTTTTCGGCGAAGACTTCTTTTGAATACTGCGCATAAAGCGAGGGTTCAAATAATCGATGAGCGTAAATCTTAGCTGTCCAGCGAAACACAACTTTGCACTACTGCGAGGAAATTGCAATTGCAAGAAAAACTACCTACTGCAATAATTGATAGTAACTAGGGAATGCAATCCCGCAACAAGATTGTAATCCCGGTATATGCGGGACTGAGCAATCTCAGTCCCGCGGGGTCCCGCATATTTCTGAAAGTCATTGAGAAAAGAATAGAATTCTGAATCATACATCCATCTAGAACTGAAAAATAGTCACCCCCTTAATCCCGGAAGGGGTAGGCAGGACGAGGCATATGGTCTCATCTCATACCTAATGTCCTTTTCTCAAAATTTCCCATTCTCAAAATATGTGTACTACAGGATTAACCCCGCTCAATCCGACTTGGAGAGGTTAGGTTAGAAGGCTAAAGCCGGAGCGGAGCGCAGCGAAGTTTCCACATTAGCCTCGTGGTTATTTTTTTATAACCTAACACATATTTGGAGAAAGGGACATTTTGAGAAAGGACATTTCGCAAAAAGGACATTTTGAAAAAAAGACATTTCGTGAAAAGGACATTATGAGAAAGGACATTTCGAGACAAGGACATAATGAGAAAGGACATTTCGAGAAAAGGACATTATGAGATGAGACGAGCCGGGCCTTCAACTTGACTTAGCTGCCATTTTACCGGCAAACGGGACCAATGGCTTAACGTGCCATCCGAAGCACGGCAACGCTCAAATAAATGTCACAAAGTGGTTACCCATCTAAGGACTGGCCATAGTAAATGTAACCACTTGCAGTGATCTTTTACAGAACACTGAGTCCGCGGGGCACAAGGAAAAATAAATTATTTAATATTACTTTTGTATTGAGATTATTAAACCGATATACATATAAGTAATAAAATAGCTACTGCAAATTATTAGAAGCGCAGAAAACATAGCATATCAAAATTTTTGTCTGCGAAACGACTCCTAACTTTACATGTCAGATAGCCAGCAAGCAATGTACGAGATAATTGAATACTTTTATAGTACAAGAAAAGTCAAATCTCCCTGATTAAATCACTAAAATCAAATAAGTACGTTAGTAGGTTACAATATTACGTCACAATTACAAAAAACTTTCTCAAACCGAATCTGTTTGTGCGCTTCCGCTTACAGAATAACACATGGCGTTTACCTTTGCACAATCCCGCTAATCCCGCGGGATCCTGCACGATTTACGTGCGGGACTGGTCCCGCAAAAATACTGCGGGATCCCGGTATTTCGGGATCCCGGTATTGCATTCCCTAATAGTAACAGATTAATCTCCCTGCCTCGGTTTTATCAAACGCCTACAGTATTTAGAAGGTTTTTACAGGGTCGGCAGCGCGATTGTGGCGCCTCTGGTTTTGCAAGCGTCCATAGGTTGCGGTGACCACCGGTATATCTGATGGGGCCGTATGCTTGTCTGCCACTTTTAAAAATTAAAAGACAACTAGATAACTACGACGATGTCAACAATGCAATCCTGAAAGTAGTACATTGGTTTAATACTAATAATCTTAGCCTGAACGATAACAAAACTATTAAACTAAATGTATTAAATTTACCTTGCCCAATGTAACACAGGCAGAAACCAATGTTCAACTTAATGGCCGAGAGTTGGAACTTGTGAAATCTACGGCGTTCCTAGGGTTGACGGTCGATGCTGTATTGCAGTGGGGTCCACATATTGAAAAGCTAGCTGGCAGGTTAAGTTCAGCAGCATTTGCGGTACAAAAGATTAGGCATTTGACTGATGTAGATACAGCTAGAATAGTTTATTTCAGTTACTTCCACAGTGTTATGTCTTACGGTATTCTACTGTGGGGCAATGCCGCAGATATAAATTCAATTTTTGTTTTACAAAAACGAGCCATAAGAGCCATATATAGATTAGGTCCAAGGGTCTCTCTGCGCGAAAAATTCAAAGAGGTAAATATTCTGACTGTAGCATCACAATATATTTTTGAAAATCTTATGTATGTGCAAAAGAATCTATCTAGTTTCGTTAAGTTAAGCGATATACACAGTGTAAATACCCGACATAAAGATAACCTTGCTTGTCATCAGTGTAGACTGAAAACAGTCAGTAATTCCTTCCTGGGTAACTGTATACGTTTTTACAACAGGCTTCCAAATGAAATTAAAAGTATGCCCTTAAATAAGTTTAAAAAGTGTATAAAAAGTAAATTGTATCGCAGGGGCTACTATTCAATTGACGATTATTTGCTTGACAAGGAAGCCTGGAAATGATCTGCTTGCTCTACTGCATTCTCAAGCAATAGTTAGTGATTTTTAGTTTAAATTTTGTAAATAGAGCACAAAAAGAAAAGCCCGTCGAGTTTCTTGCCAGTTCTTCTCAAGCGGGCCGCGTTCCGAACTGGTGGTACTATTTGCATTGTATTCATTGACGTGTCGCAAGTGCCTATGTATTAGGATTATGCGAAATAAATGTTTTTTGAGTTTGAGTTTTTGAGTTTGAGTTTGAGTCTTTAGTGGTATAAATAAAAAGATTTAGTAGTCATTATTTTGGAATTAATGAAGTAAATCCTGGGGCCTGGGGCTAATCCCGAGTAAACCAACGCGACAACGGGGCATTAGGTATAAAACGTGTGGTTTTTAGTCGGTAGGAGTTAGCATAGCATCCAGGATGTTCCTCACGTTAAAAAAGAAGGTAACCATTTCAGTAGGTACCTGTGTGTTTTGCAGGTGTAAAATATTTTATAATAGTTGCTGATGATCATATTTTATGATTTCTTACTAGGTAGGTGTTTTATCTAAATTTATACCATAGCCCATGTTTCGCTCATGAATCAATACTACTCACCAGAAAAACTATTTTACAGCCTTTCATGATCCATCTACTTAAAACTATTATTACTTCAAACGATGAGCCACTATTTTCTCATGTTCTAAAGCGAAGCGTGAAGACAAGAGGGCATTATTTTCTCTTAGGGCTGAACTTGAAGGGTACTACTATCAGTACCTAGCCTTTACAGCTGTAGTAGTGGTCATCAACCTTTGGATATTTAATATTTACAGCCATAACATTCCACCAGACGAGGAATCATTTTTCTAAGGCTAAAAATGTAACAGGCTGATTTAGAAAACAGTTTCCATTTTAAATTTTACTTTTATTTAATGTAAATTAAAACACATGCGGATGTTCGAATGGCGGTCTCCACGTAATCTAGCCGCTGTTGAACGTTTGGAAAAAGACCATTTTCATATAGCGATAATAAAGAAAGGGAGGAAGATGAACCTATCACACCACTCATACTCGATCCGTCAATCCTAAAGCATTAAAGTTAAGGATAACAACAAATAATTGTAACGGAAAAATGACTAATCGAACTTCTGAAGGTAAGGTACTAAATACTTTGCTTTACAACGCAACAATTGAGTGGTTTCCTCTCCCCTTTCTTTACTTACTATCGTTCTACGATTTTTTTCGTCATGTAAGTAACATCTGATTCCATTAGTTAGACTATTATGAACCACTCAGCTAAACCCAAATTTAGACTAGCTGTCCACCTAAGCAAATATCTATCTACTACCACCAGCCTCGTTTACTTACATATTTCTGTTATTACTGTGCTACTTACTTCCCCACGCCAATGATCCTCTCTCTGGGTCTTAGGCAAACGAGTACCTGAAAACACCTGTTCCCTACATATTACCAAGGAAATACCCACTTATTAAAGTTGCAATTTCCGCGGCTATCGCATTTTATACTATTAAGGTAAGGAGACAAACATACGGCCAATCTGACAGCCCCGGAGTGGGGGGGGGCAAGAAGGGGCCCGTTCCCCGGGCGGCAAATTAGGCAAATCAGAGGGCAAACTATTCAGACAAATGCACAACTCATCAGTTAATTTTTGGGCGTGGTTTTAAATCTGCTATTACGAAACACGCAAAAACAATTTGACGAGATGTCATGTGAAGCATTACAAACATTCCAACGTGTTCAACTCAGTGACGCGCGACCGGTCATACGAGGTGGACGCTCGTTCTATTAAACTGTTAACGCTTCGCGATAAACAACTTATAACTACCCTCTGTTTACTGACTTTATTAATTATACAAATGTTATTCTTTTACGGTGATAATGGATAGTTTTAGACGATCTTCAAGTGTTACTTCGGTAATATCCGATGTATCTGAGGTGCGTGAAAATAGTGTCGAGGTGCAGCGAGTTGAGGAAACACCAAACCTGATGGGTGAATCTCAAAAAGCTTCAGAAAAGAGACCAAGAGAAGAAAGTGAGGAAGATAATATAGAAGAAAATGATGATGGATTTGTTACTGTCAATAGAAGACCTAAACGGCTATTGCGTAGCTTTTCGGGCGCAAATAATCAGGTACCAGGGGAGAGTGGGGTAATTGGAGCCAATGAGGAAGGATGGGTGGTAAGTGTAACAGCAAAGGAGATGCTTCCCAAACAATTCGGCATGGCTAAACTTTTGAAATTAGAAAATATCAGCAATATATTAAGAATTAAATATAAAAATCCCTTTAAGGTCCATATATTATTCAAGAATAAGGAGGATGCAAACAAACTGCTGAACTGCAAAAGATTTGATGAGCTGAATTATAGATGTCAAAGTGTTGATGAAGTAAGTGTTTCCTATGGAGTTATCAAAGATGTAGATTTAGAAATAGAAGAGAAAGAAATAATCGAGCAGCTCGAATGTGACTATGAAATTATTTCTATGAGAAGATTACAGCGACTGGCTGAAAATAATCAGTGGACTAACAGTACTGCAATTCGTTTAGCGTTTAAGGGGTCCACCTTACCCTCGTATATATTTGGATACGGGTGTCGGTTCAAGGTGGAACCATACGTCTTCCCAGTCACCCAATGTTCTGGATGTTGGAAATTGGGAAAAAAAAAAAGTATGTCCTATTAAGAAAACAATATGCCCGAAGTGCACCGGCGATCATGGAAATTGCGAAGCAACCCACTTTGTTTGTATCAACTGTAAAGGGTCTCATATGGCACTAAGTAAAAATTGTCCAGTATTTACCAAAGAAAAAGAACTTAAATTCATCATGAGCACAAACAACTGTACGTATAAGAATGCCTTAATTCTGTATCAACAAAACAAGAAACAGAAGAGCCCCTCTTATCATCACCCCACCATTACAAGTCCAGTTATACACCAATATGTCACCCCCACTGTTTCATACAGAGATGTTATAATGGAGAGGAATCTGGATGAAGAAAGTATGATATTACCAGAGGAAATAAATGAGGAAGAAGAAATTATTCAAGAACAAAATATTCAACAACAATTAACTATTAGGAACAAAAATAAAAAGAGAAAGAATAAGAATTTACAGATTAATGATGATTTAGAAGATGAACAAATACAGCAACAAAAAGCAAGCACCTCCGCTACCGGAAATAGCCGAAAAACAAAAGACGTTTCAAGGATTTCTAAAATATTTATTAAAATTCAAGAAATTATTTTATCGAAAAAAGCTTTAGAAGAGAAAATTATAATAAGTATACAGTATATCATAGAGGAAGTGACATCATTCTTATTTGAAAAGTTCAAGGACGGTAACATTGTTAAGACTATATTTAAAATCATTAATGGCTAACCCTAAGGACTTTAATATCAACATAGTTCAATGGAACTCACAAAGTTTAAAGCCCAAATTGGTCGAATTTGAAGCTTTTTTAACCAGAGAAAAAATTCACATAGCAATTATTAGTGAGACGTGGTTTGACCCTGACATACGTATAAACATAAGTGGTTATCATATCTACAGACAAGACCGACCGGATGGTTATGGTGGCTTGGCAATTATATGCCATAAGTCCATAACGTCTTATGTCATACCTTTAAGTGTACCTAATTCAGGTATCCAAGTTCTAGCGATTCGAGTTCTTAACTGTAAGTTGATTCATAACATTATTTCTGTCTATTGCCCGTGAACTGTCAGCACGTCATAATCAGATTGGGATTATATATTCTCACTCTTTCGTGCCAGAACTTTAATTGCAGGTGATTTTAACGGGCACCATAGTAATTGGTCGTCTCGAACCAACACAAGAGGTAATCACATTTTTGATAGCTCCTTGGATAATGGGCATATTTCTATCAACAATGGTAATCATACTAGACTTAGGCTTGTTAACGGCATACTACAAAAAAGTTCTCCTGATATTACGTTCTGTTCGACGGATATAGCTTTAAATGCAGAATGGAGTGTAACCAATGAATGTTTTGGTAGTGATCACCTTATTCTTAAAATTTGCTTTAGATATCAAGACATTTTACAATTTATTTGCAAGAGAAATTTTAAATTAGCAAAGTGGTCTAACTATAGAGAAACACTAATAGAGTTATTTTCGATTAGTAGAAATCATTATGATAACGTTCAAGAAATGTATGATTGTTTTTTAATTAATATCCAAAAAGCCGCTGATCAAAACATTCCCTTTAAAAAAAATTGTACAAACCCCGCTAACAAATTCGTACCAAAGATTTATTGGAATCAGGAACTTTCAAAATTGGTAGCTCAGCGTCGTCTGGCATTGAAACAATTCAGACGCAACCCTACCCCAAGCAATTTAGACAGACTAAAACTTAAAATTTCAGAAACTCAACGCATGATAAGACGAGCCAAATCTCAAAGCTGGTATACTTTTTGTGACAGTATCGACGAGTCAACTACCCTTTCAGAAATGTGGAGAAGAATGAGATGGACTAAAGGACTTGGACAAAGTAAACTATATACTCCTGACCATCTTAAACAAGAACTGTTAGCATCCTTGGCTCCTGACTTTGTGACTGACCCTCCCATAAATTTTACTTCGGTAAATCCTTCGCTTGATACGGAGTTTACATTACATGAAATGCTAAATTGTTTTAAACGAAAAGACACTTCTCCAGGACAAGACAACGTGTACTACTCAATGATTTATAACCTCCCTGAAATTGGTAAACAATTCTTACTTCGACTTTACAATCTTATATTTAGGTCTGGATACGTTCCCACTCAATGGAGAGAAATACAAATAATAGATTGCTATTATTTGTATTTCTCTCCTTTCTATTTGTAGTTTTGAATTATTATTATGTTTAGGTATTGACCTAAACATAATGATAATTCAAAACTCCGCCCCATTGCTTTAATATCCTGTATTTGTAAAATCTTTAATCTCATGTTAGCTAAACGCTTAGAGTGGTTTATCGAAAACAATAAGATATTGTCACCAAATACAATTGGATTCAGAAGAGGAAAGTCTTGTATGGACTGCTTGGCTCGCCTTGTCACAACTATACAAATCGGTTTCACCAAAAATATTCCAACATTAGCATGCTTTCTGGATATCGAAGGGGCCTATAATAATGTGCTATCTAGTAATGTAGTTTGTACTTTAGACAAGCTAAAAGTTGGTTCTACAATATGTGCTTACCTTTGGCAATTTTTGAAAGAAAGACATCTCCATATTAAGTGTGATGAAGAGGGCCAAAATATGATTACTAGATGGACTAACAAAGGTATAGCCCAAGGCGATCCCATTTCACCTCTGCTATTTAACATAGTTACCGCAGTGATATGTGAAAACATTAACCAAGTTTTTGTATGCCAGTACGCCGATGATTTTGTGCTCTACTCTCAATGTAGCATACTTGAAGATAGTGTATCAAATATACAGCAGTCGCTAAATTGTATTATAATCCTTATGGAACAGCTGGGTTTAGAAGTTTCAGCAACAAAATCTAGGTATTGCGTGTTCAGTAGAGCACGTAGAATGCAACAAGTCCAGCTTAGTATAGACCATGACTCGACATTACAGTCTACGGATTGCATCAGATACTTGGGTTTCTGGTTAGACCGTTCCTTACGTTGGGGAAAACATATCAATGAGTGTTGCGAGAGAGCACTCAAACATCTAAACGTGCTAAAGGTACTAGCGGGTTCTAAGTGGGGTACGCATCCAATTCATATTCGTAGAATCTATATGGCGCTAATGAGAAGTAGAATAGACTACGGGAGTTATTTATACGATAATGCGGCTAATTGTCATACTTCAAGAATTGACAAAATACAGAACCAATCTCTTAGGATTATTGGTGGCTTTATTAAGTCGACTCCTATACACACTATGGAGAGCGAAATCAGCATCCCACCTTTGTACATACGAAGATTATATTTATCCTACAAATTTTGCCTAAAAACCATTTCATTCGATAATAACATAAATACGATAATTTTAAGTGAACTTAATGGATTATTAAACAATAGATATTGGACACATAAAAAGAAACCACTGCAGGCAATATGCTTTAACGAAATTCAACAAGAAACCATAAGTTCATCTGATCCATTAGAAATGTTTAAGTTAAGCATCTGGACCTCAAACATTAATTTAAAAAATGTAGTATCATATGAGCTTGACGCTATTACAGGTCCAAAATCTCAATATTCAGACACTTCTCTAAAGACAGAAATCTTACAAGAATTACATAATAAATATCACGGCTACTACACTGTTTATACGGATGGTTCCAAGTCTAACATTGGTGCTGGTGCAGCTTTCTATGATCCATGCACTAAACACTACAACATTTATAAGTTAAATAATAAATATATCTCTGTGATGACGGCGGAATTAGTTGCAATATACAACGCCATATGCTATGCTTGCGGCTTAAATGTTAAGAAAATATTGATTTTAACGGACTGCAAAAGTGCATTACATCATATTTGTGGTTGTGTCTCTGGAAAAAGGGGTGTATCCATATCATACAAAATTTTGGAACACATTAATCTTGCCTTTGCAAAGGACATATCGTTGGTACTGCAATGGATTCCATCACACATCGGACTTAAAGGCAATGAGGAAGCTGACAGGTTTGCTAAGAGAGCTATAACTGAGGGAACTGATACCAACATTTTACCTACCTATACCGAAATGCTTACCAAATATAAGTCTGTATGTTTTGCAAGATTTAGAGAATACTTTGATGTCAGGTCAAAAACAAAAGGTATATGGTACAAAACCAGGGCCTGATTTACCCATAAGCTAACTAAGCTGAAGCTTAGGGCGCCAGGATCAAGGGGGCGCCTGGCGTTGGGCTTGGCGCTGGGCTGTGACTTGCGGTGCTCCCAAAAAGGAGCACACAAACCATCTAGCAATTTTTAACAGATTATAACAACTCCTAACAACATATTTAAAATTGTTATTTAACATTTTGTAACACCAAAGCACATAATAATATTTGATAATTTAGTGAAAATACAAATACGTGCGTTAAAATTAAATTCCTGCGCCCATCTCCCAGGCAGCGTGGTAGTAAATACGACAGCTCCACCCGTGTCACGTTCAGGGCACCCAGGAACCAAAGTGAATGGGTGTCCAGCTTTTTGGCCGGTAGAAGCATCAGGGCCGTCATTGAAGGCAGCTGTTCTAAATTCACAATTTCAGGGCACAACTCTTTCCATCTCTGACAGTATTTTATGTATCCTTGGTGTTGACATTTCCAGTGACGTTCAGTTCCGAAGTGATTTGGAGTAATAAGGCCAAGCTGGCGTCCAAGCCGCTCGGTGTGCTCAACAGGGCGCAGCGGTACTTTACTGCGGCGCAAACAGTGCTTCTGTTTAAGTCGCAAGTGCGGCCGCACATGGAGTACAGCTCCCACTGCTGGGCGGGGGCACCTGAATATCAGAATGAATTGACTGAAGTCTTTCATTCGACTCGGTGCAGAGGCGAGCCATGAGAGTGGTCAACGATCCCATGCTTGCAGGTGGTGTGGAACCTCTTCGCGACAGGAGAGGCTTTGCCTCCTTGTGCGTGACCACCGGTATATCTGGTGGGCCGTATGCTTGTCTGCCACTTTGGAGGTATAAAAAAAGTGTGAGATGGTACTGTTGAGACTTACTGGACACGAGTGCATCAGTACGAGTAAGTATCTGCGGCGGAAGTTAACATCCGAGTGTCAGCACTACGGTGATTGCAGCGAGGATACGCTGAGCTTAGGTATGTACTGCAATCTCGTTACGGGCCTGGGCGTAGATGTTCTCACGCTGGAGACCGTGGTGAGAGCCATGGTCTTCAATGGGAGAAAATAGGACGCCACTGAGTCTTTTTGCGAGCAAGTCATATTTGCGATAGAGGCAGCGGGAGAGGAACTCCCTCCCAAGTACGGCGATGTTGTCATCTTGCCATTCTTACAGAAGCAGATCTGGAAGATGGCGTGACTCTTCACTCCTCAAAGAAATAGGATAGCACCTATTTCCCCTCCCCGATACACCATTTCTTCCCGTGGGTTTGGGTTTTATCTGATTTCTTGGGGAGATTCGGGTTTAGTCCAGTTTAGTTCAAATTGCCGGAAGTGATCAGTAATGTTCCATCATATCGGGGACACCGCAAGGTTAAAGCAGATTCTAGGACTGTTTGTTATTTTTCTTTTATTTCGTGACAGTCAGGAAAGTTTTTTGGAAGAAGAAATAGATGTACTTAAAAACAACAGATCTCTTGTTTTATGTCGAAATGTCGAGCCGTTACATTCAGCTTACACCTAGGATTCAGCTTAGCTCTAGTACTTTATTTGGTACCTTTCGTATTTTGTCTACCTAATTACTTTTAATTAACCCCGCCGAAAAACGAGAAGTGTTATAAGTTTGACCTGTGTATCTGTGTATGTGTGTGTCTACATTTAATTAACCCCGCCGAGAAACGAGAAGTGTTATAAGTTTGACCTGTGTATCTGTGTATGTGTGTGTCTGTCGGTGGCATCGTAGCAGCCCAACAGATGAGCCAATTTTTCGGTTTTCTATGCTCGAAAGCCAATGTGCCGGGGCCATTCCCAGCACATCGGCTTTCGACCCGTTCTTATCTGTAAATTGTGCATATCATCAGCTCACTTCCTGAGTTATGAAGGGATTTTACCAAGATTCACTGGTTCGATTTATCGGAAACTGGATGTACCGAGGTACTTTTAGATACTTTGATGGTATTTTTATCACGCTTTTACTGGCTGATGCATCAAGTAGTCTGCGGAATACCCAACTCCTCAGTAAACCATGGGTCATAAGTTCATAAGAAGTCTCAGGATCGGGTTTTATTTTATTTTCAAATTAACAAAGAACAACGATTAGGAACGTAGGATCAGCTTACGTAAAGTGTCTTTTGTAGTAATTAAATTACAAGTCCTACGACTTGTAATTTAATTAGTTGCAGCTGGGGGCGCATATTCATAGCTAGCTTAGGGCGCGCGGAACCCTAAATCAGGCCCTGTACAAAACCATTCAAAGTGGACCTCTCCATGTTCCGTGGTTTTTAAATTCTAGACTAAGTAGAATAAATATTGTAAGTGCTTGTAGATTTCGCTGCGGACACATTCCTAGTAGAAAATTTGCATTCTTAATGAATAAAACTGACTCGCCTAATTGTGAGATCTGTGACAAAGTTGACGATGTGCAACACATATTAATGGAATGTGTTCGCAACGCAGATAAAAGAGAACAAATGAGAATAGAATTTAAGTTGGGCTATTGTAACATAGGCACATTTAATAGCATTCTAGCTAAACCTAATTCGCAAGCAGCTAGTATGTTGTATGCATTTAAGATTAATTAGATTTATTTTCTTGATTTATGTAGAATTTGGTTTTAGAATAAGTACGATGGGATTGTCATCGTCTTTTTTGTACAAAAATCCCTTTAACAAATAAAGAATAAAAAAATAAAAAAACTTGTTCAACTCTTCAAAGAAATAATGATACCTAATCCCACGCTCTCTTCTTCCATCACAAACAACGTGTGCCGCCACTTAAGCAGAACAGCGATTCACAAGATGGTCCTCTGTCCAAGTGCCGCTCGCAGTCAGCTTGGAATGACCAGGGGCGACCTGAGAGGAGGAAAAGAGGCGGCAAATAGTGACGGACCCCACCAGGACCTGACCGCATTTAATAATGGGTTTTAGAAAACCTGATTGATTTAAATGAGGGAAAACTGTAAGGGGGGGGGGGGGGGGGGCTGGTTCTGAATGAATAGGGGCGGCATATTAAGTTTTTGCCCCGCCTAAAAAATCTCTACATCCGGGGCTGCAATCTGATAGAAAGTGTTTATCTTCCGTAGCTATAGGTGTATACAAAACCAGAACTATTAGGCTGCCGCTCTTGCCTTTGGGGACAAGAACAGGAGCCGGCAGTGGCTAGTGGTCACCTAATGCTAGTCCTGCTAAACGTTTTCAAGTCACCCGTGAGGCTAACTACTAGTCTGGAATAATACCATGCTACAGGAAACCGAGACGAACGGATAAAAGTGTTTTCTTAAGCATACAAAAATTCACCCATCTCTGAGCATCGGTTCTGGATCGGCTTCGTGGCTTAAGATACCTAAATAATTCAGTGATCGTTTACAGAACACTTCGAAGATAAAACACAACGCCCTTATTCTTTCACAACGTCACATGATCGTGACAAAGATATTTATCTGAACTGATAATGATTAGTAAGGTACATAGGTACTGAAAATATTATGAGTGAGCACTCGCCAATGATCTGTAAAATTACTTTGATTTTACCATAAATTTAGTAGAAATTCAGTTTTCATGATATAAATTTCTTTGTTATTAAAGACTTGATTAGTACTTCAGAAAATGGTATTATTGTAACTGGCTAAAAATAGTATGACTGACAGTGGGTCTCATAGATTTAACGGCCAATGTGAATGAAAATTTCTCGATTGGCGACCGAGGACCAACGCGAGAGGTAAGGATACGGGCATCGCTAGATGTTGATGTGGCATGGAGGTAGGTATGCATAGCACTAGCGCCACTAGCCGTCCGTCATCTGTCAGATGATGATGAGAAATAATTTCGAAACTGTGACTAGGTTTTACATTTTCGTTGATTGTAATGAATTAAACATTCTCTTCATGTGTTATTCAAAGAACACAAATCACAATCTCAAGAACATAACAATATTGAATGCGGTGAAAGTGTCACTTTATAAAACACGTGGCTAACGCACTGACAAAAATCTACTCTGCTCCCTGGAATAAACCTTTATTCGGTTTAAGTCAGATTCTGCTTAAGACATATTCTGCTTACGACTGATTCTCCCTCCTGCTTTGCTGCTTTGTCAAATGAGCATTTGACACATCGGATTATGATGTCTTATAATTTATTATGCCATGGGCCGAAGTGTCAGGCCGTAAGGAGTCGGTGAAAGGATAGGAAATGGACAAAGTCGACCGGAAGGAAAGCAACTACCTGCTCGGGGGTACAGTCACGAGCAATAATATGTATACATTGTCAAGGCTCCTAAAATATGTAAACACCTTCGGCTCCAAAACGAAGTGCTCAACGTGAAGAGCATAAAATTGTAACCACGAGTTCACACCATAAATATATATACACTCATTGCTTCATTAAATTATGTCCATTAAGAAAGGAACAAAACTATGGATGCACGTTTGCATCAATAACATGTATTCACGCGTTGATTCATAAGATGTACTCATCTTATATTCCATTAAATTATATTTAACTTCTCCGGCAATAACATGTATCTGAACGGTGCTGCAAAAATATATGTATCCACTTTTGATGAAAGCCTCCAAATTAGATATATATGATTTAATATCTAAATAGAACCTTAGACAAAAAGAATACTGAACTGAAAAAAGTAATAAATACTCAAAAATTGCATAGGTTTATATTGATATTTTGCTGGCACCAACTCTCAAAAATAAATTTTAGTAATTTTATGTTTTAAATCCCTACTAATATTATAAATGCGAAAGTAACTCTGTCTGTCTGTCTGTTACGCTTTCACGCCTAAACGGGTGGAGTGATTGAGATGAAATTTGAAATAGGGATAGTTTGAGGCCCTGAGAAGGACATAGGCTACTTTTTAACCGACTGCGCAAAAGGATGGTTATGATTTTACGCGATAACGGCTTCTACGCGGTCGAAGCCGCGGCGAACAGCTAGTATTTGATAAATTCAAAAATCGCCATATGTGTACCTATAATGTTTGAGGAGTTCCCTCAAGTCCTCATAAACCTTTTTGTTACGAGGAGAGCTCCGCTTACGGACTACCCACGCTGGCGAGGCATGGGCTCGTGTGAGGGTCGCCTAGCACCTGATCACGATAGCACTGGGAATACTCAATAAAACTCCTTGACACCGATCTGCCCCTGTGACGGTGTTCTGGGATCTGTCTAATTCACCAAAACAGTGAAGTCCTCATAAACCTACTAATCAGAACAAAATTTTGAAAAAAAAAACAATCTGGAAATATATCCTTTTATATAAAAGAAGTTTATTCCGGTCTGTAAATGTCGGAGTTATGAGGTAACAAACATTTAAAAAAATAAACCTCTTTTTTTTGGAGTCTGTTAAAACTCTTTCGGGTTTGCGATACCAAACAACCCGTGCAAAGGTTTCAGATCAATTAACTAAAACTAATATTATAATACGGTACTTTAAAGAAAACAAACAAACAAACTTTGTCATTTTCACATATATGTAAAACCCACAAAGAATAATAAAGAAATTTTCTGAGAAAATAGATCGGTGATATTCGTATGGTTCGCGAAGGTGCCCGACCTACAGACAGGAACTCTAGCATGCATTCGTTTCTCGCAATTTTAAAGAATTTGTTTGTATACAGAGTTATGAAATTTTAGTTGTATACTTGTTATTGGTGGAGTGTATATGCCATGAGTGTATATATATTTATGATGTGACCTTGTGGTTACAATTTTATGCTCTTCACGTTGAGCCCTTCGTTTTGGAGCCGAAGGTGTTTACATATTTTAGGACCCTTGACAATGTTTACATATTATTGCTTGTGACTGTACCGGGGCCGAGTCTGCTATTGCAATCGCATCAGAATAGAATAGATATCGTAGCAAAATAGAAGCTCATCGGTACAATTTGACAGTTTTCGTATTCGCTAACTCGATAGCTTCTATCTTGTTTCTAGTGAAGTGCGATTATGGTCGACCGATGGCCTCTCGATAGAATCGCCAGTGTATTTGACATTTATGCGTAGTCTGCTAATATTTGATGGGATTTGTTTTGGTAGTCGGGTAATTAATGTTTGACAGCTAGAAATAGAAAGTGCGAGCCTGGTTATTTTCGTCCGGTATACATACAATATTATTGTTTAAATTAATCAATTTGCAGATAAACTAAATAGAAGCAAGTTTACAATTTACATCAAAATGATGAAGATTGATTAATTGTGAGACATAGCCTTTTATCCGAAGCGGACTTTATTTATTTCACCTACAAAACAAGACCATAAAGAGCCTCATGGAAGAAGGTGGAACATAATAAATTGTTGTACCTATTGTATTATAGTACATTGGATGGTCGTAGTGCTTTAATGAGTCTCCAAAAAGTGAATTTGCTGTGAGTGAGCCATTGTCGCAGGGTCAATGAACTTTATTAGATATAGATACATAGATGGCAACTATTCCAAGTAGCCAACTCAACAAGATCAGCAAAATAGTATGAAGACATGTATGCAATTGACATGCATCTATTTTCCGTAAGTACTGTCCAATATTCTTTACAATCACTCATATCTAAAATACAAGTCACATTTCTAATACTTACAGTAGGTAGTTATTATTGTTTTAGCACATAGGTACTTACCTATGTACACTCAATTCCCAATATACTTAATTGTTTTTTACAGTTTTTATGAACATTTAAAATACCCAGTTTACCCGGGTGCACAGCATATTGTCACCGTTTCACCCACATAGCTCCTGTTCCCAAGGGAATATGAGACTAAAATATAGCCTATGTTCACCGGGAAGAGTCTAGCTTCCCAACACTGAAAGAATTTATTAATCGGTCCAGAAGTTTTGGAGCCTATTCCGATGCAAACAAACAAACATCCTAATCTTTCCTCATACCTAATAATATTGGTATAGACTGCAGGTTTTAAATTACATAGGCATCCCTAATGACTTATATACCTATAAACTCTCAAGAAACTGAAATAAGTCAGGTGTTAAATGGGAATATTAGAGTATAGGTACTTAGGTATAAATAAAAAGTCAATCACTTTTTGAACTCTACTGTAGGGTACCATTCCAAGCAAACCCCACCTGTAAGTAGTGTTGATGGGAGTATGAGACTTCATTACTAATTGGTCAATATTCTAACAGATCATTTAAATTCTGAGTTTTCAAACTATCTTCCGGTTCCAAATTTAAAGTAACTGGCAAGTACCTAGTGCACCAGTACACCAACGGACAAGGACTGGGTTGGTTGGAGAGCTGCCCGATGATAGTCACATTCACATCTAACAATGCTGATACAAAACTGGTCAACTCACAGTGCTCCTAATACCCTAATAAATGTGATTCAGATCATCAAGCTTGGTGAAGATGATTTAGTCCTTACCTTTTTATGTTAATTTCAGATGTTTGCTGTGAGTACAGTCATTACATTATGGTCTCAAAATAACAGGGAAGATTGTTAATGCATGTTGTGCATGGCATAACTGTGTTATAAAACATCTGTAGTACTTCCTATCTCTCCTTTAGAAGAAGAACTCACAATGGCCATGGAAACATGAGGTGGGTAAATAAGAGTTGACAAAATTGGTAAAATTATTTATTTAAATCGATTTTTGACACTTAAAATCACAGTAAATCACAGTCATTTAATATTTCTATCAGATAAATCTCATTTCCTTTTAACAACATCTTGAAATCACTTTTTAATCATCAATCATAATTCACAAGCTTGCAATAGCTGAATTAAAACTAATTGTATTGTAATCTATTTCAGGATACTCGAGTTGAAAATTGAAGTGTTAACCCTGATCTTCAAGCAGCGTGGCTATTACAATAGTATTTTTGGCAAGATGAAGATAATGTAAAAACAATAATTGTAAAATATGAATATTAAAAATATTTTTCCATATTTCATCATTTTTAATGTTTCCAAATCCAAAATAAGCTATCAAATAACCCTATTACAGTCTACCACTATGCTCAGACCTAGGCCTTACCCAATTTCATTTTGAGGAGGTATTAATAGAAATATTGTTGTCGGACATTCTCACACAACACCGTCTAGCCCAAACTAAGCTATAAACTTGTGCTATGGGATCTAGACGCCTGATAGACATACTTATATTTCTATATACATACTTATTATAGATAAATTACACCCAGACACAACAAAGCAATATGATCATCACTCAAAGAGATTTGTCCTGGGTGGGAATCGAACCCACAACCTCCGAATCCGTAGACAGGGAGTACCTGACTACAAATTTAGAGTTACAGTTAGTATGTGAGTTACATGTTAGTGGTTAGAGTAGTAACCACGAGGCCAGTCAAAACAACAAATTGACATTAGTCTGGCTCTAGTGCATTGGTCATTGGAATCGAAGGCGTGGCTTCTCATCATGGCAGGCTTGGATGGCCAAGATCTCTGTACATGCACATTACTCTTTCATAATCCAACATACTAGCTGTAGTTGACGGCTTTACCTGTGTCATACTATGAACCCATACATGCCAGTAAATACAAGATTTATTAAAATTATCACTGCTCAGCTTCCTTGAGTATTAACAAAATGATAGCATATTTATTTTTACTATCCATCATATTATCTATCACACACGGGCACTAATAAAAGCTGTCTGTATTGAGATTGTTTGGCTATATCACATAGTTGCTGTGGAATACCGTGATTTCACAATGATGAAATAACTTTTTAAGTCCGTTGAGTAGTTAGGTACACTAGTGTTAATCAATTTAAAAACCAACTTTCACAGAGTAGTTGTTTGTAGATAAAAACTTTCACTATTCACAATCTTGAGCTATCATGAGGTTATTGTTCAATATTTTTTTTGTAAAGATGTATTTGTAGAAGACTTGAATAAACTGCTGTGATATATGTATTTGAAAATATACAGTCTCCTGCGTTTATTCTATGAATTTTAGCATCCAAAGCCCTTTCTTCAAAATGAAATTCATTGCTGGACCAGTTTTTTACAATTGAGTTTTGTCTCAAATTTCTAGGATATAGTTCTTCCAACCGCGTCTCGGCAACCGTGGGGTACCACCCGTTAGATGGACCGACGACCCTGGTAACGGTCGTAGGCTGGGACTGAATGCAGAAGGCGCAGGACCGTGAATTGTGGCGTAAACTGGCAAAGGCCTACGTCCAGCAGTGGACTGCGATAGGCTGATTTGATTGATAGTTCTTCTGGATAACACTGTCACTCTTTGCTTTGAAGCCGTTTATAAAGTTCACGTTTGTTTATAGGTAAAGTTCACAATTTTAAATCGTAATTCTCTACAAAAGTCTCTTTTAAGTCTAAGTAATTTGTAAATAACCTAAAAAACACCTACTATTACCATAGTACTGACTGACAAGAGTCAAAACAACCAAAATAAAGCCCTTGTCTCTGCTTTTGCGATTCTATTTATATTCTATCGATGTTCTATAGTGGCGATAGACAAGATTTACGCGACTAGCAGATTTAGGACCAATCGCTATATTATCGTAATAGAATCGCACTGGACCGGCTTTTTGATGGAAAATAGCAGACTCGGCCCAGGTAGGGTTCTATAACTTCTCAGTGGTACGCTGCTGGTACCTACGTATTTTATTTTGTAAATCTGAGCGTTTATGTTCACATGTTCGCTAAGTTAAATTTTGTATTTTCTATGACATGTGAAAGCTGCTTACCTTATAACGAGATAGGTACTAACTGCCGTCTTACAAATAATCAGAGATTCGGAAAAGTGAAGTAGAACGCTTGAGCTTGCGCGAGGACAAACTATCACTATCAGCATGCGTTTCTTGAGTAGGTAGGTATCGAGTAGCATTAGAAAGAAAGAAAAACAATTTTCTACAACCTACAATAAATACCCAAGCCTGTCCCATCACCGATTAGGTATAACTACATTTTGTTTTTTGAGCTTTTACCAATGTCTTTTCCAAGGTATCTTCTATTTACAATTTATTTATTCAACCAATTCATTTAGCTGTGAAAAAGAAACAAACCACCAAACAGATAAACGGACAAACAAACAGAAAGACAAACACACTAACGAACACGTGTAACGTTCGCATTTATAATATTAGTATGCATAAGTACCGTAGTCGCAGCTAAGCGGTATAAGCGGTACGCAACATCAACGACGTTTACGGAGCGAACGCTACAAGCGAACGCACAACCCGTCTTTGATTTGCCCGCTGCCGTTCTGGTTTCGTTCTGAAAAATGAATGTGACATCTGAATACTGTATTCATGGGATTGCAGGCTTAGATCATCTAACCACAGGATGCGCCTTACTTAAGCATTGTTTTCTGCTATTGCACATGACCATTTGGTCTTTTGGCTTTATGAAAAGCCTGTACATCAGTACATCATTTTATATGATTAAACTAGTACATTACATTGTAGTTGACTGTACAATAACAATTAACACACAACAGCCATTACGCGTTTGTCGATAAATACATTTTTAAATGCAATGAAATTTTATATGTCTTTGTGTTTCCCCCTTCACTTGTATGAAAACTGGCAGAATATTTTTGTATGCGGTGGTTCGCAAAGGCTAGTCCCGTGTTATATGGTCTAAGATTGCAGGTCACTCACTGATAATAATACAGATCAGTGAGGTCACTGTAATTGGGTACTTACCATAGATTTAGAATTTTTCGCTAAACTATGATTATTAATTTCAGTCAGTAAAATGACATTTCTTGAATGAAAATTCAGTACTGAATTCAGTATAAGTGACAGTTGCACTTGTCATTTCACTGACTGAGATTAAAAATCGTACTTATACGAAAAACTTAATTCCAAAGGCACAATCACGAATTCCAAAATTCCGAATTTTATAATTCCGAATGATTTGAAATCCCGAGAGTCAAAAATCCGATGTTTCAGAAGTCCTATTTACCAAAAGCCTGATTTTCAAAATTCCGAATGTTTATAATTCCGACTGTCAGAATGCCGTTTTCTAAAAACCGAACCATATAATTCCGAATAATTAAAAATCCGACATATTATAAATACGAACTCCAAATATCAAAAATCAGAAATATCATAAATACCTACAAATAGTCCAGTCATTTGATATTTTTACTTGGAAAGTTTTCCGGGAGTTTTGAAAATTGGTAATTTTATAGATTTTGATATGCTCTTTCCAAATTTCAACTTTGCCACCTCGTATGTTTGCCGCTCGCGCCGCCATATTGAAAAAATGGCGCCCAAAAGCAGTTTTCTGATAATAACTCCTTTCCGACGCATTTTACAGGAAAACATATCTACACAAAATAAAAGTAGAGGAAATTTCCTACAATTTGTCATAATCTTTTTTTCCCTAAAATTAATGGTTTCGGCGTAGGAACGCCGTAAAGTTAATTCAATACAAGTTTCCAATCCTTTTTCCTTCACTTCAATAACTTCACTTTCTTGCAGTATATCACCACAAATAAAGCTGTTTACTTCATTAGAAGCCATGGCTCTGTAAATGCAAACGACACTGTGAAATGATAAACGTATACTGATGACTCAGACTGAATATTTCTATTGAGCTCAGCTGGGGCCAGATATTTCTTAGAAGGGGCCTGACACAGAAGGGACGCATTTCTTTATACCTGTGGAGACATGACAGACTATAGTTAGCTAGGTTTTCACTCTATGGAACAAAATTTAACCTTCGTATAATTTGTAGTTTTTCAGTATGAGCAGTTAAAAGTAAATATTACACGTTGGTGTGGATGTATAATGGTTTACGGCGCTCGTACGCCGATACTATTGATTTTAGGAAAGAAAAGGTTATGACATAAGTTGTAGGACTTGTAGGAAATATTCTCTACTTTCATTTTGTACAGATATGTTTTCCTGTAAAATGCGCCGGAAAGGAGTTATTATCAAAAAACTGCTTTTGGGCGCCATTTTATCAATATGGCGGCGCGAGCGGCAAACATACGAGGTGGCAAAGTTGAAATTCGGAAAGAGCATATCCAAATCTATAAAATTGCCAATTTTCAAAACTCCCGGAAATCTTTCCAGGTAACCTCTATTTTTACGACCAAATGACTGGACTAAAATACGAACTCATTGTTCGTTATGGCTGCATCGCAGTGTACTGATTATAAATTACACGAGATCTTAACCATGTGCAAGCAAGCAGACAGGCATTCGGCTAGCATGCAAGCGGACATGCGTGCAGGCTTTCAACCATTGCGTGACGAGTTGAGAGTGACGAGACAAGCTTGTTACTGTAATCGAGGGATGTCCTTCTTTCACGCTTTCACTTAATAGCGGCCTTTACACACACACTCTATCGCGCGTTCTCAGGAGCGTACAGGATTGCGCGCGGGATAGCCTGCACGCTCTTTCGCGCGCGACTGTCTTTGTACAGTTTGTTTACGCTACCCGTTCTTTCGCGCGCGTTTGCTCGCGTTTGTTTTCCTCAGCGGAATGAGCGGCCGTGTAAAGGCTAATCGCGCGGGATAGAACGCGTGAAACTGGCGCGTGTTGAAGCGTGTGCAATTCACACAGTTTTAGTGAAGAACGTGGGTGTTGCGGTGAAAAATGGATAGAAGATATCGCGTGGCGCAAGTTATCATGTTCACTGGTATAATTCAACTCAAAAAGAAGAAGAAACGATCAGTGTGGGTAAAAAAATATAGACAGCAACATTGTCATATGCCTTTGATTGAAGAATTACGAGAAAACTATCCGGACGATTTCAAGAATTATTTACGTATGAATAATCAATTGTTTGATATATTGCTAAATAAAATCAGAAATAAAATATCAAAACAAGACACTGTTATGAGAGAGAGCATTAATGCAGAAGCACGTTTAGCAGCAACCCTTCGATACCTCGCTACAGGACGTTCATTCGAAGACTTAAAATTCAGTACTGGTATATCTGCTCCATCTCTTTCTAAAATAATACCCGAAACGTGTCGAGTTATTTATGAATGCTTAAAGCTGGATTATTTAAAGGTAAAATTCTCCATCAGCTCAAATTATCACACAAACGTGGACGTGCGGTCTCACGGACCGTTTCCTAAACTTAAAGCGTAATTACTTACGAAATATGCATCACGCGACGCAACCTTCTTCCTCTACAGTCGTTTTGCCACTTAAAGTACTTAAACCAAGGCTACTGAGACGGACAGACGTGTGGGGTACGTGGAAAGAGAGGGGCACGTGACAAACTGCTTGCGGCCTGTGAGACCGCACGTCCACAATTAAAGTTAAGTATAAATAAAAGTCTAATGTTATATTTTTTGTATCAATATAATTAATCATCAGTTTTTGTACTCTATTAATCCATTAAATTTGGATGTTCATAATAAGTTCTTAGTTGAGTTAAATTTAGATTTTCATCTATCTGGCCCTGTTCCCTTTGTTCACCAGAGGTAGACGGAAGAAATGGAGTTAACAAAGACTGTGATTCATATGAACTTCTCGAATGGGAGGATTGAATGGAAAGTGGTCTTTGAATGTTCTTGTTACAATAACTGTCACATAAATCTGTATCTTCTGTCAGTTTTTTCAGCAACCCTTTGCGTAGAACATTATTTATTATTGATTCCGCATAAATGGCCTGCAATGGATCCATTTTGGCTAATTTTTTGGCCATATTCATTCCAGCAACGTCAAACTCCGAAAGCTCCTTATTAGTTGATTTGATAGTATCTGTGCAGACTTTAAAGAATTCTGCCTGGTAGTTGGATGTAGCTTTTCTTTTATTCCTTTGAGGTGTCAAGGCCGTTGCAGTCGGAGCAGCATCAGTCTAAAAAAATAACTTTATTATTCTACTTTTCAGATGCCGTCTACGAAGGAAGAATGGATCAAGGTAGCAGAAGAATTTGAAAAGAAATGGCAATTCATCAACTGCGGGGGTGCCATGGATGGCAAACACATTCGCATTGTGCCTTTACCGGATTCCGGGGCCATTTATTATAATTACAAAAACTTTTATAGCATCGTATTGTTGGCGTTGGTTGGTCCTAATTACGAGTTCATTTATGTTGATGTGGGTAAAAATGGAAGAATGTCCGATGGTGGGGTATTAGAATATACAGAATTTTATCGTAAACTGAAATTAGGTAATCTCAATTTTCCAGAAAACAACGAAACCGTAAACAACTTAGAAAAACTGTTAGTAGGTACTTCTTGGTCCTTAGTGAAGAGCATATTGTCAAAGTACCACAAGGAAGACTTGTATACTTCATCTGTTCCTCGTCCACTTCGCTGGCTGTCCGTTACTTTCTTAAGTTCCTTTCGGAACGAGCCCCTTAAACTTTGTAATTTTTTAACTACAAAATCACGATTGGCGTCGTGAAAACCATTTTCTTTACAAAAGTCAATAATTTTTCTATAAGCTTCGTCTTTAAGATTTTTGTTTTTATATTCTTCGGACTTGATTTTCCAGAGGCAAGGAAAAGACTTGTACAATGTAATTAACTCTACGATTAATTCTTTATTCCATGTACGTATGTCCGCCATCTTAATCGCGCGCGAATTAATTTTACGTGTAAAGGCAACCTGAGGAAACGCGATTGCGCGCACGACTGACAAGCGCGGCGCGAGGTCTTTCCCTTTCCCTTCCACATCCTTTACACGCGCGCTCTTTCGCGCACGATTGCTGTTTCACGCGCGATAGAGTGTGTGTGTAAAGGCCGCTAATATCTCATAGCACAGGGGATAACAGTTCTAACATAACCTAACCTAATTGAATCTTCTTTTACATTCGTCACTTCGGGTAAGGACCATAGAAAGTCGGGTGTCGACTTAATTCTTATGTTAAGCGAATACCCTTAATTAAGTCGGGTTATTAAATTACAAAAAAAAACTTTTAATTTACTTATTTATTTATTTATAAAACTCTGCAATTTTAACTTTAACTTATTTTTGGTGGTATGTTATACTTTTAACAATGAATTTTCGGAAATTTGAAATTCGGTATTATGTTTTTCGGGAAATTAATAGTACGGACTTTTGATCATTCGTACTAATGAAATTAGGAAAAATAAAAGTTCGTACTTATGACTTTCGGATATATGAATATCGTGCTTTTGAATATTCGGAGCTTTGTTTCTTAGGAATTATAATCTTCGGAATTTTGAACATCGGAATATTGAAATTCGGATAAACATATTTCGGATTTTTTGGGTGTTCCCACTGTAATTAATCTACAGCTGATTTATTGACAGTACTCCATGTTACCTACCCAAAAACCGTGTGATACATAAATTGACAAATTGAAATAAGATTTACAAGATTTGCTTGAAAATTCTGTTTCTTATTACTTTAAAGACACTCTTCATTTTAAATCTACAGTAAAGGTTTTTTTTTAACGTGAGGGAATACATCATGGATGCTAAGCCGGTCACCTACCGACTAAAAAACCTCACGTAACGCCCAACAGCCTACGGTTGGGAGAAGCCCTCGGAAGGATGTCCCAGGACTCCCAACAATCTAGTGTACACAGTGTAACCACTGTGTACACCATTCGATTAGTCACTAAAATTAGATTTAGTTACTTAAAAAATATTTTTGAACTAAAGGCAAACATAATATGTAAACTACAGGACCTACTACATACTAAAAGTCTAATTTGTTATAATAAAAGTAAAAGTTATATAGAACTTACTGAACAGTGAAAACAGCTGAAAAGTGAGGGAGGCGGAACCGTATTACGCGAAGGCGTCTCGTTCGATTCTGCCAGGTTGTATTTCGCCCCCACCTGTCAATAAGTGAAAATTCGTACAATAGTAAATAACTACTTCTTCAATGGGTTTAAGAGCTGCTTATAATAAATTTCGTTAGGTAAACGATGGTATATGTTTCGTGTTAATATATTAGCTGATGCTCGCGGTTTCCGTTCCCGCTTTCCGTGGAAACTTATTTCCAAAATAGAAAGCCTATTTGTTATTCCGGACTATAAACTAACTCTGTACCAAATTTCAGACAGATCCGTTCAGGCGTTAGAGCGCGAACGAATAATAACAAATCGGTATCGACACTCACAAACTTTCGCATTTATAATATTAGCGAGATTAGTGAAACTTAGTCCTGCGTTGATATTAGCAATTCTGCGGTTCAGAAATACGCTAAGCGCTTGGTCCTGGCTACCAAGTAGCTAACGTGGGCACTCATTATCAATTGGAAAATTATCTGTAACATTTTAGGAGATTTGGGACCTAACAAGGCAAATGGTAAGTGTAGGTACACAACTACCGTAGTGAATCGTCGTGTTTATCAGTTGTCTACATCTTATAGCATGCATACATACATATCATCACGCCTGTCTCCCATCGGGGTAGGCAGAGACTATGACTTTCCACTTGCTACGATCCTGGCATACCACTTTCGCTTCTTCTACTTTCATAAGTTCATACACGCTCGCCGGTTAAGGGTACTCTTGACCTGGCCTTTTTCCAATGGGTCTTTGATTTGGTCATCATGCTTACGCCGAGGTCGGACTATTTTCATTCATCCTCTTTACATGTCTGAAGTCTTTCATTATACGTCTTCACTTCGTCTTCGTCGTTCAAGCGTCGTACGGTTCACGTCGTACGTACGGTTCAAGCTTCGTCACTACATCTTCAGTTATACCACATTGTTTTCTAATCACGCTATTCCTCTCTTTGTCCATCAAGTTCACGTCAGCTATACTCTGCAGAATTCTCATTTTCACTGCATTAATTTTATTTTCATGCTTCTTCTGTCACACCCAACTTTCACTACCATACATATGAGTAGGGATAAGAAGAAGAACACTTCTATGCATAGCCACCCTTCCCTTCTTAGACACGTTTTGACTGCTCATAAAGGTGTACATCGCCCCATTCACTCGATTTCCTGCCAAAATTTTTCTGTCAATATCTAGTCATACTTTCCATCCCTTGCAAATTTTGAACCCAAGTAGGTACCTATACAAATTCTTTCACCTGTTCCACTCTTTGCCCTACGATAATAATGGGGCAATTCGTCTTACATTCCTCTCTTTCAAAAACCATTACTTTAGTCTTGTATGCATTCACTTTCATCCCTTTACCTTTTAGCGCCTCAACCATCAACTGCAACTCGTCCTCTGATGAAGCTAAGATCACTTGATCGTCAGCATATAGGAGGCATTTGATGGTTAGCTCATTTAGTTTTAAACATACGCACTCTCTTGCAATTCTTTCAAACAACTGTCCATGTACAGGTTAAACAGCCACGGTGACGCTACACAGCCCTGTCTCATACCGCTTTCTACGAGTATGTGAAAGAAGTCGATGCAAGCACCATTGATTCTGACACAAGCACTAGAGCCCTCGCTCGTATCAAGCTGCTGCTCACCCCGTACATGGACAATGTTGACCACAGCTCATTCCTCACCACTTTATCATAGTCCTCTCCAGATGTACAAATATGTAATAGACCTTTTTCAGCTATGATTCGTAAGGAGAAGACCTGATCCGTGCATCCCCTTCCTTACATTACATAAATCCTGCTTGAACATCCCACATTTTTCCTTCACTTTCATTCATCACTCTTTTTGTCAACACTTTCGAATACAATTTACCGACGATACTGAGAAGACTTATGCCGCGATTTTTGCACTCTTGCTGCGACCCTTTTCCTTTGTACAGCAGCACAATGACAGCTTTGGACCATTCTTTTGGTACGCTGCCATTCCTCCAGCAAAGGTTAAAAAGATCCAGCACCAGGCCTTTTTACTTTAACAGAAATTGGTCGATGATGAGCGCGAATAACTAAACGCGAGGCATTCTGTTGCACCTACTAATGAAAGGTTGCCAGTAAAATGGCCAAGGTTGCCAGTTAAGCCAAGTTGAAGGCCCTTATGGGGCGGCTTGACAATTTTCAACAGCAGGCAGTCACAATCTACGCCTGTCCTTTTCAACACGGCTCACCACCTATTACGTGGGATAAAATCTTAAGAGGTGTAATGTGGGCATTTATTATGCCTCTGCCTACCCCTTCGGGGTAAAGGCGTGACTATATGTAGATATGTATGTAATGGAAGGCATGTGGCAATGCGGCAGGTGTTATCATCAAATATGGTCTGTGTTGGATGCCAATGCCAGAAGCCAATTCTAAGTAGGACTTAAACCCGATTCTAATCAGGAAACAGGCATCCGAGATGCTGCCATTTCTTTTCATGCAGGTAGGCCATGACTTTTCTTCAGATATTAAAGGAAATGCTCTCGGTTTAGTGATAAAGAAAACACGCCGATAGTAGACCTGTTTACTATTTAGGGTTGAACGTAATCGAACGACGTCGTCGAACTAATGGAAGTTGGAACATATCGCACCTTCATTTCGAAACCGTTACTAAACAAAATAACTAAATTTTACAGGAGAAGCAATTTAAGATTTTTGGCCTATTTAATACCTCATAATGAAAAACTTATGAACTTTTATGAGGTATGTCTTAGATTACTTATTAAATTATTATTGAAGTGAAACTTCTTTATCGGCGTTGGAAAAAAAATTGCGTCACGTCACGTCACGTCACGTCACGTCACGATTTTTGGTTACGCGCCATCTTTGTTCTGTTCCCCACCACGGTGGATTCGAATTAAGAGGACTTTGGGACTTTGGGACTTTTGGACTTTTGGACTTTTGGATGGGACATTGGTACTTTGGGTCTTTGGGACTTTGGAACTTTGAGACTTTGGGACTTTTGAACTTTTGAACTTTTGAACTTTTGAACTTTTGGACTTTTGGACTTTTGGATGGGACCTTGGTACTTTGGGTCTTTGGGACTTTGGAACTTTGGGACTTTGGGACTTTGGGACTTTTGGACTTTTGGACTTTTGGACTTTTGGACTTTTGGACTTTTGGATGGGACCTTGGTACTTTGGGTCTTTGGGACTTTGGGACTTTTGAACTTTTGGACTTTTGGACTTTTGGACTTTTGGACTTTTGGACTTTTGGACTTTTGGACTTTTGGACTTTTGGACTTTTGGACTTTTGGACTTTTGGACTTTTGGACTTTTGGACTTTTGGACTTTTGGACTTTTGGACTTTTGGACTTTTGGACTTCCGGACTTTTTGGACTTTGGGACTTTGGGACTTTGGGACTTTGGGACTTTGGGACTTTGGGACTTTGGGACTTTGGGACTTTGGGACTTTTGGACTTTTGGCCTTTGGGACTTTGGGACTTTGGGACTTTGAGACTTTGGGACTTTGGGACTTTGGGACTTTGGGACTTTGGGACTTTGGGACTTTGGGACTTTGGGACTTTGGGACTTTGGGACTTTGGGACTTTGGGACTTTGGGACTTTGGGACTTTGAGACTTTGGGACTTTGGGACTTTGGGACTTTGGGACTTTGGGACTTTGGGACTTTGGGACTTTGGGACTTTGGGACTTTTGGACTTTTGGACTTTTGGACTTTTGGACTTTTGGACTTTTGGACTTTTGGACTTTTGGACTTTTGGACTTTTGGACTTTTGGACTTTTGGACTTTTGGACTTTTGGGCTTTTGGACTTTTGGACTTTTGGACTTTTGCACTTTTGAACTTTTGGACTTTTTGGACTTTGGGACTTTGGGACTTTGGGACTTTGGGACTTTGGGACTTTGGGACTTTGGGACTTTGGGCCTTTGGGACTTTGGGACTTTGGGACTTTGGGACTTTGGGACTTTGGGATTTTGGGACTTTGGGACTTTGGGACTTTGGGACTTTGGGACTTTGGGACTTTGGGACTTTGGGACTTTGGGACTTTGGGACTTTGGGACTTTGGGACTTTGGGACTTTGGGACTTTGGGACTTTGGGATTTTGGGACTTTGGGACTTTGGGACTTTGGGACCTTGAGACCTTGGGACTTTGGGACTTTGGGACTGTTGGACTTTTGGCCTTTTGGCCTTTTGGACTTTGGACTTTTGGACTTTTGGACTTTTGGACTTTTTGACTTAATTTAAGGTGAGGTGAAAATTAAGTTTATGAAGAAGTTTCACTTCTTACGTGTGTACACTAAGTACACGCAATTTTTTCCTTTTCAAGATGTGAAAGCACATAATTAGATAATTTAAATAATTACTGATTTATAATAATTTTAATTTTTATAGTAACACTTTTGCAATAACTTTTTTTTTCAATTATCATTGAATATTGTAATGTTAGTATGAATTGAATGTTTCTATGTAAAAAATAAAATTCTAGCTATTTTAAATGACAGAATAATGAGTGTGAAATATATTTAAAGACACGGATAAAATAGAAGGTAATAGTTAAAATCACTATTTATTAAACGAACGTATGAAGTACAATTATAAATGGCAAATAACAATTTATTTTTCTTTTAATAATTATCATTTAATTTAAGCTTACAGTCACCGTATTTACTTATTTTGAATAATAATATTTGAAGACAGTTAGTTATATAGTTAATATCAACAGAAAACTACTTCCTATTCAGATGGGACAACCTGCGGGATCCAGCCTACAGGTAGGGGGCGTCAGCATCAGCATCGAGTCCTCTTTGAAGTATCTGGGGCTCGTACTCAATGGCCGGTGGAAAATCGGACATCACTTCCGAAGTTTGGTCCCAAAACTGATGGGGGCATTGATGCCCAACATCAGGGGACCCTACGCTCCCTGCAAGGAGACTGTACCTGGAGATCGTGCGAAATATGGCCCTAGGGGCCCCCGGATAGGCGGAGACCCCGACGGCCAGCAACGTGGCTAGATTGCTGAGCCCGCAGAGAGCGATGGCCATCAGGGTGATAAGGGGATACCGCACGATCTCCGGTGAAGCGGCGTGTCTCCTAGCCGGAACCACTCCATGGGACCTGGAAGCGAGAGCCCTTGCGTCACTATTTGGATGGCGCAAGGAGGCGCTGGGGTGGAGCCATAGGCCTGCGTCTCGAGAAACCAAGCCACAGCGGTCCCAGCTCCACCAGGAAACCGTGGAGACATGGAAGGTGCGACTTGAGCAACCAAAGGGTGAATTCGCCACAATGGCGGCCGTCAGACAATCATGGAAGAGTGGCTAGAGAGGAGACACGGTGCTCTCTCCTACTGGTTGTCACAGATGCTTGCCGGGCACGGTAGTTTCGGTATGTATCGGTGGGGAAGACACCAGGAAACCACAGCCGAGTGTCAGCACTGCGAGGATCGCAGCGATGACACAACGCTCCACACGCTGGTGGAGTGCACTGCGTGGGCGCAACAGCACCAGGTCCTCGTAGTGGGTCTAGACGTGGACAATCTCTCACTCAAGACCATAATGCGAGCCATGATCTTCAGCGGGAGTAAGTGGGATTGCGCCGCCTCTTTCTGCGAGCAGGTAATGCTCGTGAAAGAGGCGGCGAGGCGGGAACGCGGGAGAACTATCCCACTCGAGTTCCGCAGTCGGCGGCCTAGGCGCCGTCGTCGTGTCTTCGCCGAAGACTATCAGCCTCCATGACTTGGGGCCTGAGGACGGTGAGAGGGCTACTCCCCGTCCTAACAGAAGCAGGCCCATGCCGGCAGCGTGACGTGAGGGATTCCCGCATACCGCCCCTTAGAAGCGGGATCACACCCGAACCGCACCTTGGGCGAGGCCGCAGTGGTGGCCTTCCGAGGGCTTACCCGGAGCTCTAGCTAAGTAAAAATAATAAAACACAATATGAAACTAAACAGTCATCTATAAATCTATTGTATTTGTTTTATACTTATTATTTGTATACTTATTGTAATAATACTACCACTGTTTATATACTTATTGTAATAATCCTAACCGTAAATATGAGAATCAAGTTAGTCAAGAACTATACTAAACCAATAATCACAATTTGAAACTAAATATTTATGTCATACTTTTATCTAGAATTTTTATTATAAGGATTATACAAAAGGTAACGGTTTTAGATTCAAATTTGAAAAAAATAAAATACACATTTTAAGTTAAAAACTGTGACTAAACAAAAAAACACACTTTATAGAATAAAAATAAGTAAATAATATAGCTTAACGAAAAAGTCAACCGTTCTTATATCAATAGTTACACTTTTATTATAAACTTGTACGTCGACTCCTCAAATGACCGGTGACAACTGGTTTAATAACGGTTATGTCATTAACATTTGTTTAAAATTTTCGTTTAGTAACGGTTAAGTTTAGAGCTATCTACCGTAATATTGAGGTATTAAATAAACTGTCAAATTCATTCGGTAGTTCCTGACCATTTAAAAAAGATGGCGTTATAAACTCAATTTCGTAAAAATTTCGTTTAGTAACGGTTTCGAAATCAAGGTGCGATATTATATCTAATCTTCAAATCTGGATCTTGAGTAAAGAGACCTCGATACGCACGATAAGTTACTAGCATGCATAGCGTACAATCTATGAGTGCAATGGTCGCAGTTGTACCAAGTCTGCTAAATAAAACGAGTTGAATGCACCAGTGTGGGTATTACGTTAATGGCCTTGTCAGTGTGCACACGCACGCTCGTACTGTAGTCTGACTCGGCCGGATTTTAGAAATAAATGCCTACAGCCGCGCGGTACGTAAGCATGCGATAGGGCTGCCCACCTACAGCATTTTAATAATATGTGCCTACTTTGACTTTCTATTTAGTATTGCAATTGTAAATATGTACATACATACATTCATATAGTCACGCCTTTATCCCTGAAGGTGTAGGCAGAGGCATAGTATACGCCCACATTTTACCTTATAGTTTTACGTACGCGTACCTAATAGATAGTGAGCCTAATGCAGTTGATTTTTTTCAATCCGCCCACAAGGCCTTCAATTTGTACTAAGGATTGTTGTTTTACTGACAACCGGCTTTCATTTCGAGTAAATATGTACCTTTTTTATTTAATCAAAAAAAAATACTTTGTGAGTAATAATATAATATCTCCGCAACGGCTGGCGGCGCGGGATGGCGGCGTGGCGGCGCTGCGCCCGTTATCTACTAACGATTGAGTGAGACGGGTGTAGAAATTTGAAAACGAGTAAGCGGCGTAGACAATAATAATCGGCTCATCACATGTTTCGTCAGTGATAGAATCACGGAATTCTAGTCTTTATAATCATTGCGTTAAATTTTTGATTTACAAAATTAAAACTATCTTTCGCTTTGAAAGTACTAGTTAGTCTCTAGTACACTAGTACTTTTCGTACATTGTCAAGTTGTGTTAAATTTTGGAAGTTCAAATTTGTCTCTATGCGTGTAATAAAAATCAAAGGAAACAAAAATGCTGTCAATCAAAGTCATACGGTGCTAAGTGTACTGTAACATCGGTCATCCACAAAGAAATGAATACTCTTGAAACATACCTAAATCATTGCTCTCAATTAAATAACTACGAACTGACAACGGAACTAAATGTACTACCTACACGTACTAGAGCTCTGAACTAGTTTTTTTTTTGGATATTGTACTATATTGGATCGCACCGTTCACTGACTGAGCAAGTACAAGACTAGTTTTAAACAAAAACATACCTACTTCATGTACCTAACTACTGCTCGTTCGCTCTAACTTTGCCGCTCGGCTCCATACTAAAGTCGAATTTTTAATTAGACGAAGTAAATTGACAGCAACTAATGTCACTTCTTCATACAATGTTGCGTATTTTCTATGACGAAGTGACATTAGCTACTGTCAATTTACTTCGTATAATTAACAATTCGGGTATACGCCTCTACGCCAGCGGCAAAGTTAGAGCGAACGGGTAGTACCTAGTTCACTCGTGTTTAACTTTGTTTAACTTTAGTCAACTAGTAGTATAGTACCAATTAGTACTTAAGTAAAATCAATTTATAGTCTTACCTTTCGGAGTTTCCAGGTAATCTAAAAAACGTTATCTGTGGGTGCTTTATTGACGAATTCATGCAACCAAAACAAGCACAATAGACTCTAGTTGTCATATTAAATATGTTTAGTAAATAAAACACGCGCGGTTACTATTTAAAAAACGACACACCGTCCATTCGTCTACTCGGCACAATCGCCTGCTAGCGCGCTGAAAGGCCTGCCGAAAACGAGAATCGTAGGTATAGCTTGCGCTTCGTCCGTTTGTAGGGAGCTACAATACTGGTTAAACAACATATTTATACTGTGCTCGTACTTAGCCACAAGCCACAACCCACAACCGTTGCGTCGCGTCGTCGTCGTCCTGCGATAACGAGACGTGACGTCTTTCAACACATCCACTCACCGAGTACTCACATCGGTATTTGACGTTCCATCTGTTTTGAAAATTGCCGAGTAGATTTCTGGTGGGAACTTAAATTGTACGGAAGACATCGTTACTTTGTTTTACAACACTACACTACACTGACACTTAGCACTAAACCACAAAGAAACACTTGGAAGCAATATGTAAGATACAAGAACCCGTTGTGTACCAATCTACCCATTCACTATGTTTTTGAACAACGCGCTACGAAATCTTCGCCAACGCGCAGCATGAAATGGCGCTTCAACGTTTAGGAATAGAGAGGCGCCTATTCGTGCACGCTGGGATTCCTTGTACTGATAATGAAAACGTAAATATCCCTTAAAATTAGCCGTGGTCGCACCGTTGATTGTGCGCTATCGACAGCGAATACGTTATCGCGGAACCGGCCGCGTTCCGACTGGTTATACGAGACGTGTAGGTATATTTGTTGTCAGTTTTAACACTGGAGACTGTGGGTATGCGTTCCTCATTTCATTATTTATTACCTACACAATGTTCAATAAATAAACAATGAACGCTTCTGCACTTGGAATTAGTGTTACGAATAAACAATGGACTGACGCTCGAGTGCTAGCATATCGCCAAACAAAGAAACAGGGAATGATGGTTGCATTGCAATATTACTGCGTTATAATGTTCTGTTCAAATGTTTATCTTTTTTATCGATGAACACCGGCTGCACGCTCAAAAAAGTGTCACGTTCCGCCTGAGCAGAGCGTGTAATGGAGACTAAACAAGGGCTAAACAAGGGATAGAGAGGCACGATAGCCTAAACAGTGCCTAAACCTTCGGCTCGTAACGCATCTGTCTCTCTTCCACTCCATCAGCAGATTACGTTTATGTTTTCTTATAATTACAACGATATCACTTAAATTTAGGCAAAATGACGTTACGGACACTGAAGGTTCGGACACTTTGTCCGAAGTGTCAATTTAAATTTTTTGGGTGACAATTCGGACACTTATGATAACAAGCTGATTTGTACGGTCAGCCTTAAAAATTCTAACCATGTTAAGTGTCTATTAAACTAAACAGAATGCCAAATCCCTACTAATATTATAAATGCGATAGTAACGCTGTCTGTCTGTCTTTCTGTCTGTCTGTCTGTTACGCTTTGACGCCTAAACGGCTGAAGTGATTGAGATGAAATTTGGTATAGGGATAGTTCAAGGCCCTGGGAAGGACATAGGCTACTTTTTAACCGACTGTGCAAAATTAGGGTTATGATTTTACGCGATAAACGACTTCTACGCGGTCGAAGTCGCGGGAAACAGCTAGTAATTAGATAAACTAATTGAATGCTAAATAATCACCCCCCCCCCTCCCCTCCCCTCTAGGTGAGGCCGTAGTGGTAGTCGTAGGTCTGTTGGGAGTCTTGGAGTATCCTTCAGAGGGCGTACCCGGAGTAAGTTAGGATATTTGAGGTATTTTTAAATTTTTATTTTTAAATACATATACAAAGATTTTCCCTCACGTAAAAAAAGTATATGGGTCTAATTAAATCGAATTCCAAATTATCGGATATTGTTCTACCTAACCCATAATTAAGTTGATTTTTTTATTGTTTTTATAATATGCGCCAGTAGGAGTCTCTTTTAGTAAAGTTGGTATATTGTATTAATAATGAATCAGGTAAACCAATAGCAATGTTTTTTTTAATAAGAAATATATGATTTCTCTTTTCATTATCTGGTAGTACGTATTTTTTATTAGAAATAGGCACTACCTGTTTCAAGATAGATATAGTCATTTATCACAATTACAATTATTGTAAATAAAAATTGCAATAATAAGCAAAGTGCTTATATAGGTATTTAATACATAATATACCAGCTGATGTTCGCGGCTTCACTCCCGTGAAATTCTGTACCCGCATCCTATGGTTAAAGCGTGGTTGATAGCAAACATCCAGACATCATCACATACTTTCACAATTATCATAATAGATTAGGAATATTTTAAAACCTTTTGTCTGACGGTACTAAACAGCTTCATAATCAGCTTGTTATCATAAGTGTCCGAATGGTCACTTGGAAAATATATAAAAAAATGAATTTGACTCTTCGTACAAAGTGTCCGACCCTTCGGTGTCCGTAACGTCATTTTGCCTAAATAAATTTATCTTCCGTAAACCGACTTCACAGACAAGTCCTTTTTTATGACAATTTTTTATATTAAAGGTAGCTAACTAAAGCTTTTCACTGTGCATGACTGTACCTGCCAATAATATCAGATTATATACCCTGAGGCTCTGCCTTACTGGCAGAGTTTTACCAAGCATGCTTTGGTAAAACTGTGACTACCTATAAAAGGTATGTCGAATTAAGGATCAGGTATCCAGGTAAACAAGTTTTAGGTAACGGTACCTAAGTCGTAAGAATTTTGATCTTCGATAACGTAGCTATCTCAATGTACCGCTATATTGACTTTTGATATTTTGCAGGAATTTTACCTATGTGACCGCTTCCACAGTATTCAAGCAAAACATTATAGATCCAAGAAGTGGTAGGTACCTACCTAGCTGGCTTGATGTTGAGAATGACATGTGAAGGTTGATACTGGCAACTCTCCTAGAAATGCTGATGTCTGCGAATTAGAGGAAGTATTATGGGAAAGTGGACACGGAACCTCTAAAGAAAGCGCTTCTATTGCAACCGAAACTCATGCCCAGTGCAAGATTTAGAAGACGACTTCATCAACGAGTCATTATGACCCGGACATTAGTGTACATCTACAGTGGAACTTTTTAAATTTCTACTAAGGCGGCAGACAAGCAAAGGGGTCGCCAAATGGGAAGTGGTCACCCTAGCATGTGGACGTTTGCAATCACGTCAACTCAGGCTGCCAGCTAATAAACGCTTCATGCGACAGACAGAGGTCCTCGTTGTGAATAAGTTTATTTGCGCCCAAATAAGAACCGAGGTTTGTTTCGTTGATATGATAGATTAGATAACTGATGTCTGTGCTTGGTGTTGTTGTGTACCTACTGCGAAGAACACAGCGAAGACACAGCGCTCCACACATTGGTGGAGAGCGCAGCGTGGGCGCAACAGCGCCAGGTCCTAGTGGCAAACCTGGACGTAGACATTCTCTCACTGGGGGACCGTGGTGCAGACATTGGTCTGAAGTGGGACGCCCCACCCAAGTTCCGCAGTCTGCGGCGAGGACACCGTAGACTTGTCTTCGCCCAAAACTATCAGCCTCCAGCCCTCCATGACCGGGGGCCTGAGAACGGCGGGTGGGCTGCTCACCGTTCTTACAGAAGCAGCCCAAGGCGACAGCGTGACGTGAAAATTTCGCGCACGCTAATCGCCGCAAGAAGCGGGATAACACCCGAACAACCCCCAAAGACGCGGGAAAGTACGAGGGTTTAACCGGTACTCCCAACTGTACGCAGCAGAAGGGAACGTGTGTGTGGTAAAAGCTAGAGACTCAAATCTCCTTAAAGGCCCCTCCTTGTGCTTTTTCTGTGTCCGCCACTGCTTACTAGTAGATAGCTGATTTATGAAGTAACTTGGCTTCTGTTATTCTATTAACCGAAGGAGTATATATTATATTAAGTATATATTACTAGCTGACCCGCGCAACTTCGTTTGCGTGATAAATGAAGAACCGCTCGACCGATTTTGTGCAAACTTCACATAAACCATCTACTAAATAGTCCGAACAAAGCCTAAACATTTGGTTTGAATAGGTGAGCCCGTTCTTGAGTTATAAAATTACAACGAAAAGTGGCATTGATTTTTATATATATAGATAATAGTCCATTGAAATGTTACATGAGCTTTGCATTTATTAGAGGACGCAATTTTATTTTCGGGATATGTGTGGGGGGTCAATAGAAGCTTAACCTCAAGTATGTGGGGTCGCCACCCTTGTCCCCCGGCCGCCATCTTGAAAAGAGGGGAAAAAAAAACTTTTTACGCAATATTTCGGAAACTATGAGTCTTACAAAAAAAATGGAGAGGCATAATTTGTAGCATATTGTTTTGCCTACAAATGTGTATATAACTTAACAAAAAATTTTACAAAATTTTTAGAAAATTTTCATAACAATTTTCTTTTTTGCTCTATAACTTTTTTTTACACATTTTACAAAAAAATACCTCAGACTAATCTTGTACAGTTTGTCTATAAAGTCGTGAAATTAAATGAGGGCGCTGCTAAATGCATGCAGCAACCCTATATAGTACGACCAAAATGATTTTGATACGAGGAGTTCGTTCCGAGTAAAATCTCAAGGGGTCCCGACATGATCAATTGGCGATAGTCAATAACGTAGAATTTCATGTGCACGTATACGTCGATGCACACACACATGCAAAGCAATCACGCACACTGAAGCAACTTCCATTCATATTTTACGTGATTGACAATTGCAAGGTATGATCGTCTCGGGGGCCTATTACTAATATTATAAATGCGACAGTTTGTGAGTGTGAATGTTTATTACTCTTACACGCTCGAACGGTTAAAGGGATCTGGCTGAAATTTGGTACAGGGATACATTATAATCTGGAATAACCATGGCTACTTTTTATTCCGAGAATAAGTTCTTACGGGAAGCGGGAACGGGAACAATACAAATATTATAAATGCGGAAGCTTATGAGTGTGGATGTGAGACTCTTTCACGCTCGAACAGTTGAGCTGATCTGGCTGTTTGGTACAGGGATACATTATAGTCTGGAATAACACATAGGCTACTTTTCATCCCGGGAATAAGTTCCCGCGGGAAGCGGGAACGAGAACAAATTTTACACGGGCGAAGCTGCGGGCATCAGCTAGTGAGTTAATAAATAAAACACATTATACATTTTTAATTTTGTTTCTGTTTTATTGAATCAGATCCAGAATAAAGTTATTGAACCAGATCCAGAAGCCTCGGTCTAATAGCGTCTTACAACCCACCAGCAGGTGCCTAGCAGTCCCAATTGCTTCGCCATAATCATGTAATTACATGTTTTATCTGTAACTTTCCCCCATCTGACAAGGATTTTTTTGGCGCAGTGCACAAATATTAAAATCGTCTATTTCTTTCTTTGCCGACCTTTTCTGTGTTTCCCAGGAGTTTCAAACTTTCCTTCATTATTAAAACCTTCGTTAACTATTCGCCTAACTGTACTCTCTGATTTTCCTGAAAAGAGTAAAAAAAGAAAATTAATTACATAATGGAAACAAACTATTGACATGAAGCAATTAATTCAAAATAAAAAATTGGTAGAAAACCAGATTGAACTGAGTATCAAAAATGTAGGTCGTAGTATAAAATAACCTACTAACAATGTTATTCTTACCACTGACTTACATTATAGGTAGATTGCAAGTCTGTGATTCTAACCTAAAAATATGCAACGTACAATGCCTTTTTTTGTCTCCAAATCGTAAATTCAGTAAATTTGTAACTTCAGACAGATTCAAAACAAACAATAACACGATTACATACCCACCAAAGATGCTGTTCGCTAATAAACATCCTCAAAATCCCACAACAATTGTCCAGCTTGGTACTCCGCGAAACATCACTGGAAAACTTTAAAAGTCACTTCCTGCGCACCACTCGGATTTTCTTTACTCATTTCTCAAACCTTTATGCGTAGTTTGGTTTCAATTTGTTGCAGTTTAATCCAAACATTAAAGTTACGTGAGAGAGTAAACGAAATTCGACGATAGCATTGACAACTGACGTACTTATGTTTCGTGTTGCCAGTGTTGCCACACACATACCTATTTTTAGTTCCTCAAACATTCATTTCACGACTTTATAGACAAACTGTAGATGACCTTTTAAGAGAAATTTAAAAAAACGCCACAGCGCAAAAAATATTTTTTTTATAATTTTATTTTAATTTTTTTGTTTATAACTTCTTTAATTTTTAATTTAGGGCAAAAATTTGTTCAACATATTTGTAGGCAAAACAATTTGCTACCAAGTATGATTTAACAATTTTTTTGTAAGACTCATAGTTACCGAGATATTGGGAAAAAAGTGTTTTCACCCCTTTTTAAGATTGCGGCCGGGGGACAAGGGTGGCGACCCCACAAACTTGAGGTTAAGCTTCTATTGACCCCCCACACATGTCCCAAAAATAAAATTGCGTCCTCTAAGAAATGCAATATTCGGTATTAATATTATTGTAACATTTCAATGGACTAGTACAGATAAACGTAAAAGTTTTTTTCTCTTCATTTCACGGAACTACGATTGTTCAAAAATGTTCACCCTTATTAAGTTTTCTCCCCGCTCAACCGTTAATCCAGAGTACTTATATATTTTTATTTTACTATCTATGTCATTACTATTATACAGTTTGTCTATAAAGTCGTGAAATGAATGTTTGAGGAACTAAAAATAGTTATGTGTGTGGCAACACTGGCAACAAGAAACATAAGTACGTCAGTTGTCAATGCTATCGTCGAATTTCGTTTACTCTCTCACGTTAACTTTAATGTTTGGATTAAACTGCAACAAATTGAGACCAAACTACGCATAAAGGTTTGAGAAATGAGTAAAGAAAATCGGAGTGGTGCGCAGGAAGTGATTTTTAAAGTTTTTCAGTGATGTTTCGCGGAGTACCAATCTGGACAATTGTTGTGGGATTTTGAGGATGTTTATGAGCGAACAGCATCTTTGGTGGGTATGTAATCGTGTTATTGTTTGTTTTGAATCTGTCTGAAGTTACAAATTTACTGAATTTACGATTTGGAGACAAAAAAAAGGCATTGTTTGCATATTTTTAGGTTAGAACCTTAAACTTACAATCTACCTATAATGTAAGTCAGTGGTTAGAACAACATGGTTATTTTATAGTACGACCTACATTTTTGATACTCAGTTCAATCTGGTTTTCTACCAATTTTTATTTTGAATTAATTGCTTCATGTCAATAGTTTGTTTCCAATATGTAATTAATTTTCTTTTTTTATTCTTTTCAGGAAAATCAGAGAGTACAGTTAGGCGAATAGTTAACGAAGGTTTTAATAATGAAGGAAAGTTTGAAACTCCTGGTAAACACAGAAAAGGTCGGCAAAGAAAGAAATAGACGATTTTAATATTTGAGCACTGCGCCAAAAAAATCCTTGTCAGATGGGGGAAAGTTACAGATAAAACATGTAATTACATGATTGCGGCAAAGCAATTGGGACTGCTAGGCACCTGCTGGTGGGTTGTAAGACGCTATTAGACATGAGAGTCAAAGTCGCGGGTGTACCATTGCGAATCATGTTGTACCACTTACCAAAAAAATGTACCTAAAATGTACTAAATTGTACCTAGGTCTAAAAAATGTGTACCCGAATCAGAACGAAATTATTTCGGAACTAAAATACACCCGCCATATTGACATCAATACGGCGGGTGTACTATAATATTTTTTTACTTAACCATTATTCATAAAATATAATTACACCAAAAAATTGTACCTAAAAAGTACCTTAAGTAAAAAAAAAAACAATCTCGATCCGTTGGATAGTTTCTGAGAAATAAAAGTCTCCTCAAAGCCGGCTCGGTGGAGACCGAGCCCGGTATCAGATTGAATTGTCCATGGATCACGTCGAGTTTGTATTCACTGATACCGGGATCCGTTTCACTCAAAAAGTATATTAATACTAGCGGTACCCTGCCACGCTTTGCTGTGACTTTTTTTATGGTGGTTTTATGTACCTCTGAGAAATGAGTAACAAACCAAAGGATGGGTACATTACAAAAAAAAAAAATGTTGAGCCGTAACCAAAATTATAAATCTTTCTGAAAATCCAATTAACATCCAAATCAATAAAAGCTTCACTTGAAAAAAAATCTATTCTGTGATCAATGGCGGAGCTCCCGCATTAACCTCCGTGGTTATTTTTTTTATAACCACCTAAGTTACCACCAATCACTTGGTAAGTTTGATGTAAGTATATTTTATTCAGAACAATCTGTATTATAATTAGAATTTGGAGTGGTTTTGTTAAGGTGGTTATAAAAAAAATAACCACAAACGCTAATGCGGGAGCTCGGCTGCGCTCCGCTCCCGCCTTAGTCTTCTAACCTAAACTATCCGCATATCTATCCGCTATAACCGCAGTCACTTGGAGTGCAAGGCCAAGCTGGCGTCCAGGAAGCTCGGAGTGCTCAGAAGGGCGCGGCGGTACTTTACTGCGGCGCAAGCACTGCTTCTCTATAAGTCGCAAGTGCGTCCGCATATGGAGTACTGCTGTCACCTCTGGGCGGGGGCACCCGAATACCAGCTTCGTCCATTTGACTCGGTGCAAAGGCGAGCTATGAGAGTTGTCAACGATCCCATACTTGCAGGTGGTGTGGAACCTCTTAGTGATAGGAGAGACTTTGCTTCTCTGTGTGTGTTCTACCGCCTGTACAACGGTTTGTGCCCTGAAGAATTGTTTGATATGATGCCTACGGCTACATTCTATCATCGCACCGCTCGCCATAGACAGGGTGTTCATCCTCACACGTTGCGTCCTGAGCGCTCGAGCACGGTGAGATCTAATAGAAGCTTTCTTCCGCGTACGCTTAGGTTGTGGAATGATTTCCCTGCTTCGGTTTTCCCAAACGCCTGCAGTATGGGGTTCTTCAAAAGGGGACTTAGAAGGTTTTTAAAGAGTCGGCAGCGCGATTGTGGCGCCTCTGGTGTTGCGAACGTCCATAGGCTGCGGTGACCACCGGTACATCTGGGGGGCCGTATGCTTGTCTGCCACTCTAGTGGTATAAAAAAAAACTATCCAATTTGAAAATGAAATAAATGTGTGGGTGAGGGATCGGTTTCGAATCATAATAAACACTATTTCATGTAGCCACGGATACCGTGATCGGTGGCTAATAATATTAATATACACTCGAGAGCAATGAATCCGGGTCACTTAAAGAATCCTAAAAATCTCGGAAACTAAAAATGCTAGGTTAATGCAATAAATTGTATTTAATAGACAATGTAATACTCCTTAAATGAAGGTATTAAAACTTCTTAGTTATTGTAAAGTTATATCATAAAAAAATCTAATTTGAAAAAGGGCCACTTTCGAAGATGGAACTACGAAATTACAGCATTTGGTGTTGCTTTTGTTTGTAATCTGTCATTTATGTGGGTACATAAACCATGTTGATAGTGCTCTATATTCATTAATCAAGCTGAAATTATGTCGCTTACGCCTGAAGAATGCACCAGAATACTTACAATGCTGGAAACCGGCCGGAGTCAGCGCGATACAGCCAGGACTGTCGGTGTGTCGCTGTCAACAGTACAAAGAGTTCTCCGACGTTACGAAGAAACTGGTTCTAACCTACGCAGACCAGGAACGGGCAGAACCAGGTGTACCACAGCACGAGAAGACCGATACTTGGTGAACACCATGCTTCGAAATCGCTTTCTCACAGGAACTGAACTCACCAATCAGTTTCGACGCCTCGGAGGAAGTAACCCAAGTGCATGGACAGTAAGACGTCGGCTTGCTGAATCTAACTTAAAACCCCTTAGACCTGCAAACGGCCCTAAACTGGAGCGTGGGCATCGTATTTCGAGACTAAGGTATGCCCAGAGCCACGTAAATTGGAGTATTGAAGATTGGTCAAAAGTTATGTTCTCCGACGAATCAAAATTTATGCTCTACAAGCACGATGGAAGACGCAGAGTGTATCGAAGACCAGGGGAAAGATTCAAGCAAGCATGCATCGAAGAAAAAGTAGCCTACGGTGGTGGGTCTGTACTTGTGTGGGCCGGAATTTCTTCTGAAAGTCGCACAGAGCTGGTGATCATAGAAAACGGCTCTTTAACTAGCGTAAGATATGTGGAAGAAATCCTCAATGATCACGTTGGTCCATTTATGGTCAATTTAGGTGAGGATGCTATATTTATGCATGACAATGCCCGACCTCATACAGGTAGGATTGTGAATGACTACCTTCAAGAGATGAACATTACTCGTATGGAGTGGCCAGCGCGCAGCCCGGATATCAACCCGATCGAGCATGCTTGGGACGAGCTAGGCAGATGCGTAAAACAACGAAACCCTCCCCCAATCACGCTTCGTGAGCTCAAAATTGCTCTCACAGAGGAATGGGAGAATATTCCCCAAAATCGTATAAGGAACTTGGTGTACAGCATGCCAAACCGCGTAAACGCAGTAATGGAAGCACGAGGAGGCAATACGAAGTATTAAAATTCAAGAAAATCGTAATAAAGTTCAAAAATTTCATGTTTCCTATTTTTGTTTTAAGGAGAGATCGGCAGTTTTTTCTTTATGTAATTTTGTGTTAATAAAATGTATGGTGACTCATATTTTTTTTACTTTCATTTAAGGAGTATTACATTGTCTATTAAATACAATTTATTGCATTAACCTATCATTTTTAGTTTCCGAGATTTTTAACATTCCTTAAGTGACCCGGATTCATTGCTCTCGAGTGTATTTTTTGAGTGAAACGGATCCAGGTACCAGTGGATACAACTCCACGTGATCCGTGGACAATTCAATCTGATACCGGGCTCGGTGAAGACAAAGCCGTTTTATTTCTCAGAAACTACCCAACGGATCAAGAGTGTGTTTTTTTTCTTGAGGTACTTTTCAGGTACAATTTTTTGGTGTAATTATATCTTATGAATAATGGTTAAGTAATAAAATATTATAGTAGGTACACCCGCCGTATTGATGTCAATATGGCGGGTGTATTTTAGTTACGAAATAATTTCGTTCTGAATCGGGTACACATTTTTTAGACCTAGGTACAATTTAGTACATTTTTTTGGTACGTGGTACAACATGATTCGCAATGGTACACCCGCCACTTTGACTCTCATCTATTAGACCGGGGCTTCTGGATCTGGTTCAATAACTTTATTCTGGATCTGATTCAATAAAACAGAAACAAAATTAAAAATGTATAATGTGTTTTATTTATTAACTTACTAGCTGATGCCCGCAGCTTCGCCCGTGTCGAATTTGTTCTCGTTCCCGCTTCCCGTAGGAACTTATTCCCGGGATGAAAAGTAGCCTATGTGTTATTCCAGACTATAATGTATCCCTGTACCAAATTTCAGCCAGATCAGTTCAACTGTTCGAGCGTGAAAGAGTCTCACATCCACACTCATAAGCTTTCGCATTTATAATATTTGTATTGTTCCCGTTCCCGCTTCCCGTAAGAACTTATTCCCGGAATAAAAAGTAGCCATGGTTATTCCAGATTATAATGTATCCCTGTACCAAATTTCAGCCAGATCCCTTTAACCGTTCGAGCGTGTAAGAGTAATAAACATCCACACTCACAAACTGTCGCATTTATAATATTAGTAAGATTTTACTCGGAACGAACTCCTCGTATCAAAATCATTTTGGTCGTACTATATAGGGTTGCATACATGCATTCAGCAGCGCCCTCATTTAATTTCACGACTTTATAGACAAACTGTACCTACGACTACCATGTGAGTGTGTATACAACATAATAAAAAAAAATGGTATTGAAACCAGTAATGGAGGATTATTTTCCTCACCATATAGGCTGCTGCATCTGTACTTTGTGGAATCATTGCCCACGTCTGGAGTCCTGGGGATCCGATGAGATATAAATAATATTGTAAAAATCGCCCTCCCAACCCATGGTACACCTCATTGGTTCACCTGGGTGGACCACGACCAATTATTTTTTGTCCGTGGTACAGCTTGGTGTACTACAGGCAGAATTATTTACCCTTGGTCCACCTTAGCGTTGAGCACCCACATCATGTTGTTATGATAATAACTCTGAAGCCCAAGAAGAATCTTGTCGTAATGACGAAAAATAAAAGAACAACATTAAAATTAGAAAAAGATTTTATTTTACTGAACACACAAAACATATCATGGCGAATTTAAAATGATACACAAAATATCACAGGTATATATTAGGTACTTAATATGAAATTTTAAAATAGTCAAGTCTTAACAATTAATCTGAGAATCCTTTAATACTGCCATGTTATTAAAATTTATTAAATAGGGTAGGTAGAAGGTCATTTTTAATCGTATTTTACAAACGCATTAAATAAATAAGTTACAATTATTTTCAGTGAAGGCTCGATGACACGGAGCGAGTTTAAAAGCTGCTTGTTGGGAATTTTAAAAGCTAGCGAGTAATCTAAAGCAATTGGATAGTCAAAAGGAAATTATTAAAAAGCTCGGTAACAAGCAGCGAGTCTACAAACTGCTCACGAATTCAGTGGCTTGTCGGTGTGTCATCGTGGCTTGAGGGTGCTTTTCCACCAGAGATGTACTACACTACGTTGCAGATGCGTTTGAAATGCACCAATCACATTCGTCAGTAGTACAATTTGAAAATTTAACGGTCAAAGTTACTTGTGGACACGCATCCATAGCAACGTAGCGTAGTGGAAAAGCACTTTTAATCCGTGTAAATCAAGGGTTTTGTAGCACAGTATTGGTGTACGTGAGTAGTTCTACAGCTCGCTGCATGTCTCCGTCTCGGTTCAATCTGTACAGACGCTGGAGCGTGCTCTGGACGGCTGTAGATGCACCGGCACTTCTCAGCACCAGTTTAGCCTGTGTAAAGTAATAAATTAAGTCAAGCTTGAAAATTGTACTTCAAGTATTCACAAAACTGTCTCTATTTCTGTTGTCAGATGTTCACTCCTGCAGGTAGGTGACTCTGTGACATTTAGAAGGCTCACTAAGCCATATCAGCGGGCTTCTTAAATAATTTCAATAGTGGGCAATTTGCGCCTGTCCATTTTAACATAGCAATAGGCTCACCACCTATTGCGTGGGGCAAAACCAAAAGGAGAAGGAAATGTCTATGTAATAATGATATGCTACCCCTTCGGAGGTTAAATCATTACTGTAGTTTTTAAGAAATAAAAAAGGCTGCTAATGTAAGCAAATAAGGTCCAATTTAGGATATCTACTATACGCAAGAAGTCTACATACATACCTTATGGTTATTAGCCGCTAGAGCCCAAATGGCACGCGCCGCTGATACGACTTCACTCGTATCGCCGGCCAGTAGAGTGTCACACAACAGCTCCAACAACTCCGCTGCGAGATAAATTCATCAAGTTAAGAGCAAAATATGATTGTCCAAACGAATGTTATGGTGATGATCAAGCAAACTGCCCGCTTTACGTATACGTACACGGACTTATAAACAGTACACTGTCGGTCAATCTTATTTGTCGCTTTGAATACCGTCTTTTAATGAAAGTGTACACATTAGTACTCCACTAAATCACGACTAACAGATACGTCTAATTGACGCGACTGTAGAAACTTCTGCTTTTAATGGTGTGCGCTGTGTGCTATCGCAGGCAGTAGCAAAACTTTAGATGTGAGTGGTAGGAGACGCAGGCCCACCCCTCGTGACCAGTAGTGCTGCTTGACACAACTGCCCCACGCTACACTTACTGTGACCGCACCACGTATACGTGCACGCACTTATAGACAGTATCCGTTCGACCAATTTTTATAATCGCTCTGAATACCTACCGTTGCGTACAACTTTTAGTACAAAGTATGTACGTTTTTTCCCTTCTAATTCATGACTTAAAGATAAATCTTACTCACGTGACTGTAGAAACGTCTGTCTATGATGGTGCGCGCTGTGTGCTATGGCTGGCAGTAGCAATGCTCTCGAGGTAGGTGGTAGGTTGGCGGGAGACGCAGGCCCTCCCCTCGTAGCCAGGAGTGCAGCCGCGCCGTCTGCGTGACGCGCTAACGCTTCACAGAGCCTCGCCCAGGCTACGCCCGCTGTGCCCGCGCCGCGAATACGTGCACGGACGCATAGGCGGTGCATGCTTAGTAGTGCTTCGCTCTGTGGATACATGAAAGCGTGTTTAAAATTGTTTCATTTGTCAAACAATTTAAAATTCACTGCAATCAATTTTGAGAATGATAGCAAAGATATCAAGACTATAGAGCAGGTTTCTTACTCAAAAGAAATTTATGCGAAGCCCATATTTCTACAACGTCAGTTATAAAATACCTATTTAACCGTTGAGTTATTTAATCAATGCGCCAATTCATCAGATAGCAAAATTCGAAAATCCTTTTTGAATCTAGGACTGATGCCGGCCGATGCTCCTCACTGTCGATGCATAAGTGGTGCGGAAATAGCGGGTGTAGCAGAACCACAACATGACGCATCGCCGCATCGCATATCCGCACCGCTTATGCATGGTATGTGTATATTTCCTTGGTTTAAGGATCCTATGGAATTACAAGATCCTAAACTTGGTGAAAGAAGAATCTTACGTTTAATCCAATCTATATGAATGAATAAGGAAAACACGGCTTACCTTGAGTATGATGGCCCGACAGTGATGATGTGGAGCTAGTCTGCGCAGGGTGTGTAACGCCAACAGTAAAGTGGAGGCAGGTCTTGCAGCCGCCTGGAGCGCTGCTTCACGGGACACTAGAGCGCATACTTCTCCCGTGATCGTACGGCCGCCTATACACGCACATGCGCCTGACCACGCTGTGGGTAGACGGAAAGTTTACACATACATCTTACTATTGTTAAAAATGCAAAATTTTGTGAGCGTGAATGTGTAGATGTCTTTAGGTTTGTTACTATTTTACGCTCTTACGGATGAAAGGATCTGGGTACATGGATAGATGATAGACTTGAATAATTTCAACAGTAGGTAGCTCTAGCCACAACCTTCGCCTGCCCATTTCAACGCGGCATGTTATGCTCTCAACCTATTACGTGAGATAATATACACCATGTGAAATATGGTCTTGTGTACCTCTGCATAAGGTGTGATACATACTGCGTGTAACAAAATTACCTCTTCAAATTTCATGAGATGACTTGGCATCGGAAATCAAATACAAATATTTAATAAAAAAGGGGGGTTAATTTTTTTTTTAAATTTTATTGTCGCACATTAAGAATTCGTTTTTTACCGCGGCAATTCGAGGTAACATGGTCGCCGTGGCAAAACAAACACGGAGCACCCGTCTGGCTGTCGTTGTCGTTTTCTACTGCCGCTCAGTAGCGATAGAAAGGGTGATAATGAAAATTTATAGGACCTTTAAAACGGATTTAAGGTTAAAGTATTCATGTGATTTTTTTTCTTCATTTTTGTAATGTTTCTTGACTGATGCCACGTCACGTAACGAAATTTGGAGAGTCAATTTTGTTACACCCAATATATGTATAGTCCAATCCTGCCCGATCTGGCAATAATGTAAACATGTCATGTTTTGACAATCGTTGTCTAAGACAGATGAGTAGAAAAATATAGTATGACGAATCATTGAATTTTTTCCTATCCTGAGTAGGTATTTTAAATGAAAATAAACTATCATAAAGAAGTTATTTGGTATCGAAATGATTGTAACAACACTGTGTGACTCCTGGATACTGAAATATAATCAGGGTGAATACTCAATTGCAAGTAACTATGGATGTATAGGATCAAATGTGTTTGTTTACATTTTTGCGCAAAGCTAACAGTATAATATTAATGTGGTGCTTACACATCAAATTGGCGTTTTTCGTACTGGCCACTTTAATTACGATTTTCTCCTCTTTGGTAAGGAATTGCAAATTCAAATTTTCCCAGCTATTTACTCATGTATTTATCCTTCGATGACCGTCATTCATTTGTTTTTTTTCTTCTGTTTTTTTCTGTTTGCGTCACTCATTTTACAAAATGGAAAACTTAAAATATCGCATTATTTACGAGTACGAGTTCCGCCGTGGCACTAGTGCTGCGGAAACGACTAGAAGGGTGAATGATGTGTATGGCGGTCATGTTGCAAAAGAAAACACAGTTCGTTTTTGGTTCCAACGTTTTCGTTCAGGAAATGTCGACCTGCAGAACAAGCCCCGTGGACGGCCTGAGACTCAAGTTGATAATGAAGTATTGAAGGCTATTGTGGAAGCGGATCCATCGCAAACCACGTCCGAGTTAGCTGCAGGCTGCGGTGTTAGTGATAAAACTGTTTTAATTCACTTGAAGCAAATTGGGAAGATTAAAAAGCTTGAAAGGTGGGTACCTCACGAATTGACTGAAGCAAACCGGCAAAAGCGCGTCGACTGCTGCGTTACATTACTGAACCGGCACAATAATGAAGGTATTTTAAACCGAATCATTACCTGTGACGAAAAATGGATTCTTTACGATAATCGAAAGCGCTCAGCGCAATGGTTGGATCCTGGCCAGCCAGCCAAATCCTGCCCCAAGCGAAAATTAACCCCAAAAAAGTTACTTGTAAGCGTTTGGTGGACTAGTGCCGGTATTGTTCATTACAGTTTTCTCAAATCTGGCCAGACTATTACGGCTGATGTCTATTGTCAGCAATTGCAAACCATGATGGAAAAGCTAGCGGCTAAACAACCTAGGCTGGTCAATCGCTCCACGCCACTGCTGCTTCACGACAACGCTAGACCACACACTGCACAACAGACGGCTACCAAATTAGAAGAGCTTCAATTGGACTGTCTAAAACATCCTCCGTACTCCCCGGATCTTGCTCCAACAGATTACCATTTTTTTCGAAATTTGGACAACTTCTTGCAAGGGAAAAAATTCAACTCTGATGGGGCAGTCCAAATCGCCTTCACAGATTTTATTGATTCCCGTCCGACTGGTTTTTTTAGTAAAGGGATCAATGAACTACCTATGAGATGGCAAAAATGCATAGAAAACAATGGTTCATACTTTGATTAATTAAATATATTATATTTAAAAATATTCGACTTTTTGTTCCTCCTATACAAAACGCCAATTTCATATGTAAGCACCTAATATAAAACTAACCTTTTGGACAGTCATTCGAAAACGTATACAGCAAGTGTATGACCGCATGTCGCAATTGTTCAGTCATCATGCACCAAGGCCACAGTCTGCTCAGAGAGGTAATTATGTTTTCATCTGCAAATATTTCCTTCGCCGACGGACATTCCAGCATAGAACAGTCGATAACTGTCAGCAACCAGTATAAGGTTCTGAGAACAGGGCTCTGTAAAACAAAAGAATCAGTATAAAACACACATGACTTCAGCTCCGCGTCCTATTTTTTATTTTTTACTTGGCTGTCATAGGAGTGACAAGCTGAAGCTGAAAGTATTTCGTTTTATAAAATACACAACTACTAAATATTAAGCTATACTGCTATAGAATCTGTTTGGCCTAGACAATTTAAAAGTTCTTTAACCCATTTCTACAGTAATGTTCTTGTATTTTTTAATTCTCACAATGTAATAAGGTCGTCTCCTTCTAAGTGGTTATGTACGCCTAGATACGTATAAACAACATTATGTCATTGATATTCCACCACTTCCACGACCTGTACTGTCTTGTCTTTCTTTTTTGACAAGAACGGTCGTTCTTTAACTGTATCAGGTGTTGTTGCACTGGTTGAATTTACCCGTTAGTACATACCTACTTGCAACAAAACAGATACATTATTTGAGATTTTTTATACTACTATGGTCGCTATAACCACGCCGCCGACCTAGACAAATATTCATCTGATATACTCGATTAACCAAACATACTATACTTATAACACAAGCTTAAGGATACCAAGAAAAAATACTACTAACATTAATTACAGTTGCACTCGACATGAAATACAGAAATGTAGGCTAAGTAAATACTCACGTTGTTGGCATTCCTGATGACATCAGCCGGTTTCCCCAGCAAAGACAGATGGTCACGAACGGCATGCAGAGTGGCAAGCAAACTCCTCGGCAACGCGCGATGCACGCCGTACATACGGGAACGGGAGCTTACTGCCAATACTGATGATAGGCACGAGCAGACGCGAACCCAACGCTCATCTGATGCAGATAGATAGTTCGATGTTACATACATACATACGGTCACGCCTTTTACCCCCGAAGGCAGAGGCATATTATATGCATACATTTCACCTTTTAAGATTTTTTCCCACGTAATACGGTACACGGTGAGCGGTATTGCCGTGTTGATATGGACAGGCGCAGTTTGATGTCAATCCTACTAATATCATAAATGTAAAAGTTTGACGACCTAGAAAAGGGTCGCAGGTTGGGAAGGGATGCGGAAGGCGCAGGACCGTGTGTTGTGGTGTAAATTGGAAGACGCCTAAGTCCAGCAGTGGACTGCTACAGGCAGATTTCATTGATTGTAAAGTTTGTGAAGATGTCTGAATGTTTGTTTGTCAATCACGCTCTAACGGCTGTACGGAACTGGCTTTAGTTTTGCACAGTGATATAATTTATAGTCTTGAGTAACATAGGTTACTTTTTAGGGTATAGTAAGTTCAAGTCATCTGTGCGCGCGGCCCTATGTGTGGGTAAACCTCGTATAAACACAGTGACTTCGTGTGCGTGACAAGAGGTACAGTGAAGTACAAAATACAAAAACACTCGTTTAACTAAAATAAAAAACTTAAAGGGTGAAATGTATGTTAAACATATTAATATGTTTTGCTGCTAAAAGAATAAAATTGAGGAAATTTAGGATTAGCTGCTCTCTACAAGGTTAATTATAAATTCAGATTCCATATCAAAATGTCCATAGTATCCTTCTTCTTTGTATTACGCCACATCTCTTCATCAATTTGACCTTAACGTTCGTTTATTAATTTCATTATTCCCATCACATTTTATTCGATGCTATGCGAGGCATTATATATTTTTTTAATTCCCCCTACATTTTCGATTGGGTTTAGTTCAGGATGATACGGTGCCGCGGTGGTAGCCGAAGAACTTTTAAGCCATGTGGCTGAAGAATGTCATCAATCTTATTACAAACTAGCTGACCCTTGCAACTTCGTTTGCGTCACATAAGGTGTACGAAAGGAGAGGTATTTCTTCATCAGACTCATTAAGCAGCGTGTAAAACTGCCCTGCCCTCTCCCAAAGGAACCGTGCAAAATATCGGGATCAAAAGTATCCCAGAACCTTCTTCGGATCATAAGCTCAGATTGTACCAAGTTTCATTTAAATCAATTCAGTAGTTTCAGCGTGATACTTATTCGGGATACAGATAGACAGACAGACGGACATGAACATTTTCAATTACATTTTCGGCTTCAGTATGTATCGATTAGAGAACGCCCTACAATTAAAATTTTCAAATTATCTTCCAATTGTACAGACTCTCGACCCTCCACAGTTTTTTTTAGATGTATAGAGTATGGTCTTTTTACTTTTTAAATCAAGTCATACAGTAAAATTATTGTCATATTTGCTGTATAAGCAATGTTTTTTTCTGTCGACCATGATCTCTGCATTTCTATTTTTTTTCTGAATTGAATTGAAGAACTGAAGAATTTGGAGCTCTATCATTTTCGACTATTCTGTAGGCCTTTATAAGTTACACGATTCTACCATACATTATATTGTTATGCCTCGAAGGGTTTAGGCAACGTTTTTGGTTAAAAGCTCCCTGATTTTTTTCCGACATCTCCAACTGATATCGTTATATTTTAGTCAATGTCAAACAAACTCAACAAATTATATACGCAAACCGTTTTCAAGAATCATTGGTGATCTCAGTATGAAAATCAATGCAGTAGTTTTTAAGTTTGTCGTGATACAGACGCGGCGGGAACTTTGTTTTATAATAATAATATATATATGTAGTGATAAAAAATATTAATTACATCGACTTGACACATCAAAAATATTTATCTGACTTCTTAAACATTTTCTCCGTGAAGAACTAGACATTTTCTTTAACGACTGTACCCATGGTATTATCACTTAGAATACTGTGTAATGAATTATAATGTAACCAACTTACACAGGATGTCAACATTGCAGTTACATTGAGAATTGTCATGATATTTAATTTTGTTTCATTATAACGTAAGAGTTGCCTTCAAAACGTGGTAGATGACGCTGTATGCTTTTTGTTTATTATAATTTTTAATTCGCGGCTACGCAGAGAGTTTCCTGCAAAGACTGCTTGGCACCGCTGGTGTCGTCAATAAGTCGAGTAACGTCTCTATCTCATAATAAGCAAATGTACTCTGTGAAGACGGCTGCGTCACTGGCACACAAATGAAAGCTGTATAATTACTAGCGCACGCACACATAGCGCCGCGCGCACTGATGAGTTGAACTTACTATACCATATATACATTTTAATACTGACATTAATTTATTTGGATTATAATACTTATGCATGTACTAATTAATGGTTTTAATAGTTACTTTAATGATTTAAAAATGTGAAATTTGTACGCCAGACCAGGCAGAATATGAGATCTGACATTATAGTGTGAACATCTTATTTGTACCATATTCAGCAAATAAAGAACTTGAACTTGTACCCAAAGAGTAAAAAACTGGACCCTATTCATAAGACTTCGCCGTCCGTCTGTCTGTATTCTCGATAGCTAGGATCGACTGACCCTTAGCTGCTCATAAAAATTATAAGTGCTGCGGTGCGCTCCGTAAGGTGGGACATATTAACGACACTTAAAGTGGCGAGAATCTCATTGATGGATTCGGGAATCCACCAATGAGAGTGGTCGCGATGGCAAATTCTATTACATTTTACGAGTATAGTAGATATTGCTTCATACCTTGACTGGACTGATGTATCGTATTCTCCATCGAAAATTTCAGGTAGAAATTTATCAAAGCTTTACATAGCTCTTCCGCCAAGAATTCGGGCTGACAATCCGCACTTCTAGCGCTGTCGCCCGCACCAACTCTTTGGTTCGGCTGACCATCCCAGAAAGGTGATTTCAAATTGTCATAGAACTGTGGCCACGAATCGTCTTTGGATTTTTCTAGGTGTTTCTTATTGGTCATTGATATCGCGAGCTGGGTGAGGCAATATAAAGCTGCATCTTGTAGTTCTGTAAATATATACACAAAAATTCGATAATTTTAACCGAAAGACATCCATTGAAATCCAGTCAACTGGCTAAATTCTGAAAAACATGATCTAAATCAGAACCCACGACCTGCACCATTGGGATAGCATAAATCCAGTGGACGAATATAGTCTCTTATTTACCAAACAGCTGTATTGTTTATGCTAAATTGTATATTTCCATTAGCCGCATTTCTATTTTAATTACTGTATAGAATCCTTGCTTCTTCATCTGAGCCAAAGATAATATAATAGTATTATAGATAATTCAACTCATCAGTGCGCGCGGCGCTATGTGTGCGTGCGCTAGTAATTAGGGTAAACCACCCAATCGTTGGCACTCCTCCAATTATTGGCACTTTAGGTAATTTTGCCCATTTCTAACAGAAAAAGAATGCTATTTTACTTTTTAATGCATACCTACAACTACATAATGGGCAACACCGAACTGAAATAAACTAGGTTTCCCTTATTTTTCGAAATATACTCTTAACTAAAGTGCCAATAATACATTCTAAAAGTGCCAATAATTGGGTGGTTTACCCTATACAGCTTTAATTTGTGTGGCAGTGATGCGGCCGTCTTCACAGAGTACATTTTGATATTATGAGGTAGAGACGTAACTCGACTTATTGACGACACGAAAACGCTGACTAAACCCTTCGAGGCATAACAAAATACAGAAAGTCATACATGATAGAGCTCCAAATTCTAATGTAAAAAAAATAGAAATGCAGAGATGGTCGACGGAAAAAAACATTGCTTCTACTGCAAATATGACAAAAATTGAACTGTATGACTTGATTTAAAAAATAAAAAAAAAAACATATCTATACATCTAAAAAAACTGTTGAGGGTTGAGAGTCTGTACATGGAAGATAATTTGAAAATTTTAATTGTAGGGCGTTTTCTAATCGATACTGAAGCTGAAAATGTAATTAGAAATTTTCATGTCTGTCTGTCTGTATCCTGATTATGAATTGATTTAAATGAAACTTGGTACAATCTGAGCTTCTGATCCGAGGAAGGTTCTAGGATACTTTTGTTCCCGATGTATACACACACACACACACACACACACACACACACACACACACACACACACACTCAGACACACTCTCACACACACACACACACACACACACACACACACACACTCAGACACACTCTCACACACACACACACACACACACACACACACACACACACAATCACACACACACACACACACACACACACACACACACACACACACACACACACACACACACACACACACACACACACACACACACACACACACACACACACACACACACACACACACACACACACACACACACACACACACACACACACACACACACACACACACACACACACACACACACACACACACACACACACACACACACACACACACACACACACACACACACACACACACACACACACACACACACACACACACACACACACACACACACACACACACACACACACACACACACACACACACACACACACACACACACACACACACACACACACACACACACACACACACACACACACACACACACACACACACACACACACACACACACACACACACACACACACACACACACACACACACACACACACACACACACACACACACACACACACACACACACACACACACACACACACACACACACACACACACACACACACACACACACACACACACACACACACACACACACACACACACACACACACACACACACACACACACACACACACACACACACACACACACACACACACACACACACACACACACACACACACACACACACACACACACACACACACACACACACACACACACACACACACACACACACACACACACACACACACACACACACACACACACACACACACACACACACACACACACACACACACACACACACACACACACACACACACACACACACACACACACACACACACACACACACACACACACACACACACACACACACACACACACACACACACACACACACACACACACACACACACACACACACACACACACACACACACACACACACACACACACACACACACACACACACACACACACACACACACACACACACACACACACACACACACACACACACACACACACACACACACACACACACACACACACACACACACACACACACACACACACACACACACACACACACGTAGTATTGAATATTAACAACGAGACGCTACGGGAGTAAACGCAACGCGACGGGAGTAAATGCGACGGGAACAGGTTATACTCTCTCATGTGTGGCGCAAACGAAGTTGCGCGGGTCAGCTAGTTTGTTATAAGATTAATGACATACTTCAGCCATATGGCTTAAAAGTTCTTCGGCTACCACCGTATCACCTGAAGTAAACCCAATAGAAAATGTATGGGGAATTTAAACAAATTATAATGCTTCGCATAAAATCGAACAAAATGTGATGGAAATAATGAAATTAATAAATGAACGTTTAAGTCAAATTGATCAAAAGATGTGGCGTTATACTCGTCGACACGCCAAAGAAGAAGAATACTATCGACATTTTGATTGAATTTATAATAAACCTTGGAGAGAGCAGCGAATCCTAAAATTCCTCAATTTTAATCTTTAAACAGCGATACATATTAATATGTATAACATACATTTCACCCATTGAGTTTTTATTTTAGTTAAACAAGTGTTTTTGTATTTTGTACCTCACTGTACCTCATGTCACGCACACGAAGTCACCGTCTTTAGACGAGGCTTACCCACATATAGTGCCGCGCGCACAGATGAGTTGAACTTACTATACCTACAGATAGGCAACCCCCTGCACCTGGCTGAGCAAGCAAGCTTACCCACCCCCGCCACAACTGTCATATAGTTGGAGGGTATTTTGACGGAACGTTTGTTTGGTCTTAGTGGTGACACACACATTCAAGCTCTGTACAAACATAACGTGTTTTAGTGTAGGTGACAGAATTGAAAACGAATAATTTAAATGGAGTTTCCGCCCGATCTGAGCGTCTCGGTTGCATTTAAACTTGAAACCCGGGGTTCATTTAATTTGGCATTGTTGTAAAAGACTGCCGTTAGTTATTTTAAATCGTTTACTTACACCATTAATCATTGTCAGTAGGTGCATCACTTGCAGGTTAGGTTGGCTTAGCCTTACAACCACAGAGAAATGGTTAGGCCCCACGTCATTATCTATAAATACTAATATTATAAAGAGGAAATGATTGTTTGTTTGCATTAAATAGGTTCCGAAACTACCGAATACCAACAATAGTTTTCATATTCCCACGGAAACGGGAACTGAGCGGGTGAAACCGCGTGAAATCGGCTAGTTTTGTATAATTTTCGTCGCATACCTAGTTGATCGCTGTCCAAGCACTGTAGAAGCAAATGACAGAACTCAACAGCATTGTTGTCCTTCAGCTGTCGCCATACGCTATCTATAGCAGTTCGTTCCACCAATAACGATGCGAGGAGAGATATGCCCTGCGCACGTGCCTCCATGCAATCCAGGTCGATATCATCTGTGAATGATTTGTAAATATTATGTCATAAATAATCTGAAATAAATATTGTACGTATTTTTGTCGACCCTACATGGCTTTCAACTTGGCTTAACGACTGCCTCGTTACTTAAAACCGGGACCAACGGCTTATCGTACCTTGCGAAGCACGGAAACCGTCGCAAATAGCAATGTCACAAAGCCTAATCTTAACCCTCTACTAACCTTCAAGGCTACTTTTCAAACGGCTGGAATGATTTTGATTTTGAGAGGAACATCCACATCAGTTAATATTCTACACAATGTATGACCTAAGCAACCTTCTATTCTAGGCATATTTATGATTATTTAGTTGAAGTGTACTACGTCTCAGCTGCAACCGTACATCACTGACTATAATTAGCTCATAACTAACCGCAACTAAGCTTGTTGCGTCAACAAGTGTGTTTGTTTTGATTTTATTTGAGTCGCCAACATGCACTCTGGCTTGTAGTCTAAACAAAATCGTCAAACAAATCAAGTCATAATCTATAAAACAAGAAGCCGTGAGATCGTTCTCACCCGACTGACCCTCTCTAACACGTTGATTGTGAAAGTTCAATCGATTGACGTTGTCATTTTTGTTTTATTTCAAACATTGAACAGATGATCCACGTGACCTAGTGACGTAAATTAGTGCGACAGAGTCACGGACTACAGACAAAGACTCGACATAAGCACCTCTGGCTTAAAGGGGCTATCTGTAAAGTCGGCTTTCGGACGATAATTTACGTGATAACGTCATAAGAAAAACTGATGGAGTAGAAGAGAAATAGATGCGTACAAGCCAAACGCTATCGCTTGTTCCATGCTCTTGCTTGCACACTCAGCTCAGGCGGAACGTGACAACGAGTCATGCTTTTTCGTGCGTGCAGCCGGCGTTCATCAATTTATAAGACGTTATCGCGTCAAAAATAAAATATTAATACTAATAAACATACGATAATATGAATATCAAACTGTTTTGGGTGAATATTATTTTTCTGATTGGGAAGCTCACTGATAAGGTTCAGCATCGGGGTGGAAGTCAATATTTATAAATATCAATCCGTGTGGAATGTTTTGGCAGAATGAAATATGTGTTGTCAAACAGATTGGCTTGTTATGACAATATTTTCTCAAGTTCACGGACACTTAGTTACTAAGCTATATAAATATTTTATCTTAAACGGGGATTGACACTGTTTTAAGGCACATGGCAGTTACCTTTTGGTTGCCTACTTAGGAACTTTTTTTAATGATAACTTCACCGAAACAACTACTTAAGCACTAAAAATATGTATGATAATGATAACAAACAAGTAACGAGAAATCTACATGACACTTTTTAATTTCGGTATTTGCAGCACTTTACTTTCGGAGGGTGTCGCTTGGAGTATCTCCCGGACAGTAAAGTCCATAGTCATTCGGACGATGAACACATTTATATTAATACCACATTTGCCAAAATCTGTTGAGCAGTTGGACACTATATTATGGGAGGGGATACATACCCAAATATAGATATAGATGCCAGATGGACCCTTTGTTTTACTCCTTTGGGCAATGTAAGTCTGTTAACTCAATTAGTCCTTAGTCAATATGCATCACTTTATAATATTAAGACGTTAAAATAAAAGCGATAGTCACCCGGTGTGGCGACGGAAAATAGTGCCAAATGTCGCCACCCAATTCATCTCGAGGGTGTCGTAAGAAGCAACTAAGGGAACACTTTCACAAAGCGATGCATTGCGTAGAGAAGGAAAACACGAACTGAAACCTGGTTGTCAGTAAAATAACAATCGTTAAGCCAAGTTAAAGGCCTTATGGGCAGCTTGAAAACTTTTAACTGCAGGTCGTCACTAACTGCGGCTGTCCATTTCAATACGGCATTAGCCTCACCATAATATATATTACGTGGGACATAAAACTATAAGGTGAAATGTGGGCGCCCCTTCGGGGATAAAGGCGTGACTATAATATGTATGCATGTATGCAGTCATCTTGATACAAGTGTTTGGATCCTTAGATGTTGTAAACTCTATCTGAACGGGATAAACCGAAAAAGCAGATGGTGTCGTTCATACTTTTATGTGTATAAAGACGAAAATACAAGCGTTCGCTAGATGTACTCTTATAATATCATAACAACCTGCTCCTGGGACATCCTTTCGAGGGCTTACCTGGGGCTCCCAACCGTAGGTTGTTGGGCGTTACGTGAGGTTTTTTAGTCGGTAGAAGCATCCATTAAGGATTTTCCCTCAAGTTAATCAAAAAAAATGGCCGCCCTCTGTACTATTTTACTCCTATAATTTCATTAAATGTTTTTGTATTGGTATGCAATAAAGTTTATTCTATTCTGTTCTATAAATACAAATAAAATATTTCATGAATCTTCTTACCGTCACCAAATGGAGTCAGAGTCATCAACAAGCTATGGAGGCAATCTTCAGTAGTCGCGAGAGACGTACGGACACATTTGTGTGACGTCACGGCGAGAAGGGCACGGCAAGTAGCGGCGCGTACCTGATAGGTGCTCTTTTCTTCGCCGGACCACGAACAACATCTGAAAACAAAGTCTCGTCCGTAAATCAACCGCGACAGTTTGCAGATTCAAGTTATGACCCGAAAATATTCCGTCTATTTTACGAACTTTCAGAAAATTTCGATAACTTGTACATACATTGAATATTGAATTGATAAAGAAGTGCTATTTACAGTACAATAAATAAGTAAACATAAGTACAATAACAAACAAATTTAAACGTAAGTCACAAATAGCAAGAAATCTTAGTCAACGACACCACTATCTGATACTTGATATAGATTGACATCTCCAACTCAAGTGTTTTGTAGAAATCCACTATTTCAATTGAAACACTCTCAAACTATAAATCATTGAGATACTAGTATCACAAAGCGAATACAGCTTCATTTACCTGTTGACTAACGCCTGAGACTTTAGCATAGGTTCTCGTAAAGGGGTTAAGAAATGGCAAGTGCCTTACAAAACTACCCGAGTATCCCCAAATCATAACTTCCACTATCAACCAATCTAAGACTTCTCTCTAAAAAGGAAAGACTTCGCTCTAAAAGGACAGAAAAACACCTACATTGTACTTTCCTATTTCGACCTGATGACACCAGCTGTCAGTCAACCCGTGACCACAGCTGGTGCCACTAACAAGCCAACTTCGAAATAAAAACAACAAATTTTAATGTTTAATAATTACTTGTAAACATTTCTGACAATCGGTTGCCATTTTGAGTATGTAATCAGCGGTAAGATGTTTGTAAGAAACAAATAAATTACCTAAACAAAAGCCTGTAAAGTCCTTGCTCATTCCACTGTTGTACAGGACACTTGGAGAAAGCGCTAATATTGTGTAGAACATCTGCTATAGCCGTGACGAGCTCCGGACTAGGCGGGGGTGGCTCAACTGCTGTATGCATAGGAAAGACATAAACCTCCCCCCCTTTCCTGGCGCGGACCTCCCATTCGCTTCTTCGCTCCCATAGTGACACAGATACGTTGGGTTCTATAATAATATCAAAACAATGTTATCAAAAATATTTCTGCTATCGGTGTATGATACTAGCGATAGCGAGATATTGATTTTCTATTACATTCTATTAAATAACATAGAAGTGCAAATCTGAGTGTAAATTATTGTTGTGACTGTTAATCCAAGTTGCAGTAAACGCTTGATAGAAGAACGCTGTTGGCAGTCGGCCTCAATGCTACAAGAGATGATGAAGGCTGCGGTCTTCATTATTTCTTGTTGCAGCGAAGTGTAAGGAAAATATTAGGAATGACCTCGAAGAAAGAAATTTCGACAATGCTGTCTAATGCAAATAATTTTTTTTAGTTCCTCAAAATGATTTCGTCCATTAGCATAGTTAATCTTGGCCATATTGAGTGTCACTATCGCAGCCGTCAACGCTATAACAATGGTCTTAATTTTAAAGCCTGAAGCTATAGTTATTTCTATCTTAAATACTAAATGTGTGTATGTTTGTCCATATTTCATGTCGGCAGCTTCACGACCCATACAAAAGTTAATTTATTTATGATCCGTTTACCAATGAGATCATCAGCATCAAAGGAATCTGCAGTCAGTGATTTCTAAGAAAAACAGTGTATTGGTTCAATAAATATGATAAATATTAATCATTCTCTTATCAAAAAGTAATTCCAACTATCAATAATTAACTACAAGTCGGAAAGAAACTACACTATCAAAGACCTCTTCACATTACTACAATCTCTGTTATGAAAATTATACAACATGGTATTCATCAATTCAAGATAATCTTAAAAACTTTACCCAACGTAAAATTTGTTTAATCAGATGATACACACTAAACTGAACAAGAAGCCGTGAGACGGTCTCACCCGGCTGCCCCTCTAACGTTTATTGTGAAAGTGAAAGTTCAATCCGATTGACGTTGTCATTTTTGTTTTATTTCAAACTTTGAACAGATGATCCACGTGACCTAGTGACGTAATTTAATGCAACAGAGTCACAGACTACAGACACAAGTCTCGTCATAAGCCCCTTTGCAATCTATTTTATAAAGAGGGGCTAAAACACTTTTTTTTTCGCTAAATCTTAATTATACTTACGGAATGATCGTTTATATTCTTGAGCATTACAGAAGTCGACGAGAGTTTCCAAACATATCTCTGCAAAGTTATTAACATTCAACTGTTGTAGTACATCGGACTCCAGCACCTGGAAACAAAAAACGTACATTTTAATAATGGTCATATATATTTGCATTTATAGCAAATCGTGTAAAAAAATCTTATATAAAGAATCTACAGCATTCCTTGTCCGCACCATTCTAGTCACGTATAACTTTGCCTAGATAGATAGATACTGACGTACGGAATGTTATTGAAGATAAGAAGAACATAGTACGTAGAAAGAATATTAACAATACAAAGAAATACGTTAGGTGTATAATAGTTGAAATCAAGTGTATGAGAAGTACAATATTACAGATCGAGCAACTGCATGGTCCAGGCTTTCATTTATGTGAAAAAATGGATTGCACAGAGTAGGGTAAACCACCCAATTATTGGCACTCGTTCAATGAATTATTGGCACTTTAGTTAAGAGTATATTTTGAAAAATAAGGGAAACCTAGTTTATTCCAGCTCAGTGTTGCCCATTATGTAGTAGTCGGTATGCATTAAAAAGTAAAATAGCATTATTTTTCTGTTAGAAATGGGCAATATACCCTAAAGTGCCAATATTGGAGGAGTGCCAACGATTGGGTGGTCGTAGCCTCTCCTTTATAAAAACGTAGCATTTACGAGGAATGAGATAATCATACGCTTGTATAGATGATATTAGAACCTGCTAAGATTCATAGCCTCTTGTTTAAAGTTATGGCAGTCGTTAAATATACTGTTACAGAGCTAGGTTATCAGAATAAAGCGTACGGTGGCAGCTGATTACATTTCCGTAGATAATTTCAAATTAAAATAAAAGTAAATTTCATAACTACTTACTAAAAACATACATATTATCAGTATTTTTCGATTCCTTAAAACTTTACTTACACACGTGTCATTTTCAAAATTGCAAATTTATCCAATTAGTTGAAACCCTTAAACGTACCTACTTACTATTATTCTTACTCACCTTTTACTCACCACGTGGGACATAAAACTACAAGGTGAAATGTGGGCGTATACTATGCATCTGCCTACCCAGTAGGAGATAAAGGCGTGACTATAAGGATGTAGGTATGTATGTATCCTGACTAATACTATAAATGCGAAAGTTTGTGAGTATGACTGTGTGTGATTGTTTGTTACGTCTTTCACGCTAAACAGCTGAACGGACCTGTCTGAAATTTTGCACCGGGATAGATTAGGTAAATTAGATAGATTAATTAAATAAAGATTTGGCTAAATTATAGTATTTTTATTCCTGGAAGAATTCCGTTCCGTTGGGATGCGAAAAGGAAATATTAAATTCCACGTGTGTCGAGCATAAGTATACTAATTTTTTGAGGCCATGTACATTAACTGTGCCAGATTGTGCGAGAATGGTGCACCATATTAGAAACTCCGACATCCGCAGCATCCTTCACGATCGTAACATTGCAGACAAGAAGATCGCGATTTACCTTCACTGGTAACTTACAGTGCCGAGGGCAATAAATACTAAGGCATGCCACTTCTATCAGGTCAGATCCCAGTAGAAGGGGTATGGCTATGCATGTAAGGAGTATAAAATAATTAAAGTATAAACTTTTGTGCTGGTTTTTTAAAAATCTTGTGGTTCAGGCTAGTGATTAACAGTTTATTTGAAGATCTGGGCGTTTTTCAACCAGAAAAGACTGATAAATCTTATGATACGTAGTTAACTACAAAGTTCTAATGTTATGCTTATACACAAGTCCCAAATGATCAGGTCAGATGTTTAGCCTTTATTTTTCAAAGTGAGGAAAATCCTACATGGATGCTATGCCGGACTCCATACCGACTAAAAACCACACGAATCCTACCTAATGCCTACGGTCGGGAGCCCCTGGTAAGCCCTCGGAAGGATACCCCAGGACTCTAACACAGCCTGGAACTAATTTATACAGATGTGAAATCGAATCGAGTAAATAACATTTAGATTCTGATAACAAAAATAAATAGTTTCATGTCATGCAACTGGTACAAAGTTCTAATAATGCAACTTCTATAAAATATTTAACATGAATCATGAGCATAACCACAACTAAGTAGCATAGGTATTACTTGCGGACGTCCAGAATTATTTTTATCTCATTATTGCTCATATTCACTGTTGGGTTACTGACCTCAAATAAGGTTAAAACCTTCAGTTAACTCAAAAAGGAACTATACAATGTAAACTACCACATACAATGTCTATACACTACAACATAAAAATTGCCGAATATGTAAGCTAAAAATAAATATTATGTGTTGTTATGTGTATTACGTGTAAATAACAATGTTAAATAAATAAATCAAAGTTAACTGGTAAAAAATGTCTAGTGCGAAGTTTGAAATAAATAAACAAACAAATATTTACAAATTCATTTAATTTCATTATCTTTATACTTACCTGTCGGGTCCACCCGATCCATCAGTTATTAAATAATATAATCATAAAATATACATTTTAAGGTTTAACGTAACATGGTTATTTAGCCGTGAATGCCATTCACGTTAGGTAGGTACTAAACAATTGTAGTTAAATCATCAAAGGCACAAGAAGAGAATAGTACAATAATTTATAGACATGTACTAGTCTGTTTACATACAAAACGTGCGATAAATGTGGACAGTAAATAACATTACGCAATCTCTCACGAAGTTAGCTATCTAGACACTATCAGTAATAATGACATGATAATTTAATGACATTAAGTTTCAGTGATTATTCAACTAGTGTGATGTTGAAATGACGTAATGTTTTGACCATTTTCCGTCATTACATCCACCATACATCGTTGTTAATATGAAATGATATTAGGTACTTAAATGTGCATGTACTTAAATGTGCAACATGCTTTATCGTCTTTAAAAACAGTTATACAACCCAAGACAAAGGAAAATAGAATTGGTAGTTTGACCACACGAACGGAAATTATCGTATCGCTAATGCATGCTCCCAGCGACCGTTAGGTACTATACCTACTACATATACTGGGTGTTTCTTTTAGGGTGTCAAGCCGCCACTAGCTGGTAGCAGGGTTCCATACCTATCGATTTAACCCCATGTATGTTCTACGATTTTTTGTAGTTTTCGAGATATAATTTTTTTTTGTTATTTTTTATAATTACGTGTCCACGTGGCTTTCTTCTTTTTGGTTCGACTTTTCTTGGATATTTTTTTATTATTATAATGCCTATTGATTGCAGTATTATGGACAAATCTCCTTCCTAACTTTGATACAAGATGTAAAAAAATTTATCGATAATAAAAAAATAGGGAATTATGCAGAACATTATATCTCGAAAACTACAAAAAATCGTAGAACATACATGGGGGTTAAATCGATAGGTATGGAACCCTGTTACCAGCTAGTGGCGGCTTGACACCCTAAAAGAAACACCGTGTATTATATTATATTGAAATTGTAATAAACAATCTATTAAATAATAAACTTACAAAATGTAATACCTAATAGGTACGTCAATCAAGGTACGTTCCACTTTAAAAAGAGCTATTAGTACGAGAATTATCTGATTGTTCTCATAGACTAAAACCTGTTAATAAAACCCGTTGTGAACCGACCGTGAACAATCTGTTACGTCCAATAGTCCATACAAAAGGAGCCTAGGTCCTAGGTTTCTTTTTACGTTTGGAAATTCATGAAGGACGATGTACCGGACTCTTACCGACTAAAACCACAGGGCGGAAACTCCATACAAAAATGTTCGTTTTCACCCACACTAATATACACGTAATGTGAATGCTTGAATCAAGCTTGAATGTGTGTGTGAGTTTACTAGGGAGACTAGCTATGGAAACAAAATATGAAAGAACAGAACGCAATCTTATGTATGTAGGTACTTTTTTTTCAAATCTACCCTCGGTTAAGCACAAATTAAACCAAAGCAATAGCACAAAGTACGTAATACGTAATGCAACGCAGTGACACTCTCTCAAGTACTGACTCGGCAATAGACACTTTAATTTTGGCGGGGGGATGAGGAAGCTTACTCAGTGGGAGGCAGGGAGTTGCCGATCTGTATGTTATACTATTATATTATCTTTGCTAAAACTACATGGTACCCTCCCACTACCTACTGCCGGGAGGCCCGGGTAAGCCCTCAGAAGGATGTCCCAGAATTTCTGACAGGCTTTAGCTACCACAGCGGCAATCTATGTCCTAGTAGGTTGTTTTAAAACGGATATTAGGTTACAGGTCAATGAATACTTAGCGCTTTCATTAAATTGGTTCACTATACAATAACGCCATTGTTTACTAACTATATTTACCGCTCTATTAATGAAAGGATCACTCAACTCTCCGGATATTGATTTGTAATGATACACAGAATGCACTTAGATACTATACACATTCACACTAATATTATAAATGCGAATGTTTGTTTGTCCTACTTTTACATCCTGATTTTTGTAATAAAGATTGGTTTAAGTCATAAGCTATTTCTTTTTAGTGCAAAATATCATAATTATTCGCACAGGAAAACTATCCACAAACATTGTGGAAATTTTAGGCGGAGCAAGGAGTATCGCGATTACGATACTAATCAATAAAGAGAATTACATTATATTATGTGATGTTTTTATTTTTGGTCCCAAGTAGCCTGATTATGTATTTTTATTTTAAAAATATACAATGGAAGCAACATCCAAAATATGGTACCTATCTATTTTTAGGGAAAAGCGGGACCCTATTCATGAGACTTCGCTGCCCGTCTGTCTGTCTATGGAAGTCAATATTAGTCGACTTCGTTCTGATTAAATTAACCTACATTTATTTTGCAGACAAAGAAACAACTGATCTTCGACGCGTTCTTAAAGTGATTGAAAAATTACATGATTCTTTAGAAAAAATCATAACCTTAGTTTTTGTGCATGCATCATGCGTTTTCCTCATTAAGTTGTTTACTTAAGTCTGTACATATTGTTGACAAATTAGAATTTAAACATTAGAATCGAGTAAACTATCGTCACATTACTAGGTACTATTACAGTTTAGAGAGCGATGTGTGATGGAAGAAGTAACAATTTTTTTTTTCTAACAAAAGAAATGAAAATAAATATTGAGTGGCATTTTTATACACATACAAAACCGGAAATAACACTGATGCCTAAAAACATAATTAGTCTTGTTTTTTTTTTAATATAAGCTCTACGTGAACCTAAAATAAACATTAAGTTAAATGGCACTGAATCGCAGCCATATTCCGCCCTTGTTCTTCAGCATCACGCTTCTTGGATCATACTGGATTTTGGGAGTTGTAAGAGCACATGGCTCCACCTCGAACGAGCTCAGTATCACGGCCAATCCAGCCGCCACAGTTAGCTGAGCGAACCGGGCTCCTGCACAATTGATCACAATACATTAAAAACCTTAAAAAAGGTATTATTTACTACAAAAGAGCAAAGTCATAATTTTCTTAAACATATTTTTATAACAATAAATCCTCTCAATCGCTTGTTTATGTGAATTCAAGCTGAGTTTCTGTAAACACCGAGTGGTAAGTAAGTACAATGAACCGTCTTTTGAATAATATTTTAGTTTATCATAATTTATACCGTAAGAACAAAAGAATGTTTATACAAAAAGCTATTATAACTGAAATCAGATAAACATTTCATATTTACCTGGACAATTTCTCGGTCCATCCCCGTACGCCAGAAAACCTGGCGGGCTCAAATTATTTTCAAACCGATTAGGATCAAATCTATTAGGATCCGGGAAGTACCGCTCATCACGTTGTATGCACTGGATGGGAATCAGAAGCACATCCTTGACTTTCATACTTAGTTGGTCATCAAGTTTGCAAGGAGCTGTGCACATCCTGGTAGTCATAGGCGTCGGTGGGTGCAGTCTCAACGTTTCAGCTACCACTTGAGCAACATAACGCAAAGCTATTACCGCATCATAGTTCAATTCGTGGTATCGTTCTAGGCATTCCATTATCTCCTTTCTCGCATTATCTTGTATTTCTTTATGTTTCGCCAATTCATACAAACAAAAAGATAAAGTAGTCGAAGATGTCTCCAAGCCCGCCAGCATAAATATAAAGGAATTCGAAGTTATTAAAGCATCAGTCATCGGAAAACTGCTTTCTGACGAATTCTGTTCATTTAGCATTAACTGAAGAAAATCATGTCTCTGAACACCAGATCTTCTCTCTGTCAGTACTTGGCTAATGATCGAAGTAAAGAACATTTCCACGTCGGGGGAGTATGACCTGAGATTCAAAAGTTTAAATAATTTGGGAAAGAATGCACGACAGTACCTCTTCAGAATTGCTGCACGCTCGATTTTAAACATTTTCTGTGACATTTTCAAAAATGGTGACTCAGCATTCTTCATGGAGCCTGGATCTACACCAAAAGCACAGCTGCCTATAACATCAGTTGTATATCTCATCATAATGCTGGGAACGTTTACTGCATCCAAAGATTCGTTCTTAAGAACATCTTTTAAAGTTTCTCCACACGCAGCTACCAATGGGAACATTGCTTTCATTTTAGCTGAAGAAAATGTAGGAGTGACGACATGTCTCATTGCTTTCCATTCACCACCGCTCATATTTGCAAGGTTCCTAAGTAACGGTTCACGTTGAGTGTCTGTCGAAACGGACACGCGATCACTAAAGCAATGAAAGTCTTTGGAAAGTATTGTCTTTACTATCTCTAAATCTATAAGCATCAAGGTAGGCCTCCGGGCTTGAAAAATTCCTACATACTTCTCGTTTCTATATCTATCATAGAAAAATTTCAGCATCTTTGAATAACTCCTTCTCATAGTCAATGTAGCACCAAAATTGCCAAATATCGGACAAGGTTCCCTGTAAGGGACATTTCTGAATAACCAGTATTTCCTTCCTTTACTTGAATAATGATATATGGTCAATAAGAGAAGTAAACTTAACACAATCACAAGCAAAGTACCACATATCCACATTTTCACTTCTAACAATCACAGCTTGTATTGAAAAATAGGTATTTAAACAACCGGCATTTGCAAAGTATGTAAACAATACTGCACGCGAGCATACGCACTGCTGTTTGAAGAAAAACCGACAAGGCTGGCGGTTATTGCGGCGGCCAGTGTTCAAGTGCAAGCAAAGCGTAAGCGTATCGCCGGCCGGCGTGTGTACTAAGATAAGCCCTACGTACGCGCTCGTACAGTGCTGCCCACGCGATGCCATGTACTCAAGGCCGAGAGTGTTGATGTACTACACCCGTCGTGATTCGAATATACGGCCGCATACCGATTATTGCAACGTCCATTGTATTCTTAAAACTTGAATAACAATAAGAAACACACCTTATACACCTTTGCGGGTCATCTTGGTGACTACTTGATGTATTCCACAACAGCACTAGACTACACTAAAATGGTAAACGCAATAAAAATTATGTCCCACAATATGGTTCGAACCATATTAATCGAATAGAAAAAAAAATGTCGTTCGATGAATCGAAAAATACAATCAAACCATGCACAAACTATTAATATCTGATAGGAGAACTAACAAAATGAACCATTTATAACAATACTTTAACCGGCTGCGGCTGCCGAAAAAAGAGGATTGCAAATTATGAAAGGTTTAAATCATGCAAACATTCGAATAGTGATGAGAAAACTTTATAATAATTAATAATATGTTTTACGAAAAAATTAAACATTTAATGATTGCGTAAGGAGTTCAATTATTCCGTATAAGTACCAATAATAGATATCAACTTAGAGAGTTAGTATAATTAGGACAGATTGATGTAAAAAAAAATGTTTATTGAGGCTTACTCCGGACTTCGGCCCCAGGCAGTGGCACCCTACCACCGTGTAGTTTTAGTCGGTAAGAGTCCATTATATACGGTGATCGTTTCATTTCAACATATACAAGAACAGCTATGGTTTCCATAAAGATGTTCCGATGGTTATGTGCTGCAGACATGCCATTAAGAATAAGTCAACTCGTGTACAATTTTTTTTTGCCTCTCCATCAACATCATCTATATTCGTAGCATTATCGCCTTAAGGGGAATAGAATGTAAACCTACTACAATTTATGTCTTGGGGAGGTAATTGAATGAAATACGACATGGACGCTCGCTCGTCTAACTCTATATTTATTATGGCTATGAAAGCAATTGATTATCACATCACTATTGTGGGAAGTTAATAAAATAATGGGTGCGTTTTATAACCATCTATGGTCTCATTTAACGTCAAGAATCGAACAGGCTCCGAAACTACTTTACTGATTTGAAAAATTCTTTTACTGTTGGAAAGTTACGCTATCCCCGGTAAACATAGGCTATATTTTATTCCCGTATTCCCACGGGAACGGGAGTACCGCGGGAAAAACCGCGTAACGTCCGCTAGTCTGAAATAAAAAGCCTGTCACTCTTTCAGTTTAACATGTCTGTCCCTAATTTCATAATCTTGTCGATCCATTGCTTGCTTCCTTAGGAAGTAAAATTAGCATAAATACACTTTCACACTGATATGAAGTCATAGGTGACTAAATGAAGGAAGAATTTGAAATACCTAGCACACAAGCAATGTTATCAATGTGGCATGAGTACTTTCCGATTGTGGATTATTTATATCTCATTGTGCAGTACTTACTTACTACTTACCTATTTAGATTTAGTTTCATTGGGCTGCAAACAGTTATCTGTCGACGTTTGCGCATCGTAAATAAACAGAAAGCAATATTGCTAAGATAATAAGGAAAATGTCGGTACTTCCCAGTGCGCAATTTTAGCCATAAGTTAATGCTATTTACACAACAAACCGCAAGCGCAGGCTGTGTGTGGTCCCATTCACATTCTCAAATGGTGCTTGCAATTTATAGATCATTGTAACGCCGAGGTATTCAATAGTACCGTGAATTATTATTGGGAGAGCCACGTCCAGCAGTTAACGGCGACAGTCTAATTTGATTGATTGACAGATTGTGGCTATTATGTTAGCTTTGTACAGCGATGATAAATTGTTTTTATTACAAGAGCCTGTTTTGAATCACTAATGTTCCTTATTCCTACACCGAAGTTGCTCAGGCAATTTTGTCGTTGTGCTATTTTATGCTTACTACCAACACTAGGAATGTTAGTTGTCATGTCACATAAATCACTTATTTATTCCCTGCAAAAGTTTGTAAGAAAGAAGAATTATTTTCCTATAATTTTAATTACTTTTTTATACTACTATGGTGGCAGACAAGCATATGGCCCACCAGAAGGACTGGTGGTCACCGCAGTCTCTGAACGTTTGCAACACCAGAGGCGCCACATTCGCGTTGCCGACCCTGTAAAAACCTTCTAAGACCCATTTGAAAAACCCCATACTGAAGTCATTACTTTACTTTTCTATTTTTAGATGAACCCTATTCCATACATACTTGAATTCCGTGCGTGGTTCATTTTTTGTTACACGACTGATCCAGGAACTTGATACGATATTTTTCAGGTCAATTAAGAGAGGTGTAACGGCACTTCTCAAAACGGCTATTGACATGAGTAACTAAACTAACTAAATATCTTCACGCCAAATCCCTTGCGGGGTAGGCAGAAAGAACCGAGCGCCACACCGCACGGTCCATACACACTTCACTTGCTTCTTCTCTGGCCATGGCTACAGGTCTTTTGAGACCATTGAGCCTACCACAAATAATATTTTAAAAAGTAATAATTCTGAGTGCTGTAATAACAATATATCTAGTAGTTCAAACATAGCACACAATAGTATTGAAGTCTTATCCAACAAGCAGACAAATATCCAGAATAGTAAGACAACAAAATGTTTCTCTGGCAAGCTAACACCTTGTTATACTAAAAATAAAGAAATTATAAAATGTATTAACCTGGTCCATCAAAACATTCAAGGTTTGGATGGGAAGGAGCTGGAATTGGAATTGTTTATGAATTCCAGCAGTATTGACATTGTATGTTTAAATGAGCACTGGCTAAGAAGCCATGAATTCACTTACAGCTTTAATAATCATAAGGTTGCAAGCTCGTTCAACAGGAAAAATTATATACGAGGTGGCTCGTCAATATTGGTTAGTAAATTATTAAAATTTAAAGATAGATGTGATGTTGTTAGTCTATCCGTTGAACGGGTTGTAGAAATTTCATGTGTTGAATTGGAGCGATTCATTGTATTAAATATGTATAAACCTCCGTGCGCCCCTTTTGATGTTTCTTTGGAGATTATGGAGTGCGCTCTAAATAAAGTTTATAATAGCCATAAAACTGTTATTGTATGTGGAGACCTTAACATAGATATTTTGGTGAAAACTTCAGAAAGTTTGGACCTTCTGAATCTATTTAAATCATTTAATTTATATCACAATTTTATGGAACCAACCAGAATAACGGCCACAACTGCAAAATGTATTGATAACATATATAGTAGTGAGAAATCCATACATAAATCTATTATCAAAAAAGTTCGCTCAGATCACACAGGGCAGTTTGTCTCATTCTGCATTTCTGAAAAAGTCCAAAAGAGACAAGTAAATATGATAACATTCAGTGAAAGCCGTATACAAAATTTTAAATGTAATATTACACAAAAGGTACAGTTGTTGCCCTATCACGGTAGTTCTAATCACTTGTATAACTCATTAGTCAACTTGATTAATGGTGAGTTCAGTGCAATTTTCACACCTAAGCGCCGATCTTTTAATAAACGTTTCTCCATGAGTGAGTGGGCAACTCCTGGAATTTATAAAAGCCGTAACAAACTGTATGAACTATATGAAGAGAAGTCCTATAACCACAATCCGCAATTTCAAGAATTTGTAAAAAAATATTCAAAAACATTCAGACAAGCCTGTCTTAGAGCGAAATCTATTTATTTAAAAAATAAAATCAAATGTTCAAATAATATTATTAAAGAAACTTGGAATGTCATAAACATTGAAACTGGTAAATCTAAAATACGTTGTAATGATTTTCATTTAAAAATAGATAATTTTGATATTGAAGAGGACTTGGAAGTTGCGACTGAATTTGAAAAATATTTTTCTAACATTCCAGTTTCTATTACCAGAAGTCTCTCTTCTTGCTCTGCTTCTGCCGAACAAATTCTAAAACTTGGCGTAGACGAATGCGGCACAGACTTTGAATTCTCAGCTGTCAGTCCTATAGATGTTTTAAAAACTTTTAAAGAAATTAATATGAAAACCACTAAAGATTTATGGGGTCTATCTGTCAAAACTGTTGCTCATATTATAACTGTAATAGCCCCGCATCTGGCAACTGTGTTCAATAGCTGTGTCGAGACTGGTGTGTTTCCTGACTTGATGAAACATAGTAAAGTCATACCTTTATTTAAGGCGGGAAATAGTGAGGATCCCTCGAACTTTCGACCTGTTTCCATATTACCTACACTCAGTAAAATTTTTGAAAAGCTAATGCTTAAACAGTTGCTCAGTCACTTTAATAAACATAATTTACTACACAGGAAACAGTTCGGGTTCACAAAGGGTTGTTCAACAGTGGATGCAGGAGTTGCTTTACTTAAGAGTATTTACACGGCTTGGGAGGATTCGCAGGATGCACTGGGTGTGTTTTGCGATTTGTCTAAGGCCTTCGATTGTGTTCACCACGAAACTCTGGTCAAAAAGTTGCGCCACTATGGTGTCAGGAATAGAGCTCTCGACCTCATGACTTCTTATTTGAGCAATAGAATTCAGAGGGTTGAAGTAAACGGTATACGATCTCCAGGGACCCCAGTTGTAATGGGTGTCCCGCAGGGTTCAATCCTTGGTCCATTTCTCTTTTTAATATACATAAATGATTTACCTTATTATGTTAGGGATGAACATGAGATTGTTCTGTTCGCGGATGATACTTCTCTGACATTTAAAATTAATAGACAGTTAATGGATTATGACGATATTAACAGTGCACTTTCAAAAGTTGTTTATTGGTTTAGCGTTAATAACCTTCTTTTAAATGATAAAAAAACTAAAGTAATAAAGTTTTCGACACCTAATGTGAGACAGGTGGCGACCAATGTACAACTGAATGGATCCGGGCTGGACTCTGTGGAGACTACAGTATTTTTAGGCATTACAATTGACTCGAAGTTGCACTGGGGCCCGCATATAGAAAAATTGTCAGGTAAATTAAGTTCTGCTGCATATGCAGTTAAAACAATTAGACGGCTCACTGATGTTGAAATGGCTAGAATAGTCTATTTCAGTTATTTCCATAGTGTTATGTCATACGGAATTCTTCTCTGGGGAGATTCAGCGGACATCAATAACATATTTATATTACAAAAGAGAGCTGTGAGAGCAATATACCAGCTAGGTCCTAGAGTTTCTCTAAGAGAAAAATTCAAAGAAATTAATATTCTAACTGTTATATCACAATACATATATGAAAATTTAATTTATGTGCATAAAAATAAGGACCAATTTCTAAAAAAATGTGATATACACAATGTAAATACCAGGCATAAAGATAATCTTGTTTTACATGCTACTCGTCTACACAGTATAAGCAGTTCTTTTGTCGGACAATGTATAAAGTTTTATAATAAACTTCCCAAAGAAACTAGATTATTGTCAATAAACAAATTCAAAGCTACCATTAAAACCAAATTATGTAGCAAGGCATATTATACAATTCAAGACTATATAGATGATAAAAATGCGTGGGTTTAAGGCGCTCCAAGTCAACACACAAAAAAATTAATTATGTACCTACCTAGACGAATTTTGTTTAAAAAAGGATATTGCTTAATGAAAACTCGCGTGTACAAATCTCATCACACAAATCATTCAACAATTACACCTCTGTAGTTGTTGAATGATTTGTAATTACCTACTGGATGTTAAAAGAGTGGCTGGAGTTTTATTGCCAGGTTCTTTTTTTCTCCAGCTCTACCTATTGCTTTGCGAATCTGGCAGTAAATGTAAATGTAGAAGCAATCATTTTGACGTTCATAAGCGTTACATTGTGACCTATATGAATAAAGATTTTTTCATTTCATTCATCTTCAACTTTCATTTTTCTTTTCATGCATGCACGTCCGATTATTCCGAACCTGACCCGAAAACCTGACCCGGTCGCGGGTTAGGTTAGGAACTTGAAATAAAATGTAATATTTGTTCCGAACGTAACCCTCTTCCTAACCTGACCCGACGTCTCGTTCCTATCATAACCCGAATTGCGAAAATTGGTCATTCTCTGTAATCGAATCGTAAATGTTAATAAATCGAAATAATGTAAAATAAGAACACGTCGATAAAACTAACCTAACCCATCCGAGTCGGGGTGTTAACCATTCATTTATTATGGTTGAATTAATCGTTCTGTTAATTATCACAAAATAGTAAATATTATATATACTGATTTGACACATTATGTACTTTTTAATTTGAGAAAGATTACAGAGAATGACCAATCTGCGCAATTCGGGTTATGATAGGAACGAGACGTCGCACGTAGGAGTATTTTCATGTAAAATCCGGACAAAACTATTTAATGGCTTATTTAATGATAAAACATGGTCATATTATATACTATTATATTTAATGACAGTAAAATGTACAAGACATGTATATTTTTTACTTTTTTTTTAAACTCAAAACATTACTTTCGCCTTCAGGGTATTCAATTATTTCAATTAACTCTATATCTATTTTTTTTCACCTTCTCTTTGATTTTATTTATTTTGAAGTTATGCATAATATCTAACAAAGCTCTTCTGATGAAAATAACAGTAGATTATATAAAATCTGAAAATTAAATTGAAAAACAACATTCAAGTCAAATATAATATCCATGTTTTACACTGCCATCTTTAAATACTTGAAAACAAAAATGGCGCACATAGGCGCGGCAAAATATTATTGTATTTATTAAAACAAACCCTAGGCAATATATTAATCGTAAAATAAAAGTGCGACAAAGCCCGACAAATAAACAAAAACACGATTTAAAAAAATACATTTTACGAAATTTATTTCACATATTCTGTTTACCTTTCTGATATTTTTTAAATATTAACACGAGACATTAAGCTTTTATTTTTTATATTAAAATAATCTACACACCTTGTACTTCCATACTAGCACTGTTGTTTTTTCATAGTAAATCACACAAAAGTGTAGTTTACAACTCAAATACGGTTAAAAATTACGAACGTCGAGAATTAAGTCATGCGGTTCAGATAACGACTAGGTTCCGACTAATTGTACGAGAAGGCACTACTAGTTACGTTATAAATTTGTGTGCTAGGCCATAGACCGGCTAATAAGCTGCAAAAATATGTGAAATTAGTAGACCTTTATTTGATCTTAAAATTTGACTTTTGACCGGATTTTACACGAAAATACTCCTACGTGCGTCGGGTCAGGTTAGGAAGAAGAGGGTTACGTTCGGAACAAATATTACATTTTTTTTCAAGTTCCTAACCTAACCCGCAACCGGGTCAGGTTTTCGGGTCAGGTTCGGAACATAGGTGCACGCGTCGGTTCCTACGGCTCTTGACACCACCTTCAACTAACACACGATTAATTTGGTCGTGGTAGGTGTGTCGTGGCCTTCCCCGACTCCTACGTCCATCCACTTTCGCGTTGTATATCTGTTTTGTCATTCTTTCATCTCCCATTCGTTCCATATGCCCGAACCATCGTAGCATGCCCTTCCTTACTTTAACACCGACACTCTCTTTCAGACCAACTCTCTTTCTTACATCTTCATTCCGAACGCGATCTGCGAGCGTTACTCCGCAGATTTTGCGTAGCGCGCGCATCTCAACCGCGTTTATTCTACTTTCATGCGTTTCCTGCCATATCCAACTCTCGCTTCCATACGTTAGCGTAGGTATCAGCACCGCATTGTGTACTGCGAGCTGGGCCTTTTGACTTAAGGCCTTGGTACCTACCTAAAAGTTTGCCTAACGCTCCATTCACACTATTGCCCGCAGTTACCCTCTTTTCTACATCAGCGGTGTACCGTCCATCCCTGCTAAATGCACATCCAAGATATACAAACTCATCCACCTGTTCCAGCACTACATCATTTACAGTTATCCTGGCATTCGTTCTGTCCTCTTCTCTTTCGAATACCATCACTTTCGTTTTAGTCGCGTTCAAATGTAAGCCTCTCATTAGACAATCATCTTTCATCGTTGTGACTAGTGACTGTAGTTCTGATGGCGATTCGGCTATGAGCACGGCATCATCTGCATACAGCAAACAGTTCACAAGTAAGTCACCCATTCGCAATCCAACATTCATCGATCTTACTCTCTAAAGACAATCGTCAAGGTACAGGACAAACAGCAGAGCCGACAGCACGCAGCCCTGTCATTTTCTATACTAAATGAAAATTTACAATGTCATTGATATGACATTGTAAATTTTCAGCTAGTCTATGTATTATAAACACTTACGTCAGAACGCGAAGAGGCCCGCGATGCAACGGCTAGCAGGATTGCTGCAGCAGCAACGCGCACAACGTTCGACTCCCCTTGGCGACACAATATTTGCGCCGCGAATTCGGAAAGGGACGATCTTCGTATAGCTAAAGAATAACAATAGCAGTTATAACTCAAATTAATATGTTGTCTAAATGAAGGAAAGCGAAAAATTTCTTGATTATGAGCAGGTCTTATCAAACTTGCTTCCTCTTCAGGTTGCAGGGCATTCATATGCGTTTTAAGGACTGTCAACTTCAACGTGGTATAAATGTTAGAAAAGGCCTATTCATAACGATAATATTATAGCAATTATTTTGAATCAAAGCAACAATAAGCACCTAAATAATATGGGAATACATGCAAAAGAAAAAGCTATATTGATCAACCTTGCAGTAAATGTGGCTGCATCTGTGCGTGGTATGCGAGCGACGCAATCGTTTGAAGGGATGCGGCTCGGAGCTCCGCCCGGGTGCCACTGGTACTCTTCACCACGGCTGAGACTACCTCGCTGTTGAACAACTCGCTCCATCTCTGGTTGTACATATACATACACCAATTGTTAAGAATTATTGTAAATTAACATAGAAATCTCACTAATACTATAAACGTAGAAACTTTTGAGTGTAGATATTTGGATGTTTTTGGTTGTATGTTACTCTTTCACGCTCTAAAGGCTGAATGAATATGGCTGAAATTTGGTCCAGATATAGATTTTATTCTGGAATAACACAAAGGATACATAATATCCCAGGAATAATTTTCATGGGAAGCAGAAACTGTAAGAAAATTCCACAAGGGTGGAGCTAGTTAAAACGTTTTTTCTTCCGATCTCTTTGTTGCAGCAAGAATATTCATTGAGGAGTCTGTATAGGTTTAAAGTTCAACCTAAAATAAAACTAATTAGGTCGGAATTTAATAAGTCAACCCTTTGGGATCCGTACCACATGTAAACCGAATCACATCATCAATCCTGAAATAATGTGCGCTGAAAATGGCTCCGGCAAATAAAAGCACATTATTTCAAAATACTAGTGTTTCAAAATAGAAGCGCTCGTGGATCAGCGGACTCAGTGTTCTGTAAACGATCACACTGTAGTAGGCAACATTTACTATGGCCGGTTATGTATGACTATCATATGACCACTTTGTGACATTTATTTGCAAGCGTTCCCGTGCTTCGTAGCACACGTTAAGCCATTGGTCCCGGTTGCCGGTAAAATGACAGTCGTTAAGCCAAATTGAAGGCCTTTATGGGCGGCTTGAAAAATTTCAATAGCGGGCAGTCACAACCCGTGCCTTCCATATCAACACAGCAAAACAGCTCACCATCTATTACATGGGACAATTTCTAAAAAGGTGAAATATCGGCATATAATAAATGCCTCTGCCTACCCCTTCAGGGATGAAAGGCGTGATCATATGTATGTATGTTTGAAATACTATTTACTGTCACCGCATTAAACAATAAACCTAATTATATTAATATATTGAAAGTAATTGCCATATTATGGTAATAACTCCCAATATAATATTGACAAAACATCAATAACAATAAATTAGAGATATGGATGCACTGCTCAGTAGCGATATCTTAGAATTTATTACGACATCAATAAATACGTATTATATTCGATTTCATCCGTTTGTTTTAAACATCACTACATAGTATAAAACAAAGTCACTTTCTCTGTCCCTATATCCCTTTGTATGCTTAAATCTTTAAAACTACGCAACGGATTTTGATGCGGTTTTTTTAATAGATAGAGTGATTAAAGAGGAAGGTTTATATGTATAAAAACATCCAATAAATAGTGGAGAAATACTGTATCCCGTGCGAAGCCGGAGCGGGCCGCTAGTAAATTAATATATAGGACCGAATTGTTTGTACCACAAAGTGTGAATAATCTACATAGTGAGAAACACACTTTACAGAATTATTTTTTTTTCATTAAACTTCTATAGTGATAGAGAGATATATCCTTTTTATACTACAGACAAGAAAAGATAGGATATATAATGGCCAATTTGAGTGTCATGCTCTCCAGCAGAGCCACCTTCATAAATAGCGGTCAAGTTTATCTCGAAACAATGTACGTCGAACGTACATAATGTACATGCATTGTATATAACTGTACGCATACGGAATAGAGGAATAATGTCCGTTGAATGTGGCTCTGCTGCATATCATACTCCCTGGCAGCGCCACCTAGAACAAGTACTTAGGATAGATGTAAAGGAGTGGTTTTCATGAAAATTGATGTAGGTACGTACACTGTTTATTATGTACGTGTTAAAAAAGGTGTAGTGGGGCCCTACCAACACCTCCGGGCCCAAGTCAACCTCACGTGCAAGCTCGTGCACCTGCTGAACAACGGACGAGGCTCTGACGTCGGCGGTCCATTTCAACACGGCGATGGGCTCACCACCTGTTACGTGGGACCGAATTGTACACGGTGAAATGTGGGCCGGTATAGGCCTCTGCCTACCCCTTCGGGGATAAAGGCGTGAGTATATGTATGTATGTATGTATGTATGTGTTAAAAAATACTTATTAATGTAGTCGTTTTATTTATTTTTACTATTCTAAAATTTTTATACAAAACGCCTGATAATATACAAATATTATCAGACGTTTTGTTTAAAATTTTAGAATAGTAAGTAGTGTAGTTCGCTAACAATAGCAAACTACAATGTAGGTCCTATATCGTATCGGCCTCCATCACCGGGGGCCTGAGGATGGTGAGTGGGCTGGGCTGCTCACCGTCCTTACAGAAGCACCCTTAGAAGCGGGATCACACTCGAAACCCCCCAAAGACGCGGGATGGCACCTGAACTGCCGGAATGCCGAACTCCTACCGACTAAAAAACCTCACGTAACGCCCAATAGCCTAAGGTTGGAAGCCTACACGAGCCCGAAGCCCTCGGAAGGATGTCTCAGGACTCCCAATAGACCTAAGACCACCACTACGGCCTCACCCAGGGGGTGGTTCGGGTGCCATCCCGCGACTTTGGGGGGTTTCGAGTGTGGTCCCGCTTCTAAGGGTGGCGTGCGTGAACTCCTCACGTCACGCTGCCGTCATGGGCCTGCTTCTGTAAGGACGGTGAGCAGCCCAGCCCACTCACCATCCTCAGGCCCCCGGTCATGGAGGCCGATACGATATAGGACCTACATTGTAGTTTGCTAACAAATATTATCAGGCGTTTTGTATAAAAATTTTAGAATAGTAAAAATAAATAAAACGACTACATTAATAAGTATTTTTTAACACGTACATAATAAACAGTGTACGTACCTACATCAATTTTCATGAAAACCACTCCTTTACATCTATCCTAAGTACTTGTTCTAGGTGGCGCTGCCAGGGAGTATGATATGCAGCAGAGCCACATTCAACGGACATTATTCCTCTATTTCGTATGCGTACAGATATATACAATGCATGTACACTATGTACGTTCGACGTACATTGTTTCGAGATAAACTTGACCGCTATTTATGTAGGTGGCTCTGCTGGAGAGCATGACACCAATTTGATTGGAAAAAAATTCCCGTCCTAGTAAGCAGACTAAATGATAATTTAGAATTGTAGAGAGCCGACAAAGAACGTGTATTTTGCCTACATTTTTATTCAGGAGTCATAGAACCAGTGTACAGATGATCTATCTGTATCTTCTTCCTACTTAATAGTAATTTCGCAAATTAGTACGTACCTGAACGGGTACACTTCGCTTGTGAACTTGCGTCAGCAACGCCACCAACGACAGAGTGGCATCAAGTTTACACGCTTCGCCTTTACATCCCCAACCAGAGGCACAAACATCCAATATCCTGGTCACTACCGTTAGACATTGGATCATGGTGTCTTCAGAAAGTTTGCAATAGCGACTATTCAGTGCATATCTTACACAACGCGTCAATTCATTGAGGTAACCTAAAATAAAATATGGTATTAACTGCTAAGTCTGTTTTCAAAGGTATTTCAAGGATAAGGGTTACATGTTTGAAAAAATAACAGAGGGGTACGTCATTATTCAAGTTAACAACAAAAATACTACTTTACAAATAAACATGAAATACTAATTACTAATGAGAAACTGGGACTTCAAAGTTATTTTCTAAAGTAGTCTTTCAGTAATGTACCTCCTATTGGTGTAGTTATACATGAACACCCTTTCCCACTGAAGAAGGTACAAACAATGTCAACACCACATAGACAAGCAATTTTTACAAGTAAGCATCATCAAAATAAGGCCTTAGGAAATTGAGACAAATAAATTTACTTACCTAACATGTGAAAATCTTTCAAGTTGATTTTGTCCAAACATGATATTAAGATTTTTATCAAACTCTCTAGTCGATTGCTGTCGAAGTCTTCAGATTCCAGTAAAACAACACATCGTAACAGAACCTTTACTATATGTATGTGAACCTGTGTAACTTCTATGCTTTCTTGCATAGTTTGTTGCGGATAGAGTTCGATGCGACTCAATAGACTTATAATATTTGCATCATCACCAATGAACGCAGACTTTATCCAAGACATTGTCCCATCTAAAATAAAGATTTTTGTCAGTAATATCAGTATCACCATAAATAGGACACTATTTTTGTTTTTTGGTCGTCTACACGTCGCGTCGTAAGCAATCTAATGATGAACATGATTTTCAGATTCAGGATTGATATAAGTCTCTAGAATGCCCTAGGCGCCTCTCATTATCATCAGTCTTTTCTTTTAGCGTGAGGAAAAATCGGGTGTGATCCCGCTTCTTAGGGGGGGCGTGCGTGAATCCCTCACGTCACGCTGCCGTCATGGGCCTGCTTCTGTAAGGACGGTGAGCAACCCTCTCACCGTCCTCAGGAACCCGGACATGGAGGCCGAGTCGTCTACGAAGACACATCGGCGGCGCCCAAGCCGCCGACCTTGGAACTCGCGTGGGAGAGTTCTCCCCCCCCCCCCCCCCCCGCCGTCTCTTCCGAGGAAGAGAGGTCTCGCAGAAGGAGGCGGCGCAGTCCCACTTACTCCCGTTGGAGATCATGGCTCGCACCATGGTCTCGAGCGAGAGAGTGTCCACGTCCAGACCCACCACGAGCACCTGGCGCTATTGCGCCAACGCCGTGTACTCCACCCGAGTGTGGAGCGCTGTTCATTATCATCATTCAAGAGCTAAGCCCGGTTACACCCACGCTAGCTTTTCGGAGCCCAAGGTTCACTTTCCTATTGTTCTCCTTACACTTCGCACGGCCTTCAACATTCTTTGTAATTTCAACGGCGTGCATGTCATTCTCCACCACATCAAGAAACGACCTTTACAAGAAAATTGTAGACCGTTCATCGGGCACATCACATTACATTATTACAATGCGAAGCATATGGGTTTAAAATATTGTATACAATGAAACTTACCACCATAAGGTACATTATCCATGTATGCGATAACAAAATGTAACAAGGAAGACAGTAGCGTAGTGTCGCGGGACGAGGCAGGTGGTGAACATAGGAATCGTTTAGTGTGGTGCCAGGGGAGGGAACTAAACTCCTTTTTACTTATACTTGCAGAAGGTATTAGATATACAAGGCTAAAAAAATAATATAAGTTAAATAAATCTTTGCTTAAGCACTAATGAAGCCACGTACTTATACATAGAGAAAATAACCGTAAGCTATGAAAGTATTTGTTTGCAATGTGGGGACTCTTAGCCAGCTGCGAGTTTCATTGTGCGTTGACTACTTAAAGAAACTACGAGAATAAAAAGAAACAAAATTAAAACATGGATTCAAGCGTAAATTATATATACCAACCTTTCCAATTCGTGAAGAATATCGATAACCTTCCTGTGTGTAGTAGCATTCTGTAAAGCCTGTAGCGCTTTAGTGCAGCTAAACATAGGGCAGGCTGATTTTAACCCGGCTAGATCGCGGGAGGTCGGTTTTAATACCAATGGCGAGGCAGGGGGTGATGTTGTTAGAAGTTTCGAGTTGCTAGAATTGGCACACCACCATCGGACGCGGATTGATGTACGCCATTCTTCCTCGGTGAGTAACCATTCTGTATTGATTCAAATAATAAATGAAAGAACAAGGTACAAAATAAAGTAGAAAATAATGGAGCAGGAAAGAGGATACTGGTTATAATCTTATAAATGGTGGAATGTAGATAAGATGGCATGTCATAAATCTGGAATAGGATTAGATTTAAAGAAAGTATAGTGGTATTCGTAATTGATCCCTTGTATTATATTTTATAAGCTAAAATTTGTAGAATCTACTTAGAAGGTTTATATTTTGTATTTATTTGTAGTTACTTTCTTTGAATAGTGAAACAAATTGTTGCTAACATCACGCTAGTTCCCTTGTAGAACCGAGTAGCAGTTAGTTACAAAACCTATAATCTACATACCATCTGTACCAAAGACTAAGCACATTGGACTCGATCGGGGACATGTTCCAAGCTTTTATCACTGGCATTTTTGCGTTAGATTACTTCATAAACTTTTTATTATTTCATGAATGTAAGATATCTATAAAAAGAAAAAAAATAAACAAAGCCCTGTACCAACCCGTCTGGTCAGCGTGGTGCAGTAAGGCCAAATAACCTCCCGTGATGCGGAAAGCGCAGAACCGTGTGTTGTGGCGTAAATTGGGAGAGACCGGAGTCCTGCAGTGGACTACCATAGGCTGATTTGATTGGAGGGGTAGGAGAAGGCAAGCGGCTTTGGCCGCAAACCGTCTCTAACCCCGGGGTTGGCCTGCACACGTCGAGTGACACTCACGTGTGCATTGCACAGGTCACCACGTCTGAGGATTACTTGGCACCTACCGGGGTAATCCTCCATCGGCGCAGTAGCTCAGCTACCCTGAGCCGCCCGGGGGTGTTCTGGTGAATTAGGCAGATCCCAGGGGCAGATCGGTGTCGAGGAGTTTTAGTGAGTATTCCCAGTGCTATTGTGATCAGGTGCTGGGCGACCCTCACACGACCCCATGCCTTGCCAGCATGGGTAGTCCGTAAGCGGAGCTCTCCTTGTAAAAAAAAAAAAAAAGAAAAAAAAAAAGGTTGATTTGATTGATTGAAGAAATCTATGCACCATTATTATTTTCTTGTGGGGGACGCCGGCCATGCCGAGCGGACGATCCGACCGCCTGTTCTGCTGCCCATTTCGTCCATTTCCCCATCACTACACCATACTAACCTATATACGAGTGTTCAACATTGGGGCTCGTATTCCAATAACTATGAACACAGAACGGCAGACTTGTTCGTTGAGTGACACTCAGAGGCAACGCCGGTACCCGTTGTCGAGACGAATCTAATTCTTGCATTACAAATCCAGACCACGACACTAAAGCTAGAATTTGAGCAGACATCAACACTGTTGCGTCGTTTGCAGGGAAAACTAGAATCACTGAAAATAATATGACCAAATTAGACAGTTAAAGTGGAGTCATTTTAATAGGTAACATTTATTGCATGCCAGCTATATTAACAAAACTCTGTGACCTTTTTAGGTTATAAGTTTATAAGTAAGGTGTCATAGAATAATGAAGTGCGGGGGCAGGTAGAAAATTTTTACGAAAAATATTTCGATATATTCGAAAGGATGGACATATAATTAGCACGCTAGCGCCCCCAAAGTGTAGATAATGTACTCTTCTTTTCCAAGCTTTTTTGACAAAAATTATCGTTACGTCTGTTTTGGTAGGTTATCCTTTAGTCTATCTTTATATTAATCTTTAACTAGTCAACAAGGCTTCTTTGTTATTACTATATAACCAGTGTCGGTATAGAGGTATGCTCTTAGCTCGACTTGTATAAGCGAAATAGAAAAATTGCTTACCTCTAATGAGAAGTGCAGGCAAGTCAATAATTTTAGACAATTCATGTCTGCTTGCGAAACATATACTGTTCAGTATGGAGACGCAACTAATCGCACATTCTGGAAACGCTAAATAATCATCCACCATTAATGACATTCTGAAATAGTAAAAGTAACTATTAATCATCTTTGTAGTTCTGTAATTTATGTTTGAACACGATTTTCTAAGCCAATGAGATCTTTAAATTAAATAGTATGTGTGGTTTAAGCTTTTTTAACAGTACTCTTCAGAGGTTTATTTTAAAACATCTGTCAAAAGGTCTACAAAAATCATCGTAATGAATTCAACACATCATGTGTGATTCTTATGCGAACCTGTCAAGCATCAAGCATGCAGTCATTAGAAATAATAGAATAAACTTTATTGTACACCAATATAAAACATACAGAATAGTATGTTTTACATTGGAGTGCAATAAAGTTTATTCTATGATAGTCTAATGAGTTTTCACATTTTACCAAATACTGCATTATTTTTGTAATACAAAATGTAATATTTCTAAATCTCTTTCTAACGTGATAAATACATCGCCTTACCTAAGTATAGCAACAATAATCTTCACTCCATCATTTTGTATGAAAGTGTGGTGCAAGTCCTGTTGCCGTATCATGACGGCTAGTTGCTGCAACGTGCTACGTCGCAACGAAGGTTCGAGGGTCGGTTGCATTGTTACACGCGCTACGAATTCACCGTGTTCGTCTAATGTTATATCTTGTTTAAGCACGTCCAGTATTTGTATCAAACCTCCTGTCTGAATGTATAGAAATGTATTGCTATTTAATTTATGAATATGGCATAATTCCTTTTAGAAAAAAGTCGGTTTACGGACAATAACTTTACGTGATAACGTCAAAAGAAAACATAAACGTAATCGGCCGATGGAGTGGGAGAGTAAAGGTCATAGCCCACTATAACGACCCCGCTCCCACCCAACACTGCCCTAAAAGAAGACTACTGCTCGCAGTCTACGCGGCGACAGCTAGCACGCACCCAGCAGTCCACGCGGCGCCAGCTAGCAGACGACCAGCTGTCCACCCGCCGACCGCTCTCGCCTTTCGCAATAGACACAGTTCACGATCGGTGCCGGTGCGGAGACTGCTAGCAGTAAGCGCGCCGGCGTCGCGCCGACCGCTCGTCTACAACGCACACCCAGCGTGGCGTCCACTCCCGAGCAGTCTGACGGCGGTAAGCTCGCTGACAGCGAGCTGTCTGCTAATTGATGATGGCAACGTAAAATATATCTAAAGAGCAATGTGTAAAGCCTATATTTGAATTATATTATTTTTGCCGGGTGGAAGCGGAGTCGTTAAAGTGGGCTTTGACCTTATAGATACGTCACAAGCTGAATGCTTAGGCCGATCGTGCTTCTTTATTGCTCGTTCCGCGCTCTCGCTTGCACGCTCGACTCAGGCGGAACGTGACCCTTGTTCGTGTGTGCAGCCGGCGTTCATCGATTTACAAGACTTTAGGACAAAAAATAATGAGGTAAAAGTTATGAAGGTAATACCTGTAACAACTTTGTAGGCGAACTAGACAAGTCGATGTTGAATTCCTGAGGCTCCACACGTCTCAATGCGCTTAGAAGGATATCAGCGCGAAGTGACTCTTTGGGCGGTAAGTACCGGTCGTCATCTAAACATAAATACATACACTATGAAATTGAAATGCATAACGTGCGTTTGTCAAAAGGGTTTCGAAATCTGTCGCTTTCGACTATTTATGTTAGAAATATGCCTTAATGGTACAATAACCGGCACTTTAGTTTTAATTTTGCCAACAACTTAATGTGACCAAATTACATCACATTGACTTATCTACATTCAAAGATCACAAAATAGAATCGAACAAGTCGCGGAGATCAGCTATTCAACAATTTCCCGTCACCAGTCCAGCCGAGGTACCAGATCCCACATAGTTTGATGAAATGAAGAAAAGAAAACTAAGGGATTATTCTGTGTTGCAGATTCACTATTTGAAACAACAAAAAATATCCATGTTGTTTGGGTGGATTACAGTGATACCTTTATTTAGGAAATCATAAAGAGGGCAGAAATTTTTTGGGTGCAATATATTTCCAAAATTACTTGAAAGTGCAAAAAAATAAAACATTGGTATAATTTTATGTGAATATCAAAATCAATCAAATCAGCCTATAACAGTCCACTACTGGACGTAGGCCTCTCCCCAATTACGCCACAACACACAAGTTATGTAAATAGCACAACATAAATTCGGTGATTATTTACCCAATATTCGACACAAATTATGTGCCACGTCTAGTTGCACTGCGACGCATCTCACAAAGAGCAGCCGCACCAAGCCCATCATTACTTCTGCCTCTGACACGCCCATGCACTCCGCTATGTCATGTTCTAGGGACTTGCATATCGCTTTACCTGCAATAACCTTTTAGTATCAGTCTAATTTCTTGTGCCTTCGAAGAATGTGGCTGGAATTGTATTCAATGTCAACAAGTGATTAATTTAAAATTTGAGAATTGCTCGACACTGGGACTAGGTTTTATGATTACATAGGCTGGTTTCCGTAATTCGATGTCAATTATTGTGCATATTTTGCCTGCGGGTTGTGGTATGGCTATTGCCATCCCAGTTCCGACAAGAAGCCTAGCAGACTCTACACGTTGCCGACGACTTCCTGGATATCTTCCTATCTTCCTATGCGATACTTGTTAGCTGGATACTTCGCAGTAGCAAGTTCATCATCATCATCGGACTCAGTGTTCTGTAAACGATCACTGCAGTAAGCAACATTTACTATGGCCGGATATGGATGGGTGACCACCACGTGGACCACTTTGTTACATTTATTTACGAGCGTTTCCGTGCTTCGGAAGGCACGATAAGCCGTTGGTCCCGGTTGTCAGTAAAATGACAGTCGTTAAGCCAAGTTGAAGGCCTTACGGGCGGCTTGAAAAATTTCAACTGTGGGTCAGCACAACCTGCGCCCGGGTCGGCAGCGCGTGTGTAGCGCCTCTGGTGTTGCAAACGTCTATAGGCTACGGTTACCAACCTTCCGGTAGGCCGTAAGCTTGTCTGCCACCTAAGTAGTATAAAAAAAAAAAAAGAAGCCTAGCAAACTCTTTACGTTGCCGACGACTTCCTGGATATTTTCCTATCCGATACTTGTTAGCTGGATACTTCGCAGTAGCAAGTTCCAGGTCATCATGTCGTGGAAATACCATCAACGTAAAAATTTACAAAGTACAATCAGACCAGAATTCTGGTTATAACTGAAGGAGTTTTAACCGCAAAGATTGAACTAAATCTAGATTGGGTTACATGTTGACACCAAATTTTATTAAAATTAAAAACCGGCCAAGTGCGAGTTGGACTCGCCCGTGAAGGGTTTCGTAGCAGCAAGTAACATAATATAAAAGTTCTTATAGTTCGTTGTAACTTTAATGTTTTAACGTGGCACGGCGTTACTGTGTAGTATAATTGTAAATTTTGATTGGATTGGACAAAATAAAAAAAAAAAAAAAAAACAAGTTCGCAGTGGTAGTGATTTTTCTAACCGAAAATTGCGGTTTATGACGTATTAAATAAAAACTTCCAGCTCTATCTCGTTCAAACCAATTTTCGTTGGTAGTTTTTATGGCAATGTACATCATATCTTCTTTTTAGATTTATCATTCTCTTAGTTTAGAAGTTAGAGGGGGTGGGACACACATTTTTCCACTTTGGAAGTGTCTCCTGCGCAAACTATTCAGTTTAGAAAAATATGAGTCCGGTCTATTTAAGCCTAAAATCAGGAGGAAGGTTACATAAATTCCCATAAAGCTGAATATTGGCATAGTTGTTCAAAACATCATTATAAAGAAAATCTCAAAAGTCCTCATCGTTCCGAGGTGTGCTAAAAATTTGGCACGGGGTCAAAGGTCAAAAAAATGAGTTTTTTGCGATTTTTAGCGAAACGGTGAGTTTTTTCGCAAAATTACCCCAGTACAAAATTGTAGATCACGAAATTCTCTACAAAAAATATATTAATAATTTTTTTCCTAAAAGCCACCATTTTGGAGATATAACGTTCCGAAAAGTTGGATCAGTCGTAATCCCTCTATTTTGCACACGTACGCCACATATGAAAGTCACTAAAGGTGTAATAGAACTAAAATAAGTTCGCTATTATTTATTGTAACTTGCTTATGTAAAATATAAGTTAAACTACGAGAATCTCAGGTATAATGAAACCCCGTTCCTAAATTTGTACGTCAGTATAACCTTGGGATAACATCTGTCTTTTATTCTATTGTCCGCGTGGCTAGGGTCGTATACCTGCTTTATGTTGGCATGCCCAATTTATGAAATACATACCGTTAGTCTTGAGCGCCACTGCGTAGGGAAAACATGTGCTTATCTTAACCTATCTTTTAACCTATTTTGTGCGTTTTAGATTTTTATAAGAAAAATGTCAGAATATTGTTTTATTTGTACTCATCTTTTAACTGAAAGTGAAACTGTAACTGTTGATCGTGGTATGAAGACACTGATTAATGCAAGTGCTGAAAGAGATGATGGATACTCGGAATTTCTTAAAAAACAAAAATCTGTGACAATACATAGCAACTGTCGTAAAATTTATACGCGGAAGTGTTCTATTGCTGCTGCCATCAAAAGAAAACGCGAAGAACAAGAAGCTAACACATCTACAGGATCTACAGTAAGTAGTCCTCCTCGTACTAGATCCCGTTCAAGTGATTCAGCTTTTTGTTTTAAAAAACTATGTTTATTTTGTGGCAATAAATTGAATGAAGAGTTGCAGAGAAAAAAATCCTTAGATCGTCGCAGTAAAATTTGTCAAGTAAGTACACTCCAATTCAAACATTCAATTTTGGAAGTAGCACGAACTCGTTCCGATGCTATATCGAAAGCTGTTGTTGCTCGAATCGAATTTGACTATGATTTAGTTGCTGGTGAAGCAAAGTATCACCAAGAATGTTATACTTCTTTTTTGAAACCGACTACTGGCGGTACAGTTGGTCGTCCTAAAGATGAAGCAACAGATCTGGCAATGCAGGAAATATTTACATACATTGAGAGTAGCAATGACTGTCAGTTTACTTTGGCTGAGTTAAAAGATGTTAGCAAAATTTTAACTTTAGATAACAGGACTATTAAGCTGCGACTTAAACTGAAATATGGCGATAAAATTATTATCACTGAAAAACCGGGAGCGTTAACATTTGTATGTTTGATAAACAGTCACCATGAAATTTTAAATCAATCTTGGTCCGAAAATAAAAAAATTAATAAACAAGAAGAACGATTAAAAACTCTAGAAGCAGCAGCATCTATTATTCGAGAAGATATTCAATCCTCGGTATTTGATAATTCCTACTACCCTCCACCAGGTCGAATGTTTGAAGATTTAAATAATGACATCCCACAGTCACTGACATTTTTTTTGGAGCAAATGATCTTAAAAAATAAACGATCAAATTTCGATCATTTAAAACTAGTATGCACCAATATTTGTCATAGTATCATGACTGCTATTCGACCAAGATCGTTCAAGTCCAAATTACAGTTAGGTCTTTCAGTTTTTTTTCATCGGAGGTTCGGGTCTAAGCGTCTTATACAAATTTTGTCGTCTTTTGGTTTGTGTGCTTCTTATAATGATACATTGATGTACGAGTCAGCAGCAGTTTTTCATCCTCTTCCTCATGTCCTACCACCTGAAAGTGGCACACTTATTCAATACGTTGCAGATAATGCTGATATAAATGTTAATACGCTAGATGGTAACAATTCACTCCACATAATGGGTATAATTCAAATTGTAACTCCAAAGCACTCTGTTTTACTAGAAGAACCTATGCAACGAATAAAAGAAGTTCTTTCAGCAAAACACTTCAAAGCAAAAGCTCATGTGCCAATACAGATCTATCAGAATAGTGATGTAGTTGGTTACAGTAAAATATATGTCCAAGATTTTGGATATGGAACTGAAACAGTATCTTTTCATAAAAATTCTGATGTAGTATGGTTTTATGGAAAGTGGAAAAATACATCATTACCTGGTTGGAACGGTTTTATTGAGCGCTTAACAAATTACCATACAAATTATTCAAAATCTCAGATTACATTTTTACCATTCATCCATCAACCAGCTAGTAACTATAATACTGTCTATACGACTTTACTTTGTGCATTAGAGAACGCGAAACGTTACGGCCACACTGTATGCATCGTGACTTTCGACCAACCCTTGTATGCGAAAGCTCGAGAAATTGTATCAGCCGCACCTGACGGCTCTGAAGTATCGAAGATTATTGTCAGACTTGGAGGATTTCATCTACTCATGTCTTATCTCGGAGCAATTGGTTATATTATGCAAGGTAGCGGGATAAAAGAAGTACTCTCAGAAATCTATGCACCAAAGTCATTAGAAAAAATGCTCAATGGTCATGCTTACGCAAGAGCTGTTCGAGCACATACACTACTCCAGCTGGCTTTAGCAATTACAATATTAAAAACAATAGATATTAATGATATCATGGGAGCAGATTTAATCATAAATATTGACCATATATTAGATAGCACTCTTTCATATTCAGATATTGAAAATGATAATGAAGTATCAGGTGCTTTACTTCATAAATTTAATATGAAATTGAAAGATTTTGAGGAACGAGGACCAACAGCGCAACTTTGGATACAATATTTTAATATGGTTTCACTTGCAAAAGAATTTTTGAGAGCTGAGCGTATGGTGGACTGGAAAGCTCATTTAAGTTGTGTAAAAGAAATGTTACCTTATTTCCACTCGTCAGGACATTTTCCATATGCTAAATCTGCACACTTGTATTTACAAGACATGATGCAATTACAGGACTCGATGGATCCTGAAGTTTACGAAAAATTTACCGAAGGATTTTTCACCGTGAGACGCTCAGATAAATTGAGTTGTGGAACTTCTACAGACATGGTTATCGAACAGTCTATGATGAAAGCCATGAAGACAGATGGAGGTATTGCTCGAGGAAGAAGTACAAAACAAAGTGTAATCAGTAAATGGGTTTACAGCATGCATGCAATGAACACAGTTTGTGAGAAATTAGAAGATCTTGCTAATGTTAGGATGGATACGACTGAACAGCATGTTGATGCCAGTGATTCACGTGTAAAAAAAGACGCTAAAGACATACGAATGCTTCTTGAGTGGTTCTCGATTCATGATCCTTTCCCAGAGGTTAACAAAGTCATCTCGATTGCAAGTGGTGTCGTTGGTGATAATACAATTAATTGCTATAAAGCACGTGAACTTGGGCTTATCTCTATTGCTAAAATAACTGGACTGACATTTAAAGATATTAAACTTAAACGCGCTGACAAAGTTGTTCCTCTTTTAGCTATGAGTAGCACCGTAAAAGTTCACGAAGAAAAAGTACCTGTTGACCCAGTGTTATTATTCCAACGTATGAGTGTTACTGCGGCTTTTCAAGATGAAATTGAGAAATATTTCGAGTATGAATTAGCTCCTTATCCGTTAACATTATTTGATGACATTGGAATGCGCAAGACCCAGAAGTCGGCTATTTACGATTGTTTTCAGACTACAAATGTTGATATTAATAACACTAATTCAACGTACATAATTGACGGAGGATTCTTATTACATCGAGTGGTGTGGGATAGCGAGGAAACATTTAACGTTATCTTAGATAAATACGTTCAATATGTACGTCGACATTTTGGTTCCAGAGTTACTGTCGTATTTGACGGATATGATGATTATACGAGAAATATTAAAGCAGCAGAGCAACGCCGTCGAAATGCTGCTTCATCAACTTCTTCTGATATTATATTCGATGAATCAATGACAGTTCCTACCAGTCAACAGAAATTCTTTGCAAATAATCACAATAAATCTAGGTTTATTTCGATGTTGAAAGCAAAATTTACTGCTGAGAATATATCCGTTGAACAAGCTAATGATGATGCTGATGTATTGATTATTGAAACAGCGATAAAGAAATTCAGTGTGACAAATACAACTGTTGTTGTTGGTGAGGATGTTGATTTACTCGTCTTGCTTACTGCTCGAACTCCAACTGAAAAAAATATTTATTTTTTTAAACCCGGAAAAGCCCAAAATCAATCGGAAATATATTCATCAAACAGTTTATCCAATTTTCCTAAATGTCAAAATCATGTATTGTTTCTACACGCAATAACTGGCTGCGATACGACATCTGCTTTTTACAGGAGAGGAAAAACAACAGTTTTCAAAATGTTTGAAAAAAAAGATTTACTACAATGTGCTGAAGTTTTTAAAAATAGTAATTCAACTCAACAACATGTTATCACCAACGGAGTTCAATTTCTTCTTGCTATGTACGGAGCCCCCAAAAAAACCACTTGCTTAGATAAGTTGCGATACACATCTTTCGTGAAAAATACGCGTAATAAAAAACAAGTCAACTTAGCTTCTCTTCCTCCAACCTCAGTAGCTGCTCATCAACATCTGTTTCGGGTATATTACCAAGTTCAAGTGTGGCTTGGTAATCAGCTGGACCCTAAAGACTGGGGTTGGAAGTTGATCGACAATACACTAGAGCCAGTTCAAACTTTACTTCCACCAGCACCTGAGAAACTTCTCAACACAATATTTTGCAACTGCAAGAAAGGGTGTAGTGCAAAATGTGGTTGCAGAAAAGTTGGACTGTTTTGTTCCCTGGCATGCACACACTGTCAAGGCCGATCATGCTCGAATGTTGAGTCACCAACTCTTGAAGATTCGTTTGATACCGATCAGGAATCGCTATTGGGGCAGTTTACGTGTGAAATAGAACAAGAAGAAGAAGAAGAACAAGAGGATGAACAGGAAGAAGAAGGAGAAGAAGATCAAGAAGAAGAAGAAACAGAAATCTTGGACAGTTATGAATCAGACGACTAACTTTTTATTTTAAGTATTTTATTTAATTACACCGCCGTTGTTTTTGCCCACTATAATATATAATATTATTTTGCAATAGTTTTAAAACATATAAAATCTCAGCAGACCCGTGGAATAGGCCTACTGGGGAAACCACGTTAAAAAAAACGCGCTTTGTACACTACCTCATAGGTGGCGTGGAAACGTGTGCAAAATAGAGGGATTACGACTGATCCAACTTTTCGGAACGTTATATCTCCAAAATGGTGGCTTTTAGGAAAAAAATTATTGATATATTTTTTGTAGAGAATTTTGTGATCTACAATTTTGTACTGGGGTAATTTTGCGAAAAAACTCACCGTTTCGCTAAAAATCGCAAAAAACTCATTTTTTTGACCTTTGACCCCGTGCCAAATTTTTAGCACACCTCGGAACGATGAGGACTTTTGAGATTTTCTTTATAATGATGTTTTGAACAACTATGCCAATATTCAGCTTTATGGGAATTTATGTAAACTTGAATGTGTAAATAGACCGGACTAAGCATTTTTGAAGACCTATCTATAGATATGCTACACGTATGGTTTTGATGAAAAAAAAAATTGAGTTTCAGTTCTGAGTATGGGACCCCCAAAATTTACTGCTTTTTTTCTAGTTTTACATAAGAATTTTAATGCGGTTCACAGAATACATCTAGTTACCAAGTTTCAATATCATAGGCCTTATAGTTTCGGAGAAAAGTGACTGTGACACACGGACGGACAGACAGACGGACAGACAGACAGACGGACAGACAGACAGACAGACATGACGAATCTATAAGGGTTCCGTTTTTGCCATTTGGCTACGAAACCTTAAAAATGTGAAAGTTTATGAGTGTGGATGTTCGTAACTCTTTCACGCTCTAACGGCTTAACGGATCTGGTTGAAATTTACTACAGGGGTAGATTTTAGTATCAGCTAGTTTTAACCATTTAACTATAGTCCAATCCTGCCCGATCTGGCAATAATGTAAACATGTCATGTTTTGAAAATCTTTGTCTAAGACAGATGAGTAGAAAAATATAGTATGACAAATCATTGAATTTTTTACCATCCTGAGTAGGTATTTTAAATGAAAATGAACTATCGCAAAGAAGTTATTTGGTATCGAAATGATTGTAAGAATACTGTATGACTCCTGGATACTGGAATGTAATCAGGGTAAATATTCAATTGCAAGTAACTATGGATACATAGGATCAAATCTGTTTGTTTACATTTTTGCGCAAAGCTATTGAAATACAGTATACCTAGGTGTGTGTCGTGGGCGGCATACACGTGTAACAAAGGCAATACTGGCAGCAAACTGGCCAGCAACCGCCACCAACAGCTCTCGCTGAGAATGAGACGTCCTCGCAGTAGGTATAACATTATTTCTGATGCGCTTTCCTCCACCTGTTACATAACAATATTATGGATAATTAAAAATGTATTCAAAACTGGCAGTGCCACGAATTGCTCCTTTTTACATAAAAAAAACTGTATTAGATTCTAAAATGAATTTTGGGAGGGACCGTACTGGTTTTTCTTGGGGTGTTCTTTTCAGTCTGTAGCATTTCCGAACCTCCAGAAGAGTCGCAAAAATTATTATGACAAACCTAAATAATTTTCTTTTTTAAATTTCAAGGGCAATACATTTTTATTTTATGTTACTATCATTAATAACCGGCCAAGTGCGAGTCGGACTCCCACACGGAGGGTTCCGTACCAAAACCAACAAAAAGTCTTATTTGTTACATGGGAGCCCGCCCTTTTTCTGTTTAATTATCGTTAAGGAAAATCCTTTTCGGATGCTATGCCAGACTTCTAGCGCCTAAAAACCCTACGTAACGCCCAACAGACTACGGTTGGGAGCCCCGGGTAAGCCCTCGAAAGGATGTCCCAGTAAAGGTCCATTTTGTTTTAATTATTATTTTTTTATGAAAATACACTGCTCGATATTCTGTGAGTATTTCAAGCGTCTACTGGTTGCCCTCATTATCTATTAACACAGAGCAACGCGCGCCTTAGACAGTTCGCGTTGCTCTATAGTTTTATACAACGCGCGTCTTTAGACAGTTCGCGTTGCTCTATAGTGTTATACAACGCGCGTCTTTAGACAGTTCGCGTTGCTCTATAGTGTTATACAACGCCTGTCTTTAGACAGTTCGCGTTGCTCTATAGTGTTAACTATCCTTGTTTAGATCCTCTGCGGTAGGTACAGTATATATTTCAAAAAGAGTTTGTGAACTCTATGTTTAATTTCTTTTTCAGAATATTGATGACATTTGAATGATGACATTATAAACACGATATCTACGTCTACAACATAAATTGTGTGTTTGTACGTAAATTGTTTATACTGGAGAAAAATCTAAGATATGGACTATTTGTTTACTATTTCCTATGAAATAGCTATCTTTGAAATATTACACCTACCTAAAGTAATCTGCTGAAAGCATTGTTCACTTTTTAAAGAAAAAATATTTACGATGAAAGTCGAAAAATAAGTTAGTATGTGACCCGTATAATGTTCAATCATGGCGACACGAAATTAATTTCATTGAGCAACATTTGATTGTGCTATACCTCCTAAAGTATTCATTTAATTTGCATGGTGTAAAGGGAATGAATGATCTTGATGAAATGTTCAAATTAACTAACGTATTTAAATTGAGAAGGATACCTTATTACCGAATATATAAGACAAAATCGTGAAAAAACACGTTTATTGTATGGAAGCCCCCCTTTAATATTGTTATGTTTTTGTTTTTAGTATCTGTTGTTATAGCGGCAACAAAAACACATAATCTGTGAAAATTTCAACTCTCTAGCTATCACCGTTCATGAGATACAGCCTCGAGACGGACAGACAGACAGACAGACAGACAGACAGACAGACAGACGGACAGCGAAGTCTCATGAATAGGGTCCCGTTCTTTACCCTTTGGGTACGGAACCCTAAAAACGACAAAGCCCTAAAATTAATTAAAGGGTTTTCATTCATCTATCAACGCCTAGCAAAACCCTTATATACAGCTAGAAACTTGAAATTTTTAGAGGAAACTACCCTTTAAATGTAGCCCAGCCAGCCCGCCTTCGAACGGTCACCTATTTTCTTAAGTATATTTATTCTACTGCATTTTGTACGTAACAAAATAAATAAAAGGAGAAGTTATTTTTATTACTCTAAACTGCTTACCTCCTTCACCTTAGAAGACAAGCCATGACAGCAAATTTCAGTCAAAATTCCAACGTCACACAATAGCGTGAGACAACCTTCATTCTCAGAGAGATACTCATCATCACCTACTAATATAGACTTCACCATATCGCCCAATAACTTATAGAAGGTAGCCTGCACCCACTGTACGTTATGAGCCATTAAGCTAAGCACTATACTACGAGCTTCAGACCAATCGTTTTCATTCAACTGCATATCTTTAGTCTTTTTCAGAAGAATATCAGAGATCTCGTATAAAAATTCTTCATTCTGAAGTAAGTCGAGTACAGGCAACGATTTCTTGATACAAGTGAAAATCGTTTTCGAATTATGAGATTTTTTATTTTTCATGAATTTAATAGCCTCGTCCATGCTAGCGAATAGTTTCTTCAGTTCTCTGTACTTGCTTCTGTATTCTTGATTCACAACTGTTCGTGTATTCTGAAAGAAAATTCTATAAATAAATTCACTGGAATTCTCACCAGTTACTTAAAAATTACTAGCGGATGGTCACACGGTTCCCGCATAGTTGCCAATCACGAGGGAATACGAAGCCTAAATGTTACTTCCTAAATGAAACTTTATATTGAAGAAAAATTTAAAAAAAATCGTTTGAGTAGTTTCGGAGATATTTAAACAAGCAAACAATCAAATCTTACCTCTTACGACATAAGAGAGAGAGAGAGAGAGAGAGAGAGAGAGAGAGAGAGAGAGAGAGAGAGAGAGAGAGAGGGACCAGCGCATGGAACTACGTAATGGAACTACTGGGATACGGCGAATAACGCTGAGGGATTTTCTGTGGTTTGTAAACAGTTTTTACAATGAATTGTACAAAAAGAGGTCACCTACCTCCAAAATCGCATCAATATTTTTACTCAGCTCTGGGTAGAACAGTTGGACAGCAGGATCTAGTTGAGCAACTTGCATGGCTGTAATCAATGAGGTTGGCGGTAATGCCGAATCCCGAGCCCAATTCAACAGTTTCTGTGCAGATATCAGCAATCGTAACCACGCCACGCGGTGATGAGACCTTTCTGGATCTTCGTAGAATGACTTTCTGTACATAAAAGTATTTTTTTAGGGAAAAATATCCAGGGTTGTCATGAGTAGATTTAAACGAAATATTTGAATTTATAGGGAAGTAATAAGGTAAGATGTTTGAAAACAAACACACACACAAGCACACTGCTACAAACGAAAGTTATGGTCATCTGAAAATTAAAACTCTCACTCACTAAATCGCTCGCTCATTCGATTAAAAATGTAACTTACCTGTACTTGACCAAGACATCGCCCAATAATCTCATCACCATGCAGCTCTTGTGAGATATATCTCTGTAGATTTTAGCTGAATGATCCATATTCCAGAAGCTAGGGTTGATACAGTCCAGTAGTAATGCAATAAGACTATCCACTAATCTTAAACATGTATTTAGCTCTTTCTGCAAAAAAAAACCACACATATAGATTATTTACTATCATAAACTGTACTATGATAAAATCGTAATGGTCTCATTGATCAATTGGAAACAAACGACAATTATTGAAATAAAGACAATAAGGCTGACGACGATTTCATCCCACTTTTTAAACTGGAACACTAACCGACTTACATCCTACTTACTACTGATATTATAAGTCTGAAAGTTCGTGAAGATATTTTTTACTCAATATAGCGCTAACGGCTGAACGGATTAAGTTGAAATCCCTCCGGCCGCCATGGCAACTGAGTTTAGCAACCAGTTGCTAAATTTGGTACAGGAATAGATTATAAACTGGACTAGTTTTCATTCCGAGAATGTTCCTACGGGAAGCGGGAACGGGCATATAAACTGGACTAGTATTCATTCCGAGATATGTATATAATGAAGCGCTCGTGGCCCCGCGGACTCAGTGTTCTGTAAACGATCACTGCAGTAAGCAACATTTACTATGGCCGGATATGGATGGGTGACCACCACGTGGACCACTTTGTGACATTTATTTACGAGCGTTTCCGTGCTTCGGAAGGCACGATAAGCCGTTGGTCCCGGTTGTCAGTAAAATGACAGTCGTTAAGCCAAGTTGAAGGCCTCACGGGCGGCTTGAAAAATTTCAACTGTGGGTCGTCACAACCTGCGCCCGGGTCGGCAGCGCGTGTGTAGCGCCTCTGGTGTTGCAAACGTCTATAGGCTACGGTTACCAACCTTCCGGTGGGCCGTAAGCTTGTCTGCCACCTAAGTAGTATAAAAAAAAAATGCTCCTACGAGAAGCGGGAACGGGTACTGAATTTAACGCGGGCGAAGCGCCATCTATTGCTAAATAAAAGTCAGTGCCCTTAACGTGATAGCACACCACTGCATGTACGGTTACTAAGACGATAATAAAATAGTCTCTCAGTGCGTTATAAAAGACTTACCATATCCAGCAACTCAGTCTTATCAACAGGGTCGACTAAAACTACACTTCTGGCCAATATAGACAGCACTGCGTGAAGAGTATCTAAAGCGAACACTGGGCCAGGCAACTGTTTAAGCGGCACAAAGTCTTCCTCTTCTTGGGGTGTACTGCTTTCACCAGCTATTTCCTGTAGTTCTAAATTTACACCTTCGTCTAGTTCTACAAAATCGTCTGATTCCTGAAAATTTTAAGTAGGTATATAGCACTTTGAAATATAGTATTGAAAGTTAACATGCTAGCGTAAACCTAACTTTACGCTAGCCTGTTACTGGGAAACAAAAAGGCTGGGAAATGTCCGTAAATATTACAGGACCAACCGTTTAGAGCACTGTGATCCGTTATAGGAAGCGCTCGTGGCCCCGCGGACTCAGTGTTCTGTAAACGATCACTGCAGTAAGCAACTTTCACTATGGCCGGTCCATGGATGGGTGATCACTTTGTGACATTTATTAGAGCGTTTCCGTGCTTCGGAAGGCACGTTAAGCCGTTGGTCCCGGTTGCCAGTAAAATGGCAGTCGTTAAGCTAAGTTGAAGGCTTTATTTCAACAGCAGGCAGTCACAACCTGCGCCTGTCCATTTAAACACGGCAATACGGCTCACCACCTATTACGTGGGACAAATTATACAAAGGTGAAATGTGGGCATATTATATGCCTCTGCCTACCCCTTCGGGGATAAAAGCGTGACCATATGTATGTATGTATGTCTGACGCTTTGCCAGTGATCCTATAATTAACGCTACATTTGAATAGAGTTAGGTGTATGGTACCAAAAATCTTCTGATCGCAGCTTCCAGGTTTTAAAAAAGCTGTTCTCCCGATAACTAAAATAGACCCTTCAGGGTCAAAATTATGGATAAATAACTCACCTTATTAGACTCATGTACCAGATGTATAGAGGACAACTGCGCAATTCTCGTGCGCAAGGCTCGCGTTATGTACAACAGCACAAGGAGAGCTTCTATAGGGCGCTTGCCATGATTTCCGTCAGCTATCGCCGTTAGACTCTGAAATTGCAAATGTTTTTTGTTCATTATAGTTTTTGAGTCCAGTAAAATAATCAATTAATTTTCTTGATGTTTCCGGTTTTGTAGCAATAGCCGTAATAAAATATTCGAAACGTGTGACGTAAAAATATTCTTTGTTTATTCATTAAATTGCTCTTATCAAAACACTAACTAACGACGTGTTTTACAAATAGAGCAAGCCCCTAAAATGCAAAAGAATGAGTGACTGAACTAAAAAATTCACTTACTTTTATTATTTGAGGGCGATTAAGAAAGATTTCTGGAGGAAAATCGCGTAGAAACACATCACGTATAAACCGGCAACATCTTCTTGTTGACTTTAATAATCTCAAGGCATCTTCTACAAGACACAACGTCTTCCTGTCAGACAGGCGTAGTTCTATCCACGGAAACAACAGTAACCGAATACTGTTTGAAATGTCGATGCTATAAAAAGATTCAAAAATTATTTCCATTCCTTGGTTTTCCTTGCAAGCGGAAACTGCATTCAAAATCACACCACTTTGGACCTCATGCATCACGAATTATATTTAGGGTGGGGAGCCTCTTGTTTTGCAGACAGAAATTACAGAGATTTTCGTTTCCCAGGAAATGTTGCCTTCGTGGTTATTTTTTTTTTAATCACCCAGAAATTAGAAGTCCCACGGAGCTGAGCTCTGTCGAATTATCTTAGCGCAAGAGGACGTCACGCGGTTTCGCCCGCGTAGCTCCCGTTCCGGTCGGAGTACGGGAATAAAATATAGTCTATGTTCACCGCGAAGAGTGTAGCTTTCCAACAGTGAAAGAATTTTTCAAATCGGTTCGGTAGTTTCGGAGCCTATTCGATGAAAACAAACAATCAAATCTTTTCTCTTTATATTTTATAATTATATTAAATTATAATAACAATACAATGATTTGATTTGTTATTCTATGATATGATTATTCTAACATCAAACTTTATGTGAAAAGAAAATCAATGATTTAAAAATCTTCAAAGCAAGTAGGTTTTCTGACTATGACTATGGACGGCGAGGGTGTTGTTTTTAGGGTTTCGTATCCAAAGGGTAAATAAAGAACGGGACTCTATTCACGAGACTTTGCCGTCCGTCTGTCTTACTGTCCGTCACGAGGCTGTATCTCAGGAACCGTGATAGCTAGAGCTGAAATTTTCACAGATGATGTATTTCTGTTGCCGCTATAGCAACAAATACTAAAATAAGAAAAAAGGGAGGATTAAGGGGGGCTCTCATAGAACGAGCTCTCCGTGTGCGAGTCCGACTCGCACTTGCCCGGGTTTTACCCCTTCCGAATCCCATGAAAACATATTTCGCGCACAGAGGGCTCGTGCCGAAAAATGGCAAAAAATCATGCTTGTTGTGTGGTAGTCAGTAGTCACTTTTTTTCTGATTTTAGTAAGTATTTGAGTATTTGTTGTAATAGTGACATCAGAAATACATACATACATATAATCACGCCTTTATACCCGAAGGGGTAGGCAGAGGCATTGTATACGCCCACATTTCACCTTATAGTTTTATGTCCAACGTAATAGGTGGAGTGAGCCTATATCAGAAATACAACATTTAAAAAATTTAAGCTGTCTAGCTATCACAACTCATGAGATACGGCCTGGAGACAGACCTTAAAGTCTGGCAATAAGGTCCTGTTTTTACAGTAGTAAAAGCCTTTTTAGATATTAAACAACATTCGTCGCCTCGCCGTTTGACCGAAAAGAAATGACTTACAAATCCCGGGTAAGTAACCTGCTTAGTAGGGTACAGAACCCTAAAACGCAAAATAGAATAGAATAGAATAAAACTTTATTTGTACACCTCGTTAAAAACTATTTACAAAATTAAACACACAATATTGTAATAAATAATTTCTTGACAGGTTCCAGTACTGTTATTTTACTATAGAATGACAAATAAACACACAATACTTACTTCTTAGGCTTGTTATTGTTAACAAAGGATTCATTCGATTCAGAAGTTTCTCTTGGAGTTTGAATATTTGGCTCCACATTGTAGTAGCCAGAACTCGAAGCCCCTTCACCCCCTTCACTCTCAGAACTGAAATAAAATGTAATCATCATCAATACATATAATAAAATCGTAACAGGTCCTTGTCTGTACATGGAAGATAAATGAGAAAAAATATTATAGGGGGGCTTTATGAACGCAATAGAACCCAAAATAATGATTTTTAGAATTTTTGTGTTTGTCTGCATGTCTGTTTGTCTGCACGTTTGTGCACGCTAATCTCAGTAACCGCTTAACCGATTGCAATGCGGTTTTCTTTATTGTGTTAAGGTTTGCTTCGCTTAACATTTACCCCCATATTCATAATCGTTTATTAAACCTATTTTAGTTAAAACACATTTTAAGTCTATTGCTGTCTCTAACCATACTCTGTCATTGGTTAGAGACAGCAATAGACTTAAAGTGTGTTTTAACTAAAATAGGTTTAATAAACGATTATGAATATGGGGGTTAGTGTTTATTTCATATCAATCGGTTTATAAATAAAAAAGTTAAGTATATCACTTTAAAGAATCATACGTAGACTTATGAATCTAAAAATGGGTAAATCTATACTGGCGTGTTGGCTTAATCATAAAAGAGCTTAATGATTAAGGCTATTGTAAAACAATTCATGAATTGTTTAAGAATAGACTTAATCATTAAGCTCTTTTATGATTAAGCAAACAGGGCAGTTTCACACGCTGCTTACACCCTATGTGACGTAAACAAAGTTGCGGGCTCAGCTAGTTTTATGAATAAAATCAGTTAAGTATATGATTAAAGCTTTTGTCCACATTTATGAAGTTTAAAAAAAACTGTTAATATATTAATTATTTATAGATAACTAGCTGTTGCAGAGGACGGTAACGCGTAAAATCATAACCCTTCTTTTGCGCAGTCGGTTAAAAGCCTATGTCCTTCCCAGGGTCTCGAATTATCTCTAAATAGTCTAGTAAATGAATGCTCACAATGGGGGTGTGGATGGAAAAGGCGAAAGCAGAAACTTCCAGAAACTTCAGAAGAACTTCAGAAGGTCCCGTTTTTTTGGTTTTTTGCTTACTTCTCGAAAACGGTGCGTTGTACGAAATTGTGTTGTACGACATAATAAAACCAGAAAACGGGACCTTTTTTGTGCTCAGGGATCAGGACTTTTAGTATGTTTATCTCCTAACTAGTCCAAACAAAGTTCCTAAGTCAAAGTTTCTGCTTTCGACTTTTCCATCCACAAGTTATTTGTTTACTAGGCTAATACCAAATTTCATCTCAATCAGTCCAGCCGTTCAGGCGTGAAAGCGTTACAGACAGACAGAGTTACTTTCGCATTTATAATATTAGTAGGGAAGGGATATTTCAATGATTTTGTTACATTTAAATAACTTTGCTTATAACCGTAATATGGTTACCTATATTATTGGTTTCTGTAGGGCCATATCTATCAGAGTGTGGGCTAGATCTGAGAGCTCCTAGGCCATGAAGACTATACTAATTAACCAGACTCAGTTCTGTTCAAGAAGCATTATAAACTCCTTTATTTACGAGAAAATCTCTCCTTGTAAATAAACGAGTTAATAAATAATGGTTCTTGAACAGAACCTACCTACAGGATAGTATTTACTGAAGTGTGTATGGTGCCAACTGGACTGTTATAGACCACATACTATACAGGGTGAATTTTTGAAAAGGGCTTGGATGGCCAAATCCGAAACTATAAGGAATATCTAAAAATGCTCAAAGGAGTTACGAGCCCGATTTTGATAAAACTTAAAACCTCATCATTGGATTTTTGAAAAACCAATAATCCTAGCCGGGAATCGAGCCCATTGATTTCGAAAAAAAAACACACCCTTTATTATTACACCATACGATAGTGTCGCTGATAAGGATCAAATTCTGCGAAGAAATGATATACGGCAAATTTAAGGAAAGTTTGGAATTTTAATAGAATTCATATTTCATTCATTCATATTCAACAAAATTTTGAATCATAATTTGTTTCGTTCGAAATCCCAGAATAGATCGTAACTATTCCGTGTTTTAAATCATGCTCCGAATGATTCTTTGGAGAATATTCTAAATGGAATTAATAATATTGAATGCAGTACGATCCTTAAGGTTTCGAATCCAGCTATTTATTGAAAACAACAGACTACATTTTGAACAATTAAACAGTTAACGTAAGGGAAATAAATTGTATTTTGTTAAAGATGAGCACTTTCCTTTAGTTTGCCGTATGTCATTACTTCCCAGAATAAGATCCTAAATAGCAACACTATCGTATGGTGCTATAATATAGGGTGTGTTTTTTTTTCAAAATCAATGGGTTCGATTCCCAGCCAGGATTATTGATTTTTCAAAAATCTAATGATGAGGTTTTAAGTTTCATCAAAATCGGGCTCGTGACTCCTTTGAGCATATTTCGCTATTCCTTATAGTTTAGGTTTTGGCCATCCAATCCCTTTTGAAAAATTCACCCTGTATATTCATAAGGGTTGAAGTGCTCTGTATAGTTCAGTACTACTTACCACCTCTATCTATAATAAGGTACTGTCTCTCAATGTAGTACCCTATTTGTATAATTACTAGCAAATAAATTTATGAAATTGTCTTCATGAATCTAAATTCTAATGTATTACATTAAAATTCACATTTAAAAATTTTCAAAATCTGTTGACAAACTGCAGTGATATCAGCAAACATAAAAATAAACAACTAAAGAAGGCTCCTTCTAAAATCTGCGAAACTGATGTGAACTTGTTCAAATAATCACTTACCTTGTGGTGTCAGGTAAAGTAAGTCTGGGTACGGCCACATTGCATTCAGATTCAACTGTGTTTATAAATCTGAGTGTCTCGACTATATCATTATAAATCTCTAATGCATCTGTAGCAATCTTATGCTTCACTTTGTCCAACTTTGATAATATTGTTGGAATACCAAACTCTCTAGCAATGTATGTACCAGCTTTAGTCTGAAAACAATTTTCCAAATTATTATTCTACTAGCTGACCCGCGCAACTTTGTTTGCGTGACAAATCTAGAACCGCTCGACCGATTTTGTGCAAACTTCACATAAACCATCTACTAAATAGTTCGAACAAAGCCTAAACATTTGGTTTGGATAGGTGAGCCCGATCTCGAGTTATAAAATTACAACGAAAAGTGGCATTGATTTTTATATATATAGATTAGTTCTAAGTGTCTTCTATACTAATATTATAAAGAGGAAAGATTTGATTATTTGATTGTTTGTTTGCATCAAATAGACTCTGAAACTACTGGAACGATTTGAAGAATTCTTTCACTGTTGGGAAGCTACACTTTTTGCTGTGGACATAGGCTAAATTTTATTCCCGTACTCCCAAGGGAACAGGATAATGCAGGTGAAACTGCGTGACATCCACTAGTTTTGAATAAAAGCTTCCAACTAGCTACAGTATGCTCCTTATGTCTGTGAAAATTTCCACCATCTAGCTACCATGGTTCATGAGATACAGCCTGGTTTCTGAGTCAGATAGACAGACAGCAGAGTCTCAGTTATAGGGTCCCGATTTTACCCTTTGGGTATGGGAATCCTAAAAACCATAATGGAAGAAGACTTTTTTATGTTTATTACTTCTGACTCTTCTGAAGCACTTGACGCTTCCGCACATACTCAGTGTTTTTTTATACTACTTAGGTGGCAGACAAGCTTACGGCCCACCGGAAGGTTGGTAACCGTAGCCTATAGACGTTTGCAACACCAGAGGCGCTACACACGCGCTGCCGACCCGGGTGCAGGCTCTGACGACCCACAGTTGAAATTTTTCAAGCCGCCCGTAAGGCCTTCAACTTGGCTTAACGACTGTCATTTTACTGACAACCGGGACCAACGGCTTATCGTAGCTGCAGCACTGCAGTAAGCAAGCTTAGCTCAGCTGGATGACCACTTCGTTATATTACTATTTGTGTGTTCCTGTGCTCTGGCATGAATGCCAATGAAGATATGTTAATGTTGGTCCCGGTTGCCAGTAAAATGGCAGCTACCAAGCCAAGCCTTAGGGGCGGCTTTAAAAATGTCAACAGCGGGCTGTCACAACCTGCACCTGTCCATTTTAACACAGCAATATGGCTCATCACGTCACCTATTTCGTGGGGTGTAATATTGTGAAATGATGGTGTCTAGTAAGCCTCTGATTACCTCTTCGAGGTAAGGCGTGACCATTTCTGTATGTAAAATATATGATCTATGTAGTTAATTATTTTTTACATCAGACTTGATCCTTCTTAATGATCTCTCCATAGTCAGAAAGTACAAAAAGTATACAAAACTCACTTTAAATGCCGTTAGTAGCAATCGAAGTGCCTCATTTTGTAATGACGGTTGAGGAGTCTCAAACCAAGCTATAAGAGCTTCGATTAATTCCCTAGTCCCGGATAACTCGTCTTCTAACTCCCAACCTAAGTTTAACTTCGCCGTCAACAATTGAAGCGACCGCTCACGAATCTCAGCCAAAGGATGACCTAAAACAATCACAATTATTTTCAAGACTGAATGGAAATTCGCATCGAATAAAAGCTAAAAGATAACGTACCTAGTTTTTTGATATAAACAGCAATCATCTCAGTATTTAATAAAAATCTTAACAATCATACATAATAATTTCTTATAAAGTTTGTTTACAAAACAAACGGTAAGTCGGTCGGCTGTCGGCTCATTCGATTTTTTTTTATAAAGGGGTCCTGAAACGATCAATTAACAATTGTCATGCACGTTAAAGGGGTCCCGACATGATCAACAATTGCAAGGCATGATCGTGTCTGGACCCTATAAATATCATGTGTACATATATACATCGATCACTGATCTGTAATATTACCACTGGATTGGCTGTCTCATACAAATGACAGCGAATTATTTGTGCCGATTTGAAACGCCTCTAGAGTTGGTTCAATGAACTAAATCTGACGTATCATGCAAATGACTTCCCGTATCGCGCCAGGAATTACGAATTATTTTGTAATTTAAGGACTTTTGTGCAGTTTAGTGAGGATTTGTGTGGTTACAAAAAAGCAATAGACATGGTGAAATGTGTGTTTTGCAAAATTAGCTTCAAAAAAGGGAGCAACATTAGATTTCTCAGGTAAGTTGAATTTTTGTAATTTTTATCATTAAATCAGCCTGACCTACATGTAAAATGCTTGATTATTTACAAAATATGTATAAAAATAATATATAGGTGAGATTAAATTATTTTTAAGCACAAAAATAGGATTTTAATTTCGTTTAGTGATGTCCATGTTGTCGTATCGATAAAGTTGATAATGGTCTGATGTGATCGAAAACTTTTCTTTATAAGAAATATGTCTAATAAAGGTATCATTTTATTTTACATTACATATGGTCACGCCTTCAGCCCCGAAAGGGTAGGCAGAGGCATACTATATGCCCACATTTCACCATTTTAGAATTTGTCCCACGTAACAATTGGTGAGCCGTATTGAGATGAACAGGCGCAGGTTGTGACTGCCCGCTGTTGAAATTTTTCAAGCCGCCCAAAAAGGCCTTCAACAAGGCTTAACGACTGCCATTTTACTGACAACCGGGACCAACTGATTAACGTGCCTTCCGAAGAACGGAAACGCTCAAATAAATGTGTCAAAGTGGTCACCAGAATGGTCACCCATCCCAGGACTGGCCATAGTGAAAGCTGCTTACTGCAGTGATTATTTACAGAACACTGAGTCCGCTTCAATATATAATAATGATATCAACCAAACAAAATCTTATTAGTAACATTTATTTAACTTATTTTCTGACATTAACTTGTGTGGGTAATACTTACAACATAATGTTTTTTACTCTATTGATGTATGTTTATTTTATTGCAGATTTCCAACTGATCCAAAAATCAGAAGTGCATGGCTTGGCAACATGGGAGCCCATAACTGGACTCCAAATTCAAGCTATCGTCTGTGTTCTAATCATTTTGATGTTAAATGTTATTATAAGCATTACACAAGAACTTCCCGGTTAATAAATAGTATACCGTCCGCTAGTGTACCATAGTTTTACAATAAAGTGTAAAATAAATAAATGATTTATAAAATCACGTTTATTTGTATTTTTTTCTACACATAACTCCCTTTCTATTTCTATGGCGCATGATATATATACGCTCACTTTGTGGTGAAATGGACAATGACAAGTGCATCAAATTAACTGAAGTATATGAAAGCCACAGACACTTATGGGATCCACGTTCACCGCACAATGATCTTTGTCTGTCTGCCTTTTATTATTTTTGTAGGGATTCATTATTACTAAAGCTGCAGCAAATTGGCATACGTCACCCATGGTAGCTAGTAAGAAACTATAGAAATTCGTTGCTCAGCTTGAGGCACGCTGCCGAGTTGCTGATTAATTTGGCCCAAGTGGAGATACTGTAATTTCCCCAGCACGCGGCACGCTCAGATTGAGGCAGCTCGCCCCGCGGCTGCTCAATTGGAGATGCGCCTTAATACCTCTCTCAATCTCTTCAACAAAAGTAATATTTTCCTGTCACGAGTATGCCAAGTTGCAGGTAAATATTATTTCATTTCGGTAGGTATACTAGACACCAACTTAAACCACCCTTATTAAGAGCAATATTCATTAAAGCGTCGATAGCTTAGTGGTTAAGAAGACTGACTGTCGATCGCAATCGAGAAGACCCGGGTTCGAATCCTGACACAAGCAATTTAGCTTACTTGGAGAAGTTAAAGGGAATATTCGTAATTTCGGTTGGTAATATTCTTATATTGAACAAATTATAAACAAAATTAATTTTAAAATAAATATACTAAAAATGTTTTCATTTCAAATTAAATCTATCGATACGCGTCAGTTCAAGAAAGTTTGACACATCACTAATTTTAGTTCTCTGAACCAGCGCTGCTGATTTCAGCGCCACAATGGCGAGAATTAAGAAGGCGTATCTTTAGTTTGACAGCCACCTATCCAGTGTGGTATTATTACAGATCAGTGACATCGATGCACACACACATGCGAAGAAATCACGCACATTGAAGCAACTTCCAATCATATTTTAACGTGCATGACAATTATTGACAATTGATCGTGTTGGGACCCCTTTATATAATGACTCAACTTGTTTTTTTTTTTGTTCATTATTCGTTCATTATAAAACCAAATATTTTTGAATAGTGTTACATGAAACTAATATTTTAATTTATAAAATGGAATTTTAAGCGCCTGCAATTATGAGAAAAAATATTTTTATTTTGAGATATTTTAGGCTGAATACTAACAAAACTTTTGATGCCTGTGCCTAGTAAAAACAAAATAATGAGTTAGGCTTATGTCACGCGTGACAAACGGTTGACAGTTCTGTTTGCTTTTTGCAAACTATTTTATTTTTTGTTTACTTTTGTATGATATTGATAAGAGGGATGAGGGTGAGATTACTGCAAATATAAAAAGAAATTGATTTATTACGTCATGTTCAGACAAAAAGCGTTACCTGCTATTGATTTATGAATAGAGTGCAATATTTAAAACTAAGTAACGAGATTGTTCACATGTAGTGTTTTGAAACTATGAGACTTAAACTGTATCATTGTCAGAGAAAGCCTCAGAGAAAGCCGTTGGTGCAATAAAATTGTAATATTCCGACTGGTTGCCACATGTCATAGATTCGCCCCTGCGTCGAATACTGTTCTCTGACCTTTGGGATGACTCCTCGAGGTACTTACTAGACGCGCTTGACGCTATGCAGAATCCGAATAATTTGTTGTCTAGGTAACGGGAGGTCTCGAGCCGTTAGCGCAGCGAAGAACCGTAGCGTTCTTGACTGCCTTCTACCGAATGTATTACGGCCAGTGTTTCAGAAGAGCTCTTCTACCTTATCCTACCCTCTCTATACCGATCCCGAAAATGCGTGCCGGGCAGAGGTGCCACTCATACCTACCTAGAGGAGAGAATCTTAACTGAGTGTTTCAAAAGATCATTCCTTTGTCGAACTATAAAAACCTGCAACAACCTGCTCGCACACGTGTTTCCCTCAATTTACAACCCTGGGTTCTTCAAGAGGAGCGTGAAGCTGCACATCACAGGGTCGCCTACTTGAGGACCACTGTCAGAAGTCTTACAGACTGTGAGAGTGGGCCCCAATCGCTAGTGCGCCACGGCTAATGTGCCACGGCTTTCTATCAGTGGTGCTGTCAATATGGCGAGCTTAATATTAATAAAATCATGTGTAATAGTATACCTAGATTGATGGTAAGTCTACTATAATGAAATAAATTGTTTGAGGTTAATATATTATTTATTCATCACCTTCATTCTCAATATCTTCTCTTATTAAAATGTTGTCTAAAAAATGTGCAGGTGGAGAAATGTCGTTTTGATACCGAGCCTATACAAGATACCAGACAATAGTCATCACATGAGCACAGCTTCCAACAGTCCTGTTCCCTTTCAAGCCAGTGCAGTAATATCCACAAATCCTGTCTTTCCTCTGGTCACTGGTAAAGTAAATATTGTATTAGTAACTTTTTTTCTTGATAAATCTAACATTACAACAATATGTGACGACTGAATTGTTCTGTGAACCCATATTCATCTAATAACTCCCAATTGTACACACTGGCATGTTCCTTACAAACCCTAGCATTCAGTGTTATGTACAATTTATAATCCATAAGTATGTGTTTTCAAAGATATAAAGGTATTCTTAACCACCCTTGATTTACACAATCAGAAACAATTCGGTGTTCTGTTGTAGCCATTTCATTAAAAGCGGCATTGATAGGATCTTACCAAATATGGTTAGGCAGAGGGGAGAACATTGTGAACGGTGAAAGGAGAGCGCTGATGCATCTTAAGGGCACCCTGAATCTAACGAAATGGGCCGCAAGTCCCAGACACCCTCACAGTGTTTCCCTCTGGCTGTACCACAATAGAGACCCAGTGTCCGAAGGGTGAATTCATGGAATGCTGAGATTTTCTCTCAATGTGTTGATTGTTGTTTGATGTATTAGGCGTTTGGTTATAACCATTTAATTCAATTAATGTATGCCACTATGTTGAACATTTGGAACAACAAAATCTGAGCTAGGAACACTTACAGGTTCAACAATAGAGTTAGACCCATTTTAAAAATCAACATTATCTTGAATGTGGACTTGGACATCTCTCAGTGGTTCCATCACTTTTTGAACATTAGAACAAGCTCTTTCCCAGCAGGCACCACGGGCAGGCTAATATTGGTCACAATATAGAGCATATGCAGGCATCTGAAATAAAAGTTATATTAATAAAAATAAATGAAACTCATATTTAATATTAGATAAATGATTAATAAACATGTTGTCAGTAAAATAATAATTGTTAAGTCAAAATGGCAGTCGTTAAGCCAAGTTGAAGGCTTTCTTTCAACAGCAGGCAGTCACAACCTGCGCCTGTCCATTTAAACACGGCAATACGGCTCACCACCTATTACGTGGGACAAATTATACAAAGGTGAAATGTGGGCATATAATATGCCTCTGCCTACCCCTTCGGGGATAAAGGCGTGACCATATGTATGTATGTAAGTTTGCCTTACGGGCTGCTATTACGTGGAACATAAATCTATAAGGTGAAATGTGGGTATATACCATGCCTGTGCCTACCCCATTGAAGATAAAGGCGTGACTATATCTTTGTATGAAAGTAATAAATATAAAATTACCTGATGAGGTTTGATGATGGTGGCAATGTAATTTCTCTCAAGATGGCCATCAAGTAAAGAAGAGAATGCCGGCCGGTCTGTCTTAGAACAGACATGTCACAACACACACACTGATTGATGATCAAGTTTTTCATTAATACTATTACCTTTATTTCTGTTACTGAGTTCTATCAGTAGTAAGTTAATACATTCTTGACAGATGATAATCAGATTGGAGTTAGAATTCTGTATAGCGATTACTGCAGTTTCTTTTTAAGTGTTGCCTTTTCCCTGAAAGAGTGACAGAGGTATAATGTACTTACACCAAATATTTCATTGGTTATGTTAAGTCTCATGTAAGAGGGGGTGAGCCTTACTTCAGGTAGGTATTACTATTGTGAATTAAATTATTATTATAAATGCGAAAAAAATACCGACATCAACGTGGGCAGAGCCCCGGGCCTCAGCTAATTCTATTGTACTAATATTATAAATGTGTAAGTTTGTGAAGATGTTTGGATGTTTGTTACTCAATCACACTCTAACGGCTGAATGGATTTCGCTGAGATTTAGTACAGGGATAGAGCATAGTCCGGAATAACACATAGGCTTTCCTATAAGTTTCCACGGGAAGCAGAAACGGGAACAATACTCTACGCGGGCGTCAGCTAGTTTATTATTTTATTTCCCTTCCTAAGTAATCAACTCTTTTAGTATTGAGATAAACTCCGGACTCGTACTAATAGCTTCGTTGGTACTGAAACTGTTGCCTGGTATATGATTAATACAAGTAAGAATATAAAATACTTAACAAAGTAAACAAAGTAATAATATACTTACTGTCAGTGTTTTAAAATCGAAATTCCAAGTCCGAATCGCTGGTGGAAACAAATAACAGTTGTAATTGCCAACTGCCAAGTTGTATGAGTTATTTAAGTTTGAGTCCAAATACTATTAAATTCAAATGAGTGCAGTCAAAGAATCCGCGTTACTAACAAACGAACCAAAGAGAATACAATACTACGTAAGAAACGAACCAGAAATACCAAAGCGAAACAGCGACAGTGTGACCGAATTTAATTTTAAGAAAATACCTTAGCTCCTTAAAAATATACTGAAATAAACCAAATTGCACAGGGAAAATATACCGATTTTCAAAATGAATTTTATTCTTTAATTACTACCTTATTTTTATGAAAGAAGAACTTAGAATTGACATTTACGAGTAACATTCTATTTAAAGGATTGAATTTAACGTTCTTCACCTTCATCACGCTTCATAAAAAAATAATTTACCGAATATTATTGCAATACACAATGAAAAAAATCATTGCGATGTGGAATTAGGTTTTCTTTTCAGGTCCTTAGCGAGCTCCGGGGGAACATCCCATCTTGCTCCTCCGAGGAGAGCCGCCGAACGGTTCCCGATGGGAAATTCTTTGGTTTTCGGCCGGCTATAGGGAGGAGGAATACCGCCGGGTTTAATGGGTAGGACGGCCCCTTTTCGGGACCGGGAGCCCCACACCCAGCTGTCCCCGCGGGCTGGAATGACGGTCCCAACCGCATTCCCCACGTCAGCAAATCAAAAATGCTGAATATTTTTAAGGTTCGATACCCAATGGTTCAAAACGGAACCCTATCTGAGATTTCGCCGTCTGTCTCCAGGCTGTACTGTATATCATGAAATGTGAGCAGGTGGATAAACCTTTTCACAGGTCATGTATTTTTATGTTGCTGCCATATGAAAATAATAGGGAGGCTTTCATACATGTCATCAAATGTGATATATCTTTACATTTTTTGTTGGACAGAATTCTCCATGCGCGAGTCCGACTCGCACTTGGCCGGTTTTTTTTATGTTTATCGTAACTGCACACCTCGTATAACAATAATTAAAAGTACCTGTACTTAGGTACTTTTTCAAGTATATAATAGGTATTTAATTAGTATGTACTTATCTATTATGTTAAACAATATGCTTTTAAAATCATTTAATAAATAATGTGAATGTGATGAGGACGTGGATTTCAACTGTCCCTGACGTAATCTAATTATTTCTTAATATTTTGGAGCACTCACAAGTTCCATCTGCCAATACCTATGAACTTTCATTCTTTTATTCAATATTTGTTCCTCTTCTATTGCGTGGTCCCCATTGATGTGACAACGGAAAATATCATTTAACCGTGGTTTCATTGGCTAATGGGACCACTGAACATAAGATTATCTATGCTCCTGAATAAAATATTATGGACAAAATCCGGGAAATCCCCAGAACGTCAATGTTCGCTGAGACATGAAGGTGTAACACTAACCTTTTATTCAAAATATACTCAAAAATACTGACTTTGCGAATATACCCATTAATATACTGATATCGAAAAAAGTCAATAAAATATACCAAAAAAGTATTAAAATACTGAAAACGGTCACACTGAACAGCGAGCAGCGAGATGCGATATTGACATAATTGACATTGACTTTATGTGACAGTTCACATTGATGACAGCCATAATTGCTATTACAAAAAAATATGTTTGTAATGCCATCCATTTAATTAAAATATCTACTAACATAAAATAACTTTTGGGTTTTCTCTTAAAGGCAGGTTTCAAAAATTATTATTTATCTAATTCGTGATTACTAATTTTGGTCACTATATATCAGTGTATTTTCAGCCATCATGGATTTTACTTCGAATAAAAAACCAACGTCCATACAAAAAGTGGACATCACCTTTGATTGCTGTCTCTTTATCACATCTGTGGTACAAATCCCAGTTGATAAAATCAACTGGAATGTGTACCACAGATGTATAAAATAAGATGTGTACCAACTCTATGTCAAGTTTGTAAGGTAAAAAGGAAGAATCAAATAGAGATTTGATAACAACACTATATTTAATAGGGTCCCGACACGATCATGCCTTGCAATTGTTGATCATGTCGGGACCCCTTTAACGTGCATGACAATTGTCAATTGATCGTGTCATGCCTTGTCAATATCATGTGTACATACACGTCGATGTACACACACATGCAAAGAAATCACGCACTCTGAAACATTTTCCATTCATAAATATCAGACTTGACTCAATATATTGACCAGTGTCGGTGTGAAGAGACTGTATGGATGTCGTCTCTTTGGTATCACAACCTATGGTTTGGTTGCTATAGTTACTCAGAACCATAGATTTAGAATGTACAAGATGAACAGTGTCAAACTGAAGACGAGACCAAAAATGAAAGATCTATGTGTGGGTTAAATAGTGTTGTTGAATGGTCACACCTATGTTATCGATAAAAGTATCCGTATAAATGGATGGAATGGAAATGAAACTTCTAAGCACACAAAGTGCTTAGAAGTTTCATCTCCAACTTCTTGTTTTGGGGAATAAATTGTTAATTTAAATGTAATCGAATATAAAAAAGTAAAAATGGGATTATATGGGGTAACTCGTAATATTAGAAATTCTGTAGTGATTTTGATTCAGTGTGTGAATGTGAAAATACACTTTTAACATGTAATTTATGGCATCGTACATTGCATTGTTGCCGTACATATATATTTTGCCAATTGAATTTGAAATTTTACTAAAAATCCAACTCTTATCGTAATACGAAACCTAGAAACTCATTTATTATTGAACCCTAGTAACAATAAAAGATATTACTCGTAGATTTTTTTAAATATATTAACCTCGCCAAATTGACGTCGCCACTGATGGAAACTAATGGAAAGCCGTGGCGCATCTAGCGAATGGGGGCCATGCTTACAGCACACAAGACTTCTGACAGTAGTCCTCAAGTTGGCGACCCTATGATGTGCCTCTTCAAGCTCCGCTTGTAGAACCCAGGATTGTAAAATGAGGGAAACACATGTGCGGGTAGGTCGTTCCAGGATTTTGTAGTTCGACAGAGGAACGATCTTTTGAAACGCTCAGTTCTGGCGAAGATTCTCTCCGCTATATATGAGTGGCACCTCTGCCCGACGTCTTGTTCGGAATCGGAAAGGAGATGGTGGGATCAGGTTGAAGAGCTCTTCAGAACATTCGCCGTGATACATTCAGTAGAAGGCAGCCAAGGACGCTATGGTTCTTTGCTGCGCTAACGGCTCGAGGCTTACCGTCATCTTAGGACAACCTATAATTGAAATCGGATAACACGTCTCTGCATAGCGCCAAGCGCGTCCAGTAAGTACCTCGCACAGTCATCCCAAAGGTGAGAACAGTATTCGACGCAGAGGCTAATCTGCGCCTTGTACAGCAAACATCCCGGTGTGGCGTGGAGTACCTTAAGTGAAGTAAAATTATAAAAATTCAACTCAAAATGGATCACAAATTTTGGAAATATTATATTAAAATAGGCACAAAACCCTAAAAAAAAGGTTAAATAACACAGTTCGAGTAAAAATCAATCATATTTATAGTAAATTAAATCCAGATAAGTTTGTTTGTAGCAATGTCACTATTATGAACTATCGACATCCTTATCGATACCTACCCATGACTATTTTACTGTAAACAGCCCTTTCTATTTCTGCCTTATATGTCCTCCAAAAATGCATTTACACATTAAATATTGTGTTATGTATGAAGGAAAATGCATAATCTACGTTATGAGTTGAACTTTCAGTGAAATTTTACATCCAATTTGGCAAAATATGTAGAGTCAAGTGTTCAACAATGAAACACTAAAAGTTCATAACCTCGCACATCTCATGTTTTTGCTGATAGAAGTCTATAATTTTACAGGCATGTAGTCAATATGATTGGGTATCGAATGTCATTTATAGATTTTTTTAAATAAAGTGATTTGAATCGACAAAGAAATAAAAACTAAGAAATGGGATTTGTGTCATTGTGTCCATATAGGCGTACACAATGAAACACCATATATTCAACAATGAAACACCATAAATAAACTGTGCCTAATTCAAATTTTGTTTAATTTAGGTAGTTATTAAAGAAAGAGCAGTCCGTTTCTACGTTAAATGCAGTGGTACGACGTGCCATGCTGCATGCTTCACGCTTTTTTAATGACAGTTATGCATGCCCTGATTTAAAGGACCGTAAACATTCGATTCCAGCCATTTTCCCAGCTAACAGAATATCGAATATTGTTAATTTTTGCCATTTGGTAAGTAATACGCCCCTCGTCCTTTTAACAGCTTTGTTACGCGCCATCTTAAAATTAAAACAAATTTTAATAGATAAGGTTTCACAATATCATCCAATAAAAATCTATAAAACAGTGTTTCATTGTGTCCATTGTTAAACTGTTTCATTGTTGACTACCTAGGGTTTATCTAACTAACTTTTAATTTATGTTCACAAAATTGTAACTTTGAAACAAATGAAATATGCCAAAATAATCTAAGAAACATGTAGAATGCAGGATAATCATAAAAAATATAATATTCCTAACCATTAAATAATAAAAAATCTTTAAAGATAGCCAGAAATACTTCAATTTTTGACGAAAATAGTAAAAATGAGCCGCAGACGCGTCTTTTCTCACACGGTGCCGCCGCAAACTGGGATACGCCGGTGGTATCTATTGAGTGTCCTTACGCGATATATTGCACTAAATGCCAACGTCGCGTTTTGGAAATATTACTATGTTTTATTGTGTACCACTGTTTCATTGTTGAACACTTGACCCTACGTCAAAAATGGAATGAACGAAGTCACAAATGACCTGTTAAACGAGTCTTTCTTCGTATAATTGCGTTTTGTAATATCCTATTCACACACTAAACACGACAATATTGTTGAAAATATAAAATTTTCTATTTTAATCGTAAGATCACTACAGATTATAGGATATTATGAATAACATAGAGCCGCCATGGATCCCAGCGGGCTCAGCGATTCAAAATACTGACATATGAGTACACAATTTGCTTTCTCTTTTCCTCTCGAGCTAAGTGCTATGGATAATGAGGTCTCGCTCGCACGCTTTGTATATCTATTGAGAGTAGCGAAAAATTCTAAATCTATGCTCAGAACTGTGATTTAGAGTCTGTCAATATATTTCGATAACTGCTTATTCATATTTCTTAAAACTATAATAAAACAACGTTTTATTTGCTTTAACCAAGCTGTTTATTATTCTTATCTTCTTAGAACTTTTCCACATTACAAAAGTTCATATGGTAGCAGAGCGAAATGTTCATAGTGAAAAGTTGTCATGCTATAAACATGCCAAAAGCAACATATCACATTGATCCACTTGATAAGGATAACTATGACACTTGGGCGATACAAGCCGAAGCTGCATGGTCAAAAGCAAGCTATGGAAGTATGTCTCAACTCCGCTTGACGTAGAAGCAGATACTGCTGAGATCGAAGCTGATAAACAGGCCAAGGCAGAACTAATTTTAATCATTGCTCCTTCCCAACTAAAAGAGGTTAAGAAATGTAACACTGCGAAAGATTTGTGGGATAAATTGAAACAAATACATGCGAGCAAAGGCCCCAGATCAATTGTCGGGAAGTTATCGATAACATTTTCCTAGGAATATTTTATTTTATAGATGTGAGTGAATGTTAAATATTTTTAAAACATATTTCAATTATATTACAGTGTACAAAAAATGTAAACCAGAACAATTCAGTAAGTTTATTTGAAATAAAGTGAAGGTTAGTGAGTTACCTACATAGTGTGTTAAGTGCTTTACTGTGCTTGTGTTACCTTTTAATAAATATCCCTGAAAGGAATCCCATTCTAATGGCTTGATGGGTATTACTTATATTTTTTTGCACGCTTACACTGCACATGCACATGCAATGCACATTTATGTATGGCATGAATTCAATATTGGTTTTAAAGCTTTCTATGGGATTATTTTGGAAATTTCTTTTTAATTAAAATAAGGGAAGGCGTTTACAACAAATTATCATCCAAATATGTATATATTTAAAAAAAAATCTAGACCCAATAAAGCGACAATGAAATTAACTATTAACTGGTTTTTGTTACTTTTCTTGTTGCAAATCACCCTCTTTTATGCAAGATCAAAGTAATATGTAACCAATTAAGATTTGCTATTAAAAATTTACTATTCTTGGGTTTTCACAGCCTTCGCATGTGAGGTTTAAAAGTAACATTGCAATTAGATGCTTTTATCAAAAATGTGCCTTGCGTTGTCTTTACAGATTTCCAAAAGATCCAACTTTTAAAAAGAAATGGATCGATGCTTCAGGCCAGATAATTGGTTCCCCACAAAAAAATAGTACCATATGCTCAGTTCATTTTGAACCTGAAATGTTTCAGCCTCTAAAAATAAAGCGGAGTTTTGTTTTGTCATGTCGCCGTTTCTAAGTAGAAATGAGATTTCACCAGCAAACAAGGGGTAGGCCGAAAAATGGTATTATAGGGTTGATAACTACATTTTTTTTTAAATCATCAAGTTTGTGTGTTTTAAAATGGTAATATGCGTACACTTAAGTACACATGATTGAAATTCAGAGTATAGTTAATAATCCTAATTCAAAATTTTAAGGGACTTAGATTATAAGAAACTATTACATACATACATACATACATATGGCCACGCCTTTATCCCCGAAGGGGTAGGCAGAGGCATATTATATGCCCACATTTCACGTTTGTATAATTTGTCCCACGTAATAGGTAGTTAGCCGTATTGCCGTGTTTAAATAGACAGGCGCAGGTTGTGACTGCCTGCTGTTGAAATAAAACCTTCAACTTAGCTTAACGACTGCCATTTTACTGGCAACCGGGACCAACGGCTTAACGTGCCTTCCGAAGCACGGTAACGCTCAAATAAATGTCACAAAGTGATCACATGGATGGTCACCCATCCATGAACCGGCCGTAGTGAAAGTTGCTTACTGCAGTGATCGTTCACAGAACACTCAGTCCGCGGGGCCACGAGCGCTTCTTTATTACTATTATTCAAAATAAAAGGTCCTATGCGTTGCTATAGTTATGTAGCGGATCATAAAAATGTGACATTATTTATTTCATTTACTTAGTACTAAGATTGTGATTGACTTCATGTTAATTAAATGAGTAAACAGTGTATTATTTGTTTTAATCTAACCACGCATAGATACAATACATAATACAGGTCACTATTATAGTTATAAAACATTTAGGTACTTCCCAATAAGTATATCACAAATGTTTTTTCACATACATTATTCTCTAAAACTGTATACAACTATCGATACTGTACCATTTCTTAAAATATTGCCCCATCACTAGAGCTATTTCATTGGCAGAGAAACCGAATTTTTTGGCCAATGATTTTGTTTGCAGCAGCGGAGCTGAGGTGTGATTGGTTTTTACTATTCCGATGATTGGTCGGGTTGATTGCGTTGAGCACGGAGTGGGGCTCAGCTAGAGACACCCGGTTTCTATACATTTCCTTACTCTACAGCACATCTCCTTTTTTCTGATATCTGTGGTCATAATAGTGCTGACGTGTGTGTGTGAGAGTAAGGGCGAGCGCCCACTGCTTTGCGATCCGGTGCGTTCCGATCCGTTTGCCGTGCCGCAACGCAAACGCAAGTATGGGTGCGCACACTGCTGCTAAAGAATCGTGCGTTTTGCCAGCTCTTTTTTTTTAAAATTGTTTTGTGGCTTGGTTATTTAGACCCGAAAATGTTTTGATAGGAATCGATTGGTTATAGGAATTTCAACTTTTTAATCGATGTTTAACGCTATTTATGAGACTTCGCCGTCCATCTGTCTGTCTGTCCATCACGAGGCTGTATCTCATGAACGTAGATAGCTAGAGAGCGGATTTTTTTTACAGATTATGTGTTTCTTTTAGCACTAAACAATAAAAAATACTAAAATATTTATATTAATATTTAAGGTCTCCGATCTCCAATACAGCAAACATTTTTGACGTTTTTTGGAACGAAACTCAAGTAAGATTTAATCCACTTTTCATGCTCCGATTGAGCTTAAACTTGGAATACTTATTTAACTGCAATGACAATACTATAAGATGGTATGCTGGACCTGGTGTGAAGGTAAAATCTCTAGGTCGTCATAGTATCAACTTCTCAACAAAAAAAAGTCCAAACCTCTAAGGGGTTTTTCCGTATACTGAGTACGAATTACATGAAAATTCGGCAATCCAATATGGCTGAAGCGCTGCAATTACAAAATTTCATGATGGGTATAGTTTTAGGGGTTTTTTTAGTACGCTGAGTACGAATTACATGATAATTTAGCATTACAATATGGCCGCCGGGCTGTAAATACAAAATTTCATGATAGGTATGGTTTAAAGGGTTTTTTAGTATGCTGAGTATGAATTACATGATAATTTTGCAGTCCAATATGGCCGCTGCGCCGTAATCACAAAACTTCATGATGGGTTAGTATTAAAGTTTGCGGGATATTTACCATGTATTGTTGTGAGTTTCCGATATTTCGGCGCTGTTACAAGCACCATGATCACGGAGGAACTGAAGTACTGGCGGTTGAAAGCGAAAGTCTCAGCACATATATCGATCTACCCTCCTTCGCAGTCGTTTATTACGCGTAACACCACTACCACTGGTCTCACTTTCGATTTCACTAACTCGATTACGTTCACGACACACAATGCTCACAGTATCTACTCGTGGTTTTGTTTGGAACTGTTTTTGGTTATTTATACACAAACGGACCACTGGATGCCAGACGCTCGGCAACTGAAACCCATCCTCACGATTGAAATTCTTGAACTTTTTAATTTCAATAGCTTCTCTAACCATTCCATTCATTATGGGTATCGTTTAAGGGGTTTTTTGGCATGCTGTGTACGAATCACGTTTTCGCGTCAATTTTGCAATACAATATGGCCACTGCGCCGTAATCACCAAATTTCATGATGGGTATCGTTTAAGGGGATTTTTGGTATTCTAACTACAAATTAAATGGTAATTTAGCGATCAAATATGGCCGCCGCGCCGTAAAAACAAAATTTTATGATGCATATCGTTTTAGGGGTTTTTTAGTATGCTGAGTACGAATTTCATGACAATTTTGTAATCCAATATGGCTGCCGCACCGTAATTACAAAATTTCATGATGGATATGGTTTAAAGGGTTTTTTAGTGTGCTGAGTACAAATTACATTATAAAATTGCAATCCAATATGGCCGTGGCGCCGTTATAACAAAATTTCATGATGCATATCGTTTTAGGGGTTTTTTAGTATGCTGAGTACGAATTACATGACAATTTTGTAATCCAATATGGCCGCTGCGCCGTAATCACAAAACTTCATGATGGGCATCGTTTAAGGGGTTTTTTGGTATGCCGTGTACGAATCACAAGTCAATTTTGCAATCCAATATGGCCACTGCGCCGTAATCACCAAATTTCATGATAGGTATCGTTTAAGGGGTTTTTTGGTATGCTAATTACAAATTAAAGGGTAATTTAGCGATCAAATATGGCCACCGCGCCGTAATATAAAAAAAACATAATCGGTATCGTTTAAGGGGCTTTTTCGTATGCTGAGTACGAATTACATAATAGTAGGATCTCGGACTCTGCCTGGGCGACACGCCGTGGAGGAGAAGAGACGGCAACTCGTGGCGGATCTTGACCGGGACCTGGGTCATATTGCCCAATGGGGTTCAGACAACCTGGTCGAGTTCAAAGCCGGGAAAGCACAGGCGTGTGCGTTTACAGCTAAGAAGTAGTAAGTACCTAATAAGGGTAGATGGTACTTCACGCCACATCAGAGATGTCTAGTGTACAAGACGCAGATTCGCTCCTGCGTCGAATACTGTTCTCACCTTTGGGATGACTCTGCGAGGTACTTGCTGGACACCCTTGTCGGAAAAAGAAAAAAGAGAAAAAATGGTTGATTGTGGGGTTCTTTTATTGGGTTCATATTAATTCCGATAAATTCACTAAAATGCTGTGCTGTTTACGTCCAGAGATGTTCTTGCTTGCTTTATCTGTAAGAAATAAAAATAAACGTTATTCTCATGAAGAGAATTGCTTGCATTCCTATACATATCATAAAAGTACAATAGTATTGGATATCCAACACCTAGATGCTGTAAATCTCATGTTCACAGCCATAGACATATAACACGTTATATAACACACAGGTAGGCCGCCGGGTGATACGATAACTACATTGACTCCCAACTATAGGATCATCAAACATCAGTGGCCCACACAGAGCATCACAGCTCTAGTAACATCAAATATCATTGACTCATTATATCAAGTATCATTGACTCCAGTTCTAGGACCATCAAATGTAGGTATACAGGGTCGGCTCACTTACTCATGCGTGACACTCATGACAACACAATAGTTTTATCTATTACACGGGTGAGAAATAACATGTAAAAGGAATACAAGCCTTCGTTCGTAGATGTGCTATCAGACTTCGCACTTCGCACACGCGGTACAGGATAAACTTGACCGTACACATAAACCTTGCGTCTTGGGTTGATCGACTTGACTAAATGACGTGCAAAGAAAATTATCCATTTGACATTAGAAACGGAATCATATTCAAATTTAGATGAAAAACAAATAGACCGACGCGATAATTACCATGGAGGTAGCAATCTCCATGGAGTATAACTTCAGAACTTCGCAAGATTATCAGATCTTCGCGACATTCCCCACAAAGGAAAAAGAGAATGAAAAGCTAGAATTTAGTAATCGCAAGATTGGCAAATCGTCGCGACAACCCTTGACGCTATGCAGAGACGTGCTATCCGAATAATTGGGTGTCCTGAGGTGACGGGAGGCGTAGAACCGTTGGCGCAGCGAAGAACCATACCATCCTTGGCTGCCTTTTAACGAATGTTTCACGGCGAATGTTCTGTGTAGCTCTTCAACCTGATCCCACCCTCTCCTTTCCGATTCCGAACAACGCGTACCGGGCAGAGATGCCACTCATACACAGTGGAGAGAATCTTCGCCAGAACAGAGCGTTTCAAAAGATCGTTCCTATGCCGAATTATAAAAACCTGGAACGACCTACCCGCACACGTGTTTCCCTCATCTTACAACCCCGGGTTCTGTAAGAGGAGCGTGAAGAGGCTCATCACAAGACCGCTAACTTGAGGACCACTGTCAGAAGTGACCCTTAATCGCTAGATGCGCCACGGCTTTCCATCAGGCCAGTGGCGACGTCAATTTGGCGAGTTAAATATAAAAAAGTATTTTTAATTTAAGTTGTTTGATATATTATGTCAGTAAGTTCAGAACTTTTAACTTCCCTAGTTATCATTTTTGTGAAAAAAAAAGTAGTTACATAGAATTTTATGTTTAAATGCGATTTTTGATACATTTGAACCCTCTTTGAAATCTTTGGTGAATAATAAGCACTTACTCACTAAAATCACACGTGCCCGATCACTGCACGGTCAGAAACCATGGGTAGGCCCTCAAAAGGATTTGCCAGGATTTCCCTTGACTACCATTGCGGCCTCTCCTAAGAGGTTAGAGTCTTTTCCTTTGACTGCCTCTGTGGCGCAGTTGGTAGTGATACCCCCTGAGGCGCTGGAGGGCGTGGGTTCGATTCCCACCGGAGACAAATATTTGTGTGACCCATAAATGTTTGTCTCAAGAGTCTGGGTGTTTCTATGTATAATTTGCATGCATTTAAAAACTTTGGGATCAGATAGCATTGTGTGAAATGTCCGCGAATATTTATATTTATTTATATATATTTTATATTATTATTTTATGTCTTTAGGGGTTGTTTGGGTGTTTAACCGCTTCTTGGGACGATCGGCGCGCGTAAAACTTTCACGTCACGCTGCTTTATTGAACCTGCTTTTGTAAGCAGAAGGTGAGCGGTGGTGGACGGTGAGCAGCCCCCTCGCCGTCCTAAGGGCCCCGGTCATGAAGGCCGATAGTCTTGGGCGCAGAGAAGTCCACGGCGCCTTCATCGCAGACTGTGGAGTTCGGGGGGGGGGGGGGGGGGGGTGATGGCCTGATTGAAACTTTTTCCCACCCTGGTGGGACCTCGATTTTTCGAGACGCAGGTTTCCAGCGCCTCTATGCGACATTTAAACAATGAGTCGAGAGGCATCGCTTCTAGGTTCCAAGGAGGGGTTCCAACTTGGAGAAATTCCATGCAGTATCCTCTTATTACTCTGACGGCTCCTCGTTCTCCTTACTTGGGAACCTAATACGAGAATGCCGCTGTTCGACCCCCCCCCCCTTTCAGTTTTGAGATCACACTTTGGTAATGGTGTCGAAATTCCATCCGCTAATAAGTACTAGCCCCAGATACTTCATCAAGGGCTCGATACCGATGCTAATGTCCCCTACTTGTATGCTGGATCTATAATGTGGCTCTTCCAATGTCAGTAAAAGCACAAAGTCTCAGATTTGGGAGGGGTGACCACTAAACCCAACCGTCATAGAAGACTTCCAACGATAAAGCTATTCGGAGAATAAGCCCTCTGAAGCAGTCGTTAGATGCTGCGTTCCGATTTACTCCAATATTAAGATGGGCCACTATCAAAGGCCAGATGTGGCCCATGGGCCACTGTTCGAATATACCGGCCTTAAACGATACCCATAATGAAATTTTGTAATTACGGCGCGTCGGCTACTTTTGAATAGCAAAACTATTATGTAATTCGTACTCAGCATACGAAAAAACCCCTTAAACGATACTTAGTATGATTTTTTCATATTACGGCGCAGCGGCCATATTGGATCGCTAAATTACCATTGAATTTGTTATTAGTATACCAAAAAACCCCTTGAACGATACCCATCATGAAATTTTGTGATTACGGCGCAGCGGCCATATTGGATTGCAAAATTGACACGTGATTCGTACACAGCATACCAAAAAACCCCTTAAACGATACCCATCATGAAGTTTTGTGATTACGGCGCAGCGGCCATATTAGACAGCAAAATTATCATGTAATTCGTACTCAGCATCCTAAAAATAGCTTCAAACCATACTTATCATGAAATTTTGTAATTACAGTGCGGCGGCCATATTGGATTACAAAATTGTCATGTAATTCGTACGCAGCATACTAAAGAACCCCTAAAACGATATGCATCATGAAATTTTGTTATTACGGCGCGACGGCCATATTGGATTGCAATTTCATAATGTAATTTGTACTCAGCACACTAAAAAACCCTTTAAACCATATCCATCATGGAATTTAGTAATTACAGTGCGGCGGCCATATTGGATTACAAAATTGTCATGTAATTCGTACTCAGCACACTAAAAAACCCTTTAAACCATACCTATCATGAATTTTTGTAATTACAGTGCGGCGGCCATATTGGATTACAAAATTGTCATGTAATTCGTACTCAGCATACTAAAAAACCCCTAAAACGATATGCATCATGAAATTTTGTTATTACGGCGCGACGGCCATATTGGATTGCAATTTCATAATGTAATTTGTACTCAGCACACTAAAAAACCCTTTAAACCATATCCATCATGGAATTTAGTAATTACAGTGCGGCGGCCATATTGGATTACAAAATTGTCATGTAATTCGTACTCAGCACACTAAAAAACCCCTAAAATGATATGCATCATGAAATTTTGTTATTACGGCGCGGCGGCCATATTGGATAGCTAAATTACCATTTAATTTGTAATTAGCATACCAAAAAACCCCTTAAACGATACCCATCATGAAATTTGGTGATTACGGCGAAGTGGCCATATTGGATTGCAAAATTGACTTGTGATTCGTACACGGCATACCAAAAAAACCCCTTTAACGATACCCATCATGAAGTTTTGTGATTACGGCGCAGCGGCCATATTGGATTACAAAATTGTCATGTAATTCGTACTCAGCATACTAAAAAACACCTAAAACGATATGCATTATGAAATTTTGTTATAACGGCGCAACGGAAATATTGGATTGCAATTTTATAATGTAATTTGTACTCAGCACACTAAAATTCCTTTAAACCATATCCATCTTGAAATTTTGTAATTACAGTGCGGCAGCCATATTGGATTACAAAATTGTCATGAAATTCGTACTCAGCATACTAAAAAACCCCTAAAACGATATGCATCATAAAATTTTGTTTTTACGGCGCGGCGGCCATATTTGATCGCTAAATACCATTTAATTTGTAATTAGCATACCAAAAAAACCCCTTAAACGATATCCATCATAAAATTTGGTGATTACGGCGCAGTGGCCATATTGGATTGCAAAATTGACTAGTGATTCGTACACGGCATACTAAAAAACCCCTTAAACAATACCCATCATGAAGTTTTTTTATTACGGCGCAGCGGCCATATTGTATTGCAAAATTGACACGTGATTCGTACTCAGCATGCCAAAAAACCCCTTAAACGATACCCATCATGAAGTTTTGTGATTACGGCGCAGCGGCCATATTGGACTGCAAAATTATCATGTAATTCGTACTCAGCATACTAAAAAACCCTTTAAACCATACCTATCATGAATTTTTGTAATTACAGTGCGGCGGCCATATTGGATTACAAAATTGTCATGTAATTCGTACTCAGCATACTAAAAAACCCCTAAAACAATACGCATCATGAAATTTTATTATTACGGCGCGACGGCCATATTGGATTGCAATTTTATAATGTAATTCGTACTCAGCATACGAAAAACCCTTAAAACGATGCCCGTCATGAAATTTTGTATTTTTTTATTTGCCATATTGGATTACAAATTATTATGTTCGTAATTGGTACTCAGCATACTAAAAACTCTTAACTGATCCATTAGCCATCGTCCATTACCCATCACCCGTCACCCATCAGATGACCCATCATATGATCATCTATCACCTATCAACCTTCACCTGTAAAATTTCCGCTACATCTATATGCTTGTCTGCCATTATAGTAGTATTTTAAAAAAAATCGGCTAAGTGCGAGTCGCACACGCGCACAGGGGGTACCGTACGACCATTCTAAAGCCCAAATACCGCTTATCCTTTTTTAATTACTATTGTGACCTTCATCAGGACTTGGCACCATCATCAGACTTGGCTTACCAAATTTTATATTTTTGCCTTGTACGCAGCAACACGATTCTAAGGAGCCCAAACACTGCGGATTTATTTTTATAATTAGTATGGTGAACTTCACCAGTACTTGGCTCCATCATCGGACTTGGTTGACTAAATATGATGTATTTGCCATGTACGCATCAAGACCATTCTATAGAGCCCAAACACTTATATGTCTGTATATTTAGTTATTTTCATGACCTTCACTTTGACTTGGCTCCATCGTCACACTTGGTTTACTATCCTCCATGATCTTTTTACCATGTACGCATCTAGACCATTCAAAAACTCAAACGCTATGGGTTTATCTTTTTTAATTAGTATGGCGACCTTCATCAGAACTGTACTTCATCATCAGACTTGGTTCACCATCCCCTATTATATATTTGCCAAGTACACAAAAACACCTGTCTAAACGTCAAAACGCTATGGGATTATCTTGTTTCGTTGAGAAGTTTGGTACTATGGCGACCTTGAGGGTTCGCCTTTACACCAGGTCTAAAATACCATCATATTGTGCTCTCCCCGAAACTACAGATGTATTTTAAATTTCAGCTCATTCGGAGCATGAGAAGTGGGTCAAATCTTACTTGCAAAATTTGTACCCTACATACCTACACACATACATAGCAGGTTAAAAAAAAGCTTGTTAAAAAAGTTTTAATTATAATAAAAATAATTTTCATAGTTGATTTACATTTTTTTTCTAAACTTACCAATCATATAAAATAATTTCCTCGCTGTATAAGTATTTGTAATATAAAATCCTTGAAATCAAATTAAACTAACTAACTATACTGTTTGCAGACATGGGCATTGCTACGTCAAAGCCAATTATTAAAAAAAAAGAAGTCGCCGCAGCCAGCCGCCGCAAAAATTTGCGGCAGTCGAACGATTTTCGCCCTAAGGGCGAGCGCCCACCGCTTTGCGTTCCGGTGCGTTGCGTTTGCCGCAAATCTGTAACACATAGAGATTCATAGAAGTGCGCACACTGCTGATAAAAAATCGTACGACTGCCGCAAATTTTTGCGGCGGCTGGCTGCGGCGACTTTTTTTTTTAATAATTGGCTTTGACGTAGCAATGTCCATGTCTGCAAACAGTATAGTTAGTTATTTTAATTTGATTTCAAGGATTTTATATTATAAGTACTTATACAGCGAGGAAATTATTTTATATGATTGGTAAGTTTAGAAAAAAAATGTATATCAACTATGAAAATTATTTTTATTATAATTAAAACTTTTTTAACCAGCTTTTAGTTAACTTGCTATGTATGTGTGTAGGTATGTAGGGAACAAATTTTGCAAGTAAGATTTGACCCACTTCTCATGCTCCGAATGAGCTGAAATTTAAAATACATCTGTAGTTTCGGGGAGAGTACAATATGATGGTATTTTAGACCTGGTGTAAAGGCGAACCCTGAAGGTCGCCATAGTACCAACTTCTCAACGAAACAAGATAATCCCATAGCGTTTAGACAGGTGTATTTGTGTACTTGGCAAATAAATCATAGGGGTCATCTGGTGAAGGTCGCCATACTAATTAAAAAAGATAAACCCATATCGTTTGGGCTTTTGAATGGTCTAGATGCGTACATGGCAAAAAGATCACGGAGGATAGTAAACCAAGTGTGATGATGGAGCCAAGTCAAAGTGAAGGTCATGAAAATAACTATATATTATATATAGACATATAAGTGTTTGGGCTCTATAGAATGGTCTTGATGCGTACATGGCAAAAACATCATATTTAGTAAACCAAGTCCAATGATGGAGCCAAGTCCTGGTGAAGTTCACCATACTATATATAAAAATAAATCCGCAGTGTTTGGGGTCTTTAGAATCGTGTTGATGCGTACAAGGCAAAATATAAGAATTGGTAAACCAAGTCTGATGATGGCACCAAGTCCTGATGAAGGTCACAATAGTAATTAAAAAAGATAAGCGGTATTTGGGCTTTAGAATGGTCGTACGGAACGGAACCGCCTGTGCGCGGGTCCGACTCACACTAAGCTGGTTTTAATTTTTTTAAATACTACTAAAATGGCAGATAAGCATATAGATGTAGCGGAAATTTACAGGTGAAGGTTGATAGGTAATGGATGATCATCTGATGGGTCATCTGATGGGTGACGGGTGATGGGTAATGGACGATGGCTAATGGGTCATTTAAGAGTTTTTTCGTATGCTGAGTACCAATGACGAACATAATAATTTGTAATCCAATATGGCCGCCGCGCCGTAATTACAAAATTTCATGATGGGCATCGTTTTAGGGGTTTTTCGTATGCTGAGTACGAATTTAATGATAATTTTGCAGTCCAATATGGCCGCTGCGCCGTAATCACAAAACTTCATGATGGGTATCGTTTAAGGGGTTTTTTGGTATGCCGACTACGAATCACATGATAATTTTGCAATCCAATATGGTCAGCGTAACGTAATCACAAAATTTCATGATGGGTATCGTTTAAGGGGTTTTTTGGTATGCTAATTACAAATTAAATGGTAATTTAGCGATCCAATATGGCCGCCGCGCAGTATAATAACAAAATTTCATGATGCATATCGTTTTAGGGGTTTTTTAGTATGCTGAGTACGAATTACATGATAATTTTGCAGTCCAATATGGCCGCTGCGCCTTAATCACAAAACTTCATGATGGGTATCGTTTAAGGGGTTTTTTGGGATGCTATGTACGAATCACATGTCAATTTTGCAATCCAATATGGCCGCTGCGCCGTAATCACAAAATTTCATGATGGATATCGTTTAAGGGTTTTTTTGGTATGCTAATTACAAAATTAAATGGTAATTTAGCGAACTAATATGGCCGCTTTCGTATCGTTGAAGGGGTTTTTCGTATGCTGAGCACGAATCAGATGATAATTTTGCAATCCAATATGGCCGCTGCGCCGTAATCACAAAACTTCATGATGGGTATCGTTTAAGGGGTTTTTGGTATGCTGTGTACGAATGACGTGTCAATTTTGCAATCCAATATGGCCGCTGCGCCGTAATCACAAAAATTCATGATGGGTATCGTTTAAGGGGTTTTTTGGTATGCCGTGTACGAATCACAAGTCAATTTTGCAATCCAATGTGGCCGCTGCGCCGTAATCACAAAATTTCATGATGGGTATCGTTTAAGAGGTTTTTTGGTATGCCGTGTACGAATCACAAGTCAATTTTGCAATCCAATATGGCCGCTGCGCCGTAATCACAAAAATTCATGATGGGTATCGTTTAAGGGATTTTTTGGTATGCCGTGTACGAATCACAAGTCAATTTTGCAATCCAATGTGGCCGCTGCGCCGTAATCACAAATTTTCATGATGGGTATCGTATAAGGGGTTTTTTGGTGTGCTGTGTATGAATCACGTGTCAATTTTGCAATCCAAAATGGCCGCTGCGCCGTAATTACAAAAATTCATGATGGGTATCGTTTAAGAGGTTTTTTGGTATGCCGTGTACGAATCACAAGTAAGTTTTGCAATCCAATATGGCCGCTGCGCCGTAATCACAAAAATTCATGATGGGTATCGTTTAAGGGGTTTTTTGGTATGCCGTGTACGAATCACAAGTCAATTTTGCAATCCAATATGGCCGCTGCGCCGTAATCACAAAATTTCATGATGGGTATCGTTTAAGGGGTTTTTGGTATGCTAATTACAAATTCAATGGTAATTTAGCTATCCAATATGGCCGCCGCGCCGTAATATAAAAAAATCATAATGGGTATCGTTTAAGGGTTTTTTCGTATGCTGAGTACGAATTACATACTAGTTTTGATATTCAAAAGTAGCCGACGCGCCGTAATTACAAAATTTCATGATGGTTATCGTTTAAGGCGAATTTCGAACAGTGGCCCCAGGGCCACATCTGGCCTTTGGATTGCTAGCGCACTGAGACTTATTGAGTTTTATAGTGTGACCTCTGAGATGTTTATTTGGGTTCATTCAATTGTGAACATATCCCGAAGGTCTTCTACATTGTAATGCTTATTTAGTATTTTGTAGGTCTCTATGAGGTCACCTCTATTCCTTCTCTGTTCCAATATTGATAAGTTTAGTTCTAAAAGGCGTCTGAACTTTTTCTAACATTAGAATATCTTTTTTGAAATATGGACTCCATATCTGGTCTTATAAGTCCCGGCGTCGTGGAAGATTGCGTATGTACATCCTGTACCCAAGAAGGGCGACAGGACCGACCCGGCCAATTACAGGCCTATAGCCGTCACCTCCCTTTTATCCAAGGTGATGGAGCGTGTTATTAATACACAGCTCCTGGGGTACCTTGAGGAACACGACCTGCTCAGTGACCGGCAGTACGGTTTCCGTCACGGTCGCTCGACGGGCGATCTTCTTGTGTACCTAACACACCGATGGGCGGCGGCTATCGAGAGTAAGGGTGAGGCTCTAGCAGTGAGTCTCGACATCTCTAAAGCCTTTGACCGGGTCTGGCACCGTGTTCTTCTTACGAAATTGCCCTCATTTGGGCTACCCGAGAGATAATGTGGATGGGTGTCCAGCTTCTTGGCCGGTAGAAGCATCAGGGCCGTCGTTGACGGCAGCTGTTCAGACTGCATGGCCATAAATGCTGGAGTACCGCAAGGCTCAGTGTTGTCCCCTACTCTGTTTCTGCTGCATATCAATGACATGTTGTCTATTGACGGCATTCATTGTTATGCGGACGACAGTACGGGGGACACATGTTACACGGGCCGCCCCGGTATCTCTCGGGACACAGTGGAGGAAAATCGTGAACAGCTTGTGTCTGAATCGAGGCTACTCTTACTAGAGTGTCCGATTGGGGTGGACATAATCTTGTCCAGTTCAACCCTTCCAAGACACAAGCTTGTTTTTTCACCGCTAAGCAAACCCCAATTACTGTAGCGCCACAATTTCAGGGCACATCTCTTTCCATCTCCAAAAGTATAGGGATCCTTGGCGTTGACATCTCCAGTGACATGCAGTTCCGTAGTCATTTGGAGGACAAGGCTAAGCTGGCGTTCAAGAAGTAGTGCTCAACAGGGCGCGGCGGTACTTCACTGCGGCGCAAACACTGCTTCTCTATAAGTCGCAAGTGCGGCCGCCCAGAGGTGACAGCAGTACTCCATATTATGGAGTACTGCTGTCACCTCTGGGCGGGAGCACCTGAATATCAGCTTCGTCCATTGGACTCGGTGCAAAGACGAGCTGTAAGAGTTGTCAACGATCCTGTACTTACAGCTGGTGTGGAACCTCTTCGCGACAGGAGAGGCTTTGCCTCCTTAAGCTTGTTCTACCGCCTGTACAATGGTATGTGCTCTGAGGAATTGTTTGATATGATGCCAACGGCTACGTTCTATCATCGCACCGCTCGCCACAGACAGGGAGTTCATCCTCACACTCTGCGTCCGGTGCGTTCTAGCACGGTTAGATACGATAGGTGTTTTCTTCCGCGCACGCTTAGGTTGTGGAATGACCTCCCTGCCTCGGTTTTCCCAAACGCCTACAGTATGGGGTTCTTCAAAAGGGGTCTTAGAAGGTTTTTGCAGGGTCGGCAGCGCGAGTGTGGCACCTCAGGTGTTGCAAACGTTCATAGGCTGCGGTGACCACCGGTCTTTCTAGTGGGCCGTATGCTTGTCTGCCACCTTAGTGGTATAAAAAAAATGTAGATAAATAGGTCCCTGGTAATAACATAGAATGCTTTTCTAATCATGTATTATACTGAATTTGCCCTTTTAGTTATATTTATTATGTGTTCATCCCATTTCAGGTTGCTGGTTATTGTAACTCCAAGATCTCTCTGGGAGTTCACTGCTTGCAATGGTACAGACTCAATTGTTATGCTGACAGATTGTCCATGGTGGATGGAACTACGACTTACTGGCTAAAAGAGCGGGAACCTTACACAACAGAGTCTACAGACCATAGTTTTGGCTATGGTCAATAGTGCAATAGGTGGAACTCCGCCGCCTTGTTTTGTAAAGAGGTAATGTGTGCAAAAAAGGCGGAGATGGAACGGAAGAAAAATAATACTTTCTTATGCCACAAAAGACGTACGGGGCGCCGAAAATACCATTTCAATCTTCATTTTCTTACAATCATAACCTGGGAGGTGACAATACGTGCGAACTATTATCTAAGCAGAGCTCGATTCAAGTTGGTTATTTCGTTATATTTTAGAATATGTACTTGAATTACCCGTAAGCAATGGTAATGGGTCACCAAGGGTTGGCGACCAGAGCTAGTTAGGGCCCTTGAATATCCATTTCAGGGTTCACGTGGTTTCCTGGCTACATACGATTGTATGTAGAATAAAAAGAATCTTAGTTCGACATGAACATCTTGGCGATGTCTCGGGTGGGTTAAGCTTATGATCAGACATTAGTGGAAACTTGCATATCAGATTGCAAGTTAAGGATTTTTTCTTAAGTTTTTCTAGAATCTGTGCAAAGTAGTCACCTTCTATTGATTTTGTGTAATAAATAACGGAAGATTTTTCTACAGAAACGCGAAATATACCTAATAGATATTAACAAATATACTAAATATGTGTTCTTCATACACGGCATAATATATTCAAGGCATATCAAAAAAATTAATTACACTGTAAAGGTTGAAAAAAATTTTGCTTCAGCAATTCTGAAAATCATCGCGGGTGCAACCAACCCCTATTCATTTTCCCAGTTCTCCTGAATCTGGAGTTCATGTCCTCCAAACGCTCAGTCAAAGCGATGAAAATGACTCGTTTGAATATGGACAAGGCCGCCAGCGACATCATAAATACTGACTTTTCCAGGATCTCTACAATCGAAGATCCCAATCTCGCCTTAGACTCGTTACTCGACACTCTATCCACCATCTTGGACAAAAATACGACATCCAAAACAGATCCTTCTAAAAAAAGAATTATAAAGCCATGGATCACTGTCGGTCTACTAAGATGTATACGAAACAGGGACAATATGCACAAGAAAGTAATTAGAGAACCGCATAATACTACCCTAAAGATGACGTACTTGCGATATCGCAATTTCTGTAACAAATTGCTAAAAAAACTCAAAACCCAACACGAAGAAAAGGTCTTTGCTGAAGCTAAAAATAACCCTAAAAAAACGTGGGCAGCTATACGTGAAGTGACAGATCTCAATAATAACTCTCGTTCCTTACCCAGTGAGCTCCTAAAAAACGACGGTAATCCATCAAATTCCCTTGATTTCGTAAACAGGTTCTTTGCTAACATAGGCAAAGAACTTGCTGACAAAATCCCCCGCTTCGTCACACATACTGCCGTACCTAGTAAATGTTCACCCACTATTCTTAATTCAATGGTACTTCTTGAAACGGACGCAGAACAGGTTGAGAGAATAATAAGAGATCTTCGCACTGACAGTGCCTGCGGTTGGGATGGAATCCCCCCGAAACTGTTAAAGTTAACTAGTCGGGTTCTCTCTCCACCTATAAGTCACATTTGCAATCTCTCACTATCCACAGGAATATTTCCGAAATCCTTAAAACGAGCAATTGTTCATCCGATATATAAGACAGGCGATAGGGACAGTGTCGATAGCTATAGGCCTATTTCAGTCCTGCCAGTAATGTCCAAGATCCTTGAACGGATTATTCATAAGAACCTTACAGGTTATCTGAACAAATACGGAATCATTTCGGATAATCAATTCGGATTCAGAAAAGGTGTATCCACGGAGGATGCCGTATCTGCACTCTTGGACTTCGTTGTGGACAAGATAGATAATAAACAGAAATGTGTAGGAACATTTTTAGATCTATCCAAGGCTTTTGACACTGTCTCTGTTCCTGTCTTGCTGAAGAAACTCGAACAAGTGGGTATACGCGGGAAAGTCCTGGATCTGTTCAAAAGTTTTTTGTCTGATAGAACACAACGTGTAAAGATAGGTGAATACGTCAGTGACGAGGAACCGCTATCCTTTGGCCTTCCGCAGGGTAGTATACTCAGTCCTGTTCTGTTCCAAATCTACGTTAATGAGCTGTGTGAACTCTCTCTCCCTTCCACTCGTGTAATAAGTTACGCTGACGACACAGTTCTATTGACAAAAGGTCACAATTGGCAACCGTCAGGAGCAATGCGGAGACAGCCTTGAGTGCGGTGATGATCTGGTTGGCGAGGAATAGTCTTACCTTAAACATCAGCAAAACTCAATTCATGACGTTTGGCCCAAGACAAGCATCGCTGCCTCCCGGCAACAATTTCAATATAAAAGCTCACCTATGCGACGGCAGAGGGGCTTACTGTAATTGTGTTCCGGTAGCTAGGGTTGCAGTTGTCAAATACCTGGGTCTACAGATTGACTCCTGTTTAACATGGAGCATCCATATACAAACAGTGGTCACCCGAATCAGGAAGCTCATATTTATATTTAAAAAATTGAGACAATCGGCGCGCTCCCATGTCTTGAAATTGGTCTACAGTGCTTTATGTGAATCCATATCGGGATACTGTATCACAGCCTGGGGTGGCGCGGCGAAAACAAATATCATAGAGGTTGAACGGGCTCAAAGAGCAGTTATTAAAGTAATGTTACGCAAACCATACAGGTACCCTACACAACAATTATACACAGAATACAGAACACTCACAGTCCGACAAACATTCATTTTACGAGTAGTTATGAAGAAGCACGTAGGTGTTCAAATTGAAAGAAATAAACAAAACCAACTATCCAAAACTAAAAAAAGGAGACGAGAGCCAGGCTGCCCCAAAGTATACACGATTACTGCATTCGCACAACGCTTCTACAGATATCAAAGTGCGCTGTTATACATCAAACTCCATAACAAACTGAACATACTCACTCATAACCGGCATAAATTGAAACATAATATAAAGGACCATTTACTTACCCTAAATTATGATGACACAGAACTGTTAATAAGACCACTTTACAAATAATAAAACACGTAGACAGTACAGAAATACACACACACACACACACACACACACACACCCACACACGAACACACACGTACTTGATATAGGTACTACTTTTCTCTTTTGAACTTTAAATGAAATGACACTAACATATTGTACCTTCTATCGGAATTATGTGTAGGTTTTTCCTAGCTCGGGGATTACAGTATAATTGTAATTTTTCCGTGTCAAACATTTTTGTAACTAATTTTTTTTTTGTATTTAGCTATCATAACCTTTGCCAATAAATGATTATTTATTTATTATTTATTTATTTATTTTTATTTATTTATTTAACATTAATTTCCATTTTAATAACATTATACTTTAAGAAAAGATTGATTTATGTCAGCCTTAAATATCTATTTATTTTCAGACGTTTAAAAACGTTAGACCATTATTTCGGTGTAATAGACAAAATTTTATCTTTTTCATTGCGGGTGCAACAAAGTAATACCCTGTTTCTTGCGGTCAATGATGCTTACAAAATGAAAACATACTTAAATTTATTGACAAATATGAGATAAGAAAATAGAAGACAGTGCCTGCGGTTGGGATGGAATCCCCCCGAAACTGTTAAAGTTAACTAGTCGGGTTCTCTCTCCACCTATAAGTCACATTTGCAATCTCTCACTATCCACAGGAATATTTCCGAAATCCTTAAAACGAGCAATTGTTCATCCGATATATAAGACAGGCGATAGGGACAGTGTCGATAGCTATAGGCCTATTTCAGTCCTGCCAGTAATGTCCAAGATCCTTGAACGGATTATTCATAAGAACCTTACAGGTTATCTGAACAAATACGGAATCATTTCGGATAATCAATTCGGATTCAGAAAAGGTGTATCCACGGAGGATGCCGTATCTGCACTCTTGGACTTCGTTGTGGACAAGATAGATAATAAACAGAAATGTGTAGGAACATTTTTAGATCTATCCAAGGCTTTTGACACTGTCTCTGTTCCTGTCTTGCTGAAGAAACTCGAACAAGTGGGTATACGCGGGAAAGTCCTGGATCTGTTCAAAAGTTTTTTGTCTGATAGAACACAACGTGTAAAGATAGGTGAATACGTCAGTGACGAGGAACCGCTATCCTTTGGCCTTCCGCAGGGTAGTATACTCAGTCCTGTTCTGTTCCAAATCTACGTTAATGAGCTGTGTGAACTCTCTCTCCCTTCCACTCGTGTAATAAGTTACGCTGACGACACAGTTCTATTGACAAAAGGTCACAATTGGCAACCGTCAGGAGCAATGCGGAGACAGCCTTGAGTGCGGTGATGATCTGGTTGGCGAGGAATAGTCTTACCTTAAACATCAGCAAAACTCAATTCATGACGTTTGGCCCAAGACAAGCATCGCTGCCTCCCGGCAACAATTTCAATATAAAAGCTCACCTATGCGACGGCAGAGGGGCTTACTGTAATTGTGTTCCGGTAGCTAGGGTTGCAGTTGTCAAATACCTGGGTCTACAGATTGACTCCTGTTTAACATGGAGCATCCATATACAAACAGTGGTCACCCGAATCAGGAAGCTCATATTTATATTTAAAAAATTGAGACAATCGGCGCGCTCCCATGTCTTGAAATTGGTCTACAGTGCTTTATGTGAATCCATATCGGGATACTGTATCACAGCCTGGGGTGGCGCGGCGAAAACAAATATCATAGAGGTTGAACGGGCTCAAAGAGCAGTTATTAAAGTAATGTTACGCAAACCATACAGGTACCCTACACAACAATTATACACAGAATACAGAACACTCACAGTCCGACAAACATTCATTTTACGAGTAGTTATGAAGAAGCACGTAGGTGTTCAAATTGAAAGAAATAAACAAAACCAACTATCCAAAACTAAAAAAAGGAGACGAGAGCCAGGCTGCCCCAAAGTATACACGATTACTGCATTCGCACAACGCTTCTACAGATATCAAAGTGCGCTGTTATACATCAAACTCCATAACAAACTGAACATACTCACTCATAACCGGCATAAATTGAAACATAATATAAAGGACCATTTACTTACCCTAAATTATGATGACACAGAACTGTTAATAAGACCACTTTACAAATAATAAAACACGTAGACAGTACAGAAATACACACACACACACACACACACACACACACACCCACACACGAACACACACGTACTTGATATAGGTACTACTTTTCTCTTTTGAACTTTAAATGAAATGACACTAACATATTGTACCTTCTATCGGAATTATGTGTAGGTTTTTCCTAGCTCGGGGATTACAGTATAATTGTAATTTTTCCGTGTCAAACATTTTTGTAACTAATTTTTTTTTTGTATTTAGCTATCATAACCTTTGCCAATAAATGATTATTTATTTATTATTTATTTATTTATTTTTATTTATTTATTTAACATTAATTTCCATTTTAATAACATTATACTTTAAGAAAAGATTGATTTATGTCAGCCTTAAATATCTATTTATTTTCAGACGTTTAAAAACGTTAGACCATTATTTCGGTGTAATAGACAAAATTTTATCTTTTTCATTGCGGGTGCAACAAAGTAATACCCTGTTTCTTGCGGTCAATGATGCTTACAAAATGAAAACATACTTAAATTTATTGACAAATATGAGATAAGAAAATACTGCCAGTACATGTTTAATAATCTCGATACTCATGATGAAGTTTTATAATTACGGTGCGGCGGCCATTTCGGATTGCTAGATTATCATCAAAGTACTCAGCATACGGAAATACCCCTTAAACGATACCCATAACGAAATTTTGTTATTACGGCGCGGCGGCCATGTTGGATTGCTAAATTCTCATGTGATTCTTACTCAGCATACCAAAAAACCCCTTAAACGATTTACGGAATGAAATTTTGTAATTACGGCGAGGCGGCCATTTTGGATTGCTAAATCATCATGTAATTCGTACTCAGCGTATGAAAATACCCCTTAAACGATACCCATCATGAAGTTTTGTGATACCGGCACGGTGACCATATAGGATTGCAAAATTATCATGTGATTCGTAGTCGGCATACCAAAACACCCCTTAAACGATACCCATCATGAAATTTGGTAATTACGGCGCGGCGGCCATTTTGGATTGCTAAATTATCAAGTGATTCGTACTCAGCATACCAAAAAACCCCTTAAACGATACACATCATGAAATTTTGTTATTACGCCGCGGTGGCCATTTTGGATTGCTGAATTATCAAGTGATTTGTACTCAGCATACGAAAATACCCCCTAAACGATACCCATCATGAAATTTTGTGTTAACGGCACGCTGACCATATTGGATTGCAACATGTGATTCGTAGTCAGCATACCAAAAAAACACTTAAACGATACCCATCATGAAATTTGGTAATTACGGCGCGGCGGCCATTTTGGATTGCTAAATTATCAAGTGATTCGTACTCAGCATACGAAAATACCCCTTAAACGATACCCATCATAAAATTTTGTGTTCACGGCACGGTGACCATATTGGATGGCAAAATTATTATGTGATTCGTGCTCAGCATACCAAAAAACCCCTTAAACGATACCCATCATGAAATTTGGTAATTACGGCGCGGCGGCCATTTTGGATTGCTAAATCATCAAGTGATTCGTACTCAGCATACCAAAAAACCCCTTAAACGATACCCATCATGAAATTTTGTTATTACGGCGCGGCGGCCATTTTGGATTGCTGAATTATCAAGTGATTTGTACTCAGCATACGAAAATACCCCCTAAACGATACCCATCATGAAATTTTGTGTTAACGGCACGCTGACCATATTGGATTGCAAAATTATCATGTGATTCGTAGTCAGCATACCAAAAAACCCCTTAAACTATACCGGCGGCAATTTTGGATTGCTAAATTATTAAGTGATTCGTACTCAGCATACGAAAATACCCCTTACACGATACTCATCATGAAATTTAGTAATTACGGCGTGGCGGCCATTTTGGATTTCTAAATTGTCATGTGATTCGTACTCAGCATACCAAAAAAACCCGTAAACGATATCCATCATGAAATTTGACGACCTTGAGATTTTACCTTCACACCAGGTCCAGCATACCATCTTATAGTATTGTCATTGCAGTTAAATAAGTATTCCAAGTTTAAGCTCAATCGGAGCATGAGAAGTGGGTTAAATCTTACTTGAGTTCCGTTCCAAAAAAACGTCAAAAATCATGTTTGCTGTATTGGAGATTGGAGACCTTAAATATTAATATTAATAGTCTGTTTTTAGTATTTTTTATTGTTTAGCGCCAAAAGAAACACTTAATCCGTAAAAACAATCCGCTCTCTAGCTATCTACGTTCATGAGATACAGCCTCGTGATGGACAGACAGACAGATGGACGGCGAAGTCTCATAAATAGCGTTAAACATCGATTAAAAAGTTGAAATTCCTATAACCAATCGATTCCTATCAAAACATTTCGGGTCTATGTAACCAAGCCATAAAACAATTTTAAAAAAAAGTGCTGGCAAACTGTGGGCAAAACGTGCGATTCTTTTGCAGCAGTGTGCGCACCCATACTTGCGTTTGCGTTGCGGCACGGCAAACGGATCGGAACGCATCGGATCGCAAAGCAGTGGGCGCTCGCCCTAAGGGCGAGCGCCCACTGCTTTGCGATCCGGTGCGTTTGCGTTTTTTCTTTTTTAATTTGGCCTGGCTATAAACTGAGATCATTGGTGAATGAACTAAAAACTGGATTCATTAAGGTCGCTTTACACGCTAATTTAGCCGGCATAATGCCGTTTCACACTTTCGTGAGAATCGCGAGGTGGATATCGAATAAATGTCGGTGTTTTGCGTGGTCCCACTATTTTGAACCACTAGTGGGACCACGAGGGAGAACTGTTTCTCGTGTCGTGGTCTCACTACGATATCGGATGTCAACTGTTTGGTCCTGATGTTACCTGCTTATATACTCCTTTTAGATAGGTATAACATTAAATTAAATTTTAAAATTTAATATTAAATAACTAAAAAAGTCGGTGTTCATTATTTTATTGATATAAATTTTTGTAATTCTTAATTTTTTTTCTCTGATCTTCACATGTTCCACTGATCTTGATTTGTTTTGTCATTCTTTGTTTAAAGATCTTCATTTGTTTTGTCGATAGTCATTTGTTTTGAAAACAGGACATACTTAGTAGAACAGAAAACTCTCGAAACTTCTCGTGGTCCCACTATTTTGTCACACTAGTGGTACCACGAGAAAACACCGGGTAAATGTGTGTAAAAGTGTTCGTGGGGCTTTTACATCACATCAGGACCATCAATCGTATTGGACAGCACATCTCTGCATAGCACCTAGCGTGACGAGTAAGTACCTCGCGGTGTCATTCCAAAGGTGAAAACATTTTCCGACGCAGGCAAATATCTCTGATGCGGCGCGTAGAACCGCCTCACCTTAATTAAGATTCCTTTTTTTTTTATTTAGCTCGCCAAATTGACGTCGCCACCAACCTGATGGTAAGCCGTGGTGCATCTAGCGATTGGGGGCCAGTGTCACAGTCCTTAAGACTTTAGACAGTGGCCCTCAAGTTGGCTGCCCTGTGATGTGCGTCTTCACGTTCCTCTTCAAGAACCCGGGATTGTAAGATGAGGGAAAAACGTGAGCGGGCAGGTCGTTCCATGTTTTTATAGTTCGACAGAGGAACGTCTTTTAAAACGCTGGGTTCTAGCGAAAATTCTCTTCACTGTGTTTGAGTGGCATCTCTGCTGCCGCGCACCCCGCACATCGCATTGCTGGATATGAATATCCGGCATCGTGGTTCCACAGTCTGCGAAAGTGAGAGGTTGCTTGCCACAGTCATCGACCCGGGAGCTAGCCGAAAAGAGATTGGCCAGCATTTCAGCTTTCTCTTGGGCTTTGTGAGCCAGTGATCCGTCAGGATAGCGCAGCGGCGGCAGCGAGGGCTTGCAATAGTTGGCCTGCACGGCTTTGGCCAGTTGCCAGTATCCATGGCTGCTCTTCGGATGTGACGTGAGCTCCTGACCAAGCCGGTGACGCGCTGGGCGTCCGCTCTCCTGATAGCTCTCTTACTCGACCTAGTGGCTCTGTTGTACGCTGCCTTGAGGCGAGCCACATTCGGGTTGCGCACAGCCCGAGCCAGGGCTCGGGCTGTGCGCAACCCGAATGTGGCTCGCTGTGGCTGCAAAGTATTCTGCGTCTCCGTTAGGAACATCACAGCGGGCCGTGCCGTCTCTAGATGGTGAAAGACGGCGTCGAGGTTGGCTTGGAGTCCGCGGATGTTAGCGAATTCCACCTCGAATAGTGCGTTCTGGATCAGGATCCAGGCGCGGTAAGCTGCCTGTTTTGGCTGAAAGGCTACGGCACACTCACCCGCGAACCAGGGGCGGGCTTTGCGGATGCTGGCGACATCAGTGTATGGAATATTCCATTCCTAATGTTATCTCACCAGCAACAGCAGAGGCGCTTTCCGATGAAGCCCTCCCTGCAAAGCAGCGCTAAATCCACGGGATGGCTGCAAAGTATTCTCGTACTGGATTACTCGTCAGCAGTAAGTCCAGGAGGGCGGGTCCATGGTCTGACCTGTCCGGTATGCGCGTAATCCCGTGTACCATTTGGGTCAGACCATGGGAGAGAGCGAACGCGTGGGCGGCCCGTCCCGCAGGATCAGTCTTGAGGGGCCCCAGCTACTCAGTGTGGTGACCATTGAAGTCCCCCAGAAAAACCAACTCCGCGTCCGGGAACCGCACCTGCACGCCATCAGCCCTCTCGCTGAGGTGCTGATACAGCCTCGTTATCTCAGCTGTCCCTGTGTGGGGTCGATAGAAACACACGTAGATCTGACTCATAGAGCCGTGATCTACGTGCAGCCAAAAGACGGAGAAGGAAGGGTTCTCAAGGCAGCGCAGCCGGTGACAGCAAACATCCGCCCTAAGGAACGCGCACACCCCGACTTTATCTCGAAATAGTTCCTCGATGATATAGCCGGTAACAAAAGTACGACTGATCGGCAGGGCGGCGTATTTGCGTCTCCGTTAGGAACATCACAACGGGCCGTGCCGTTTCTAGATGGTGAAAGACGGCGTCGAGGTTGGCTTGGAGTCCGCGGATGTTAGCGAATTCCACCTCGAATAGTGCGTTTTGGGGAATGGTCGCAGCGGCCGCTGTGAAACCTCTATTTTTATTTTGCGCTGCCATGATTGGGTTAAAGGGAGACGTGAAGACGGAGCGACATTTGCTGCAGCAGTGAGTGACAAGGCGTAGGGGCTTAGCTTTATCTATGACTGTGTGTTTAGAAGAAAGTCGACCCGCCGGACGGAAGGGCCCCCGTACCCCCCCGAGTATGGCCGCCGGGTCCCCTTCCGGTCACCATCCGGCACGACGGACCACATCGGGATAATGCATTGCGCGGCCTGGTAGGGCAGCCTCCCAGGGTGGTTAGTCCCTGTTAGGCCCCTATAATATGCCACGGGCAGCTAGCGGCAAGACCGTTTCTACGGGTCTCCCTAGCCGGGGGGTCAACATCCGTCAGCCACACTAGGCACCACGTACCGCCTACTGGTCCCCCCCTGCTGCATCAAACATCGCCCCGGGCCAGGCTGTGCAGCTGCTGAACCCCGAACGCAACCCAACCGGGGCTGGGTTACTTGGGGGGCTTTTCACAACTGCACGGTGGTACCCCCGGGACCAATATTGTACGACCTTGTACCACATGGGAGCCTAGGCCACCATGTGGGTACCTAAATACGCGGAGCCTCGTCCGTTGTTCGGAAGGTGCACCGCGTGCAGGTGAGGTCACTAGGGCCCCTGAGTCTTGTTGTTAGTGGGGCCCCTTAAACCCTAATTTCCGCAAGGCGAGCATTAGGCTCGCGTTCCGCAATCTCTCAATATAGTTTTTTACAATTGAGCCTACGCTCATATTGAGCTCATGCCAAGGGTGTCCTGTCCTGGTTATGCTTTAGTGGAACCGTAAGGTCCTGAACAGAGGGTAGGAATTGGTAGGTACTTACTTAATATAAGAGACAAATTCAATACTCGTCAACATCGGTAGCTTTATTTGTCACAAAAACCTGTATCGGTAACACAATACACGCACTGATTTGGTTTGAGGGACTCACGGATTTGGTTCGCTTCCAGACCATATCCGACAGTCTGTAGATAAAAAAAAATTGCGTGTACTTAGTGTACACACGTAAGAAGTGAAACTTCTTCATAAACTTAATTTTCACCTCACCTTAAATTAAGTCAAAAAGTCCAAAAGTCCAAAAGTCCAAAAGTCCAAAAGTCCAAAAGTCCAAAAGTCCAAAAGTCCAAAAGTCCAAAAGTCCAAAAACCCAAAGTCCAAAGTCCAAAGTCCAAAAGTCCAAAAGGCCAAAAGTCCAAAAGTCCAAAAGTCCAAAAGTCCAAAAGTCCAAAAGTCCAAAAGTCCAAAAGTCCCAAAGTCCCAAGGTCTCAAGGTCCCAAAGTCCCAAAGTCCCAAAGTCCCAAAGTCCCAAAGGCCAAAAGTCCAAAAGTCCCAAAATCCCAAAGTCCCAAAGTCCCAAAGTCCCAAAGTCCCAAAGTCCCAAAGTCCCAAAGTCCCAAAGTCCCAAAGTCCCAAAGTCCCAAAGTCCCAAAGTCCCAAAGTCCCAAAGTCCCAAAGTCCCAAAGTCCCAAAGTCCCAAAGTCCCAAAGTCCCAAAGTCCCAAAGTCCCAAAGTCCCAAAGTCTAAAAGTCTAAAAGTCCAAAACTCCAAAACTCCAAAAGTCCAAAAGTCCAAAAGTCCAAAAGTCCAAAAGTCCCAAAGACCCAAAGTACCAAGGTCCCATCCAAAAGTCCAAAAGCCCAAAAGTCCAAAAGTCCCAAAGTTCCAAAGTCCCAAAGACCCAAAGTACCAAGATCCCATCCAAAAGTCCAAAAGTCCCAAAGTCCTAAAGGCCAAAAGTCCAAAAGTCCCAAAGTCCAAAAGTCCAAAAGTCCCAAAGTCCCAAAGTCCCAAAGACCCAAAGTACCAAGGTCCCATCCAAAAGTCCAAAAGTCCAAAAGTCCCAAAGTCCCAAAGTCCCAAAGACCCAAAGTACCAAGATCCCATCCAAAAGTCCAAAAGTCCAAAAGTCCAAAAGTTCAAAAGTTCAAAAGTTCAAAAGTTCAAAAGTTCAAAAGTCCCAAAGTCTCAAAGTTCCAAAGTCCCAAAGACCCAAAGTACCAATGTCCCATCCAAAAGTCCAAAAGTCCAAAAGTCCAAAAACCCTTAAATGACATGCTATCCCTGGATAAAGTACTCTTAATTCGAATCCACCGTGGTGGGGAACAGAACAAAGATGGCGCGTAACCAAAAATCGTGACGTGACGTGACGTGACGCAAATTTTTTTCCAACGCCGATAAAGAAGTTTCACTTCAATAATGTCATCTGGTGGCCAAAATATGCATTAAGTTGATAGCTAGAGCAACTTAATGCACACAATTTATACACCAAATTCATGTCTTCGAGTTCGCGTCCAAAAACCACCTCCGACTCTAACTTCACGATCATACCACGAACACTTGTACAGCTGCACACACATTTACCCATGTTTTCTCGTGGTACCATTAGTGTAACGAAATAGTGGCACCACGAGAAAGCAGTTCTCCCTCGTGGTCCCTACTTTTTATCTACATTTTGTATATAACTAGGTATGCGCTAATTTTCAAAACAAATGAAGATCAGTGAAACATGTGAAAATTGGAAAAACAAATGAAGATTGACAAAAAATTAAAATCGATAAATTAAAGGAAGACTGACTTCCTTATTTGTTTTATTTTAAAATTTAATGTTATACCTATTGAAAAAGTGTATATAAGCAAAAACATCAAGATTAAAATATTGACATCCGTTTTCGTAATAGGACCACGAGAAACAGTCAGTTGTCCCTCGTGGTCCTCGTGATCCGGCTAAATAAGCGTGTAAGGCGACCTTTATGAATCCATTTTTTAGTTCATTCACCAATGTTCTCAATTTGAAGCCATGCCAAATTAAAAAAGAAAAAGCTGTCAAATACAACAAACGCACCGGATCGCAAAGCAGTGGGCGCTCGCCCGGGCGAGCGCCCACTGCTTTGCGATCCGGTGCGTTTGCGTTTTTTCTTTTTTAATTTGGCCTGGCTATAAACTGAGATCATTGGTGAATGAACTAAAAACTGGATTCATTAAGGTCGCTTTACACGCTAATTTAGCCGGCATAATGCCGTTTCACACTTTCGTGATAATCGCGAGGTGGATATCCAATAAATGTCGGTGTTTTGCGTGGTCCCACTATTTTGAACCACTAGTGGGACCACGAGGGAGAACTGTTTCTCGTGTCGTGGTCTCACTACGATATCGGATGTCAACTGTTTGGTCCTGATGTTACCTGCTTATATACTCCTTTTAGATAGGTATAACATTAAATTAACTTTTAAAATTTAGTATTAAATAACTAAAAAAGTCGGTGTTCATTATTTTATTGATATAAATTTTTGTAATTCTTAAATTTTTTTCTCTGATCTTCACATGTTCCACTGATCTTGATTTGTTTTGTCATTCTTTGTTTAAAGATCTTCATTTGTTTTGTCGATCGTCATTTGTTTTGAAAACAGGACATACTTAGTAGAACAGAAAACTCTCGAAACTTCTCGTGGTCCCACTATTTTGTCACACTAGTGGTACCACGAGAAAACACCGGGTAAATGTGTGTAAAAGTGTTCGTGGGGCTTTTACATCACATCAGGACCATCAATCGTATACAGACGCGCTGGGCGTCCGCTCTCCTGATAGCTCTCTTGCTCGACCGAGTGGCTATGTTGTACGCTGCCTTGAGGTGAGCCACATTCGGGTTGCGCACCGCCCGAGCCCTGATCCAGGTGCGGTAAGCCGCCTGTGTTGGCTGGAAGGCTACGGCACACTCACCCGCGAACCAGGGGCGGGCTTTGCGGATGCTGGCGACATCAGTGTATGGAATGTAGTATTCCATACCTAATGTTATCTCACCAGCAACAGCAGAGGCGCTTTCCGATGAAGCCCTCTCTGCAAAGCAGCGCTAAATCCACGGGATGGTTGCAAAGTATTCTCGTACTGGATTACTCGTCAGCAGTAAGTCCAGAAGGGCGGGTCCATGGTCTGACCTGTCCGGTATCATGTCTTTGAGTTCGCGTCCAAAAACCACCTTCGGCTCTAACTTCACGATCATACCACGAACCTTGTACAGTTGCACACACATTTACCCATGTTTTCTCGTGGTACCATTAGTGTGACGAAATAGTGGGACCACGAGAAAGCAGTTCTCCCTCGTGGTCCCTACTTTTTAAGGGCTAGCGACACGGTCAAACTGCAATTGTCATGCCTCGTTAATATCATGTGTACATACACGTCGAAGCACACACACATGCAAAGATATCACGCACACTGAAACATTTTCCATTCATAAATATCAGACTTGACTCAATATATTGACCCGTGTCGGGAGCCCTTTATCTACATTCTGTATATAACTAGGTATGCGCTAATTTTCAAAACAAATGAAGATCAGTGAAACATGTGAAAATTGGAAAAACAAATGAAGATTGACAAAAAATTAAAATCGATAAATTAAATGAAGACTGACTTCCTTATTTGTTTTATTTTAAAATTTAATGTTATACCTATTGAAAAAGTGTATATAAGCAAAACATCAAGATTAAAATATTGATATCCGTTTTCGTAATAGGACCACGAGAAACAGTCAGTTGTCCCTCGTGGTCCTCGTGATCCGGCTAAATAAGCGTGTAAGGCGACCTTTATAAATCCAGTTTTTAGTTCATTCACCAACGTTTTCAATTTGAAGCCATGCCAAATTAAAAAAGAAAAAGCTGTCAAATACAACAAACGCACCGGATCGCAAAGCAGTGGGCGCTCGCCCTTAGTGTGAATTGTCTTCGAAGAATAAGGTCATAACACAGACGTACAATAAGTAGCAGACGAAACATTAATTATGTTTGTGTGCGTTGGTCTTTCCATTCCGCTCGCTCTAAGGGGTTAGTGAATGCTGCTATCTCGTTTCTACACGTATAGCAACACTATACATGACATTTTAAAAAAAATGACGTCCGCCTGGTTTTTGAAAGATTTAAGCTGCCGATGCTGCAGTTTGACGTATTAGATACGTCTCATTAATGTAGGGGCCAAACTCAGGCACTTCTTTTCAAGAATAAATTAATGCTAACATAAAAATAAGTGTGGAAAACTGTGATTCAGCATTTAATTAGTTCAGAATTGCATTTTAATATAATGCCTGTAATCTTCGATGATATTGAGTATACAATATATAAAAATGAAGCCCGATTTCCGTGGTCACGGCATCACGCGCGAAATGCTGGACCGATTTCGCTAATTCTTTTTTGTTGTGTTTGTTTCTGTCAGGAGAAGGTTTTAAAAAAATTGGTGCAAAACTATTAGCAGAAATGGTTTTTATTGCGATTTTGAATCGGATCATAGAACTGGAAACTCCGAAATGGAAACCGGGAACATAAAGACTAAGAGATAATTTTGCAATCCAATATAGCCGCCGCGTCGAAATCACAAAATTTCATGATGGGTATCGTTTAAGGGGGATTTTGGTACGCTGAGTACGAATCACATGATAATTTTGCAATCCAATTTGGCCGCCGCGCCGAAATCACAAAATTTCATGATGGGTATCGTTTAAGGGGGATTTTGGTACGCTGAGTACGAATCTCATGATACTTTTGCAATCCAATATGGCCGCCGCCCTGAAATCACAAAATTTCATGATGGGTATCGTTAAAGGGGGTTTTTGGTATGCTGAGTACGAATCACATGATAATTTTGCAATCAAATATGGCCGCCGTGCCGAAATCACAAAATTTCATGATGGGTATTGTTTAAGGGGGATTTTGGTACGCTGAGTACGAATTTCGTGATAATTTTGCAATCCAACATGGCCGCCGCGCCGAAATCACAAAATTTCATGATGGGTATTGCTTAAGGGGTTTCTTGGTATGCTGAGTACGAATCACGTGATAATTTTGCAATCCAATATGGGCGCCGCGCCGAAATCACAAAATTTTCGTGATGGGTATTGCTTAAGGGGTTTCCTGGTATGCTGAGTACGAATCGCGTGATAATTTTGCAATCCAATATGGGCGCCGCGCCGAAATCACAAAATTTTCGTGATGGGTATCGTCTAAGGGGTTTTTTGGTATGCTGAGTACGAATCACATGATAATTTTGTAATCCAATATGGCCGCCGCGCCGAAATCACAAAATTTCATGATGGATATCGTTTAAGGGTTTTTTTGGTATGCTGAGTACGAATCACATGATAATTCTGCAATCCAATATGGCCGCTGCGCCGTAATCACAAAATATCATGACGGGTATCGTTTAAGGGGGATTATGGTACGCTGAGTACGAATCTCAAGATAATTTTGCAATCCAATATGGCCGCCGCGCCGAAATCACAAAATTTCATGATGGGGATCGTTTAAGGGTTTTTTTGGTATGCTGAGTACGAATCACATGATAATTTTGCAATCCAATATGGCCGCCGCGCCGAAATCACAAAATTTCATGATAGGTATCGTTGCAACGCTGGCGCGACAGCCATCTTGGATTGCTAAATTAACCCAAAGTTCGTACTCGGCATACCAAAAAACCCCTTATACGATATCCATCATGAAATTTTGTGATTTCTGCGCGGCCGCCATATTGGATTGCAAAATTATCATGTGATTCGTACTCAGCATACCAAAAATGCCCTTAAACGATACCCATCACGAAAATTTTGTGATATCGGCGCGGCGGCCATATTGGATTGCAAAATTATCATGAGATTAGTACTCAGCGTACCAAAATCTTCCTTAAACGATAGCCATCATGAAATTTTGTGAATTCGGCGCGGCGGCCATATTGGATTGCAAAATTAACCCAAAATTCGTACTCAGCATACCAAAAAACCCCATAAATGATATGCAACATGAAATTTTACAACGGTGGCGCGGTGGCCATATTGGATTGCAAAATTAACCTGAAATTCGTACTCAGCATACCAAAAAACCCCATAAACGATATCCAACATGAAATTTTACAATGGTGGCGCGGCGGCCATATTGGATTGCAAAATTAACCTGAAATTCGTACTCGTACTACTATTTTTTCCCAAAAGCGTTTGACATCTTAGATCGTATGTCCACCTATTTATAATACGGACCAGTGTGCGGCCGGCCAGCCGCAACAAAAAAAGCGCATTGATGTTACGAGTTGGATCAAAACGTTACACATTGTATCATTACAAGGCGCGCATTGCAATGCTCGGATCACCTGCTTCACTGCTGTAACCTCGTCTTGTATCATTACAAGGTGCGCATTGCAATGCTCGGTTCACCTCCCACACTGGCTGTAATTCTCGACTCGTAACATTACATTAGGCGCGAATGCTCCCGGTGAGGGAGCACCTTTAGAAAAAAATCAATGATAAATGAAAACTATAGATACGTTATCAACACTGAAAAATGGTAACAAAAAAGTCAGGCAATTGCCTTAATTTCCATACATGCTATCATAGATAATTTCATAGAAATTCTGTTTTTGAATGTATAAAATATTTGCCGTTTTTGAAAGCCGTGATGTTCGTACATGACGTGTCTATATTATAACACGTCTTTGAAAAAAATGATGTTTTGTAACATCACTTTTTTCTAAAGGTGCTTTAGCCTCAATAGCATTTTTGAAAACCTATCTATGGATACCCCACACGTATGGGTTTGATGAAAAAAAATCTTTTCGTTTCAGTTCTGAGTATGGGGACCCCCAAAATTTACTGCTTTTTTTTAGTTATATTTAAAAATCTTAATGCTGTTCACAGAATACATCTACTTACCAAGTTTCAAGTGCATAGGTCTTATAGTTTCGGAGAAAAGTGGTTGTGACATTCGGACGGACAGACAGACAGACATGACGAATCTATAAGGGTTCCGTTTTTTGCCATTTGGCTACAGAACCTTAAAAGAGGTATTTTAAGATACTCTTATTTCATTAAAATAAATCTTATTGAACTAGGCGGCTAACTCCTTCCCTGTAGTTGCGTTAGTGTGTGTGGTTTTTATATGTGTTAGTTTTGGCGTACTTTTCAATCTCTAATGCTTTGTCTGCTACTTATTGTAAGTCTGTGGGTCATAAGTACGACTAGTGTTGACGCGCTATACTTTCGTCAAATTGCTATCGGACTTATGAACGCTACTGTACCTTCCCTTTCTACCAATTTACTATCGGTATCTAAAATGACTTCACATGGAGCCACCGTCTCGTTCGACAACAACCGTGCTTTAGTTCGCAACAAGTCAGGTGAACTTGTACTGTCTGCAAAGAAGTCGATCAATGGTCTTTACTATGTAAGAAAACCAAACATTGAACAAAGCTTTGCAGCAACACCGGCAACTGGTTCGACAAACACCAAACAAGGTACCATACAAGACTGGCACAGAGAAAACTTGGGCACATGAATTACAAAGATCTCCAACTGGCTCTGAATAACGAGACAGTGACTGGCATGAGCTTTGATAAAAATGAGATTTTGTCGTTGCCAGACTGTGAAATTTGCATTCAAGCAAAACTGACTCGAGTACCGAGTCCTCCACAACGAACTACTCCTCGAACCACTGAACGTCTAGAAATCGTCCACAGCGACGTGTGCGGCCCAATCAGAACACCTACCCATGCCAAAAACAGATACTTCGTTACTTTTATTGACGATTACAGTAGGTATGGACGGGTCTACTTCCTCAAAAATAAATCTGAAGTATTAGACAAGTTCAAAGAGTACAAACAAGAATTGGTAAAATTTACGGGCAATAAAATTAAACATTTGCAAACGGATAATGGATCAGAGTACGTCAATGCCAAATTCCAAGCCTACTTAAAACAACACGGGATTGCACAACGCTTATCTGCACCCTATACCCCACACCAGAATGGTATCGCTGAACGCAAGAATCGGACACTTGTGGAGAAGGCTAGAGCTATGCTTATTGATGCTAAAGCGCCAATGCACCTATGGGCAGAAGCAGTGAACACTGCTAATTACCTAGCAAACAGAAGTGTGAACAGTGCCGTAGAAAATAAAACACCATTTGAGAAATGGGTGTTAAGAAAGCCCTGCCTTAATCACCTCCACCCTTTCGGCTCAAAAGCTTTTATTCTGAAGAAAGGACCAAGAGGTCATAAATTTGCTCCAAAAGCAATACCGGGGATGTTTGTTGGATATTCTGACACCAGCAAAGCATACACTTCCGAACAAAACTTTTATATCCGCAGATGTGAAAGTAGTCAAGGCTGATTACTACAAAAGCCCAACTAGTGTTAACAACTTTAAATACAATAAAAACACTAACTGTGATTCGGTTTCAGAAACAATGAAAACTCAAATAGAAATCGATGATGCTGACGACACTCGGCAAGATCTTTCTATTGACAACATTGAAACGCAAGAAGGTAATTTTATTGAAAATGTTGAAAATCAACAAAATGATAGTATTACTGAAAACGTCGCAGCAGATTCTACTCTACAATATGAAAGTGTTGATGAAAATGTTGATGATGAACAAGATTCTTTTTACGAAACTTCTATTCTAGAAAGTCTTAGTCATGAACATGTTGACACGGAGTCTGAACCGAATAGCTACAGTCTACGAGACAGATCAGCAATACAAAAACCACAACGGTATGATGACTTTGTACTAGCTGCTGTTGCTGAGGTTCAAAATTTACCTAGAGATCCTGTGACTTACAAACGAGCATTGGAATCTCCTAATAAAGAACAATGGATTAAAGCCATGATGAGCGAGATAAACTCTCTAAATGAAAACAAAACATGGGACTTAGTCAGTTTGCCTGATGGAAGAAAAGCACTAACATGCAAATGGATATTCAAATTAAAGACAAATCCAGATGGCTCAATCGATAAATACAAAGCTAGACTAGTTTTAAAAGGTTATTCACAGCAAAAAGGAATCGATTATGACAAAACGTTTAGTCCTGTGGCTCGACTCAGTACTATACGAGCTATTATCGCAATTGCTGCTAAAGAAAATTTAAACTTACGCCAATTCGATGTAGCTACGGCCTTTCTCAATGGCTAAGTTGAGGAAGAAATTTTCATGAAACAACCTGAAGGTTTCCAAGATGGGACAAAGCAGGTATGCAAACTTAATCGCAGCCTCTATGGTCTGAAGCAAGCACCGAGATGCTGGAACTCATGCATTGCCGAATTCTTGAAAATTACAGGCTTTCAACAAAGTGAAGCTGATCCTTGTCTATACGTTAGAACCAGAGGAAAGTCAAAAGTTTTGATTGGACTCTACGTTGACGACGGACTTGTGGCGTCGAATACGCCAACTGCAGGAGACGAGTTTATCAAGGAATTAAAAACAAGATTCAAGATAACTACCCGACCTGCTTCCTACTTTTTGGGTATGGAAATCAAAGCTGAAAAAGGCAAAATAACATTATGCCAACAAGCCTACATTAAGAAGGTTTGTCGAAAAAAGAAAAAAAGAGAAAAAGAGTTGATTTGTGGGTTCTTTTATTGGGTTCATATTAATTCCGATAAATTCATTAAATGCTGTGCTGTTTACGTCCAGGGATGTTCTTGCTTGCTTTATCTGTAACCAATGAAATAAACGTTATTCTCATGAAGAGAATTGCTTGCATTCCTATACATATCATAAAAGTACAACAGTATTGGATCCAAGACCTAGATGCTGTAAATCTCATGTTCACAGCGATAGACATATAACACGTTATAACACACAGGTAGGCCGCCGGGTGATACGATAACTACATTGACTCCCAACTATAGGATCATCAAACATCAGTGGCCCACACAGAGCATCGCAGCTCTAGTAATATCAAATATCATCGACTCATTATATCAAGTATCATTGACTCCAGTTCTAGGACCATCAAATGTAGGTATACAGGGTCGGCTCACTTACTCATGCGTGACACTCATGACAACATAATAGTTTTATCTATTACACGGGTGAGAAATAACATGTAAAAGGAATACAAGCCTTCGTAAATGTGCTATCAGACTTCGCACACGCGGTACAGGATAAACTTGACCGTACACATAAACCTTGCGTCTTGGGTTGTTCGACTTTAACTAAATGACGTGCAAAGAAAATTATCCATTTGACATTAGAAACGGAATCATATTCAAATTTAGATGAAAAACAAATAGACCGACGCGATAATTACCATGGAGGTAGCAATCTCCATGGAGTATAACTTCAGAACTTCGCAAGATTATCAGATCCTCGCGACATTCCGCACAAAGGAAAAAGAGAATGAAAAGCTAGAATTATGTATTCGCAAGATTGGCAAATCGTCGCGACAAGGTTCTTGAAAAGTATGGTATGACTAGTTGCAAACCAACACCGACGCCAATAATCAAAGAAAGTATAAACGATACAGAACCTGATGTTGGTACCATTTTTCCATATAGACAAGCCGTTGGAGCCCTTACGTACTTAGCCGTAGGTACAAGGCCCGACATAGCATACGCTGTGAGCGTTGCATCCAGAAACCTGGAGAAACCTAGCACGACAGATATCATGCTAGTGAAGCGGATTCTCCGTTACTTAAAAGGAACGACGGATAAAGGTCTTGTATCTAAGCAATCAAAAGAGTCAGACCAAAGGCTTTTATGTTACTCTGACTCAGACCTTGCTGGAGATCTAGCAACAGGCAGATCAACAACTGGAATGGTATGCTTATTCTCAGGAGCTGCAATCAGCTGGAAAAGTCATCGACAAACAGTTGTTTCTATTTCATCCACTGAAGCAGAAATCATTGCTGCTAGTGAAACAGCACAAGAAATTATATGGCTGAACAGCCTTATGAAAGGTTTGGTGGATTTGAAGAAACCAATACTGTATTTGGATAACGAGTCTGCTATAAAGCTATCGCACAATCCGAAGCACGAATACCACAAACGTACAAAACATATCAAACTTAAGCATGTATTTGTGCGTGAATGTGTTATCAATGGTGACCTTGAAGTTAAGCAAGTACCGTCCGTGCGACAGGCGCGACAGCTGGCTGATATGCTTACCAAGCCGCTCTTTGGTCCAAGATTGGAAGTTTTAAGCGGACAGATTGGTTTGAAGAAACTTTAAAAATTCTTAAAAGTTCCGAGGGTGTGAAGAGACTGTATGGATGTCGTCTCTTTGGTATCACAACCTATGGTTTGGTTGCTATAGTTACTCAGAACTGTGATTTAGAGTCTGTCAATATATTTCGATAACTGCTTATTCATATTTCTTAAAACTATAATAAAACAACGTTTTATTTGCTTTAACCAAGCTGTTTATTATTCTTATCTTCTTAGAACTTTTCCACATTACAAAAGTTCATAGTCGGGAGCCCATTAACAGAGAAGCTGAAAAATCCTCAAACGGAAAAAGCCCAAGGGGAAAAAAAGTCCCCAATTTAATGACAAATGACAATTGAAATGACGCTGTCTAAAATGACATAACACTAGACATGACAGTCCGCTATGATAGATATTCCGATCGAGATCGAATCACAAATATAAATTTATTTAATTTATACAGCACAGCACGGCGAAGAAAGAAATAAATAAATATCCAAATGATGTTAATAGTTCATCGTTGGTATTATTGTGATAAATAGACTTCTGATACCGACGGACTAAGCAGCACTAGAGGTAAATATTGGAGAGTAAAATGCTCATGAACTTCTAAACTATCGGTAGGACTTCGGATTACTATCCCACGATTTAAGTGGTGGGAGGGGGGCTGGAGGGGGGAGGGGGGTGTGTAGAACCCCCCCCTTGACGGAAAAGTTGCGGACGCCCCCCCTTTTTGAGTTATGATTTTTTTTATATTCTAACCTAACTTTCGCATTTTCTTGGTTTGAAATCGATTTCAAGGTCGAAATTGGAAGATGGAAAATGGAGGGGGAGGGGGGAATCCCCCTGACCCCTCCCCAAAGTTAGGAAATCAATAGTTACCTTAAATTTAGATTTTTATTTTTTGAGGTTATGTTCAATAAAATCGACGACATAAGTAATCGTTCTCCAAATAAGAACTCGTCGACAAGCCAAAAAAAAAAACCACGAAAGCTAAGGCGGGAGCTCCGCTCCGCTTCGCTCCCGCCTTAGCCTTCTAACCTAACCTATCCGAGTCGGGGTGTTAACCATTAAGTACTAATTATGGTTGAATTAGGGATGCGCGTAATTCAAATGCCGACCTGGGGTTGAAAAAAAAACTACGCGTCTCCTATACAAGACACAAATTCACAAATAGGGTGTCATTTGAAAGGGTTGACCTTGACCAACCCATAGAATGCGTACGACGTTTTACGTTTAGTTTCACATATCAGCAACCGTCATTAAATTATTATAATATTTAATAGCATTCATTTATATAAATATACGTAATATAATAAAATATGCATAAAATTTAACTTAATAACTAAATATCATTATTAATTAAATTTTTAAATGAAGTAAAACATTGTTGTGCGTTAATGTTACGTAAAACAAAACGTATTGGACGAGCCGAATGTCAAAAACATTGGGAGTGTTTGTGTTCTGTGGTGAAAAGTGACAAATTATTGGTGTTTTTTTACGATTTTCATTATTTTTTTTCTCGTTAACCATTAATCTCCGCAAGTTAAAACTTCGCGTGGAGGCTTCTAATAATATTAGCTTTGTGTATAAAAAATATGAACCTCAAACTCGATGGCAGCTAATCTAAAGTTAAGCCAAACTATCTTGGCAGGCATCAGCTGTGGATGTTCGTAATTCACTAAATTTACTGACTCTTATGTTAACCTGTTCTAATTTGTACTGAATATCTTCGCTTGCAGATGGCAGAAATCAAATCTTTGATAAAAGATGCAAGAAAATTTATTGCTGAAAATAAATTTAAGGATGCTCAAGAATGTTGCAAAAATATTCTACAGAAGGATAATCAAAACTATTTTGGCTTGGTTTTAATGGGCAAAAGTCTTCAAGATTCAGACCAAGCGCCAGCTATTTACCGGAAAGCCATAAAAAGTAAGCCTGAACAACCACTGGCTTGGTATGGACTTGCAAATTTTTATGAAAGAAAAGAAAAAGATTCTGATAAGGTAATATTATTTTCCATTTACAAGGAATTACTGAATTTGCAAATTGAGGAAGAGAAAGCTATAGAAATTATATCAAAACTTGAGATATTAGGATGTGCTTTAAAAAATGATGAATCTCTGCAAATTCTAATGAAATACCTAGAACAAAAACTTAATCCAAAGATTTGTGAAGTGGTAGAAAAAGCTGTTATAGAACTATTGAAAGCAGATGTACAGTTCAAACAGGAATATGTCCCAATTCTTCTTAAAATTGTATACAAGAAGTATAGTGAGAACCAAAATGACCATCTTGAAATGTTGCAAGCCAAAGTTATTTTTCATAAATCAGATTTCCCATCAGCAGTGGATGAAATAATTGGTTTACCTTTCTTCACAAATAATATTCAATTAAAAACATGGCTTTGCAAAGAGTTATGCATTAAATATATCGAAAACATGTCTTTCTGTGGCTTCAATATTGAAAAATATATTGATATCCTTACTGAAGGTATACAGAATTCTAAATATACTGATCTTTTAAGAAGCATGATATCATATGATAATGGGTTGTATATAGAATCATACAAACTATGTGCTCCACTTGTGAAGTACAATGAATTTGATACTATAGAAACCACACTCTTAATAAGATGTACAATAATGTTAAAGCAATGGTCACTTGCAGAAGAACTAGTAACAACTGTATTAAGTAAAAATAAAGATAAAAAATTTGAAATTGCTCTAAAAAAGTTCTTACTATTATCTCTAAACAAACAAAAGAAATGGAAGCAAGCAATATTGGTTGCAAAGGAAATACCTTTTGACCTTATGGAATCAGAGGACTTAGCCAGATTGGCAGAGTGTTCTATTGAGGCAAATGAACCTGTGGATCATATTATGAAACAAGTAGAAATTTCAGACTGTTTTAAACAGTTAGAAGTTCAAAGGCTTATAAAAGAAAAACAATATGACAAAGTTATTGAACTTAAGGATTCAGTCGAAAATCCATTGCATGTATTTTATATTGGCATTGCTTATTGGGAACTTAAACAGTTTGATAAAAGTTTCCCATATTTTCTCAAGTCAGTAAGACTCAACCCTGATCATGCAGATACATTTTTATATTTAGGTTACTTTTATAAAAACCACCAAAAGGACTTGGAAAAAGCTAAAAACTGCTTTGAAAATGCAAATGCCTTAAACCCAGCAAATCCTGATATTGCCAAAATCCTCAGTGAAACCTATGCTAACTTAAAACAGAATGATCTTGATTTTGAGTTATTAATTTCCCTCACTGAATATGAGGATGAATCAACTACTCAAACATGGATTTATTTTAGATTAGGTCTGCATTATCTGCGTAAAAGAGAATGGAAAAATGCAATCACATGTTTCAAAATTGTTATAAAACACAATAGCAAGAATGCAATAGCTTATGAATGTATGGCTGACGCATATTACGCCAGGGGATCCTTTCTTGCAGCTTTGAAGGCATATGAACAAGTAATAGCTTTAAAGTCAGATAAACCAGAACATTGTATGACTAGAATTGGATATATTCGTTTACTACAAACTGAATATCTGGAAGCACTAAAAGCATTTGAACAGGTATTAAAAATTCAACCTGAGTCTGCCTTAGCATTGAAAGGTATGACAGAAACATGGATGGGAATTGCAAAGAAAAAAATTAATGACAAGGCTTATGGATCTGCTAGAGATTGTGCACAAAATGCAACAGATTGTATTCTAAAAGTACTATTTAAACAAAAGCACTTTTTATGTTTTTGGAAACTCCTTGGAAATACCTTAATGTTTGTCACACAATTACCAAATAAATATGCCTATATCTATATGCCTTCATTAAACCAAGAAAGTTGTAATATGCATGAGATTACAAGAAAAGACAAACTTGAATTGTTTCCTCAAGCCATCTCTTGTTATTCACGAATAACAAAACAAAGACAACAAGTGACTTCTTATGACTTAGCTGCAGTATACTTGCGATATTATTATGAGACAAAAAATATTGATGACATTAATTTGTCTTTCAATTTAACAATTAACTGCATTAAAGAGAGCCCAACATCTTGGCGCAATTGGAACTTACTTGGCAAGATTTTTCTTGTAAACAAAAAATATGATTTATCTCAACATTGCTTTATTAAAGCTCTACTAACAGATAAAAGTAACAATCCATCTGCAAAAGTTTGGTGCAACTTAGGAGCACTTTATCTGAAACTTGAATTATTTATGATTGCTAATCATTGCTTTTGGAGAGGACAGTCTATATTGCCATCATATACTCAAAGTTGGATTGGGCAAGCACTTATTGCAGAAGTGCTAAGTGAACAAGAGGCCATGGACTTATTCAGACATGCTACTCGCCTAGGCTACCATCCAGAAAGTGCATTGGGTTATGCAGATTGGGTATGCAGAAATTTAAAAAATAATAAGTACAAAGAAAATTCAGGCAGTAAATATGAAATTGAAGCACTCAATGCTATACAATATGCCACAGATTTAATTGAATGGTATTGTCATTTTAATTCTAGTAATGCTTGTGCCTATAACATACTGGGTCTTCTACAAGAAAAGCAGGGTTTATTGCGTTCTGCGACGCTTTCTTATGAAGCAGCTTTGGAATGTGCTGAAGATAATAAAAAGAACATAGTTTTGTTGAACTTGGGCAGAATTTTTGTGAGGATGAATAAATTTGATGAAGCATTAATAATATACAAAGCTGTAACTGTTGCTAGCTTCAATTCCACGGCAGGCCTAGCCTTAGCACTATTTAAGAAAGGTCTCTATGAGGAAAGTTACTCTACATATGACACTGCATTACAATGGTTGAGCAATGACGATTCTGAACAGGCAGACCTCTTAATAGCTATGGCGGGAATTATCTATATGTTCAAGGGGGCAGATGATGCTAAAACACTATTATTCCGTAGCATTGAAATATCTCAGAAAAACCCAACACCAAATAGTTTATTCGCTATTTGTGCTTTGGGCTTGATTCAAACTGATCAAAGTCTTTCAAAGCTAGCTTTGGGTGAATTGAGAAAGTATGAAAAGGACTCTAAATATGCCTTTGATATAATGTTTTTAAAATCCTACTTATATATTTGTGAAAATGATGTAGATTTAGCTATAAAATTATTAAGTCGCTATATTCATGAACACCCTAATAATCCACAATTTTGGTATTATATGACGCAGTATTGTCTAAAAACTGAGAGTACTAAAGCTAAGACAGCTAGATCCTGTGCTCAGAAAGCACTAAGTACTGCTCGCTATGGTGAAAACGATTTTAATGATGGGAAGATACTTGCTTCTGCTGTTATTGCAGAGCATATGGCAGGTGATAATAGAAACTCTTTGAGGCTAGCCAAATCAGGGCTGCACATGTTTCCAAATCAAGTGGAAATATGGGGAGCACTTTTAATTTCACTCTATTCCGACATATCCTCAATGGAGAAAAAGAGCTGGCTTCTAGCAGGCACTGAACATATGCGCCGTCATTTAAATGTCTCTGGTCAGTATAGGCAATGGCTTGATAAATTGGAGAGAGAAATAAATAAGTAGGTACTTAACTTAATATGTTGTGTTTATTATATTTTCTAATACATAAGTTACATTTTGTGAAAATATAGTTTAAAATTGAAATGGTTCATTTTAATGTATTTTCTGCGTAGGTATATCTACTGTAACGTACCTACTTACCTTACTTACGTTTGTAAAGATGATGACCTGTCCACGGCTTCCTGCTTTTTGCAGGTAAATGCCGGAGTACCACAGGGATCGGTATTGTCCCAGACTCTTCTGCATATCAATGACATGCTGTCGCTGTCCCTTGGGTGCAATCATTGTTATGCCATTCATTCTGGCCATCCAGCGGAGGGGCGAGGCGACGTGGAGGGGAAGAGACGACAACTCGTGGCGGATCTCGACCGGGACCTGGCCCGCATTGTTCAATGGGGTTCGGACAACCTGGTCGAGTTCAATGCCAGAAAAACACAGGCGTGTGCGTTTACAGCTAAGTCCCCATTCCTACCCCTACCCTCTCTTCAGAGCATTACGGTTCCACTAAAGGATAACCTGGAGATCATCGGTATAGACGTCCGGCGTGAGCACCATCACAAAAACTTCATAGAGATCTGTATTGGGTTGGCCTCGCGCAAACTAGGAATCCTGAATAAGGTGAGACGGTATTTTACGCCACATCAGAGATGTTTACTGTACAAGGCGCAGATTCGCCCCTGCGTCGAATACTGTTCTCACCTTTGGGATGACTCCGCGAGGTACTTACTAGACACACTTGACGCTATGCAGAGACGTGCTATCCGAATAATTGGTTGTCCTGAGGTGACGGGAGGCCTCGAACCGTTAGCGCAGCGAAGATCCATAGCGTTCCTGGCTGCCTCCTACCGAATGTATCACGGTGAATGTTCTGAAAAGATCTTCAACCTGATTCCACCCTCTCCTTTCCGATCCCAAACAACGTGTGCCGGACAGAGGTGCCACTCATACACAGTGCAAAGAATTTTCGCCAGAACGGAGCGTTCCAAAAGATCGTTCCTCTGTCGAACTATAAAAACATGGAACGACCTGCCCGCACACGTGTTTCCCTCTCATCTTACAATCCCGGGTTCTTTAAGAGGAGCGTGAAGAGGCACATCACAGGGCCGCCAACTTGAGGACCACTGTCAGAAGTGGCCCCCAATCGCTAGATGCGCCACGGCTTTCCATCAGGCTGGTGGCGACGTCAATTTGGCGAGCTAAATATAAAAAAAAAAACACGTTATACTATCTTGCTCCCACATAATTACGACCTAATCTACAATAAGTAGTACTTGGTAATGTTATCTTTGCCTATATAAAGTCTAAAATGTAGATTGGTTCGGCTGTTGTTGTTTGTTTTTGACTGCCTCATTGGTCTCTAGAGGTCATAAAGTGCGATGGTGGATCACGAGGTCGTAGGTTCAATTCCCACCGGATCCATAAATATTGATCTCGTGAGTGTAGGTGTTTCTGACAGTTTCTAAGTAGATATGATGTTACCTATGTATTTACATTAAAAAGTCCATAACATAAGTAATAACAGCGGTGATCTGATACCCATAACACAGAGGTTAAATCCAAACTAACTTTGGAATCAGATGGTGCTGTGTAAGAACCGGCCAAGTGCTAGTCGGACGTTTCTTGTATGGGAGCCCCTCTTAATCCCCTCGTTTTTTAATTTTTTTGCTCTAACGGCAACAAAAATACAACGTGTGAAAATTTCAGCTCTCTTGCTGTCACGGTGTCTGAGAAACAAACTCGTGACGAACAGACAGACAGATTCTATCGAAATCTATTATAAAGCCATGATAACGGACGGTGCTATCGCCTCCCCTCTCTAGGCACTTCTGCATGACGCGACGTTGTGACGTGCCCCGCGCCTGGTTGTACTCTTCAATCCTTCCACTACAATATTACAACTATTCCATAGATGATACAATATACTGGGTTGTGTACTGGTACCTTCCACTTAAGGACTGATGGAGCTAGAACCGCTGTGTGTTCCAAAGTAGCTAACACTATAAATATACATCAGTCACGCGTTTCCTTGAAGGGATAGACAGAGGCATAGTATACGTCCACATTTCACCATTAGTTTCTATCCAAGCAACGTACAGTTTGTCTATAAAGTCGTGAAATGAATGTTTGAGGAACTAAAAATAGTTATGTGTGTGGCAACACTGGCAACAAGAAACATAAGTACGTCAGTTGTCAATGCTATCGTCGAATTTCGTTTACTCTCTCACGTAACTTTAATGTTTGGATTAAACTGCAACAAATTGAGACCAAACTACGCATAAAGGTTTGAGAAATGAGTAAAGAAAATCGGAGTGGTGCGCAGTAAGTGATTTTTAAAGTTTTCCAGTGATGTTTCGCGGAGTACCAAGCTGGACAATTGTTGTGGGATTTTGAGGATGTTTATAAGCGAACAGCATCTTTGGTGGGTATGTAATCGTGTTATTGTTTGTTTTGAATCTGTCTGAAGTTACAAATTTACTGAATTTACGATTTGGAGACAAAAAAAGGCATTGTTTACGTTGCATATTTTTAGGTTAGAATCACAGACTTACAATCTACATATAATGTAAGTCAGTGGTTAGAATAACATTGTTAGTAGGTAATTTTATAGTACGACCTACATTTTTGATACTCAGTTCAATCTGGTTTTCTACCAATTTTTTATTTTGAATTAATTGCTTCATGTCAATAGTTTGTTTCCATTAGGTAATTAATTTTCTTTTTTTACTCTTTTCAGGAAAATCAGAGAGTACAGTTAGGCGAATATTTAACGAAGGTTTTAATAATGAAGGAAAGTTTGAAACTCCTGGGAAACACAGAAATGTTGGCAAAGAAAGAAATAGACGATTTTAATATTTGTGCACTGCGCCAAAAAAATCCTTGTCAGATGGGGGAAAGTTACAGATAAAACATGTAATTACATGATTGTGGCGAAGCAATTGGGACTGCTAGGCACCTGCTGGTGGGTTCTAAGACGCTATTAGACCGGGGCTTCTGGATCTGGTTCAATAACTTTATTCTGGATTCAATAAAACAGAAACAAAATTAAACATGTATAATGTGTTTTATTTATTAACTCACTAGCTGATGCCCGCAGCTTCGCCCGTGTCGAATTTGTTCTCGTTCCCGCTTCCCGTAGGAACTTATTCCCGGGATGAAAAGAAGCCTATGTGTTATTCCAGACTATAATGTATCCCTGTACCAAACAGCCAGATCAGTTCAACTGTTTGAGAGTGAAAAAGTCTCACATCCACACTCATACGCTTTCGCATTTATAATATTTGTATTGTTCCCGTTCCCGCTTTCCGTAAGAACTTATTCCCGGAATAAAAAGTAGCCATGGTTATTCCAGATTATAATGTATCCCTGTACCAAATTTCAGCCAGATCCCTTTAACCGTTCGAGCGTGTAAGAGTAATAAACATCCACAAACTGTCGCATTTATAATATAGTAAGATTTTACTCGGAACGAACTCCTCGTATCAAAATCATTTTGGTCGTACTATATAGGGTTGCATACATGCATTCAGCAGCGCCCTCATTTAATTTCACGACTTTATAGACAAACTGTAATAAGTGGGTCTATTGCCGCGTTGAAATAGACAGGCGCAGATTGTGACTACCTCAAAGATTTAGAATTTTTCGCTACTCTGCTACCAGCTGTGTCGAAATTCTACAAATCGCCCTTATGGCCTTTTATTGATAAACGGGACCAACGGCTTAACGTGCCTTTCGAAGGACGGAAACACTTGGAAATGAAATGTCTATTTAAATACGATGAATAAAAACATTTAAAAAATAAGTATAACAAAGTATTTTATTAATTATTAACTTATTAATTTAACATGATTATATTCTTATCAGGAATTCTCCTGAAAACAGCAAGGAATTTGTCACCACTATTTCTTGTGACCTTCTTACCCTCTTCAGTGCTTTCATATAATTTATCCACTATGGGGTCAGATTCCTGGAATAGGGCAAAGGTGTTAATCGAAGACTACTTATTAGATTTTTATGACATGCCATCAAGATTTCAGGCCTGGCCCTAAAATCTTGATGGTTGGATTGGATTAATGGACGAGGCTGTCACTCAGAGAGGCCTAGAAGTTGAGGCAGAGTTCGATATTCAAAATCACTTCGAACTTCAAATCAAACTGTCATGTTGTTAGTCCTACCAGGAGTAAATCTAGATTTTGCAATTACTGATAATTTACTTTCAGATTAGAATATTTAGATCAAAAGATTTACCAATTCCGCGTCCGGGACTCTTTCAAACAATGGATGATCTTCAAAATGCACCACCATCCAGTCGTGAAGATCTTTTACATCAGTTATCGTGTATACAGTGCCCTGAAATATTGAAATTGAAATTTTACATATCTTTTCCTACGTCTTTTTTTTTACGTAAGGGAAAATCCTACTCGGATGCTATGCCGGACTCCTACCGACTAATAAACCTCACGTATCCCGCCTAACAGCCTACGGTTGGGAGCCCTGGGTAAGCTGTCGAAAGGATACCCCTAGACTCTCAAACCTTTTTCTATGTTAGATAAAAAATAAATTCATATCCAAATGTTATTTTAATGCCACCACATTATGCAGAGAATGTGTGTGAAGTGGCATTCTCTGCATTATAGTAAATTTCGTGCGTGATCGTCTGTTAGACGCGTACCTCACAAACGGTATGGCCGATCCAAGAACTTGGTACGATATACGCATATTGATCAGGTCAATTAGGAAATGTGTAACGCAACGGCGAATGTGGGTCAAATTCTGAAGGGGGATAAAAATGTGCATATTTATGTATGTCTAGAAAAAACCGACCACGTGCGAGTCTGACCCGCGGGCAGAGGGTTCCATATCAAACAACGGCATAAAAAACCGTCTACGCTTTCGAGTCGAATGATTGTCACCGTCAGAATGGCAGGTTGCCTGTGACAAACGAGTCCCAAAGTATACTGAAAAATTGCTACATGATTGCTTATATTTGCTACATGTCTCCAAGAATTGCTACATATAATACATTTTGAGAAACAATAATATTTTTTTGACCAGCGATCCTGACGTTTGAATGGCTGGTTGCCTTCGCATTTAGCATGAAGGACGCATTATTCCAAAACTTTTATTGCATGAATAATTGCTTAATAATTGCTTCATTCACGAATTTCAGGTTTGAGCTTCATACGTGCATCAGGTAAGAAGATACAGCATTGACTGAAGAAGTGCCTGATACATATTACAATAGGTTAGGAAGAGATGGCTGAATGCCACGCCACTGAGCCACAATTTGAGTTGCAGAAAGTGTCTTCAGAGGGCCTAAAAAGGCAACATTGTATGTTTCTATTATGAAACGTAAAATGTTTGGTATGCTTTGTATGTTCTGTATTTCAAATTATATGAATTAAATGTTTCATATAATGAAACATACAATGTTGCCTTTTTAGGCCTGCAGTTCAGTGCGGTCATAAGAACTATTCTTCTAATACATATAATTATTACATCTGAATTTGTTTGAATACTGAAGACCATGTGAAGGGGAGGAAGATTACATATAATTATTACATCTGAATTTGTTTGAATACTGAAGACCATGTGAAGGGGAGGAAGATTACTTATATAATTTGAACTTTTTGTAACTTGCAATTATTCTGACAGGACATTCTCAAAGATGGATTGGACATTCTGACAGGACATTTTTATAATTCGATACTATTCTGATTGAGCATTTTTAATTTTGGATGTAATTTGTACAAAAGGAAAATAATAATTATAAATTAACTTCGTTAAAAAAAAAAAAAAAAAACAAACATACCTGCTCGGCAAGGACATAGGCATATTCTGATAACAGCCACTTGTTGATTATTCTCCATTTATGCTTAGATTTCTTAAAATGTGGGTCTGGATACAAAAAGAACATTTTTTGAAGCTGAAATAATGGATCAGTACTGTTAATGAAATTATGGAATGGAATTGTCCCTGTATTTTTAAGCTATGCATACTCACTTTGTAATTTAAGTATACTAAATTTAAATATACAGCATTTTACAAGTAAGTACTTTTATGAAAATTGTTTAAATACAGTGATAACTTTAGTATGACTGTATGTAATAGGATTGCGAACCTACTGTAAGCATAAACTATTTTAAAGCAATTAGTATGCAAGAGAGTGCGTGTGGTATAAAACTGAATGAGCTGACCATCAAATGCCTCCTATATGCTGACGATCAGGTGATCTTATCTGCATCGGCGGAGGAGTTGCAGTTGATGGTTAATATTATGCATGAGGCGCTAAAAGGTAGAGGAATGAAAGTGAATATAAATAAGACGAAAGTAATGATTTTTGAAAGAGAGAAATGTATGATGAATTGCCCTATTATTATCGAAGGGCAAAGAGTGGAACTGGTGAAAGAATTTGTATACCTGGGTTCAAAATTTACAAGAGATGGAAAGTGTGACCAGGATGTTGAGAGAAGAGTTTTGGCAGGAAATCAAGTAAATGGGTCGATGCATACCTTTATGAGCAGTCAAAAAGTCCAACCGCGACCACGGGCGCTGCAACGTGCTCGAAACGTCGGTGTGAAAATGTAAGTAAATGTGTTTCGCGTGAAGTCACGAATTCTATAAGTACGAGTGTAGAAAACAGCGATAGTTTAAAAATAACAGTCAAAAACCGGCCAAGTGCGAGCTGGACTCGCCCATGAAGGGTTCCTTAACATAATACAAAAGTTTTGTATTTCGTTGTAACTTTGATTGATGTTTTAACACGTTCGCAGTGGTAGTGATGTTTACAGGCGAAAATTGTGGTTTATGGCGTATTAACAAAAACTACAAACTCGATCTCGTTCAAACTAATTTTCGCTGGTAGTTTTTATAGCAATGTACATTATATATATTTTGTAGATTTATCATTCTCTTAGTTTAGAAGTTAGAGGGGGGGGGGGACACATTTTTCCACTTTGGAAGTGTCTCTTACGCAAACTATTCAGTTTAGAAAAAAATGATATTAGAAACCTCAATAGCATTTTTGAACACCTATCTATAAACTATAGACTATTCTACTACTCCCACATTTCGTATTTTTACTACTGATCGAATAAACGTTTGGTCGAAAAACAGTTGACTAAAGAATATTTTAACTGGGGCTGAATTGAAATGGCTAGGTTAGGTTAGGTTAGAACTGCGACCACAACGCACGAGCCGAGCATGCGGAGCGAGCGTGCCGCGGCAGCGGCCGGCGAGTGCCATAACCGAATTCTACTTATTTCGCTTTTGTTTCTTAAGATATTCTTTAGTCAACTGTTTTTCGACCAAACGTTCATTCGATCAGTAGTAAAAATACAAAATGTTTGTTCGATAAAAACTCTTTTGGTCAACTGTTCATGCGATCAGTAGTAGAATAGTCTATAGTTTTTTCGGTCACACGTCAAATGATCAAATGAATTTCGGCCACCAGTGGTAAACCCGTGCTTATCTCCACACTTATGTATGGTAGTGAAAGTTGGGTCTGGCAGAAGAAGCATGAAAGTAAAATTAATGCAGTGGAAATGAGAAGTCTGCGAAGTATAGCCAGAGTGAAATTGATGGACAAAGAAAGGAATAGCGTGATTAGAGAACAATGTGGTATAACTGAAGATGTAGTAACAAAGATTGAAAAGGGGATGCTTAGATGGTTTGGACATGTTGAGAGGATGGATGAAAATAGACTGACTAAACAGATCTATAAGGCTAAAATGAATGGGCAAGCTGGTAGTGAAAAAGGCCAGGTCAAGAGTACCCTTAACCGGCGAGCGTGTATGGAAGCACTTATGAAAGTAGAAGAAGCGAAAGTGGTATGCCAGGATCGTAGCAAGTGGAAAGTCATAGTCTCTGCCTACCCCGATGGGAAACAGGCGTGATGATATGTATGTAGTATGCTAACAACTTTTGCCTTAACCAGGGCAATGCTCTTCCACTTGAGCTACAGGGATCATACTAAACAAGTGGAAATTCTTCACCTTATTGTTTTGGAAAAAGGTTGCGGGTTCAAGTCCCATCTGGGCTAAGTTGTCTTTTTTCACTTTATAATAAAATACTACTGAAATCAGTTGTAATGCAGTTCAAATTAGTGCAAACAAGCAATACAGTTGGCATTAGAACTGATTGTCTATTGTGCAGGTGTGATATGCACATGGAAAGCAATCCCAACTGTATTGTACTACCCGTTCGCTCTAACTTTGCCGCTGGCGTAGAGGCGTATACCCGAATTGTTAATTATACGAAGTAAATTGACAGTAGCTAATGTCACTTCGTCATAGAAAATACGCAACACTAGAAGAAGAAGTGACATTAGTTTCTGTCAATTTACTTCGTCTAATCAAAAATTCGACTTTAGTATAGAGCCGAGCGGCAAAGTTAGAGCGAACGAGCAGTATGTGTTAAACTGTACTTAATAAATATATAGTTCAGCTCCAATGCAGCATGTCTGTTCAACAGCCTCGGAAAGGGTTTCTTATCCTAATGGAGTTTGCAAAAATGTTATACATTCCTATTAACTTACTATAAAAATAAGTACTAACCTGTCCTTTATGAAAGAAATTGGGTAAATATTTCATTGCATTTGTTCTTAATACAGCTACATTTTGGTACTGGTGCTTATGTTGAGATCTGAGAGCTTGAATTCTATCATTGACATAATCTGATACCTTTACACGAATTTCTAGTCCCAACATTAAGTGCTCGGGAAACATTGGTGAGAGTGTAACTGTAATCAATGAAATATTAACATTTATTATTATGTTAATTAGAACCTAGAACATTTATTAATATGCAACACGACTAAATGATTAGAAAATACTTATGTTTAAGCATTTGTAATTTGTCCCATATAATGGGTCTGTCTGTACAAAGGGAAAGGGTCGCAGCAAGAGTGCAAGAACTACCGCGGCATTAGTTTGCTCAGTGTCGTAGGCAAACTATATGCAAAAGTGCTGATAAAAAGAGTGATGAATGAAACGGAAGGAAAAATGTGGGATGTGCAAGCAGGATTTCGAAAAGGAAGGGGGTGCACGGATCAGGTCTTTTCCTTACGATGCGTAGCTGAAAAGGTGTTGGCAAAACGTCAAAAAGTCTACTGCATCTTTGTAGACTTGGAAAAGGCCTATGATAGAGTGGTGAGGAATGAAATGTGGACAACACTGTCCAGATATGGAGTAAACAGAACCTTGATACGAGCACTGAAATCTCTGTATGAAGACTCCAGTGCTTGTGTCAGGATAAACGGAGCTTGCACAGACTTCTTTCACATTTAAAAAGGTGTGAGGCAAGGTTGTGTAGCATCACTGTCTGTTTAATCTGTATATGGACAGCTGCTTGAAAGAACTGCAAGAGTGTGCGTATGGTTTGAAAATGAAAGAGCTGTCCATCAAATGCCTCCTATACACAGACGATCAGGTGTTATTAGCTTCTTCGGCGGAGGAGTTGCAGTTGATGGTTAACATAATGCATGATGCGCTTAAAAGTAGAGGTATGAAAGTGAATGTAGAAAAGACGAAAGTAATGGTTTTTGAAAGAGAAGAAAATATAACGAATTGCCCAATTTACATCGAAGGGCAAAGAGTAGAACAGGTAAAAGAGTTTGTGTACTTGGGGTCAAAATTTGTAAGAGATGGAAAGTGTGACTATGATATTGAACGAAGAGTTTTGGCAGGTAATCAAGTGAATGGAGCCATTCACGCCTTTATGAGCAGTCAGGATGTGTCTAAAAAGGCAAGGATGGCTGTACATAGAGGAGTGCTTGTGCCTACACTTATGTATGGAAGTGAAAGCTGGGTGTTGTAGGAGACGCATGAAAGTAAAATTAATGCAGTGGAAATGAGAAGTTTGCGAAGCATAGCTGGAGTGACATTGATGGATAAACAAAGAAATTGTGTGATTAGGGAACATTGCCGCTTGACAGAAAATGTAGTGACTAAGATAGAAAAAGGGATGCTCAGATGGTTCGGACATGTGGAGAGAATGAATGAAAACAGACTGACAAAAGAGATTTATAAGGCGAGAGTGAATGGACAATCTGGTAGGGGCCGACCGCGTCGCACTTATGTCGACCAAATTGGACACCTTTTGGAAAAAGGCCAGGTCAAGAGTACCCTTAATCGGAGAGCATGTATGAAAACACTTATGAAAGTAGAAGAAGCGAAAGTGATATGTCAGGATCGTGGCAAGTGGAAAACCATGGTCTCTGCCTACCCCGTTGGGAAACAGGCGTGATGTTATGTATGTATGTATGTCTGTCCATTTATTCCGAGATTGTTCTAGAAATAAATCTGCTTAGATTGTGACCAGCCCATCCAGCATTAAAATTTTAAGAACTTGGTTAAACAACTGTCATGTTGCTGGCTGACTTAGAGGACCAGCTTCTTAACTAAAATATAAATGCCACCAAGTCACCCATCTCTTAAGACAAGCCATGGTGAAAGTTTCATTATGCAGTGATCATAAGAACACTGAGTGCCTCTTATTTGAAGAGCAGTCTTGGTATTAAAATATTCTTACCCAGTAGACCTCCATAACCACATCCAACATCCAGAAATGTTACTTGATTCAGCTTATTTTCTACATTATCTTTCAGAGTGGGATACAATATTGACCAGTCATAATTATCGGGGTGCGAAGGGCTAGAAATATAGAAATAAATTAATGGTATTAAAAAAAAACTGAATTTCAAAAGATCGTTCCTCTGTCGAACTATAACAACCTGGAATGACCTGCCCTCTCATGTGTTTCTCTCAAAACAATCCCGAGCTCTTCAAGTGGAGGACTAACTTGAGGACCACTGTCAGAAGTCTTACGGGCTGTGACAGTGGCCCCCAATCGCTAGATGCGCCATGACTTTCCATCAGGCTGGCGACATCAATATGGCGAGCTCAATTTATATAAAAAAAGAAAACATTTAAATACTCAATCAGAACTAGGAATCCAGAAGCTGCGGGCACAGCGATAGTACCTTTATTATAAGATCAGAACTTACTAGTCAAAACAATGATCAGCTATTGGGTTCGAATGTGCTCGTTGTCTGTAATATTTCTTTTGAGGTAACGACATTTCTTAAATTATCTATTTAAGAGCATTTAATTTGAACTTGTATTCATAAACATAACCAAACTTTTTTAAAATTAAAAGCGTTGGTATAAAAACATTAGGGTAAAAACAATTATTAAAGAAAGAGGCCTCCTTGAAGCCAATTCACAGAATTATGTTAATTATGATTTTAATTAGAGAATTTAATTAAAAATGTCATTAGAATTTAGTGCATGCATGTGCGTTGCGTCAAGCAAGTGCGTGTGACAGTGACATGACAGTACTGACAGTTGACATGATATCACTGACAATAGTGACAATTAACGTTAAACTTTTTGTTTGTACAACTCTGCTTCCCACATGCAACAGACTAAAATCGAGGACCATACTGCCTAGTCATCGGTATTTTGCCATGTCGTTGAAAATCCCATAGCACCCCATAATGTATAATCGTTAATGAATCTATTCGATTATCGTTCGAGTAAAATTTGAAATCGATAGTAACAAAAATGGTTTTATTATCTATATATATAAAAACAAGAACTGACTGACTGACAACGTCCATATTAATTCAGGAGCCACCTTACTCCTTTTTAAATTAAATTCACGTAAGGACGTGACGTGAAACGAAAAAAAAAAGCTCTCTGACGACTACGATCTTGCGCATTTCTTTTCGGTACCTAATGAACTTGTTCAGTAGAATATACGCAAGCGCCAAATCGTTGTTGAGGAAGAGCCTCTTTTCAAGTGTGGAATCTAACATGGATGCTATGGAATCCTAATTACTAAGACCACAGGATGCCTTACAACTGTCTCGGAAGGATGTCCCGGGGCTCCAGGCAGACTTTGGCGACCACTTAGGCCTGCTTAGGGGGTTCAGGTGCTATCCCACGTCTGGGCAGTTATCTCGGTACTTGGGGAAGAGGAGGAGAGTTGGGTACTATCCGCCACTAAGAGGGGCAAAGAAACACGGCATCGTTTTGGCCTGCTTCAGCAAGAATGGCGAGCAGCCAACTCGCCTTTCTCAGGCCGCCGAGTCGCCGACTGCGGAACTACGGAAGGATATTTCTCCCTGCTCCCTACTCGCTGCCGAGGAAGGGCCTTAGGTGAAATGAAACGAAAAATAAATCTAAATTACTATTTTAATTCTTTCAGGGGTGCACAAACTAAATCCTCATCCTCTTCATCACTACTCGAACTATCACCAAGGCAAATAATAAATTCTTGCTGTTCACAGATGTTATCAAAGTGAACATCGCGCTCCCTGTCCTCTTCAATATTTTTTTTCGTATGTTCTATGACTTTCCTTCAGTCCTCCACAGTAACATTATCACATGCATTTTGTAAAAGTGTGAGCATTTTCTTGGCAGTAAATGGTGGAGAAGTATTGTGTTTGGCTGCATGACCTATAAAACATAAATAAATAATAACGTAAATTATCTGTTTTTACCAATTGAGGTGCTAGGATAAATAAAAAAAAACCTTTGTTATTAGCGCAAATCAGTTCGATGGCATTGTAGTGGCAGTGATACGGTGGCAATCTGAGAACTGTATGGCCACGTTGCTCAGCAATCTCGTCCAAAATGAATATTGGCTTTATTGGTCTATTTTCTTTAACTAAACAGAGCAGTTCTTGTTTTAACATTGTTTCCTTTGCTTTGGAGCCAGGATATCAATTCCAGTTTGTTATTGGCTGATGTTGGAGCTTTGTCTTTTTGCACGGAGTGGTATGGCGCGTTATCCATTATTATAATATGTGGTTCATGTAAATTTTCTAGTAACACCAAAAACCACTCTTTGAATTTCTCAAAATTCATTTCTTCGTGATACTCATTTGTTTTCGTTGATTTGAAGGCTAACAAACAATTATGTACAAAACCATTTGCCGATCCCGCGTGTGTAATTATAAGTCGCTGTCCTTTGCCTTCGGGTACTTTTGAAACAGACAGTGCTGTGTCATCGGTCCATGCTTTCGGCACGGTGTGATTGGCATTAAGACACGTCTCATCGAGAAAAATAACAGAGTCCCAATTTGTAATTTTTTTAGCTTTTCTTAAAAAATCTATGCGTGCCAGCATAATATCTGTACGCTCCATAACAATCTTTCTTTTATTCCATTTTTTGAACGAAAATCCAATATTATGCATAATATGGCGCCTATAATATTTATATTATTTAATAACGTGCTTAATATTTAGGTTAATATTACAAAACATGCTTAATATTACAAAAAAAAACTAGTAGATTCCCACGTAATAATTTTACTTTCATTTAAAATAATATAGTTTAATTCGATTTATTCGATTTATTTGTCTATGGTCAATTGTGCGGTATTCTTGGAAGACGCTTCACTACGATAAGTGGGCGGTACTCGTCTATGTGCTACGGTAATTTTTTGAGGTATTTTTGCACATTTTTGACATAAACAAATACGGTACTTCATAGGCGTGAGCTATCAAAATTATCATCCTAGTTTTAACAGAGTATAGCAATATGTTTAGAGTTTTATATCTATATAGTAGACCAAGACTAATTAAATGGCATAAGAACATGCCGCAGAAAGAGATGACTAGATAATATCTAGTTAAGCAAGTCGTCTGGTAGCGTCTAAAATAAAAAGGAATAATTATTTTTTGTTTGTAATTACAAATTAAATGTAATTGTAATTACTAATTTAATATTTTTTTTTGTAAATACTCATTCTGTCAAGTATATCACTTGTCTTTTTGTGTAAATACAGTAATTTTGTCGAGGTACTTAGTACGAGAACGAGAATTTCCGTTTCTATTAATTACTAGCTGACCCGTGCAACTTCGTTTGCGTTACATGAGAGTAAGAAAGAGAGAGGTATGGTATTAATATTTCGAGTATTATAATATTTCCCGTCGAATTTATTTCCCGTCGCACTTACTCCCTTCGCGTCGCTTATATTCAATAGAGCTGACCCGCACAACTTCGTTGCGTCACATGAGAGTGAGAAGGAGGGGTATTAATATGTAAAGCGATAAGTTTCGCGTCGCATTTACTTCCGCCCATTCGTTTTTTGGTATGGAACTCATCGTGTGCGAATACGACTCGCACTTGACCGGTTTTTATTGTTCATTTGACTGGCTACCAGTGCAGACCATATTTACTTACGTCGCAGACGTGGCGCTCATACTTTAAAACTTAACAACAGTGTTATTGTAAGTGAACCTAATAGATATGCATATGCAGTTGAGTACTATTTTTTATAACCTTTTAAGAGTAACAATTTTGTAATACTTATTTTTAACGTAACTTAAACCATTTACAGTTTGTCTATAAAGTGGTGAAATGAATGTTTGAGGAACTAAAAATAGTTATGTGTGTGGCAACACTGGCAACACGAAACATAAGTACGTCAGTTGTCAATGCTATTGTCGAATTTCGTTTACTTTCTCACGTAACTTTAATGTTTGGATTAAACTGCAACAAATTGAAACCAAACTACGCATAAAGGTTTGAGAAATGAGTAAAGAAAATCGGAGTGGTGCGCAGGAAGTGATTTTTAAAGTTTTCCAGTGACGTTTCGCGGAGTACCAAGCTGGACAATTATTGTGGGATTTTGAGGATGTTTATGAGCGAATAGCATCTTTGGTGGGTATGTAATCGTGTTATTGTTTGTTTTGAATCTGTCTGAAGTTACAAATTTACTGAATTTACGATTTGGAGACAAAAAAAGGCATTGTTTACGTTGCATATTTTTAGGTTAGAATCACAGACTTACAATCTACATATAATGTAAGTCAGTGGTTAGAATAACATTGTTAGTAGGTTATTTTATAGTACGACCTACATTTTTGATACTCAGTTCAATCTGTTTCTACCAATTTTTTATTTTGAATTAATTGCTTCATGTCAATAGTTTGTTTCCATTAGGTAATTAATTTTCTTTTTTTACTCTTTTCAGGAAAATCAGAGAGTACAGTTAGGCGAATAGTCAACGAAGGTTTTAATAATGAAGGAAAGTTTGAAACTCCTGGGAAACACAGAAAAGGCCGGCAAAGAAAGAAATAGACGATTTTAATATTTGTGCACTGCGCCAAAAAAATCCTTGTCAGATGGGGGAAAGTTACAGATAAAACATGTAATTACATGATTGTGGCGAAGCAATTGGGACTGCTAGGCACCTGCTGGTGGGTTGTAAGACGCTATTAGACCGGGGCTTCTGGATCTGATTCAATAAAACAGAAACAAAATTAAAATGTATAATGTGTTTTATTTATTAACTCACTAGCTGATGCCCGCAGCTTCGCCCGTGTCGAATTTGTTCTCGTTCCCGCTTCCCGTAGGAACTTATTCCCGGGATGAAAAGTAGCCTATGTGTTATTCCAGACTATAATGTATCCCTGTACCAAATTTCAGCCAGATCAGTTCAACTGTTCGAGCGTGAAAGAGTCTCACATCCACACTCATAAGCTTTCGCATTTATAATATTTGTATTGTTCCCGTTCCTGCTTCCCGTAAGAACTTATTCCCGGAATAAAAAGTAGTCATGGTTATTCCAGATTATAATGTATCCCTGTACCAAATTTCAGCCAGATCCCTATAACCGTCCGAGCGTGTAAGAGTAATAAACATCCACACTCACAAACTGTCGCATTTATAATATTAGTAAGATTTTACTCGGAACGAACGAACTCCTCGTATCAAAATCATTTTGGTCGTACTATATAGGGTTGCTACATGCATTCAGCAGTGCCCTCATTTAATTTCACGACTTTATAGACAAACTGTACGCAGCGTACGCAATGGAAGCTCTCAAAAGAAAGAATTTTTCCTCGTTCTCGAAACATTATTCATGGCTGCTCCGCTCCTAAAATGATAATAAAAGGAGGGGAGGGGGGAAGAGGAACCCGCCTCACACCCTCGATTCGTCAATCCTAACTTACAACCTTTAAGGATAACCCCAACTAATTGTACGGGAGGAATGACGAACCGAACTCCTCAGGAAAGGAATTTTGGATGTGGGATAGGAAAAATTACCTGTACCCTCCAGATTGTTGGTAATTAGCACTACTCCGCTTAACAATGTGACTAATTTGTCAACACGTGTTTCGCCTACACACGAGGCATCTTCAGGATAATCACGTGATGTTATAACGTCATTAACCATTCTCAATAAATGTAATATTAAACTGGAAAAGAATTTTTGAAATCCAACCAGTAGTTCCTGAGATCTAGCGTTCAAACAAACAAACAAACAAACAAACAAACTCTTCAGCTTTATAATATTAGTATGGATGATGATGATGAGTGAACTTTACACTGTTTTCTGATTTCTGTAGTTTTACCCAACATGGATTTAAAGTTTAAACATTTTCGCTACTCGTTTTACCAATGACTAGGCAGCTTAGTCATTGTCACTTAAGCCAGTAACCTGTGGATTAAACATTCATTTTTAAAAAAGACCTTGACCATTGACGTGTGTCAAACTGTCAATGTCAAATTTGAAATCTTAGCTGGATTGAATTGTATTTGATGTATTAGCAACAAAACAGTAATGTTAATCTATTTTTACAACAATAAATAAACCACGAATATCCAAATATGAGTAATTTATGTAAAACGTGTGCTATGCTCGATATATAAAGAGATTTCGCAGAGTTCCAGTTTGTGCTTGCAGATAATGTAGTGGCTCTTTTTCAAACAACAAACGGAGTCTGAGACCAAGTAGGTATACAATTATTTATTATTATTCAATCTTCTGTTGCTACTTATAGTTATGAATAGTTTCAGATAGAAGTCATTATTAAAATAATAGTCTTATTTAATGTTTTGCTTTTTTTGTTATAAGAACAGAAAAGGAAGTCTTTAAACTTTTCAAATTTATTTTTGAGACCTATCGTTCTTTGTAGTAGAGCTTAAAATTTTGAATTCTTTTTTACATTCTTTATACCCTAAAACACGGTTAAAATTGTGCATTTTCGCATTGTTTAACCATTAGGATTTACTGTCCGTACACAGACAATAAGTACTAGGTACTGAATCAACCACAAAACTGTTGCCCAATTCATTTTCCAAAAGCAGAGCTGAATCTACTATGCTGATAAAACGGTGTGTTAAGAACCATTCAAACCATGTCTCTTTATGTAAATGGATGCTTTTCTACTATTTAAATAACTTCATGGCCGCATATAAACCATGATCTTTTTAAGATACGGTTTTTAAAAATGTTTTATGAATACATATATTTTACCACTTACTTTTTGCAATTACCTATGTAATATTAATATCTGAACTCACAATTTTTCACTTGTATTATGCATAATGTCAAGCAGCCTAACAGGAAAAAACCAATAAATACCTACTATTAATAGAAATTATCCTTTGTTTGAATGAGGCTCAATGTAGGTATGACTGTGTGGTTTTAACTGGCAGGAGTCGGGCATAGCATACATGTATAAATTCCACACAGAAAAAAGTAAGTATGCTTGTTTTCCACTTTTTTTTTCTTTTTTTTTGATGTGAGGGAAAATCCTCGTAGGATGCTATGCCGGACTCTTACCGACTATAAAACCTCACGTAATGACCAACAGCCTATGGTTGAGAGCCCCGGGTAAGCCCTCAGGAAGGATGTCCCGTGAGCATTGTTTTCCACCTAAAATATTTTCTGAGTATTTGAAAAATTTAAAAGTTTCTCAGTTCTGCTGATATTGCCAAGTTGCTCTTGCATCTTTATTTAATTTATTGTTATAGTACCTAGTTAGGTACAGTTATTGAGGAGGCAGTAAAATTATTTACCAAAACGATTTTGCTGAAAAATCTACTTACTTATTTAGTTTAGTTATCTAATAATTGTAAATTTAGCATCCATTATTTTTTGTTTTTTTAAATTAATACATATCATTGAGAATATGCAGATTCTAATTGGTTGAATTTACTTATTTACTTGCTTGAATTTTCTTGGTAATTCTTTTTATAGCATTCATATATCTGTCAGTCATGTATTTGAAAAGGTAAGGATATGCCCTTCTAAATATATTACCATCTAAAAGCACCTACTCCCAGTAATCCTATCCCATTCCATTCAAAAACCATTCTTTATGAATTCTTGCTTTGGCCATTTATTTATTGGCTATTTTATCATTTGCAAAACTTTACACCACTCTAGTTTTTATGAGCAGGAAATTCTACTGAGTCCATGAGTATGGTATTAATAATTTTGGGCTTCTAAGTCTAAGTTGAGAAACTCCAACACGCTATACATCTGCCTTTACTAAGCTTTATGATAAGTTAATGTTTTACATACTTTATAAGTGCCATTGTGCTACTCTGTAGCATCACAGCATAATTGTTTTGATGTCGTCACGACATCGTCGCCCACGTGCGCCCGCTCCGCGCGCCGCAGTCTGGCAGTGGCGCCGTCCATGCTACACGCCAGTCGCCATACGGACCGCGGTAACGGCCCGTATCACTCGTTTACGAAATATATGCCTTTTACTCAATCTCGCTTTAACCTGTTTACTGTTATTGGTGATGTGTAATTTGTTAAGATGAAGAAAGAAGATTCTCAATCTGGTTCTAACAATGGCGAACTCGCATCGAGATCAGCTCGATTATTCACGGACAGTATCTCCTCTGATGAGGGACCCGAGACTGAATGTCTGCTGAACGCACAGCTGCAGGCTGTGGTGGTCAGCCCAATGTCTACGCGCAGGCAATCTCTGACTGCGCCACCATCGCCGACGGAAACTTACAAGAAGCGCGACCATCACCGACAGCATAACTATAAGAACCACTTGCACCACCTGATCCCTTGGCATATTTGGAGTGGAGAACCCAACAAAACTCACGAGGTATATTATAGTAAATAATCTATTACAACTGCTATCTTACGCGTTATAATATAAATGCAGTCATAACCGATCTGAATATGTCGCATGTTGATGTCGTTTGTTATTGATGAATAATAATATTAATAATGATTGCAAGACTGTCGTACCTATACTCTGTTTCGTAACTTCATGTATTAGGTATGTCCATAACTCAGATATCTAAATGCTCTTTTACTAATGTTTCCTCTATACAATGCTGTTTTGATTTTGGATATCGGGTCTCCAATGTTTTGACTCGTCACTAGTCGATATCGTCTTATATTGCTGGAGTGATAGCTTGTAATTTTGTACGAATTTTCCTCATTGGTCTCGGTCCGATGTTCTATCACGGGTTATTTGAGAGTTCATTAGTTTCAGCATTGACCTGTATATCGAGTACACTTTGAAAAACAGAACTGTTTCGGTCTGATTACGCTGTTTGCTTGTTGTCCCTTTAAATAGTTTGACATTGTTTTTTTTTTATAATAGTTACCTAACCGGTATTGTTGGAAAAACGAAAATTTTAACTGTGATGTGCATCTCACAATCATACCGTCCACACAACACGGTGTTTCTTCATGATTGTCTGCACAGTGCACAGCATACCCTTAGCTGTCTGTAATACTTCTGATTAGAGATGTAAAATGACTGAATCTGACCAGTCACGATTGTCAAAAACCGTATTTGACCGGTCATTTATTGTCAAATTCAATCAATTTGACTTATACTTACTATTAATTCTAACTATTAAAGTGACTAATTATGCCAATTTTTCCCGACAGGGGGCACCATTTCAGTATAATCTATACATATAAAACTGTTGAGGGTCAAGAGTCTGTACATGGAAGATATTTTGAAAATTTTAATTGTAAGGCATGGACTGAATGGTTTTAGAATATCTTCTCTTCATCTTTAACCTCTTTTACGATTAAGCAAACAGGGCTGTTTCACACGGTGCTTGACAAGTCTGATGAAGAATTAGGTACCTCTCCTTTCGTGCACATTATGTGGCGTAAACGAAGTTTCGAGGGTCAGCTAGTTCAAAATAAATATCAAAAAGCACTCAAGATCAAAGTGACTGTTTATGACCCTTTTTGACAGCAAAATGACCGCTTTTGACCAAAAGCCGAAAATGTAATTTAAACTTTTCATGTCTGTCTGTCTGTCTGTATCCCGAATAAGTATCACGCCGAAACTACTGAATCGATTTGAATGATACTTAGTACATTTTGAGCTTATATCCCGAGAAAGGTTCTAGGATACTTTTGATTCGGGATCAAAAGTATCCTAGAACCTTGTATTGCGCGGTTCCTGCGCGAGAGGGGATTAAAGATAAAATGGTTTTTCAGTTGTAATTTCTCAACACGTGATGCGATTTCAAATATCTTTTTAGTATTAAAAAGGGAGTAGGTACTTTAAGGATTTTTCGACCCAAGTTTCAAAATTGAGGGGTTTGTAGTTCAGAAATTAGAGGCATCTCAACTTTCGCCGAACCTAGAATTCAAGGGTTCCTTTGAATGAGAGGGTAGGTCTAAACGGGCGTGTTGGTTTAATCATAAAAGAGCTTAATGATTAAGGCTATTATAAAATAATTCTAATAGTCCGCGTCGAAGGCGTGGACTGAATGGTTTTAGAATATCTTCTCTTCATCTTTAAGCTCTTTTACGATTAAGCAAACAGGGCTGTTTCACACGGTGCTTGACAAGTCTGATGAAGAATTAGGTACCTCTCCTTTCGTGCACATTATGTGACGTAAACGAAGTTTCGAGGGTCAGCTAGTTCAAAATAAATATCAAAAAGCACTCAAGATCAAAGTGACTGTTTATGACCCTTTTTGACAGCAAAATGACCGTTTTTGACCAATTTGACCGTAAATGACAGTCAGTCAAATTCAGTCACTTTGGTCATTTTCATCTCTACTTCTGATGCCATTTGGGCGCCCTTTTCTTGCGGCTCAAATTGCCAACGCCACCTTAGGCCTGCTTCTGCGAATCCGACAGCTAAGTGTCATATTATTCTGAGAACGAAACCTATCCTTATCACACTACTATCTCTCTCTAAATATTACCATGAACATCGTTACCTTCCTTGTGTGAACATCTAGGTGGCAAACTGCTTCGATAATCGTAGTTGTTGCAAATCTGTATGTGGAACATTATATTTAGAATTTCTCGCATCATGTAGACAATGTCTATCTCGTAATACTTTTATCTAATGAGTTGATGCCGAGTGTCTGGAGATTTACAAATTTGCTTCAGAAGCTTTTATCCATATCAGGAAAACCTTTGTTTGTGTACCTACTTACATCGTTGTGAATTTCGTTGTGGAAATTGTTGATGTTGCAAATTGATATCACATCACAGGCACATTGATTTATAATGTACAACGTAGGTACTACGTACGTAGTAATAACAACGCAATCATCACAGGTATCAATGAATTTCGTATGTGTCCTAACCAAATCTTAGAACGTTTTTTTAACGTGAGGGAAAATCCATCAAGGATGCTAGGCCGGACTCCTACCGACTAAAAAACCTCGCGTAACGCCCAACAGCCTATGGTTGGGAGCCCCGGGTAAGCCCTCGGAATGATGTCCCAGGAACCTAGCCTTAGAACTTTACAAATTTCGTTACAATATCAACAACAGTTTACATGGAATGCCACTCCATTGTATTACATTACAGTGATTGAAATAAGGATGTCCAGATTGTATTTCAACCATACACATAGTTAGTTACCGCTGCGGATGCGTGTCTGATAACCGAACTGCTACATTCGTTGTTTTCTCATAACATTGTCGAAAATACGTAAATTAACATCGAATTCCATCTTTTAGTGCAACAATTTCCTCCAAACATAAGTATCGTGTAAAGCAAAAAGTTAATAATGAAACAGCATTGTAGACACAGTTACATTTGCTTTGTGGTGTCATCGCACTGAGACATTTACTGTTATGCCTGGTACGCGATATCATGCATCATGTACTTATGACATAGGCAATGGTACTGATAAATTACCAAGAACGAGCCGCGTGCATTCAATTTAATTCTGACAATCAACGCTCATCATATGAGACCTTTAGTGTATTAAATGTGAGACATACGCCCGCATCATGTTCTGGGTATAAAATACTTTGAAGTACCTATGTAGAATGACTTTGATATTATGAGTGCTCAGGTACGAGCACTTTTCAAGTCGGTCCAGTAGTTTCGGAGCCTATTCGAGGCAAACAAACAAAAAACAAACAATCAAATCTTTCTTTATAATAATTATATTTTTTTAAAACCACTAAGGTGGCAGACAAGCATACGGCCCACCAGAAGGACCGGTAGTCACCGCAGCCTATGAACGTTTGCAACACCAGAGGTGCCACACTCGCGCTGCCGACCCTGTAAAAATCTTCTAAGACCCCTTTTGAAGAACCCCATACTGTAGGCGTTTGGGAAAACCGAGGCAGGGAGGTCATTCCACAACCTAAGCGTGCGCGGAAGAAAACGCCTATCGGATCTAACCGTGCTGGAACGCACTAGATATATGGATATTATGGACTAGCTGACCCGACAGACGTTGTCCTGCCTTAACTATTAATAAGGAAATCGATTCCCCGGTTACTCATTTTCCAGTTCCCTGTCCGTCTTTCTGTTCCCGGTTCCCATGTTAGAGTTTCGAGCTCCAAGACCCGATCCAAAATAGCAATAGAAACCATTTCTTCGAATAGTCCGAGCCGGTTACTGTTATTGCTAATTTTCTAATTTTCCACGCAACTTTCCTTTTTTTTTTTCATAAGAACCTTCTCCTCACAACAAAAAAAGAATTACGAGATCGGTTCAGCTGTTGTCGAGATTGGCGCTTAGCAACACATTCAGCGATTAATTTATTTATGTAGTATAGATTACTATTATTGCACCAGCCTTGCTTGTAGTCTCACTTGCGTGACATTTTCAGACTAAACCCTTAAAGAATTTGAAATAACATAAGTATAAACTTATACTCGTTAACATAGCTTTCATATCGATTACAAACCAACCAGCATTTTGTCATTATACAATATACCTAATATTAACATACAATATCAATCATCAATCAATACATATAATAAAATCGTAACAGGTCGCTGTCTGTACATGGAAGATAAATAAGAAAAAATATTATAGGGGGGCTTTATGAACGCAATCGAACCCAAAACAATGATTTTTTGAATTTTTGTCTGTTTGTCTGTATGTCTGTTTGTCTGTACGGTTGTGCACGCTAATCTCAGTAACCGCATAACCGATTGCAATGCGGTTTTTTTTATTGTGTTGAGGTTTGCTCCACTTAACATTTAGCGTTTATTTCATGTCAATCGGTTTATAAATAAAAAAGTTATAACACTTTTAAGAATCAGATATGTTTAAAATTTTAATTGTAGCGGTTTCTTTGAATGAGATTGTAAATCTACACTGGCGTGTTGGCTTAATCAATACATCAATATCAATATATCAATACATATAATATAATCGTAACAGGTCGCTGTCTGTACATGCGACGAACTTAGCATTTAGTGTTTATTTCATGTCAATCGGTTAATAAATAAAAAAGTTATATCACTTTAAAGAATCATACACAGACATATGAATCTAAAAATGAGTAAATCTAAACTGGCGTGTTGGCTTAATCATAAAAGAGCTTAATGATTAAGGCTATTTTAAAACAATTCAGTCCGCGCCGAAGGCTGAATTGGTTTAGAATAAACTTAATCTTTAAGCTCTTTTATGATTAAGCAAACAGGGCAGTTGCACACGCTGCTTGATGAGTCTGATGAAGAAATACCTCTCCCTTCATACACCTTATGTGACGTAAACGAAGTTGCGGGGTCAGCTAGTAGCTAAATAAATATTATGTTGAAGTCACATATCTACATGATCGATGGAGGCACATCATAGTAGATCTAATATACCGAAAGTTAAGATTTCTTTTTCACCTTACATGTCTATGAAAGACGAAAAAGTAATCTTAACATTCGGTAAAGTAAAATTTAAATATCCCTGATGTACATCAGGGATATTTAAAAGGTTAATTTTACTTGACATGGTTGTGTAACTTATTTACAATTTTATAACAGTCTAAAGTTCAGGTTTCATCTGTGATAAAAATAAAAGATACATGTGTAATTCCTACATAGAGAGATTAAAAGACTTGTCATCATCACTGGACAAATAGCTAGCTAGGAATAATTTGTACGTTAGCTACGCAAGATATTGGCACCATCTAACAGGATTGATGTGTGTATTGCCAATTGTCATTAATTAACATAGTGTTGCTCGTGTCCTTTGTTGTTAAATATGTCAAAATATACGATGTTTTCTCAATCTTCCGCGTTTGAAACGTTTTCTCTGTCGATATTATCAATAGGCATTTATCATTGTTGAAGATTTTATCGATAAAAGTACTGTGAACTGTCTTGTATAGGCTTGTCTTTATCACATCATTCTTAGGAATTCATAACATTTTGAGTATTTTTTTACGTTGCGGAATGGATAGAGAACAGAGGAGCTGCTTTGTGTGGAACTCTCTTTGAAGATTTTTTTTAATTTCTAATTTATTATGTAGGTATTATTTCTAGATGTTATTTTTAATTTCTATTCCTCGAAAGTCCCCGTTATGAAGTTCAGGAACCGCATTTCTTAGGATAATGTTTTTTTGGATAAAATGCCTGTCCCCATTTCTTAAGCTAGTTAGTAGCACACTATCGAGGAAATTGTAATACCTAAATAATATGGAAGCATGCTTGATGCATGAGTAATTTTAAGTTAAGTAAAATTTTCGGGCAGTATCTGGATGATGGTAAATGTTCCAGTTGACTTTACTTTCTTAGAAAGAAGTAAACACGTTGTATAAATATAATCCATATCTTTTACGGACTTTTTCTTAGTTCTTGGTTAACCAAGAAATTCAGTACCTACATACATTCTCAAAATTCAGTTTAAACTGAAGATCACTAGCGACCCTTGAATTGCTCTATCTGAACCTTGAACGCCGATTACCGTACGTACCATGTAGTTGCTCCAATTGGAAATCTAAGCTAACCAGAGAATCTTAGCGCCCTATCTGTCTCGCAGTTCAGAAGGATCTACAGAAGAATGTTCTTGTAATCTTAAAAAAATTGTGTTCGTTACGCCATTTATAACGACCCTTTTTTCAATGATTCTATGTTTTGTTGATATTTTATTACCGTCCGAAAAGACTTGAGTATTTCATTTTTATTGGAAGTTTAACAATACGAAATTTGTCGGGTCAACTGGTACCAATTTACAGCAAAGTGTAAATTACCCAAGTACATAAATTTCATCTGTCACCATAAAGCTAGGCTTGGCACTCGACCGTGGTGAGTCGTGGTATAAATCCTACTAAATTTTTACCAACAGCCTCGCCTTAGAATTAACTAGGTGAAAACACTTAACTTTACTATAGTAATAAACGTTAGTGGTTGTTTGAGTTGTACCTAAACGCCCAAGGTTGTCGTTATCTGTCTTTATGCGTCATTATACCATTATTTCCAATTATGACATCACCACAACTTCTCACCCGCACCATTGTTTTACTGGTTTCATTACAAACACAATTTGTACTTAATTAAGTTAAGTAACAATCATACTCTTCTCTATCGATTTGATGAAACTCTGTTGATCGAGTAATAATTTCAAGCAACCCAATATAACGCATAATTATTATTGCTGAAAAGTACAGGTCCAGATTCAGGCTACCTGCTGACAATAAGGTCCATGACTTGGCTAACAAAAACAATACACTACTAAGTATGGGTTATGCACTTATGATTATTTATCAGTTTGTGCAAGAGGTGCATGTATTTGCGGAAGTACATTCCATTCTACCCCAGTTTGCTGCCTACTGTAGTGGAGGAATCTGTATTTGTTATTGAACTCAAAACGCAAACAACCTTCAATTGTTGGAAATAAGGCTACAGATACAGAAGTACTTGCACTCGTATTAATTGAAGCAAACACAAGTGTAAACAGCAAATGGCACAATATATTTGATTGTTAAAAGAAGACAGCTAAAATTAAACTTACGACGCCGACGTCGCATCCTTCAGATTTAATTCACTTGCTGCTACACTTTCCAGTGCAGAATATTTAAAACTAAAATAAAGATACTCATTCATATACACACTTTTAAAAGATGATTTAGTGAAAATGAAATAAAAGAAGGAGAGCTACTATCGCAGCAGACTATCGTATGGGCATGGGCAATCAAGACTAGAGAGAAACTAGGAATCCTAAATAACGTGAGGCGGTTCTTGTGTGGTGACACCAGAGGAGGTTGCTGTACAAGACAGATTCGTCCCGGTGTCGGTAACTGTTTTTTGGATGACTCCGCGAGATTACTAGACGTGCTTGACGCTATGTAGAGGCGTGCTGTCCTCCCTGGGGTTATCCTTCCGAGGGCTGACCCGGGACCCCTGACCTTAAGAAGATGGCAAGGCACCGTGTGGTTTTAGTCGGTAGAAGCACGGCATGCATGAGGAAACGAAAAAAAAGAGGCGTGCTATCCGAATTATTGATTGTCCTGAGGTGACGGAAAGTCTTGAGTCGTTGGCACAGCAAAGAACTCTAGCGCCTTTGGCTGCAATTTTGCACAAATTGCTCAGTTCGGGCAAAGATTTTTTCCTGAACGATATTTTCTCGGTCCTGAACTACGCGTGCTGAGCAGAGGTGCCCCTACACAGTGGAAAGAATCTTTGCCAGAACTGAGCAATTTAATAGATATTCTCTGTATTGAATCACAAAAAACTTAAAACGACTTGCCCACGCACACGTTTCCCTCCTCTTACAACCCTGGGTTCTTCAAGCGGTGCGCGACGAATCACATCTAGGGCTGCGAACTCAAGGACCACTGCCTGTTAGAAGAAGTTTTATGCAATGTGGAAGTGGCTCCCAATTGCTTGATGTCGCCATGGTTTTCAATCAGGCGGGCGGCGTAACTTTGGCAAGCTTATTATAAAAAAATTGCTACGAATACAAAATTTTAAGATTAATGCTAAGTATAGCAACTTCGCCTTTGGCCTTCCGTCACAATATTATTATGATTACCTTCATATACCTATACTTACATAAATGATGCGTGTTTTCCTGGTGTTTTGAGGATAAAAAAAGTAAAAGTACTTGACTTGTTGGTATAATACTTGTCGGCCTTATTGCGCAAGGCATTGTCTTATAGACAACCTTTTAGATGTTCGGGTTAGGTGTCTACCAGACAATTTACCGGCATTTAGTCTTATGAAAAACAGATAGTTGCTTCTCAGCATTAAACGATGCAAGCATTCCAGATCACGAGGCCGCAGTCATTGACTCGCAAGATAACAAAGCATGATGCAGTTTACCTAGTAACAGCGAGCCATTCGTAATGCGGATTTTTTTTCTCCTATTTTTTATAACCCTGTACTACCTGGCTTTCTTTTGCTGGAAGAGGGACACTGTGCCACTGCGCACTGTGACACTGGCTATGTAAGCATGAAAAACGCGAAAAGTATCTCCCCTGTCACATGTCACACTTCCTTGACACGCTTCCATACGTGTTAAATTAATTTACATACGGCCCCTATATGGAATGCGATAGTATACGAATGTTACAGATTCGGGTGGAACGCCAATGAATAATTCCTCTCTATGGGCATCTGCTTACAAAATCTGACAACTGACTTCGTAATCATCACATTTCAAAACTTACATACAGCACATTCTTTATCCTAATATGATTTTCATAAGCTTAATAAGAATGGATAGAAAGAAAGAAATTGCTCGATACTGTTTTGCTCCTCTTTGCTTTACTGTCCTACCTGGACGAATATTGGATTGGCCATCTTCATGTCTTTGCTCTTTTATTAACAAGCACCGAGTGATAAGAATTCAAACGTCAAACCAACTGTGAAACTAGTTTTACGTTTGACCTTTCACACGTACAATCCGATTAGGTGAGCGCTCAAGGTTTTACCTACCAGCTAAACGGTTTTTGTTGGACATGTGTCATCGAAATTCGCGATAGTAAGATATTTACGAGTATAACCAAATTAAAAGGAAAACTGGCTGATCAGGAAATTGGAAAAATTATTATTCTTCAAGTTTCGAATTTAGTAGTTCATTTTTTTGTGATAGCCGTAGCTCCTAAACAGTTTGACCGATCTGGAAATTGGATACGGAATATTGCTCAAGGCAATTAGGTGAGGTTCAATGGCAGTCCTGGTTGAGCATTGTTACAAGTCTCATGATGTCGTTTTTACACAGCAGTCAAAGATCAACTAGTTCAACTTCTTAACCAAGTCTATGTTTTTAACCATAAAATTTCTTAACTAATTCGATGCGCCTGCACCTGTGGCTCCTCAAACAAAATTGAAATATTCTGGATTACTGTGTGATCAAATCAGGGCAGGTTATCTTTATTTGTGCAAGATGCGCAGATATTTTATGTGTTTGAAGCAGAAGTACTCTAAATATAATTATTATTCTGTGCCAGGAATGTAATGTAACGTACAATAAAAGCCGTCTGTTGACATCAACATACCCAAACAAAAGAGAACTCCTGTATAATTAACTTCGTAAAAGATTTTGTATTTGACATTATGAAGGCGTATGTCGGTATGTACTACTTGCAGCTTGGGATGCTGGCTGGTTACATTGTCGTCACTGTTCGTTAATTTCATTATTAAATGAGAATAATAATGTGGGTGTTATTGTAGTCAACAAAATTAAAATGTAGAACGAAAAATTAATTACCGCTAAAATACTCATTTAAGCCGCTCCCTGTCACTAGGATTAGCCCCGAGCCAAGATAGATGACCATACATAATAGCCACCTTGCTGGCCGTCAGGGTCTCCGCCCATACGGGGGGGCCGTGTAGGGCCATACTTCGCGCGATCTCCAGGTACAGTCTCCTGTAGGGAGCGTTGGGTCTCCTGATGTTGGGCATCAGCCGCGCGAGTTTTTTTAAGCTCAACATAGAGCCCCAGTGCCTTAGCTTAAAAAAACGAAATTAGGCAGATTTGGAAAAAGAAAATTATCTCTCACATATACTTATTATAATAGGTTTACCGCTTAGACCGCTATCAGCTGTGGTGCAAACCTGTGGTGTAATGGGTCTGAAACGGAAAATTTAATCACTTCTTGAGCCATCAACTTGGTGAAGTTCTTCCCAAGTTGATAGCTCTTTTAAACTATTTCCTCATTGGAATTTAGTCATATCGTCAAATCACCGCACAAGCGAAGCGAATATATGTATAATAGCAATATCTCCGCTTGTTAGGGTTTCGTAGCCAAATGGCAAAAACGGAACCCTTATAGATTCGTCATGTCTGTCTGTCTGTCTGTCTGTCTGTCCGTCCGTGTGTCACAGCCACTTTTCTCCGAAACTATAAGGCTTATGCTATTGAAACTTGGTAAGTAGATGTATTCTGTGAACCGCATTAAGATTCTTATATAAAACTAGAAAAAAAGCAATAAATTTTGGGGGTCCCCATACTCAGAACAGAAACTCAAAATTTTTTTTTCGTCAAACCCATACGTGTGGGGTACCTATAGATAGGTCTTCAAAAATACTATTGAGGTTTCTAAAATCATTTTTTTCTAAAGTGAATAGTTTGCGCAAGAGACACTTCCAAAGTGGAAAAATGTGTGTCCCCCCCCCCCCCCTCTAACTTCTAAACTAAGAGACTGATAAATCTGAAAAGAATATATGCTGTACATTGCCATAAAAACTACCAGTGAAAATTATTTTGAACGAGATAGAGCTGGTAGTTTTTTTTTAATACGCCGTAAACCACAATTTTCGGTTAGAAAAATCACTACCATTGGGAACGTGTTAAAACATCAATCAAAGTTACAACGCACTATAAGAACTTTTATATTATGTAATGCTAAAAAACCGGCCAAGTGCGAGTCCAACTCGCACTTGGCCGGTTTTTTTTAGTTTTCGCCAGTCAAGTGGTAACCTGAAATACCTACTTATGTACTCTGAAATGGGTTTCTATTCTACTGTAAGTAGGTTCTTACTTAATTAATTCGTAAATTAAAACAGAAGTTTATACTTTTTGGAGGCGGTTCTTATTTAGGTATTTATTTTTAGGGTTCCGTACACAATGGGTAGGTAAAAACGGGAACCTATTCATAAGACTTCGCTGTCCGTCTGTCTGTCTGCCTGTCACGAGGCTATCTCAGGAACCGTGAAAGTGAAAATTTCAACTCTCTAGCATAAGCTGAAATTTTCACTCCGTTTTTTGGTATGGACGGTATTTCTACTGCATTTCTTGTCCTTGTTGTGTCGACTAATTTCGCTACAAAACCTTAATTCTACATTGCATCTGGTGGGATACGCACTTAACCGGTTTTCCTTTATCACCGAGCAAGTACAAAAAATAAGATAATACATACAATTGGCGTTTTTGGCGTTAGCATCAAAGTAACGAGTTAATTTGCACCGAACTGATTTGTTTACAGATATTTGTCTTGTTTTGATTAACTATTGTCTTTATCAGAGTACGTTCTATACCTATAGACTACTTGTAAATAATTATACCTACCTACCATCACAAGTAGAAGAAACGGTATCAATTGTCATGGTAAATCAAGATCTTAGAGTAGGCATTACACTTCACCAAAATGCTGTAAATCATGTGCTATCAGTGAGATTGTAAATCCTTTATCAAAGTCATATTTGTATTTTGATAAAGCTTGAGTTAAATATGCTCGAAAATAAATCCTCTTATTTATTTGAAGAGTAAAAAATGTAAATAAAAAATGTCAACATCATTTAAATAAATGAAAAGCCTTGAACTGTACAATGCTGCAAGTAGCGCCATCTCTGTGATTACCGTCAAAACTCATATTTCAAACGCGTCCACTTTTAGAACTACGTTTCGTTGTAAGCAACCGTACAGTTGTTCTTTTCTAGTACTTTCATATTTCGATAGATGGCGTTATAGGTTTTAAAATTTTACATGGCTTTTTAAAATTGGTAGATCACGTAAAATATACGTCTTTTACATAGTAGGAACCCAATTGTAATTAGATACGTAGATTGAATGAACTGGAGTAAAATTATGTATGATTGTTTATGCATAAACAGGTATCTACTCTGAATCTTTCACCTTGTTGACTGTGAAGCACAGGACTCAACAAATAAACCGATAAGTTGATAAGCACCACCTACGCGTGTAATACCATTCTAATACTACAAATAAATCTTATCAATAACGCTAGGCGCAGTCTGATGTCGTCTTTAGTCCTAGTTTATAAACTCAGTTTCCATAACTCTGAAATACCCACATTTCTATTGATAAATGTCTAAAGTGTAACTTCTGACAAGCATATTTTATACCAAGTGCTAATGTGGACATGGCTCACAATGTTTTCTGTTAAAGTTATTGGAACTAGTGTGTTTATTGTGAAATTATGTCACGACGAAGTGAAGGTTCCAACGATTCCACACGCGTGGCCGAGCGACGACCGCTGATATTAACCCTACGAGTGCCTAGGAATTATGGAAGTCTTTTTCCCTACTACAAATTCGTGAAGGACACCGCAAATGAAACTTTACGCAGTGAGGTACTTAAGTTTACTATCCTTAAATGCCAATTTCATGAACAATCAGTCATAGCAATGAGAATGTTGAATGTATAAGTTAAGACTCCCCAAAACAGAAAATCACTACATTACATGTACCCTACTTACTGAGCAAAGTGTTCCTAGACATAGATTCTGTTGGATTGGAATGTCTTGAGTCATATAATATTTCCTTTTCAAACTGCCACCGAACTGGAAAACAAGAACTACACCGTGATTTGTAGCTGAAAATCGTCTGGCTCGATTCCATGACCTTATGTGTCAGAATGACGGATTGTATCAGCATTATGTCAATGACTTTTATTCTTGAATATTTGGCGGTGGTCACCGACATAAAACTCCAGTAAATTCACGTTACAAATAAAAATTGATTTAGTTTACTGTATGGCGATTGTTTACATTCTGCTCCACAAACATTTATCAGTAGGACCTACATAATACTTTCACATGATAAATTATTGGTTTGCGCTCTGTATGTAGCACAGGTGTGCGCCGTGTCTTAAGGCATATTTTTTTATAATGCATTTAAGCTAAAGCCTATATAGCTCTTTAGGATCTAGTCTTTCATTTTAGACATTGCTGACCGACTCACGAAACTCTTTCAGGACAGCGCGGCAATGTAGATGGACTATTTTATGCTATAATGGTCAGAAGTCAGAATCCAACATGATTTATAAAAAAAAATTATAAAGCTCATCCTTCCCTACTACTTTTACTGCTGGGACCTGGAGAAGGTTGCAGGACCAAACACTTCATCCCCATGTATCCTAATATAATAGTTTTACCCGACCGCCAATGCTTGTTTGTTATATTACTGTTATATTACGACTATGAAGAGGTGCGAAAAAAAAATATTGCGTGTATTTAGCCTTTATCACTAGCCAAGGTTAGATGTGGTACCATTGTAGTTATTTCTGTAGGTATATTATTTCCTGTAAAACTCACTCTCGTGTTAACTAAGTATTGTTCTGCAAATAATATTACTAAGTTACATAAAAAATATCTATTATTTCGACAAAAAAGTCATTAAAATAAATTAATAAGTGATCAGTTTAATCAACACTCAAAAATAATTATCATGTCAAAACAAACAAAGGGACCACTACGAGCAGTGGCCCCTGAATATTGGCAAACGTCAAATCCAAAGAAGGAACCCACGAAGCATTTATGCTCGGAGAGTAATCATAGGCTGACCCGGGCAGGGTCAGCCTATGATTAGTTACCCAACTCGCTTCCCCAACTCTTCCATGAGCTCTTGGCGAAATAGGGATTGCCCCTCAACAGGCAGATTCGACGCTAAGCGAAAAGTTCGGCTCTCGACGTTTTTCACGAAGTTATGCTTTCACCTGTTTTTTTTTTAATAAAATGATCAACTGTATTCATATTATTTCCTGTGTAGATATAGAAACCGATATACACAAATAATTCTGATCAGTTTAGGCTTTTAGGGCTTTAGAAATATTTTATTACCTATAAAAAACCCGCTAAGTGCGAGTCGAACTCACGCATAGCGAGTTCAGTAACAAAAAACCGCAATGAATCACGTTTGTTGTATGGGAAATATTGTTTTTTTTCTTATTCTTATATTAGTAGATACTAGCGAATTCATACGCGTGAAAATTTCGTTTAAATGTCATTGCTCTCTGTTTAGCGCCTAGGATATGGAGCGTGATTATATATCCTATTTTAAGACCCTATCTCTCGTTAATATTTGTGCAAAATTTGAATCAATTCTATCGAGTAGGTACTTTTCGAGATCCTGCCGGACAAAGCAAAGCAAACAGACACAGACGAAAATTTTTCTAACTATATTTTCGGCTTCGGTATCTTATGAGAACACCCAGCGAATTTTTTTTTTTAATATTTCCAATGTACAGTTTTAACTTTTCTATCATTTTGTTATACAGTTAGACAGACAGACGGATAGCGAAGTCTCATGAATAGGGCCCCGTTTTTACCCTATGGGTACGGAACCCTAAAAAAGAAAACCTGAAACTGAAGTGGTTTATACATATATTTATTTACTGTAAAAAATTATTACTTTATGATGATGAACTAGAGGGGAAAAAAATTAACAAAAAAATGACTTCAAAAAAAACTAAAAACTGAGCTAAGTAAATTTTATTTTTCGTGACGTGTGCAGAAAATCTATCTATCTAGGTGTAAAGTTCTACACATAACAAATTAATCAAGCCCAAACACAAAGTAACTGCTGTATATCGTTAGGGAATTCTCTCGACTGTCTGTCGTCTCCATCATCAGATTGACTCCAGACCTTTATTAAATTGTACTACTTTAAAGCACTTATTGAAAAAAATCACAAACGCCCCAGTGGCCCCTACCATTTTCAAAAGTTTTCTTCGATTTCTTCACCATCAAACCCTGACTTCCTTGCAATGGGACCACCTTGGGAGTATCTATTATCCAATGAGAAAAAAAATCTAATCGGTCCATAAACGACGACGGTGTTATGCGCGACCACTCATTAAAAAAAAATTTAATAGGTATTTATACGGTCGAATTGAGTAACCTCCTCCTTTTTTTTAAGTCGGTTAAAAGCAGGCGAGAGCGTAAAATTTTCCTAAATTTTGTCAGTCACAGATCCAACCAAGGAAATTGAAAAGATTTTTCAAGTTATTTTCTGTTGCCTAACAATTGACAATTGAAAAAAAGAAAAAAAAACACTTAAAACATTTTTCATTTGGAAATTATCTCTTTTTCAAGGTTCCTTTATTTATCACAACATTATGGCTTGCATGACTAAAATAAATACTACCTAACCCTAAAAATGTTGTATATTGTTAGCTCATAAGAATGAATTCTTGTTTTGTTTATTTAAGTTTTGTTTGATTTATTTTCCCATAAGTAATATTTAATTTTCCGTCCATTTGATCTAAATTTATCCGTTGTTTAGGAATTCGAAGTTTATTCGAAAATTCGAATTGCAATCACTGCATTATGATCAAACAGTGCCTACAACTTTCGACATTTGAGTTCTAGCACATGAATGATCATTAAATATGTTGAACTGCCCGTTCTTAACCTGCAGTGCGGGTTTAAATTCCGTTTAGAACTTCGATGGCTAAAATTGAATAAGCTTTTTACTGCGCGGCATTCCGCTATAAATAGAATCTCTTCACTCTCACGGCTAAACGGCTGTTGCACAAGGGATAATAATGCTAAACCTATGGAAAAAATATTAAGTGCGCTTGAATTGTTCTTGTGATCCTTTCTGGGAAGCTCCGTGAAGCTGATGCATAATGGACGAAAGTAGCTCTTCGTGTAAACTGCTATATACTTGACTTTAATTATCTAATCTGGATTGTTTAGTAGCAAAACTTGTCCATTTGATCTAAACTCTGCGTTTTATAAATTTCCTTATAGTTTTATTACTGCAACTGGATTCCTACTCGCTTATAATATTCAAATTCTTTCCATGTAATGCTATACAAATTATTCCTTATCCTCCCACATTTTCTAATTCCTTTTTACAACGTCTTTTTCTTTGACAACGCCAACCCCCTTAGCTTTTATTTTTCCTCATCCCCTTCACATTCCAAAATCAAACCTGTTTTATTCATAACTTCAACGACTCACTGTCTTCTATATTCACTGTGTTACCAGTGTAAATCAAGAAAATATTAACAAAACAGAAAATATAACATTCGTCCATCCTGAACTCGTGCATGTCCTCATGCATGATGACGGAAAACCTAACATTCGGTCAGTTGAGTCGCAAAAATTTTGACTTTACATGATCTCGAGTCGTTAAAAAAAAATGCGTAATGTACATTATATTTCTTTACCGAAATCAAAATAATCATTAACTACCTATTAATATTATTCTGAGTGAATATATGTATATATTCTGAATGAGTTCAATTCGTAAACCCATCAATTCTTACGAACTGGACGCACCCTTTATACTTTGGTATTAAACATCTCACCAACCTTGTCATGAACCCATCCATTCTCATAACATGGCAAGCGAATAAACAAATTGTGAACCCATCAATTCTCACAATTATGTTAATGTTCCATACTCATTATATAATGATATACATACAGTACACAGATACATTTATATAACTCAAGAAAAATCTAAATCTTCATCAACTATCTTATTTTAAGTACTATTCTAACAAACTTCAATTTGCAAACCCATCAATTGTTAAGAACTAGACAAATTCTGTTTACCTTAGTATGGGACATCTCACCAACCTTGCCATGAACCCATCCATTCTCATGACATGGTAAGCGGATAAACAAATTGTGAACCCATCAATTCTCACAATTATGTCAATGTAGGTTCCATACTAAACTTTATATGCCAAAATTATCTCACAAAATATTATTGACAAGTCCAGTTCACAAAACCCTTTTCAATTGTTAAATACTGAACTCTTACAAATTTCACATAAACGCCTTCGTCAACCTTGTCGCGAACCCATCCATTCTCACAACAAGGAGGTCCGGCGTGAAACACTACGAACCAATATATTCTTACAATCATGTTGTACTCGAAAACAATAATAAATTAATCTTTTTACATCTTAACATCATTATTCCAAACACTAGACTATAAAAACATTATAGTTTACATTATACTCAAAAATTACGTCTATTTAATTATCAATAAATCATTATTAGGATCCACTGTCATTCCCTTCGTCACTATCGTAAGCACTCGCAAACTACTACTTGTACTTAACGAATATTATTCTGGTCCCCATTTAAATAACGATATAATTTATTATCTTTAACAAGAAAGTTATCACGTATATATTTTAAGCCATTTGCGTCTATACCCGTAGTTAGAATGTCTTTAATCCTACACAACTCAGAATCTCCCAATTGCAGAGTGTGCAACCAGTCTTCACTGCTGATTATCATAACCGACGGATATAGATCTAAAACCTTGGAAGTTTGCGCTTTCTTTATTATTAGCATAACAATCCTCGGTTCTGTGTCCTAACTTGTTACATGTGCTGCACTTGACAATAGGTTTGGGACATTTCAAAAACGGGTGGCCCTTTTCTTTGCAGTTGTAACAAAATAAAGAGCTTCCCGTTGCCTGCGCATTACCACTCCTACCATCTTTGTAATTGTTAGTACTTGATAAATTTGCGTCCCTTCCCAACTTCAATTTATAATCAGCCTTAGTGGTTTCAAAAAAGGTACTATTGCTTACTTCTTTACTACTAATTAGAAATTGTAGCATATCCTCAGGTTTATTACAACGTAATGTGGTAGCGCTAGACTTTAATGTCTTATCGGTAAGGCCATGGATAATACATTCTACTGCCCGCTTTCCTTCAATGTTGCACTGGTTCAATAAAGCCAGTTTTTCGTAGAAGTAAACTTCAATAGGTTCATTTAGTCCACTCTTACGTTTCAGCATAATTATCCTCCAGTGTTTGGCCATAATTTCGTCCGCATGGAAAGGCACTCAGTAACTTTTCCTGCCACTCGGCCCAATTGAAAAGAATCGACGGCAAGCTTTCGTACCAAGTTTTGGCCAAACCCTGAAGCTTTTGCATGCCGAAATGTATAGTGGTCTTGTCGTCCCAGCCATAAACGGTTGCACATTCATTGACCTTTTTAAGCCAAACATCTATGCGCTGATTTTTTTTTGACGGGTCAAAATCCGGTAACATATTTTTATGATTGTGAGAAGTGTGAATTGGTGCAACAGACGTCGATGGCTGTGACTGCATACTTTTCATTGACTTTAGAATGTTAAATACATCTTGAGTAGAAAATGAAGGTGATGGTTCATCTATTCTACTCCTTTGTCTCACGGGACCATCGTCATTTTCACCAGTAACTGATTGTCTCTTTATAAACTGCAAGTCATTGCTGACGGTAGATGCACCCTGCGCAAAATGACGGTGGCCTCGAATAACTGACCCACTATGATCGCTTACGGTACGCCGCTGTCGATTGCGTTCTTTATTCAGATCTTCTTCTATCTGCTGAAGCCTCGCGCGCTCGCGTTCCAGCTGCCTCTCAATAGCGCGCACGCTGCTTGACTCACGGGGACTGCTCAGTCTCCTCAAGCGACTACAACGGGAACCGCTGCTGCGACGGGTGCGACTGCGGCTCCGTCTGTTTCCATCCCTTGATCGCTGAGTTTGTGACTCACCGCGATATGGCGTTACCAAACGCCGATGTTGAGAGCTACTCTCGCGTTCCATTTTATCTGAAACTCAAGGCATACCAACTATGTACGTGTTCGTTTATATTACGGCGATGCTGTACGGTACAGAAAAGATGCATCACGACTTGTAACCCTATTTATTGTTTAGCCCACAACGGCAAAATGAACAAAGAAACGCGTGTAAAACTCCATTATAGTCGTAGCTTGATAGTCAATGCCGCCAACAATAATATGCAGGGAAAAACCTCGCAACATTAATACAGCATCAATTGACCAGTTTTAAGATAACGTGTCTTGTCTGTTACTTTGAATTTCATTTAATCATTACGTGGGTAATGCCTTCTGCTTACCCCTTCAAGCACCATATCTTGCTAATGACTCATATCGAATATTAATAGCTATTGCAACTAATGATATAATCCTCTAACCATTAAAAATTTTAAAATAAAAAATTGTATAAGAAGCTACAACATAGGTACCATCAGCCTAAAAAAAAAAGTCATCAATCAAACGACATGCACAACGACTGAATTAGGTTGAAATCACAAATTAATTTATTACTCGCAGTTTCAAAACTGAGAATAAATATAATTGATAATCGCCCTCATAAGTTGCAAGAACACTCCCAAAAATAATACACAATCCGTTAAAATAATTTTCAAAGAACCAGACTCTTAGAATAAAGTAGGTACTTACCACTTCTGAAATGAAATAAAACTCTGCGTTTTATAAATTTCCTTATAGTTTTATTACTGCAACTGGATTCCTACTCGCTTATAATATTCAAATTCTTTCCATGTAATGCTATACAAATTATTCCTTATCCTCCCACATTTTCTAATTCCTTTTTACAACGTCTTTTTCTTTGACAACGCCAACCCCCTTAGCTTTTATTTTTCCTCATCCCCTTCACATTCCAAAATCAAACCTGTTTTATTCATAACTTCAACGACTCACTGTCTTCTATATTCACTGTGTTACCAGTGTAAATCAAGAAAATATTAACAAAACAGAAAATATAACATAATATTTCCTTTTGAAACTGCCACCGAACTGGAAAACAAGAACTACACCGTGATTTGTAGCTGAAAATCGTCTGGCTCGATTCCATGACCTTATGTGTCAGAATGACGGATTGTATCAGCATTATGTCAATGACTTTTATTCTTGAATATTTGGCGGTGGTCACCGACATAAAACTCCAGTAAATTCACGTTACAAATAAAAATTGATTTAGTTTACTGTATGGCGATTGTTTACATTCTGCTCCACAAACATTTATCAGTAGGACCTACATAATAGTTTCACATGATAAATTATTGGTTTGCGCTCTGTATGTAGCACAGGTGTGCGCCGTGTCTTAAGGCATATTTTTTTATAATGCATTTAAGCTAAAGCCTATAAAGCTCTTTAGGATCTAGTCTTTCATTTTAGACATTGCTGACCGACTCACGAAACTCTTTCAGGACAGCGCGGCAATGTAGATGGACTATTTTATGCTATAATGGTCAGAAGTCAGAATCCAACATGATTTATAAAAAAAAATTATAAAGCTCATCCTTCCCTACTACTTTTACTGCTGGGACCTGGAGAAGGTTGCAGGACCAAACACTTCATCCCCATGTATCCTAATATAATAGTTTTACCCGACCGCCAATGCTTGTTTGTTATATTACTGTTATATTACGACTATGAAGAGGTGCGAAAAAAAAATATTGCGTGTATTTAGCCTTTATCACTAGCCAAGGTTAGATGTGGTACCATTGTAGTTATTTCTGTAGGTATATTATTTCCTGTAAAACTCACTCTCGTGTTAACTAAGTATTGTTCTGCAAATAATATTACTAAGTTACATAAAAAATATCTATTATTTCGACAAAAAAGTCATTAAAATAAATTAATAAGTGATCAGTTTAATCAACACTCAAAAATAATTATCATGTCAAAACAAACAAAGGGACCACTACGAGCAGTGGCCCCTGAATATTGGCAAACGTCAAATCCAAAGAAGGAACCCACGAAGCATTTATGCTCGGAGAGTAATCATAGGCTGACCCGGGCAGGGTCAGCCTATGATTAGTTACCCAACTCGCTTCCCCAACTCTTCCATGAGCTCTTGGCGAAATAGGGATTGCCCCTCAACAGGCAGATTCGACGCTAAGCGAAAAGTTCGGCTCTCGACGTTTTTCACGAAGTTATGCTTTCACCTGTTTTTTTTTTAATAAAATGATCAACTGTATTCATATTATTTCCTGTGTAGATATAGAAACCGATATACACAAATAATTCTGATCAGTTTAGGCTTTTAGGGCTTTAGAAATATTTTATTACCTATAAAAAACCCGCTAAGTGCGAGTCGAACTCACGCATAGCGAGTTCAGTAACAAAAAACCGCAATGAATCACGTTTGTTGTATGGGAAATATTGTTTTTTTTCTTATTCTTATATTAGTAGATACTAGCGAATTCATACGCGTGAAAATTTCGTTTAAATGTCATTGCTCTCTGTTTAGCGCCTAGGATATGGAGCGTGATTATATATCCTATTTTAAGACCCTATCTCTCGTTAATATTTGTGCAAAATTTGAATCAATTCTATCGAGTAGGTACTTTTCGAGATCCTGCCGGACAAAGCAAAGCAAACAGACACAGACGAAAATTTTTCTAACTATATTTTCGGCTTCGGTATCTTATGAGAACACCCAGCGAAATTTTTTTTTTAATATTTCCAATGTACAGTTTTAACTTTTCTATCATTTTGTTATACAGTTAGACAGACAGACGGATAGCGAAGTCTCATGAATAGGGCCCCGTTTTTACCCTATGGGTACGGAACCCTAAAAAAGAAAACCTGAAACTGAAGTGGTTTATACATATATTTATTTACTGTAAAAAATTATTACTTTATGATGATGAACTAGAGGGGAAAAAAATTAACAAAAAAATGACTTCAAAAAAAACTAAAAACTGAGCTAAGTAAATTTTATTTTTCAGTTTAGTTTGAAGTCGGTTATTATTTGTTAAAAAAATTGTTTTCATTATTTTTCGTGACGTGTGCAGAAAATCTATCTATCTAGGTGTAAAGTTCTACACATAACAAATTAATCAAGCCCAAACACAAAGTAACTGCTGTATATCGTTAGGGAATTCTCTCGACTGTCTGTCGTCTCCATCATCAGATTGACTCCAGACCTTTATTAAATTGTACTACTTTAAAGCACTTATTGAAAAAAATCACAAACGCCCCAGTGGCCCCTACCATTTTCAAAAGTTTTCTTCGATTTCTTCACCATCAAACCCTGACTTCCTTGCAATGGGACCACCTTGGGAGTATCTATTATCCAATGAGAAAAAAAATCTAATCGGTCCATAAACGACGACGGTGTTATGCGCGACCACTCATTAAAAAAAAATTTAATAGGTATTTATACGGTCGAATTGAGTAACCTCCTCCTTTTTTTTAAGTCGGTTAAAAGCAGGCGAGAGCGTAAAATTTTCCTAAATTTTGTCAGTCACAGATCCAACCAAGGAAATTGAAAAGATTTTTCAAGTTATTTTCTGTTGCCTAACAATTGACAATTGAAAAAAAGAAAAAAAAACACTTAAAACATTTTTCATTTGGAAATTATCTCTTTTTCAAGGTTCCTTTATTTATCACAACATTATGGCTTGCATGACTAAAATAAATACTACCTAACCCTAAAAATGTTGTATATTGTTAGCTCATAAGAATGAATTCTTGTTTTGTTTATTTAAGTTTTGTTTGATTTATTTTCCCATAAGTAATATTTAATTTTCCGTCCATTTGATCTAAATTTATCCGTTGTTTAGGAATTCGAAGTTTATTCGAAAATTCGAATTGCAATCACTGCATTATGATCAAACAGTGCCTACAACTTTCGACATTTGAGTTCTAGCACATGAATGATCATTAAATATGTTGAACTGCCCGTTCTTAACCTGCAGTGCGGGTTTAAATTCCGTTTAGAACTTCGATGGCTAAAATTGAATAAGCTTTTTACTGCGCGGCATTCCGCTATAAATAGAATCTCTTCACTCTCACGGCTAAACGGCTGTTGCACAAGGGATAATAATGCTAAACCTATGGAAAAAATATTAAGTGCGCTTGAATTGTTCTTGTGATCCTTTCTGGGAAGCTCCGTGAAGCTGATGCATAATGGACGAAAGTAGCTCTTCGTGTAAACTGCTATATACTTGACTTTAATTATCTAATCTGGATTGTTTAGTAGCAAAACTTGTCCATTTGATCTAAACTCTGCGTTTTATAAATTTCCTTATAGTTTTATTACTGCAACTGGATTCCTACTCGCTTATAATATTCAAATTCTTTCCATGTAATGCTATACAAATTATTCCTTATCCTCCCACATTTTCTAATTCCTTTTTACAACGTCTTTTTCTTTGACAACGCCAACCCCCTTAGCTTTTATTTTTCCTCATCCCCTTCACATTCCAAAATCAAACCTGTTTTATTCATAACTTCAACGACTCACTGTCTTCTATATTCACTGTGTTACCAGTGTAAATCAAGAAAATATTAACAAAACAGAAAATATAACATTCGTCCATCCTGAACTCGTGCATGTCCTCATGCATGATGACGGAAAACCTAACATTCGGTCAGTTGAGTCGCAAAAATTTTGACTTTACATGATCTCGAGTCGTTAAAAAAAAATGCGTAATGTACATTATATTTCTTTACCGAAATCAAAATAATCATTAACTACCTATTAATATTATTCTGAGTGAATATATGTATATATTCTGAATGAGTTCAATTCGTAAACCCATCAATTCTTACGAACTGGACGCACCCTTTATACTTTGGTATTAAACATCTCACCAACCTTGTCATGAACCCATCCATTCTCATAACATGGCAAGCGAATAAACAAATTGTGAACCCATCAATTCTCACAATTATGTTAATGTTCCATACTCATTATATAATGATATACATACAGTACACAGATACATTTATATAACTCAAGAAAAATCTAAATCTTCATCAACTATCTTATTTTAAGTACTATTCTAACAAACTTCAATTTGCAAACCCATCAATTGTTAAGAACTAGACAAATTCTGTTTACCTTAGTATGGGACATCTCACCAACCTTGCCATGAACCCATCCATTCTCATGACATGGTAAGCGGATAAACAAATTGTGAACCCATCAATTCTCACAATTATGTCAATGTAGGTTCCATACTAAACTTTATATGCCAAAATTATCTCACAAAATATTATTGACAAGTCCAGTTCACAAAACCCTTTTCAATTGTTAAATACTGAACTCTTACAAATTTCACATAAACGCCTTCGTCAACCTTGTCGCGAACCCATCCATTCTCACAACAAGGAGGTCCGGCGTGAAACACTACGAACCAATATATTCTTACAATCATGTTGTACTCGAAAACAATAATAAATTAATCTTTTTACATCTTAACATCATTATTCCAAACACTAGACTATAAAAACATTATAGTTTACATTATACTCAAAAATTACGTCTATTTAATTATCAATAAATCATTATTAGGATCCACTGTCATTCCCTTCGTCACTATCGTAAGCACTCGCAAACTACTACTTGTACTTAACGAATATTATTCTGGTCCCCATTTAAATAACGATATAATTTATTATCTTTAACAAGAAAGTTATCACGTATATATTTTAAGCCATTTGCGTCTATACCCGTAGTTAGAATGTCTTTAATCCTACACAACTCAGAATCTCCCAATTGCAGAGTGTGCAACCAGTCTTCACTGCTGATTATCATAACCGACGGATATAGATCTAAAACCTTGGAAGTTTGCGCTTTCTTTATTATTAGCATAACAATCCTCGGTTCTGTGTCCTAACTTGTTACATGTGCTGCACTTGACAATAGGTTTGGGACATTTCAAAAACGGGTGGCCCTTTTCTTTGCAGTTGTAACAAAATAAAGAGCTTCCCGTTGCCTGCGCATTACCACTCCTACCATCTTTGTAATTGTTAGTACTTGATAAATTTGCGTCCCTTCCCAACTTCAATTTATAATCAGCCTTAGTGGTTTCAAAAAAGGTACTATTGCTTACTTCTTTACTACTAATTAGAAATTGTAGCATATCCTCAGGTTTATTACAACGTAATGTGGTAGCGCTAGACTTTAATGTCTTATCGGTAAGGCCATGGATAATACATTCTACTGCCCGCTTTCCTTCAATGTTGCACTGGTTCAATAAAGCCAGTTTTTCGTAGAAGTAAACTTCAATAGGTTCATTTAGTCCACTCTTACGTTTCAGCATAATTATCCTCCAGTGTTTGGCCATAATTTCGTCCGCATGGAAAGGCACTCAGTAACTTTTCCTGCCACTCGGCCCAATTGAAAAGAATCGACGGCAAGCTTTCGTACCAAGTTTTGGCCAAACCCTGAAGCTTTTGCATGCCGAAATGTATAGTGGTCTTGTCGTCCCAGCCATAAACGGTTGCACATTCATTGACCTTTTTAAGCCAAACATCTATGCGCTGATTTTTTTTTGACGGGTCAAAATCCGGTAACATATTTTTATGATTGTGAGAAGTGTGAATTGGTGCAACAGACGTCGATGGCTGTGACTGCATACTTTTCATTGACTTTAGAATGTTAAATACATCTTGAGTAGAAAATGAAGGTGATGGTTCATCTATTCTACTCCTTTGTCTCACGGGACCATCGTCATTTTCACCAGTAACTGATTGTCTCTTTATAAACTGCAAGTCATTGCTGACGGTAGATGCACCCTGCGCAAAATGACGGTGGCCTCGAATAACTGACCCACTATGATCGCTTACGGTACGCCGCTGTCGATTGCGTTCTTTATTCAGATCTTCTTCTATCTGCTGAAGCCTCGCGCGCTCGCGTTCCAGCTGCCTCTCAATAGCGCGCACGCTGCTTGACTCACGGGGACTGCTCAGTCTCCTCAAGCGACTACAACGGGAACCGCTGCTGCGACGGGTGCGACTGCGGCTCCGTCTGTTTCCATCCCTTGATCGCTGAGTTTGTGACTCACCGCGATATGGCGTTACCAAACGCCGATGTTGAGAGCTACTCTCGCGTTCCATTTTATCTGAAACTCAAGGCATACCAACTATGTACGTGTTCGTTTATATTACGGCGATGCTGTACGGTACAGAAAAGATGCATCACGACTTGTAACCCTATTTATTGTTTAGCCCACAACGGCAAAATGAACAAAGAAACGCGTGTAAAACTCCATTATAGTCGTAGCTTGATAGTCAATGCCGCCAACAATAATATGCAGGGAAAAACCTCGCAACATTAATACAGCATCAATTGACCAGTTTTAAGATAACGTGTCTTGTCTGTTACTTTGAATTTCATTTAATCATTACGTGGGTAATGCCTTCTGCTTACCCCTTCAAGCACCATATCTTGCTAATGACTCATATCGAATATTAATAGCTATTGCAACTAATGATATAATCCTCTAACCATTAAAAATTTTAAAATAAAAAATTGTATAAGAAGCTACAACATAGGTACCATCAGCCTAAAAAAAAAAGTCATCAATCAAACGACATGCACAACGACTGAATTAGGTTGAAATCACAAATTAATTTATTACTCGCAGTTTCAAAACTGAGAATAAATATAATTGATAATCGCCCTCATAAGTTGCAAGAACACTCCCAAAAATAATACACAATCCGTTAAAATAATTTTCAAAGAACCAGACTCTTAGAATAAAGTAGGTACTTACCACTTCTGAAATGAAATAAAACTCTGCGTTTTATAAATTTCCTTATAGTTTTATTACTGCAACTGGATTCCTACTCGCTTATAATATTCAAATTCTTTCCATGTAATGCTATACAAATTATTCCTTATCCTCCCACATTTTCTAATTCCTTTTTACAACGTCTTTTTCTTTGACAACGCCAACCCCCTTAGCTTTTATTTTTCCTCATCCCCTTCACATTCCAAAATCAAACCTGTTTTATTCATAACTTCAACGACTCACTGTCTTCTATATTCACTGTGTTACCAGTGTAAATCAAGAAAATATTAACAAAACAGAAAATATAACATAATATTTCCTTTTGAAACTGCCACCGAACTGGAAAACAAGAACTACACCGTGATTTGTAGCTGAAAATCGTCTGGCTCGATTCCATGACCTTATGTGTCAGAATGACGGATTGTATCAGCATTATGTCAATGACTTTTATTCTTGAATATTTGGCGGTGGTCACCGACATAAAACTCCAGTAAATTCACGTTACAAATAAAAATTGATTTAGTTTACTGTATGGCGATTGTTTACATTCTGCTCCACAAACATTTATCAGTAGGACCTACATAATAGTTTCACATGATAAATTATTGGTTTGCGCTCTGTATGTAGCACAGGTGTGCGCCGTGTCTTAAGGCATATTTTTTTATAATGCATTTAAGCTAAAGCCTATAAAGCTCTTTAGGATCTAGTCTTTCATTTTAGACATTGCTGACCGACTCACGAAACTCTTTCAGGACAGCGCGGCAATGTAGATGGACTATTTTATGCTATAATGGTCAGAAGTCAGAATCCAACATGATTTATAAAAAAAAATTATAAAGCTCATCCTTCCCTACTACTTTTACTGCTGGGACCTGGAGAAGGTTGCAGGACCAAACACTTCATCCCCATGTATCCTAATATAATAGTTTTACCCGACCGCCAATGCTTGTTTGTTATATTACTGTTATATTACGACTATGAAGAGGTGCGAAAAAAAAATATTGCGTGTATTTAGCCTTTATCACTAGCCAAGGTTAGATGTGGTACCATTGTAGTTATTTCTGTAGGTATATTATTTCCTGTAAAACTCACTCTCGTGTTAACTAAGTATTGTTCTGCAAATAATATTACTAAGTTACATAAAAAATATCTATTATTTCGACAAAAAAGTCATTAAAATAAATTAATAAGTGATCAGTTTAATCAACACTCAAAAATAATTATCATGTCAAAACAAACAAAGGGACCACTACGAGCAGTGGCCCCTGAATATTGGCAAACGTCAAATCCAAAGAAGGAACCCACGAAGCATTTATGCTCGGAGAGTAATCATAGGCTGACCCGGGCAGGGTCAGCCTATGATTAGTTACCCAACTCGCTTCCCCAACTCTTCCATGAGCTCTTGGCGAAATAGGGATTGCCCCTCAACAGGCAGATTCGACGCTAAGCGAAAAGTTCGGCTCTCGACGTTTTTCACGAAGTTATGCTTTCACCTGTTTTTTTTTTAATAAAATGATCAACTGTATTCATATTATTTCCTGTGTAGATATAGAAACCGATATACACAAATAATTCTGATCAGTTTAGGCTTTTAGGGCTTTAGAAATATTTTATTACCTAAAAAAACCCGCTAAGTGCGAGTCTCGAACTCACGCATAGCGAGTTCAGTAACAAAAAACCGCAATGAATCACGTTTGTTGTATGGGAAATATTGTTTTTTTTCTTATTCTTATATTAGTAGATACTAGCGAATTCATACGCGTGAAAATTTCGTTTAAATGTCATTGCTCTCTGTTTAGCGCCTAGGATATGGAGCGTGATTATATATCCTATTTTAAGACCCTATCTCTCGTTAATATTTGTGCAAAATTTGAATCAATTCTATCGAGTAGGTACTTTTCGAGATCCTGCCGGACAAAGCAAAGCAAACAGACACAGACGAAAATTTTTCTAACTATATTTTCGGCTTCGGTATCTTATGAGAACACCCAGCGAAATTTTTTTTTTAATATTTCCAATGTACAGTTTTAACTTTTCTATCATTTTGTTATACAGTTAGACAGACAGACGGATAGCGAAGTCTCATGAATAGGGCCCCGTTTTTACCCTATGGGTACGGAACCCTAAAAAAGAAAACCTGAAACTGAAGTGGTTTATACATATATTTATTTACTGTAAAAAATTATTACTTTATGATGATGAACTAGAGGGGAAAAAAATTAACAAAAAAATGACTTCAAAAAAAACTAAAAACTGAGCTAAGTAAATTTTATTTTTCAGTTTAGTTTGAAGTCGGTTATTATTTGTTAAAAAAATTGTTTTCATTATTTTTCGTGACGTGTGCAGAAAATCTATCTATCTAGGTGTAAAGTTCTACACATAACAAATTAATCAAGCCCAAACACAAAGTAACTGCTGTATATCGTTAGGGAATTCTCTCGACTGTCTGTCGTCTCCATCATCAGATTGACTCCAGACCTTTATTAAATTGTACTACTTTAAAGCACTTATTGAAAAAAATCACAAACGCCCCAGTGGCCCCTACCATTTTCAAAAGTTTCCTTCGATTTCTTCACCATCAAACCCTGACTTCCTTGCAATGGGACCACCTTGGGAGTATCTATTATCCAATGAGAAAAAAAATCTAATCGGTCCATAAACGACGACGGTGTTATGCGCGACCACTCATTAAAAAAAAATTTAATAGGTATTTATACGGTCGAATTGAGTAACCTCCTCCTTTTTTTTAAGTCGGTTAAAAGCAGGCGAGAGCGTAAAATTTTCCTAAATTTTGTCAGTCACAGATCCAACCAAGGAAATTGAAAAGATTTTTCAAGTTATTTTCTGTTGCCTAACAATTGACAATTGAAAAAAAGAAAAAAAAACACTTAAAACATTTTTCATTTGGAAATTATCTCTTTTTCAAGGTTCCTTTATTTATCACAACATTATGGCTTGCATGACTAAAATAAATACTACCTAACCCTAAAAATGTTGTATATTGTTAGCTCATAAGAATGAATTCTTGTTTTGTTTATTTAAGTTTTGTTTGATTTATTTTCCCATAAGTAATATTTAATTTTCCGTCCATTTGATCTAAATTTATCCGTTGTTTAGGAATTCGAAGTTTATTCGAAAATTCGAATTGCAATCACTGCATTATGATCAAACAGTGCCTACAACTTTCGACATTTGAGTTCTAGCACATGAATGATCATTAAATATGTTGAACTGCCCGTTCTTAACCTGCAGTGCGGGTTTAAATTCCGTTTAGAACTTCGATGGCTAAAATTGAATAAGCTTTTTACTGCGCGGCATTCCGCTATAAATAGAATCTCTTCACTCTCACGGCTAAACGGCTGTTGCACAAGGGATAATAATGCTAAACCTATGGAAAAAATATTAAGTGCGCTTGAATTGTTCTTGTGATCCTTTCTGGGAAGCTCCGTGAAGCTGATGCATAATGGACGAAAGTAGCTCTTCGTGTAAACTGCTATATACTTGACTTTAATTATCTAATCTGGATTGTTTAGTAGCAAAACTTGTACTAAGTGTACTTGATGAATTGTAAATTGAAACCCCTACTGTTTAAGCTTTTTTTTTTAAATTCAGCACTTAATATTTCGGGTAATGGGTACCTACTTACCAGAATCTGAGGCCATTTATTTTGTAAGTGGCCAGTCGTTGACAGCAACCGAATACGTTGGCGTCGATGCCAAATCTATATCAGCAAGTGGTTAATTGACAGATGGGTCAAAGCTTGATCTTAATACCGCCTCATCAATTTACTCCTCATAAATAGCTTTTCTTAGTTAGTCGACGATTATTCATCAACTTGTCAGGCCTACTTAACAGTGAATAATTTCTCTTAAGGAGATTTTCACGGAATTTGCATTCACTGTCACGCCTTTTTTTCCCAAAAAAGGAAAGCCCACGAGTTTCCCTCCTTTTACAACCCCAAGTTCACGCCAAGTGTGAAAAGGCACATCACGGGGCCAACTTAAGAACCACATTCAGAAGTCGTACGGACTTTGAGAGTGACCCAATCGCCGCCAGGACTTTTCTTTAGGCGCGCGACGTCAATTTGGCGAGCTTTAGCTTAATACTTATAAAAAAGAGGTGCTGAGAGGCACAATCATCATGATCATCCCCTGAGCCTTTTCTCAACCCAGTTTTGGTCGGCTTTTCAATGTAACTGCGATGCGGCTGAACTTCGATATTTTTCATGAGGCGACTGCCATCTGAAGCCAAACTATGAAATCGATGATGAGAAAAGCAAAGATGTACATATTCGTGCTTTTCTGATTAAATATCAAGTATATGAATTGATCCTAAGCCTTCAATAACATATTTCGCAGTAGGGTCATCTGCTAAATCTTTTGCTTAATATATGCCGTGATTTCGTATCTTTCTTAGCAGATATCAGACTGGTTACTGTATGGTTACTTACCTACTAATACCTCAGAGTAGCTATAATTATTGTCTTCCATGATTTTTCTCCACTGACACGGAATATTTATTAGATTGTTTGTTTGTTTGCAATACAATCAAAAGAATAGGTTCCGAAACTACTGAACCGATTTGTAATGTTCTTTCATTGTTGTAAAGCTACACTGTTCCTGGTGAAATAGGCTATTTTTTTACCGTAGTTGTATTACATAAATAATCTAAATAGGCTGTGTAGTGTAGGCAGGCTGTGTTCATATTATTTGATCGTATTCCTTCTTCTGCGCGTTGTTCAAGGTTTACGGACATGGGCTTTATTAGTGCTGTACCTACATTAAGCTATATCATACGGGAAATACACCACTTGCTATTTATACATCGATCACCTTCCTGGGTCGGTTTTTTATCAAGTTTGCACTAATTATCTATTATTACTACAATTTCGCAACCGTAAAAAACACTCCGTAATAACCATTAAATTACCAGATGCACTAATCTGACTAATCCTCTACACTGCCGTATTTATGATCATGGACTGTGTACCTAACATTCGTATTTTTTCGCATTATCTCGTTATCAAGCTAATCCTTTGTTTGGAGAACATCGCTTGTGGTCCAATATTATCTCAAGCTTAGAATTCTGTAAACATTATAGGGTATAAGTATGACTACATGGTGAAGACCTTGTAGACTGCTTTGTGTTAGTGACTAGTTCAGAACGATATCGAGTACGATCGGACTCTTCGTTTTAGGAACCGATTTACTTCAATCAAATTGTTTCGAGTGTTAAACTTAATGTTCATAAGTACTCCGAAATGTTTCGTGCAGCATCTTTCATACGAGCTTACAGCCAGGTATAAGATGGTTGTGTGCGTTTTATTTGCTTGTAATAACATTTGTATGAGATAATCAAGTTGCAGTTACGCTTGAGCGATGCCATCGTCGCATTAGTGGTCGGCGCTTCGCAGGAATCCTGCAAACCGTTAATCTTTTTACTCTACTTAGGCTGCGGAGCTTCACCTCAGTGCATAGGTGCATACGCCTTTCTTGTATATTGTCCGTAATGTATGTGCGTGCCGTAGATGCTACAGACCGGTTATAGTGCCACTGTGAAGACTCGTAACCGACTTAGACATCCGTTTAATTGTATGTTACACCACATGCATTCCACATGGACATTGGCAAAAGATGTAGGTACCTAGTTGATTTGGCTTTGGGAAATCGTTCTTGGAAATTTAGGAGTTTAAAGCCTTCGTTTTCTAGACCGGCTACCACGCCGCAGCGGGCTACTTTTATGCTGAAATTAAACTTGAGGGTGAACTTGGAAGGAGAAAGCGTTCCTATTAGAACCTTTTATGAATCAGCTCATCGCAATCCAATACTGGACAAAGTCTCATCCAATTATTTTGAAAGGCTAATTGGATTTACCACACTAGCCTGACGAATTTCTCTTTGCCATGAATTCTTCCATTTGTCAGCAAGCCAATATCAGCGCCACTTGCAGGTGAGACTCGGTGGCAGAAATCTCTGCAGGACTCCACTGCGCCAAATCTTAAATGGTACATAGTATAATATATTCTCATGAGTGATTCCAATGTTGATTTATATTTTATTGACCCGTGGAACACCCAAGTAGTTCACCTAGGTGTTCTGCTGTTAACTTCTGTCACGTTAATCCACAAATTAAACGTGTAGGTACCGGGGGTACAAATTAACCGTGGAACACCCAGAACGACCAACGTGCCAGAAGTTAATAGTGGAACACCTAGGTAGTTGAAGGGGATTATAAATACATATCTACTATTAAAAGCAAACCCTTAGTTCCGAGTAGTGTAATTTGGAAATAGGTTATTAAGTTTTCTATTCATTATGTAACATTGTTATTACTGGATGAAGTCTTACGCCGATGTGATAAAACTCATGTAACGGTAACGAGATGAACAAGTTTCACTGATTCTATGACGATATGGCTGTTCAATGAAATATCTTACTGGAAGCCCTAAGTGAAGTACTTGCCTACGTATTAGCTTAATGTGTATTAGTCGGTGGCGGGGGAGTGCATGATCTCAAAGTCTTGGCTTGAGACGACATAGTCAGTTCAGACACCGCGCGACAATGCTGCCCCCCGAGCGAGCCGCGCAGCGCTCCGCAGTCGCGATCTTCAAGCGCATCTCGTTACGAACATACAGCACGTATTCCTTAGTATGTAATCTGATAAGTTCAAGTTTACGCAAAATATAGATGAATTAGATTATTACCCGTAGACCAGTGGTGTCGATCACCATTATAAAAACTTTACAGAAAAATCAAATATAAATTGCCTGTGTACCGTTTACAAAAACAAAATTACGTAGTTTTGACTAATAAGAGTTATTTTGAAATCTATGACAAAATTGTGAAAAAAGCTTTTTTACAAATAAAGTTATTCTTTGTAAGAGCTATGAGTTAAGCTTTTTCGAACTTACGTTAAACTTATGTGGGTTATCAGTGTTTTCCAGTTTAAAAAAGTACCCAGTAATGTTTGCTACAATTTGTATCCGGGCTCTTCTGAAAAGAACTTACTCAACTAAACTACAAAAAAAATATTTTGCAAGTTTCATGAGCGTTGAATATTTAAAACAAAACCTATAATTATATTGTGACCACAATATGCAAGTGAGAAACAAAAAGCAAATACAATGTGTTATATTATATTAGAGAAAAAAAATGCTTGGAAGTTTATTTACCACGCCAACGCACAATACTTGATACTGTTTATAATAAATTAAGGTGTTCCGTATCATATTCGACAGTTACGCTGACAGACGCTTTCATTCATACACACCCGCGCCGCTCCGCCCGCCCAGCTTTATGCCGCTCCACATCGCGCTCTCTAAATAGTAACCGCCCAATGCGAGACATGTCACGATGCCCGTAGCGCTATTCGGCTACCACATTTACAAATCTCTCACAGAAGCTGTGCGCGCGTGCTATGATGCTGAGGGACTTCGCAATATGTCCCTCCATCCACAGCTACCAGATCCTTCAACTAGTGGTGACGAAGAATACGTCCACATACGATGCCTCATCGCGAATATACATAAACCGAAAAATGTGGCCAGACCTCCCACTTCACCACCCTTGGAGTTGCTCTTGGAATCGCCGTCGTCTTCGGATACGGAGCGAAGTGCTTCGGGTTCAGAAAGATCCGAAGCTAGTCCGGCTGAAGAAGTGATACCACCTCCGCGTATGAAGAGCAACAGTATTGCTGGTAGCACGCTGTTACCTCCTGCAACGCAACATCATAAACATCGAAGGACTTCGTTCATGCCATTGCAGATGAGCCGCAATGAGCACGATGGACCACATTCTGCTGGGGTTCATCTGACCGTGCCTCGGTTTACCGTCACTGCACCACCTGGAGAGCATCGCCGCTTCAGTCATGGCTTTGCATTTCACGGTTTTGCACTCCGAAGACACTCCAATACGGTTTGGTTCAAAGAATACAAAATGTGTCGTGTGTTTTGTGATTGAGGATACTGATTTCGTTACTAATTCCTGTATTAATGATTTTAATACTATAAATATTCGCGGTATGTATTCTTCGACGATGCATGAATTTGTTTTTCGCTTATTATGTAATTTATTATGAAACGCTGAATACGTACTGTTTACAAAATTAGATATTCTGGAAAACTGCTACCTTGAGCATAATCTTAACCAGGTGTAGTTATGTAAATCACTTAGCGCAAAGCTATACGCAACATAAAAATGCGAACTGTAGAATTTTGATTCAATTTCTACTAGTAGGTAGGTATATTGTTATTATATTTTATTACTCACAGAGTTAGTTTTAATTTATTATCCACTTCGTTATATGCAAAGTTAGTTAATGCACTTAAATCGGTTCATTCATCAGTTGTAACTTGTAAGTAAAAAAAAAAACTAACCAAAAAAACTTAATTGCAGTGCACACTGTTTGGTTGCTCATATTTTGTTTTCGCATGCTAAGCTAATCTACATGTTTAACTTTTGTTTATTAGGTTTTGACATTGACTAAAGCAATAAACCGCTAGGTGCGTATATTGTATTGGGCTACCTGATGATATCACCTGTTATCACTATATCTATAAATTACGTTCATTAAGTCGCCAACTGTGCCGAGCAAACGTTTACTCCTTCTTGAACAGTTTACAGTGAAGCTCGACTCATTAACTGTGTTTTGATTTAGCGTCTTTGAAACATGGTTTCTTCAATTTTACGTTTTAGTTTACAAGCCAGTGAGGTATAGAAGTACATAAAATATATATTTTGTTTATTTGCAACATTTAACATCTCATTGTTTTCATTATAAAAATAACATTGTTGATCCAGTTCTGCTCGATTTATCGTTGTTATGTGCCTGTTTAATTTGTGCTTGTACTAAAATTCAATTAGGATTTTTTTAAACGTGACGGAAAATCTTTATGAATGCTATGCCGGACTCCTATCGACCAAAAAACCTCACGTATCCTGCCTAACAGCCTACGGTTGGGAGCCCCGGGTAAGCCAAGCCCTCGGAAGGATACCCCAGGACAAATTCAATCAGATTAGAAATGCTATAAAAAGCAGAGCATCCAACGTAACTGGTTCTCTTGTTACTTTCTATAACCAAGAATAATTATATCATCAAGAGCGATGCTAATTATCCATCTTGGCTATATTCCGTCCGTTATTATCGAGTAGTGTTTTCTACAAACGAACGCTTATTATTTCAATCACCACAAACTACTGGTTCTTTCAAGTTTTCTCGACATGCCATATAATTGTTACCCTTGTATGTTCTGAACACCTGAACCACACTGGACCGATTTGCGCGAATCCTTAGTACTCTTTGTTCCCCACGCCCACAACATTATATTTTGAAAATGTAAAATGTGATAGTTAACTTATGAATAATTTGTTTGGTACACAGAGCTTGCATCGCAGCGAGTCGATGGTGTCACTGGCGTGCTTCAGAAGGCTCTCGCAGCTGGTGAACAGCGACAGTCCTGGCGAACTACAACAGTATCTTGTCTCGAACAAGAACCTGAATATCGACGATAAGGATGAGGTAAGTAATGAAAGCCTACGTGCATACTACTTTTTTGTAATAATTAAGGTACAACATATACTTGTAAAGAATAGTGTTGATACGTACGAGTACCTTTATAGTAAAATTAAGCTGCGGCTATGCTTAACGACTTTTTTTGCTGACCGTACTATTACTTACTAGCTGACCCCCGCCCTCTGACATTTTTTACGTTTAGTTCTTAATAATGTTAACCATCTTAATTATAAAAAATATCTTTAATTAGGATAAACTATAAATAGAAAATTTAGGACATTTCTAATTTTCAACACATCTTGGTGTGTAGACAACGTATCTGCACAATGAGAGAGAGAGAGATATTATTAAATTTAACCATCGGTTTCCTAGTTAAAACATATTGTATAAGTACTTTATTGCACACGTATAAAAACATTAAAAATTAAAATAAATAGATTACAGTTTTATAAGTGTACAGAGAGCGGCCTTATCGCGAAAGAGCAATCTCTTACATAAATAATTACATTTCCTAACGTTTATTTAGCAAAACTCGCTATAAAATCGAAGCCTACTGTCGCTTACTATAATAGCATATTTTCTATCTAATGTAGAAAAAGTTAATTATTAGAAAACCTTAATACCAAGAGAATATTTTATAGCTTTTGTTATGAATCGTATATTTTTTCGATAAATTATTATATATAATACTAGCTGTGCCTCCTGACTTCGCCATTGATATACGAACTTCGAACTGCAATTGTACCCCATACCCAAGCCACTTACCTACGCAAAGAAACAGTTTCTTAAAATTTTCATCCCCTATTTTACACCTTTAAAGGTAGAATTTCGGAAACTAAATATACGCGTTCGAAAGTAGTTAACGTAGATTATGGACGTCTGCAACGCAGGACATGTTTTCTAATGACGTGTTGAATCGGATAGGCTACTGGCTGCTGAATTCTTTCAAGCCACACATACGGCCTTCAAATTGGCTTAATCAATTGGTGTGTAATTTCAAATTTACAGCTTTGCACTTATTACGTAGTACCTGTATTAAATATCAGTGTTTTAATATTTCTCTCTGTGTTACGGATAATTCTGAAACGACTAGGCCAATTTTGACGGAGCTTGCACTCTCAGATAGCTGATTTTATAAGAATAAAGTAAGGCTATATTTTATCCCCGTATTTCCCTCAAGGAACAGGCACCATGTGGGTGAAACCGTGCTCTAGGTAATAATAATATATGTAGGTTCTGTCTTCGGAAATACCCTTAAAGCATAACGCATTACTTTATGATGGTATTTTTCCCAAAGAGTACATTTTCAGTGTCACAGTTAGCTAGAATAGAATCATACCTCTTATATCTTATTACCGTTTATATCTTATTGATAATTTACTACCTGAAACCATGACGCACGGTATTTATTAGAATTGTTATAAATATTGTAAATATATTATGTGTCTTCGTGGAATTGTAGACTGTAGGAATATTATTTTCATTGTCTGATCAAACCAATTATAAACTACTACTATTAAAATTAATGAGAGTGTTTAGGTACCCCATTCGTTTTAATCTCAAAATACTTTAATTGCTTTCTAGATACGCTTTGCCTCGTTGAGACAAACGGCTACAAAGGCGGTGCAATAAATAACATGTTTTCTTTATATAAAAGCATACTTTGATTATAAATATTTTGATATGCATGGCCAGTTAAAATTTACAGGAAAGCACTGACAATTTTAGATTGTACAGTCATAAGAATGCGTTATTTAAGATTTGTTTGTTATGGTACCTATACACGAAATCTACGAGTCTGCCAACTACTACGAGTATAATTAATTATCGTCAGAATATCGTATTCGTTGGCAACAAAAGAAAAAAGTTATATTCTAACGCCTTCTCCATTTACATTCTCTTCTATTCTTTCGCTGTAGAACTGTGTATGGTTTTTGTACCTTTAAAAGTGACACAAAAGTACATTTTGGGAGATCCTATGGCCCTAACTCCACTATAAACCGTATGAAGCAAATATACTAACTTCCCTCATATTTGGGAGGATTTTATATATGTATTGCCTTTTATGTAGGTAACTATGCACCTTAGAGTTAGTCCTTCGGGATTTCTGCCTTCTTTTATTACTTAGGTATCAGATATTTAGTTCAAGTATGTTGGTAAGTAGCTTCAAAGTTGGCAGAGACACGGGTTTATTTACAACTAGTCACCCTGCATTACGTCACACTTTGGCTGCTTGAAAAAAATATTATCTTTAAGTAATAACGTTACTCGGCACAGTTCACCATATTTATTTTGCAATCGTATGTATTTGTTTACAGAATGGTACGACCGCTCTCATGTTGGCATCGGAAAATGGTCGTACGGCTGCGGCCCGCTTACTCCTCGGCTCCGGGGCTGATGCAAACGCTGCTGACACCGACGGATGGACCCCACTTGCATTCGCAGCACGAGGGGGACATCTCATACTCGTCAGGGAGCTGCTAGATGCTGGTGCTAAAGTTGATTCTAGGGATTGTGTAAGTATGAAATAATATTCTGTTTCTTTCTATGGTAATTTTATAAGCTCAATACTATTATCAAGCAGGGTTACTGAGTTGACAAATATCATAGCCTTGAAATTCATTAAAAAAATGACAGAAATTGCCCAAAACTCACTATGATTATCACCACACTGAAATTAAAATATTGCTGTGATAAACATGTCGATCAGTCTATTTCATCTCCAAGGCATTGATGACCGATTTTAGACCGATGATCTTATATTATGCCTCTGTCTACCGTTTCGGAGAAAAAGGCGTCACTGTGCGATTTGCATGCAGCATTCGTTTTACTTATTGCTTTGTTTAAAAATAACTCATAAAATGGCATGAAGTTGAAGCCTGTACCCGACAGGGTACTTTACGATTGATTTCCGATGTTACACGATGTAAGTAGATACATAACACAAATATTTATTTATTTGTTTATTTAAGTACAAACTAAAACTATGTATAATCTGGTAGTGCAATTCGTGTTCGGTTTTAGAAGCACCACTACTCTGTGCTTAACTTATTAAAATTGATTTTCTGTTTACGGAGATTTAATATTTTGCTTCCGTGTGATAAACTATATACAAAAATCTAGCCCAGTGACTTAGTACTTTATTATAATTTATTATAATATACTTATTTCATCTTTTGTCAGACAGCAGACAAAAAATGATCTAAGTTGAGTTTTAAAATTTAGCGTTAAACTATTTTATAGTACCTAGTTAGATAATGAATATGATAAAATCTTTCGATAAGCAAAGACTAACGCTTTTAATGTATATTTACAAACACTTATTCTTAATATATTTTTAATAGCGCAATGTCCATAATGAATTCTGGACTGTGTACTCAAAATTAGTATATTTATACTTTGGTGGATGTTTGCCAAGATGTCACTGACATACAAGTACATTCTGAAATGTGGCTGAAGTTAATGCTAGTTCATTGTTCATTCAAAACTAATGACTCATAAACAATTTGATTACTTTTAAACACTTGTGCGAGGAACAATGGTACTTCAAAGACACTGAACATAAACTCCTTAATGAATTTATACATTTACTATTAAAAAATTATTCAGCCATCCATCCATCATATAACTCCAACATACAATCTGAACTGAATAACTCGTTCTTACAATCTCTCTCTCTCTCTCTTTCTCTCTGTCCCCTCTCCCTCACTCTATGTGGGTGTGTCTTTTTGTATCTTTTTCTCTTCGCATTGTCTTCAGTTAAAACCAAGACTTCTTGAATCTACATCTGCTGCAACTCAATGAAGGTGGCAAGGCCATGGCGAGTGTTCAAAAATATACCAATAACAAGTTTGCAAAGAAATTTATATTTACTTTAGGCAACAAAGTAAACCCCGAAAGTATTGACTTATTCATCGTGGGTATTTTTGGTGCTATATTTTAAGACGAAGGTTAAAAACGAAATGTGGTTATGATTAACGCGTTTCGCAAATGTGATTTGGCCGCGATTGATTAGCGACGGGAATAAATTTGTAATTTTATTTTAGTGTAGTGTAGTTAGTCACATATAAATGTGGTTAAATATTATGTTAAAGATGTTCCTCCTAGTCATAACTTGCCTATGATATCCTTCTACCTTTAGATGAGGACCTTTTCCAATAATGATTGAAATATTGATAAGAATCTATCCACTAAATTCCGTAGAAAAAATCGGCCAAGTGCAAGTCGAACTCGCGCCCTGAGGGTTCCGTACCAAACATCGGCAAAATATCACTTGTTGTATGGGAATCCCCCCTTGACTTTTTTTTTCTGAGGGGCAAGTGCCCTATACATAAATTTACTTTAAACATTTTTACTTTCCTTTAACTCACACTGCACTCTGATATTATTAATGACATTTATGTTGAGTCGTCATAGTGCTATGGCTACCTTATCTAAGTTATTTTCTTATCTTACTACATACATCTTGTACCAATTTGTAAAACACATTACCATCAGAATATTTCGAACTTTAAATAAAATCACTAGCCGATGTCACGTCGTGTCACCCACGTAGTTCCCGTTCCCGTGGGAATACGGCAAGAAAATATAGCCTGCATCACCCTGCATAACCTACAGCTACAGTCCAAAAGTGAAAGAGTTTTCCAAACGATTCAGTAGTTACAGAGCCTTTTTAATGCAGACAATCAATTTTTCCTCTTTATAATATTAGTTTAGATAAAAAGCCGTTACCGTGCTATGGGGATAAAAGTGGTGTTGAAGGTCTTGTCTTTTATTTGCAGGGTGGCTGGACTCCTTTGCTCTGGGCGTCATACAAGGGTCACGAAGAGGTAGTGGCGTTACTACTCGAGAGAGGAGCTGATGTGCACGCTCACGGAAACTATAACATTAAGTATGTATTGAATGCTATTGTTGTTGGATATTTATTGTTTATTAATGATGGATGATCATAAAGAAGAAAAGATACGCTGTCGAGTGACACTGTCAAGTACAAGCTATTAGTAACAGAAAATATTTCACAGGACACAATGTAGGTGAGAGGTGCTTGTGTCCTATATTTCTATATCTTTATTGAGTCTGATTCGTTTGGTATTCGCTAGAATTGATGAATAAAGAGTGTGTGGTAGGTTTCTTTTCCATTCACCTCCTTTATTATTGTTTTACAATAGATTTCCATGGCCTAATGCATTATTCCGTTCACGAAAGCTAAGATTAAAAGGAGAAATTGCTAAGTGTAAAATGGACTAGCCCATAAAACTGTCAAAAGAGGTCGCTCTTATTGCAGAAAATCAAAGATATCTAATGCTGCGTCCATATTTGTAACATTTTTACGCCACATATCTCCATTACCGTTTCAGACTCGCGTGTCGATCCGTTGAAACTGCAACTAGTTCGACACGATGATACACTGTACGGTTCGTTGATATGTTACAAACATGGACGCAGCATAAGCGGCTTCACACAATGATTCGTAACTAGCTAAAATGGTCTATAAGTTATGAAGACAACCGCAAAGGATTATAATACGATAGGAATAAAATATGTTGATCGACTTTTGAGCGAGATAACAATGTCTATTCAACAGATGTCATTACTTGCAGCGCAATAAAATTTAACAAGTTTGTAATAAATATGTGCCGTAACAATCATGGTACCTTTTTGTGGTTAGTTGCATGTCTATTATTTCTCTAGTTATGTACGAGTATACTATAGGTGCTTGCTACTCTTGCCCGGTGAATTGCGGATTTATTTTGTAACTATTGGGTGATTTTTGCACAGAGCCATTAAACCAATTTACCAAAATCTTACTATAGTATAGAACATAGGCAAAGGATCTAAGTTTCTTGTACAAGACACATCTTGGGTCAGACTTAAAGATTTACCTAACTTTGCCATAAACTCGAATACGAGAGGACACAGGAAAAGGTATTGCTGAGACCAATATCATTTTTCGAGAAAGTTAAAAATTGTTTTACAGTGTCAGTGATCAATTTAAAAAATAGGGCAAAGAAACGGAGCTTAAATCAAAATTACGACGATTATATAATACTTAAGTAGATGTGGTGTAACTTTGCCAACCTCAAGTTTAGTATCCGAGTGTGGCAATAGCTTTACATATCGGCAGAAACATTCCATTTTCCCCAAACATCAAATTCAGTATCATATTTCTACGAGTATAATGAAGAAACTTGATGTAAATATTTCAGTTCGCTAGTATGGGCGGCAGGGCGCAAACACAGCACAGTAGTTCAGCGTCTTCTAGCGGCCGGGGCGCGACCTAACTCTTGCGACAAGTATGCGACCTCGGCACTGACTTGGGCGGCAAGGTGCGGTGATGTGGTCTCTACTACTGCGTTACTGCGGGCTGGCGCCGATCCCAATACTACCGGGATGTATTGCTGGACGCCGCTACTGCAAGCTACGCATGGTGAGTGATAGGAAATCGATAGTGCATGTACAGTCTAGATGCAAAAGTCGAGTTCCAGCTTCCGGACTAAAATCAAGTACCTACACAAATCATGATAAGTAAACTGCGTGAGTGAATGAGATTGCTGCATGGGATTTGTTTCGCTCACTGTATCTCTTTTATTACAGCTGACTGTACAGTTGATCAGGAAAGTTCTGTATGTACCTGTTTTGACAAAACTTTCTTTCTGTGAGATCGATTGACTTTTGCAACATAATTATGCAAGTTTTTGTAAACTTTCGTGATTCAAACTGGACACCTGGCATGACATCCAAGGGTATACGAGTTAAGTTCCTCCCTCTTCATACATTGATTTAAGCATCCAACAAGGTTATATATTAAAATACCAGAAATCAAAATGCCTTTACTTAAAATGCATTAGACCAAAATACCCGAATTCGAAATACCTTAACATTCAAAATACCTTATTTCAGTACACCTTACCGTAAAATGTCTAAATTTAAAATACAAATAATTATTATATCAGAATTCAAAACACAAATTTTCAAATATCCTTAATTTAAAATACCGAAAATTAACTTATTAACCCCCCCAACTTAAGTGAAGCCGCAGTTGTAGCCGTAGGTCTGTTGGTCCTTGGGTATCCTTCTGAGGGCTTACCCGGGGCTCCCAACTGTAGGCGTCCTGCATAGAATCCATGTAGAATTTACCTCATGTTAAAACACTTTGATTCAGAGTTACAAAAGTACTACAGCAAGCTAAAGAAAAATCAGGTGTTAACCATTCACAGATATATAGCATCCAAGTAGGATTTAAATCATGTTAAAAAAAAGGTATTTTGTGTTTGAACATTTTAGGATAAGGTATTTGATTAATTTATTTTTTGGGTTTCGGTTATTCGACCGTAAGGCATTTTAAATTATTTATATTATAAATATTTGCCTTTTGAATATTGATATTTCGATTTCGGGTATTTTGGGCTAATATATTTTGAGTTAAGGTATTATAATTTCTGGTATTGTGACGGTATACCATCCAACAATACTGATGCAACCCGTCTGGCTTGCATGTAAGGTCAAATCAACCTCCCAGTATTTATAAAATTGGGAGAGGCCTTAATAGACCGATTCGCATCCATATTTCTATTTATAGTGTTCTCAATCATAGTGTTTTCTCCAACTCCAGGTAACCACTTCGACATAGTACAGATGCTCCTAGAACACAAGCCGAATGTGAACGCGTTAGACAAGGACGGCTACACGGCACTCGCTATTGCAAGTAAAGAGGGATACTACGATATCGCTTTAGCACTTATTAACTCCGGCGCTTATATTAACGTTCAGGTAAATTTCATTCATTAATACATTCTCATTTTTAATGGCAATTTTATCGCTCATAAGTTAACTAAAACTTTTTTTTCTTAGACTTTTAGGAGTCGTAGTCTTACTGCGGTGGTGGTCTGTAAGAAGTTAATTCTGACACATTGCCAAAATTTTCTGTCGTTTGAAAGACGATAAAGATAGCAAGTACTGATATTTCTCGTTATTATCAGGAGTGAAAGAGATAGGACATGTGTCAAATTAACTAGTTACAGGCCGACCTCCACAGTTGTCTTTTTTTTCAACCCTTTGTACCCTTTCATGACAGCCTGAGATAGACAGCCTATATCGTCAAATAACAAATGCACTTCAATTTTTAAAACCTGCATGTGTTTAGCTGAAAACTAAAAATTTTGGATTAGTTCGATATAAGCACTGTAGAATGAAAACGCACCATGCATTTGAATGTAATAGTTTTATACTGAGATGATTTTTGAAGACCCCTATCCTCGCTCAATGCTTCCCGTCCCAAACTACACGTTTATTGCCGTATTTACTAATTAAACACGACAGAAAACCCTAGAAAACGAAGTTATATTATTTGTTGATTTCAGCTGTAAATAGTAATATTGTAAAAAAATATTTGTTAAATTCTTAGGACCAATCAAAAGACACGCCACTAATACACGCAGTAAAGGGTGGTCACAAAAGTATCGTAGAGGCGTTACTGAAGAAACACGTAGACGTTGACCTTCCGGGCAAGGAAAAGAAAACCCCTGTATATACGGCCGTGGAGAAAGCGCACGTGGCGATACTGAAACTGTTGCTGGCTTCCAATCCTGATTTGGAACATACCACTGTTGTAAGTATTACTGATGGTCTAATATTAACCTGTCCAAATGTTTTTCCTGGTGAACAATGAAGATTTTGGCGTAAGGCGACAGGGAAGGGTACAAAATATCGCCACCCCAATTCATCCCGAGGGTGTCGTAAGAAGCGACTAAGGAAACACTTTCGCAAAGCGATCCATTGCGTAGAGCAGAAAAACGATTAGTAAAATGACAGTCAGTTAACCAAGTTGAAGGCCTGAAAAATTTCATCTGTGATTTGTCACAATCTACGCCTTTCCATTTCAACACAGCAATAGGGGACATATAAATATCAGTTGAAATGTGGGCGTGTACAATGTTTCTGCCTACCCCTAAAGGCGTGACTATTATTTATGTACAATGAAGAGTTTTTACTTACTTTCCCCCAACCTACTAAAAAGTTGTTGTTGTATTACAGACAGGCGACACGCCTCTGATGCGTGCCGTAAGATCACGCAACGCCGAAATGGTGCAACTGTTGTTGGAGAAGAAGGCTCGTGTCAACGTGGCTGATAGCCGGGGAGACACGGCGCTACATATCGCTATGCGGGCAAGGTCTAAAGTGAGTATAGTTTTGTATCTTATGAGAAACTAGATGATGCTTGCGGCTTTGCCCGCGTGATTTTCGGTACCCGTTCCCGCTTCCCATGGGAACATATTCCCGGGATGAAAAGTAGCCTATGTGTTATTCCAGACTATAAGCTACCTCTGTATCAAATTTCAGCCCAATCTGTTCAGCCGTTAGAGCGTGATTGAGTAACAAACATCTAAACATCCAAACATCTTCACAAACTTTCACATTTTTAATTATAATAGGATAGTAGGATTAGTAGGATGCGTCAACGTCTGGGTGTAAGAGACCCACTAAATCTGAGGCCCAAGTGACTTGACCTCCTAGCGGTACATTTGTGGACTAAAGGAGGAGGCAATAACGCAAGCGCTCTTACGGGGTTGGAGGTCAGACGAGAGATGGCAGTCACTCCCGCGAACTCCTGGCTCCAGATATATATAGAGACTAGCTGTTACCCGCGACTTCGTTCGCGTGGAAATTATGTTATAAGCAAAGTTTGAACTGTATTCTATCGAGCCTCTAGGATAAGTCGTAACCAAAATGTGGGGGACAAATTTAGGACATCCTCCTACGTACCCGGGGAGCTATGTGCTAGATGGATTTTTTTAACGCGAAGAAAATCCCACATGAATGTACTATGTACTACTTCTACTGACTAAAAACCACACGTATCCTACCTAACGTTAGCTTTATTTGAAGATTTGTGAGTCACTATCCCAGTTCACCTAAAAGCCTACGGTTGGAAGCCCCGGGTAAGCCCTCTAAAGGATAGGTAGAGACTTCATGGTTTTAGTGGGTCTAAGGCCGGTATGACGTGCGTGTTAATTAATTGGCCCCTTTAATAATAAAAGAATATGTAGTATGGTGAAGCGCGAATACGAAACGTTTGTTATATTAAAATTTGGGCCACAGACTGAAAGCTTTAAGTATAACAGGAATATTTGAGACGATAACGCTAACGGTAGCCAGTAAATGGCAGTCGTTAAACCAAGTTAAAGGCCTTATAGACTTAAAAATCTTCAAAAGTAGGCAGTACCTCATTACCACATACATACAGAATTCAATTGTTCTCTGCCAAACCCCTAGACTTAGTATCGCGATAATTATAATTATGAAGCTTGTAAAAACTATCCGCATGTAAAAATTGAACTAAACCTTTTTCGTAAGCATGTCTTTTGCCCATAATATAGTATACCTACAGATTTTAATCCTTCTCTGCCAAGCCCCTAGGCTAAGTAGCGTGATTGAATATTTACAATAGACTTTAATCTTTAAGCTCATTTACATTAAATAGCTGTTCCCGCGACTTCAGCCGAGTAGAAGTCGTTATCGCGTGAAAGTCGTTATCGCGTAAAATCATAACACTCCTTTTGCGCAGTTGGTTTAAAAGTAGCCTATGTCCTTCTCAGGGCCTCGAACTATCCCCATACCAAATTTCATCTCAATCGCTCCAGCCGTTTAGGTGTGAAAGTCGTAATCGCGTGAAAGTCGTTATCGCGTAAAATCATAACACTCCTTTTGCACAGTCGGTTAAAAAGTAGCCTATGTCCTTCTCAGGGCCTCGAACTATCCCCATACCAAATTTTATCTCAATCGCTCCAGCCGTTTAGGTGTGAAAGCGTAACAGACAGACAGACAGACAGACAGACAGACAGAGTTACTTTCGCATTTATAATATTAGTAAGGAAGTAAGGATATGTTCAAAGTATAAAGAAATACGCAGGAAAATGTACTGGCAAATTATTGACCTCATGATTTCGTACACGAGAAATGATAGGAATTTTATGTTTGTATCTTCTATGTTGCCATTACAAACAAATCAATGCCATCTAAACATTTCCGTGTTGCATATGAACCCACATTTTGATCTGAAGTCTGATTGAATGCTACAAGCAACTAGTTTAGAACTGACGTCTAACCTAAGAACCCATTTGCGAGCGCCTGCGTTATAATAATGTTGTTTTCTATCCAAGAGATCGTGGCGGAGCCAAGTGTGTACATTGCGGCTCCGCCACGATCTCTAGCATCCGCCAGGCCGCTACACTAGGTCTAAAACCTTATTTTTATGTCATTCTCAAGTAATTTTAATTTCATTTTGCAGCACATAGTCGAAATCTTACTACGGAACCCGAAAAACAGTCAGCTGCTATACAAACCGAATAAGCTCAATGAAACTCCTTACAATATAGACATGAGCTACAACAAGACGATTCTCGGCCAAATATTCGGCGCTCGCAAGTTGAATACGAATGAGGACAATGAGAATATGTTAGGATATGAGTTGTATAGTGCGGCGTTGGCGGATATGTTGTCTGAACCGAGTTTGTCTGTACCGATAACGGTGGGACTTTATGCGAGGTGGGGATCCGGGAAGTCGTTTTTGCTCAATAAACTTAAAGGTGAGTGCAATCTGTGCTAATATTATAAGATCAGTTTAAACTTCCTGAGCTAGGCTCTCTTTACTGATTGGATTTTAAAAAGTCTTGCACAGTTCCATATTGCATTTATTGAGGAAGGTTACTCGTATAGGGTATATGACATCACGCTACACTGAATAGGAGCGGACGGAACAGCAATGAAAAATGTTTTAAAATCAGGGAAAAATATTTTTTTTCTGACAGCTGTACAAACGATGATACGTGCTGATGCAAACGAAGTTGCGCAGGTCAGCTGTTATAGGTTTATAGAATTGCCATATATTACCTGAGATCACAGTTATAATTGCTTTTTCGAATGTTATTCACCCAGGGACATACTTCCGAGGAGTTGCCCGGGACCAGAAATGGTGGGAACCGTGTGAATTTAGTCTGTTCGAGTTCAACATAATATCCGTGGGAATTTCAATGGCAAAAAAAACATCACTAAGCAAATAAGCCTATCGTCTGATGTAGTGTAGTATTATTATAATTTTTTTTTTTTATACCACCAAGGTGGCAGACAAGCATACGGCCCACCAGGAGGACTGGTGGTCACCGCAGCCTATGAACGTTTGCAACACCAGAGGCGCCACACTCGCGCTGCCGACCCTGTAAAAACCTTCTTAGACCCCTTTTGAAGAACCCAATACTGTAGGCGTTTGGGAAAACCGAGGCAGGAAGATCATTCCACAACCTAAGCGTGCGCGGAAGAAATCCCCTATCGGATCTAACCGTGCTGGAACGCTCCGGACGTAGGGTGTGAGGATGAAATCCCAGTCTATGGCGAGCGGTGCGATGATAGAACGTAGCCGTGGGCATCATATCAAACAATTCCTCAGAGCAGACACCATTGTACAGGCGGTAGAACACGCATAAGGAGGCAAAGTCTCTCCTGTCGCAAAGAGGTTCAACACCACCTGTCAGTAAAGGATCGTTGACAACTCTCACAGCTCGCCTCTGCACCGAGTCAAATGGACGAAGCTGATATTCAGGTGCCCCCGCCCAGAGGTGACAGCAGTACTCCATGTGTGGCCGCACTTGCGACTTATAGAGAAGCAGTGTTTGCGCCGCAGTAAAGTACCGCCGCGCCCTGTTGAGCACACCGAGCTTCTTGGACGCTAGCTTGGCCTTGTCCTCCAAATGACTGCGGAACTGAACGTCACTGGAGATGTCAATACCAAGGATCCCTATACTTTATTAATTCTGCGTTTAAAGTCGACACTTCTTATTTACATTTGTACATACTGAGAAATTGTCACGGTTGCTATGCCGCTAGAATCGAGCTTTTGAACTCTTTAAACACTAAAATGAGTTTCAAAATATTGAAAAACTTTACTTATGCTGTTCCATAACATTTTATTATTGTAATACCTAACCGATTTCGCCTTACGGCATTCTCAAAGGCTGTTTACTTATTTAAATCATTACACTTTGAACACATAAACAATGACAATAAAATTATTACAATGTAGGTACACTAATAGACAAGGTTGCCAGTTTTCAAATTTACCCCAAATTATCTAAATAAGATCTAAGAAGAGTACAGGTGAAGTTTTTCAATATGTGTAGAAGGTTCCATTCATCAACGGTATCAATAATCTGAGTATCATCTAGTATCGGTCAAAGGGAGAATGCTGCTAGTCTTTTGGACACAATGCCACGGGGGCCTTATTCAGGTTTAGTTTAGATAGTAATAATGTAAATATATAGATATGTAATAATTATGCTTCTCTGTAATTTTTAACAATAAATGTATTATCAATAATCTGAGGTTCAAAATAATGCTCAGCGTTTTTACCATACCATTCCTTAATCAAGCTGTTCATATTTCCAGAGGAGATGAAGAATTTCGCTCGTCAATGGAGTGAGACAGGCTGGGCGTGGTCTTGGGCCGTATCTTGGGCCGCCTGGCACATAGCCTTGTCCGTCGCGGCCTTAACGGCAGTGGCGGGAGTACCGCCCTATGTGGCAGTAGGACTGTGCTTCGCGCTCTTTGCGGCCATTTACTTAGCGTTTTATATATTATGGTATACAGGGAATAGGTAAGTTTCATTTAAAAATACTTTAAAAGATAAACCATCTATATTGTCAATGTAAATATTTGTAGTTTATTTTCTCAAAAACTACCATACCGATTTGCATAGAATATAACGGCGCGGCCACTTTCCACTGGCCCGCCGCACCGACTTCTTTTTTTATACCACTAAGGTGGCAGACAAGAATACGGCCCACCAGAAGGACTGGCGGTCACCGCAGCCTATGAACGTTTGCAAAACCAGAGGCGCCACACTCTACTGACTCTGTTATTGTAGGCGTTTGGGAAAACCGAGGCAGAGAGATCATTCCACAACCTAAAGGTGCGCGGAAGAAAGCCCCTGTTGGATATAACCGTGCTCGAACGCTCCGGACGTAGAGTGTAAAGATGAACTCCCTTTCTGTGGCGAACAGCTTCTTACTCCGTAATTTGCAGATTAGAACAAGAAAAGCTGACATACAATTTATCGACAGTCAGGGGTTTTTATCTCAGTTTCATCATCATTTACCTATTAACCGATTTAGAAATTCTATACTGTTTGTTTGGAAGTTTATACCTGGTTTCAATTAGAGATTTGTCAACCCAATGATAATATTTGTATTATTTTTAACATTGAAGCCCTGTGTTACATTATTTGTAAAACATTATCATTTTCAGGTATGAGTGGTGGTGGGCCGGTGGACTGCTGTCGGCACTGGGACGAAAGTTCAGCTCGTTACTGTTAGTGCTACAAGTTGTGTTCTGTCACCCGCCCGGGCCCAACGACCCTAGGGCGCTACCCGCCACGCCTATAAGGTAAACTTGAACATCTTATATCAGTCTTATTTTTATAACTGTATCCTAATTAAGAGGTTTTGAAGGTTATGATTTTTTTGTGAGCTGATAGTCTATAACCCGATTCATTCAGTTTTCATTTCCATAACGTACTAGGGTATGTAGTAGGGTAGGGTAGTAGGGTTGTACATTGGTGTACCGTTGGCTTTAATTTGACAATTATTTTACTCTTTTAAACGACTACCGACTTAACTCCCAATCATTGTCTCCATAGCTTTTCTATAAGGGCTTTGTTCATAAGTCGGTAGGCAAAGCTTAAATACTAGGAGTACCGCTGTGCTGTACATTTGGCAAACAGTGCAATGTTATTATTTTCGTTTCGAATATATTTCGTGGAACTGTCAACCTGATCTCCTGTAATGTGGTCTTGAACCACTTCGAATGTCTTGGCACACCGTCTACTCACACTATAATTTGTGTAAAGTAAATGTTGTATTTAATCAAACAGAAAAGTTCTATCATTCAACTCTTGGCATCAATTTCTTGTCAAAATGAATTTGCTTACGTAATGAAAAGCCATGCGACATGTAGCTCTTGGGGGCCACTCTTGCAGTCTACAAAACTATTGAAAGTAAAGTAATTTGAAAGCAAACTAATCCGACTACGGTATACACCATTATTGCAGATTCCATTTCACAGAAGGTATGAAGAGCGGCGGCGGGCAGGAAGGCGAGGCGATGGTGGTACAAATGATCGCGAGTCTTGCTGAAGCGATCGAGTGCCAGTACGGGCGCGTGTGTACTAGACTCGCCAGGGCCTTTCGACCTAAACCGCTTTCTTCTACTTCGGGGTGGAAGTAAGTTCATACATCTATACTAATACTAGCTGATGCCCGCAGCTTCGCCCGCGTAAAGTTTGTTCCCGTTCCCGCTTCCCGTATTTTATCCCCTTGTTTTTTAGAAATAATTTGATAAATTTAATAGAATTTATCAAAATCCTTTCTTAGCGGATGCCTACGTCATAACATCTACCTGCATGTCAAATTTCAGCCCGATCCGTCCAGTGGTTTGGGCTGTGCGTTGATAGATCACTATGTCAGTCACCTTTGAGTTATATACAGGGTGGAATTTAAAGACGGTAGTTGAAGGGAAAGTACCCTTAATATTGATGATGGCAAGTTTTGCTGAAAGGAAACATTCCTTTATTTTCAAAAGTAAGCAAAACTGCGTTTAAAGATTTTTGAAAAATCACTTGTTTGAGCCGGGAATCGAACCTGGCAGATGTGAAAAAAAAACATCCTGTATTTTATGATACCAACCGAAAGAGTCTTTAATAAGGAACAATTTCTTTTAAGCAACATAGTATCTTAAATTAAAGGAAGACCAAGTAAAATATGTTTTTATTGTATAGCTTACTCACTATCTGAAGAAAAAAAACAGTCTAATTGAGATCCTTCTCATATTTTTTGTTAGTTGTTTTGGTTAAGTGACCAGAAAGAATATTCCCATTCACAGTAACTAGAACATATTTTTAACCAACTTCAAAAAAATATCAAAAAGAATCTCCATTATTTAGACTGTTTTTAGGGTTTCGTAGCCAAATGGCAAAAACGGAACCCTTATAGATTCGTCATGTCTGTCTGTCTGTCTGTCTGTCCGTCTGTCTGTCCGTCCGTGTGTCACAGCCACTTTTCTCCGAAACTAGGTTCTAGGTTCTAGGTTTACACGGGCTGGTTTCCGCAACTCGACGTCATTTAAATTACAAATGTCTCTAGTATTACGAGTTTATTGTCAATTCACCTCTTAAAATGAATTTGAATGATAAATTCATTAATGCGCCTATTTTGCGTGGGGGGTTGTGGTATGGCTACTGCCATCCCAGTTCCTCCAGGAAGCCTAGCAGACTCTTCACGTTGCCGACGACTTCCTGGAGCGACCTCGGTGTGCCGAGGTGTGTAGCCCTGTATCTTGCCAGTTCCGGGCATTCCATAAGAATGTGGCTGGCAGTTTCGTCCGTCTCCATGCAGGCTCTGCAAAGGGGGCTGTCTGTGACACCTAAGTTAAAGAGATGTTTGTTAAGTGGACTATGACCTGTAACTATACCTGTTATTATACTTATCTTAGTCCTGTTAAGCTGCAGAATTTTGCGAGAGAATCTGGTGTTGATTGTCGGCAGTGCCTCTCTCGCTTGTCTGCATGTATCAAGGCTGGCCCAGTAACCCTGGTGCTGGCCCCTTGTCTGCTGTTTTAACAGGTTTCGTACCCATCCAGATGGGAGCGGCAGAATAGGTTCAGGGCCCATTGCTGCCAGCGAAGAGCCTCTTCTTGCCAGCTCGTCCGCTGCGTCGTTACCTCGTGAGCCACTGTGTCCTTTTATCCATTGTAGGGTAACATTGTTCTTTGTGCATATATCCATGAGACCCATGTGGCATTCCATGATAAGGCCCGATGTTATTGTGTGGCTCTGTAGCGCCTGTAGGACCGATCTACTATCAGTTAGTATCCGGATACACTGATTCTTTACGGTCCTGGCCTTGATGGCCTCAGTCGCCTTGATTATACCCATGCACTCTGCCTGGTATACCGTGCCATGAGTGCCTAGTGGTGTTGCGATATTAATATTCAGGTCCTCCGAGAAGGTTCCTGCTCCGGTACCCTGCCTCGTCTTGGATCCATCCGTAAATATCCTCAACTCCCTGATATTGAGTCCCTCTTGGGGGCACTCCTGTAGTTGTATTTTGTACTTTTTGTCGAACACAAACTGCTTTGGTATTGTGTCGCTGATTGCTTCAGTTAGTGGTACCGAATCCACCAACTTCTTGTATATCTCTGTATGTGCTACCTTGATTGGTTTCCACAGTCCTAGACTTTTGAGTCTAATGGCTGTAGCCGCAGCTTCTTGTATGATGAAGATGTGCAGCGGCGGGAGACCCAGCATCGCCTCCATGGCGGCGGTGGGCGTAGTTCTCATTCCACCTGTGGTTGCCATGCAGGCTAATCTTTGGAAACTTTCCAGGATCTTCAAGACTGTGGTCAGGCTTGTGCGCGTCCACCATACCACAGCCCCGTAGGTAACGATGGGTCTGATTATCGATTCGTATAGCCAGAGGGTGATCTTAGGGCTCAACCCCCACTTGCTTCCTACCATTCTGCGGCACTGCCAGAATGTGATTGTAGCTTTGTTGATTTTGTTTTCGAGATGATTACTCCAGTTTAGTTTGTTGTCAAGAAGTACCCCAAGATACTTGACCTCTTTAGAGAATTGTAATTCGGTGCCATAGAGACGTGGCAACCGATAGTTTCCCAGAATCCTTTTGTTTGTAAACAATACCAACTCCGTCTTGCTGGGATTGACCGATAGCTCGTTGGCAGTGCACCAACGTTCCACGATCTTAAGCCCCGTCTGTGTGATGTCACACACCGTGTTGGTGAAGTTTCCCCTTGTCAGTATTGTTATGTCGTCTGCATACCCCACAGTGTAGTGGTGATTCGCGTTTAGTTTGGTTATTAATTCATTTACCACAAGATTCCATAGCAGCGGTGAGACGACGCCCCCTTGTGGACATCCTTTGGCCACCGCTGCGCACTGATTTCCACTTGTCTGTAGTTTTATAATGCGTTTACTCAGCATGTCTATCCATTCACTGACTACCGTATTCACTCCGTGTCTTGTCGGTGCAGTGGTTATGCTTCTGAAGCTAGTTCTGTCGAAAGCCCCCTCTATGTCTATGAAAGTGCCGAGGCACATTGATTTGTTCTGGATGGCAGGACTTTTAGAATTTTGAGTTTTGGACTTTTAGAATTTTGAGTTTTGGACTTTTAGAATTTTAGACTTTTAGACTTTGGAGGTTATGGCCTTTTGGACTTTGGAATTTTGGACTATTGGACTTTTGGACTTTTAGACTTTTGGGCTTTTGTACTTTTGGACTTTTCGAGTTTTGGGCGTTTGACATTTTGGACTTTTGGAGTTGGAGTTTTAGAGGAGTTTTGGAGTTTTTGAGTTTTTTAGTTTTGGAGTTTTGGAGTTATGGAGCTTTGGAGCTTTGGAGCTTTGGAGTTTTGGAGTTTTGGAATTAGGAGTTTTCGAGTTTTGGAGCTTTGGAGCTTTGGAGTTTTTGAGTTTTGGAGTTTTGGAGTTTTGGAGCTTTGGAGCTTTGGAGTTTTGGAGTTTTGGAGTTTTGGAGTTTTGGAGTTTTTGAGTTTTTTAGTTTTGGAGTTTTGGAGTTTTGGAGTTTTGGAGCTTTGGAGTTTTGGAGTTTTGGAGTTTTGGAGTTTTGGAGTTTTGGAGCTTTGGAGCTTTGGAGTTTTGGAGTTTTGGAGTTTTGGAGTTTTGGAGTTTTGGAGTTTTGGAGTTTTGGAGTTTTGGAGTTTTGGAGTTTTGGAGTTTGGAGTTTTGGAGTTTTGGAGTTTTGGAGCTTTGGAGCTTTGGAGTTTTGGAGTTTTGGAGTTTTGGAGTTTTGGAGTTTTGGAGTTTTGGAGTTTTGGAGTTTTGGAGTTTAGGAGTTTTGGAGTTTGGAGTTTTGGAGTTTTGGAGTTTTGGAGCTTTGGAGTTTTGGAGTTTTGTAGTTTTTGAGTTTTGGAGTTTTGGAGTTTTGGAGTTTTGGAGTTTTGGAGTTTTGGAGTTTTAGAGTTTTAGACTTTTTGAGTTTTAGAGTTTTAGAGTTTTGGAGTTTTGGAGTTTTGGAGTTTTGGAGTTTTGGAATTTTGGAGTTTTGGAGTTTTAGACTTTGGACTTTGGAATTTTGAACTTTTGTACTTTGGTCTTTTGAACTTTTGGACTTTTGGAGTTTTGGAGTTTTGGAGTTTTGAACTTTTAGAATTTTAGACTTTCAGACTTTGTAGTTTTGGACTTTTGGACCTTGGACTTTGGACTTTTGGACTTCTGGACTTTTGGACTATTGGACTTTTGGACTATTGGACTTTTGGACTTTTTGACTTTTTGACTTTGGACTTTTGAACTTTTGAACTTTTGGACTACTAACTCCTATGTATATTTCATGATATTTCTTTCGAAAAATAAGGTCATGAAGAAGTTTCACTTCTTGCGTGTGTACAATAGTACACGCACACTTTTTTTTTTTAAATGTACCTATCATTTAGTTCGTTACTCATTTCTCATAGGTACATAAAACCACCATAAAAAAGTCACAGCGAAGCGTGGCAGGGTACCGCTAGTTTAGATATATATATTTAGATTACAAATAGGAAAGATTTATTTGTTTGTTTTTTTGTTTGTATGTTTGTTTGCATCGAATAGGCTTCAAAACTGAACCGATTTGAAATATTCTTTCACTATGGGAAGCTACACTACACCCGGGTGACATAGGCTAAATTTTATTCCCATATTCTCACGGTAACGGGAGCTGCGCGGGTGAAACCGCGTGACGTCCGCTTGTTAATAGAAACTGTTAACATAGTTAATAATAGCTGTTGTGTAAATTTAACATCATGTTACAACCATCTGTAAGGTCCGGTCAATCTATGACTGTAATCGCCGTTGCTTCTTGCCTATTTGTACTTAACAATATACCGTAGGAAGTCCCCAGATCGCTGAAACCATTAGGGAGCTACGCGTGTAACAAATGAACGATCGCACGAAATTCAACAAGATGAAGAATGGAGAGTTGAAATGTTAACAGCGGGCCTAAAAAGGCAACATTGTATGTTTCATGATATGAAACACAAAATTCGTATAATTTGAAATACGGAACATACAAAGCATACCAATCATTTTACGTTTCATAATATGAAACATATAATGTTGCCTTTTTAGGCCCTCAGGTGACTTATTACTTGTTAACAGCGGGCCTAAAAAGGCAACATTGTATGTTTCATGATATGAAACACAAAATTCGTATAATTTGAAATACGGAACATACAAAGCATACCAATCATTTTACGTTTCATAATATGAAACATACAATGTTGCCTTTTTAGGCCCTCAGGTGACTTATTACTGTTGCCGCTATAGCAACAAAATACTAAAAACAAAAATTTCTTTATTGTCGTTTTTTGATGAACTATACGTGTGCGAACCCGACTCTCACTATTCCGGTTTTAGGTGCTTAAAATCATGCAGTTATAGATAGACTAGCTGACCCGCGCAACTTCGTTTGCGCCACATAAGAGAGAGTATTACCTGTTCCCGTCGCATTTACTCCCGTCGCGTTGCGTTTACTCCCGTAGCGTCTCTTCGTTAATATTCAATACATAACTATAAATATTTACGCAGCGAAGCTCTCAAAAAGGAATAACTTTTCCCCCGTTTTTAAACATTTACTATTACTGCTCCGGTCCTATTCGTTGTAGCGTGATGCTGTATAGCCTATGACACTCCACAATAACGTAGCTTTCTATTGGAGAAATAATTTTTAAAATCGGTTCAGTAGATCCCGAGATTACCCCTTACAAATTAACAAACACACAAACTTTACTTTATAATATTAGTATAGATATAGATGAACAGGTACAATTTATGTACATATTTGAATTGTGTAATACTTTTGCAGATGGCGTCGCGTTTGCTGCATTCCTCACATAGTGACGTTCGAAGTGTGCTTCACGTGCATAGTGGTGGGAATCAGCGTGCTCCTCATGTACTTGATCGAAAGTAATGTCGACGCTCAGTGAGTACCACCAATACATTGTAGGAGGAGGAGGAGGAGTTACATTATTGACATTCTTTTTCTAAGGTGTGAATTATATAGAAGGCATAAGGTGTAGGACAGGCACAGCGCAGGCACGATGCCGCTTCTAACATTTGTCATTCAAAATGTACGGAGACATGTTCTAAATTATACAGAAGCGGCGCGACGTAGGCGTGGCGTACCGTCTCCACATTTTGTTAGATAAAAATTCGAAGCGGCATCGCTGCGCCTATCTCACATCTCCTGTATAATTCTCGCCTCAGTATTAGAATATCGCCTTAGTACATACATACATATGGTCACGCCTTTATCCCCGAAGGGGTAGGCAGAGGCATATTATATGCCCACATTTCACCTTTTGTATAATTTGTCCCACGTAATAAGTGGTGAGCCGTATTGCCGTGTTTAAATGGACAGGCGCAGGTTGTGACTGCCTGCTGTTGAAATAAAGCCTTCAAAGACTGCCATTTTCCTGGCAACCGGGACCAACGGCTTAACGTGCCTTCCGAAGCACGGAAACGCTCAAATAAATGTCACAAAGTGATCACATGGATGGTCACCCATCCATGGACCGGCCATAGTGAAAGTTGCTTACTGCAGTGATCGTTTACAGAACACTGAGTCCGCGGGGCCACGAGCGCTTCTCGTCTTAATCTTAATCGCCTTAGTATTAGAACATATTTTACATTTAGGTATAGAAAACACGAAGTTTATTAAGTTTAGATAAAAGTGCAGATTTTATATCATTACTGGCAAGCCCTACCCTCGTTACTATCTCATACCTCTGGACCAGGTAGCAAGACCAAAATAAATGGGACCAAATTTAAACTTATGTATGACCTTATGCTAGGTATAGCTTTATAAAATAGTTGTATTGTTAAGATGATAAATGCTTATAAGAGTCTCTCTCGGTCGGGGTTTAGTGGGACACACCTGCCCCTCATTACTATCTCGTTTCGCGGACCAGATAGCAAGACCAAATATGTGGGGTCAAATCCAAGCTGACGAAGTATCGATAAGCGAGGTGAGGTTGTACAGCGCCCTGACGACTTGCTGAATGTCTGCCGGTGGCTATGGTCAGTGCCGTCGTGTACTATACTTATAAATGGCCACGAGCGTGGTGAGGTTGGTCAGTGACAGCGACGGCCGTTGGCTATGATCTAGCAATACCCGCAATCACGTGCAATAGGTATAGTTGTGAGGTGGTTGATAGCGACGGCTCGTTGAGCGAGTGCCGTCGTCGCTCAGGCGGCGCGATGTCCAACAGGGCGTGCTGATCGGCGCGTGTGCCATCGGCGGGGCGGCTCTACTGGCGAACCTCTACACACTGGGGCGTGTGATCGCTGCTCTAGTGCTGGGGCCGCGGGCAAGGCTCGCGCGTGCCATTCGACCATCACCGCATGCGATCGCACTGAGACCGGAGGTGCAGGCGCTTACGCAAGTCGTAAGTATACCTACTTATTACTTTTTGGAATAAAAGTTCTTTTGACTTGGTGTGAATTAGATTTTATGATAGGAAATATTGTTATGAGAAAGAGACGACGAATATTTCTGTCTCTTTGTTTCGTTTGTAACTTTTTTGGCTAACTGTGAATCGGATTTTGTGTATAATAAGTACATCTGTATGTCTCTCTGTCTGTTTCTTTCTCCAAAAATACAAAAAATATCTACCAGGATAAAAAGGTTCACTGGTATTGCGTGTGAACGCGCACTCTTTTTTGTCGTCACGTTCAACGTCATGTAATGTAGTTTTCGAGCTTCTTTCTTTCAATTTCCTTGAATACGGTAAACGAAAGCTGCAAACCCCTTTGATGTTTATGAATGAATGATGCATGAACATGAAGCTATTGGCCTAACGTGTTTTTATTAATAATATCGACCCGTTAATACACTCGAGAGCAATGAATCCGGGTCACTTAAAGAATCCTAAAAATCTCGGAAACTAAAAATGCTAGGTTAATGCAATAAATTGTATTTAATAGACAATGTAATACTCCTTAAATGAAGGTATTAAAACTTCTTAGTTATTGTAAAGTTATATCATAAAAAAATCAAATTTGAAAAAGGGCCACTTTCGAAGATGGAACTACGAAATTACAGCATTTGGTGTTGCTTTTGTTTGTAATCTGTCATTTATGTGGGTACATAAACCATGTTGATAGTGCTCTATATTCATTAATCAAGCTGAAATTATGTCGCTTACGCCTGAAGAATGCACCAGAATACTTACAATGCTGGAAACCGGCCGGAGTCAGCGCGATACAGCCAGGACTGTCGGTGTGTCGCTGTCAACAGTACAAAGAGTTCTCCGACGTTACGAAGAAACTGGTTCTAACCTACGCAGACCAGGAACGGGCAGAACCAGGTGTACCACAGCACGAGAAGACCGATACTTGGTGAACACCATGCTTCGAAATCGCTTTCTCACAGGAACTGAACTCACCAATCAGTTTCGACGCCTCGGAGGAAGTAACCCAAGTGCATGGACAGTAAGACGTCGGCTTGCTGAATCTAACTTAAAACCCCTTAGACCTGCAAACGGCCCTAAACTGGAGCGTGGGCATCGTATTTCGAGACTAAGGTATGCCCAGAGCCACGTAAATTGGAGTATTGAAGATTGGTCAAAAGTTATGTTCTCCGACGAATCAAAATTTATGCTCTACAAGCACGATGGAAGACACAGAGTGTATCGAAGACCAGGGGAAAGATTCAAGCAAGCATGCATCGAAGAAAAAGTAGCCTACGGTGGTGGGTCTGCACTTGTGTGGGCCGGAATTTCTTCTGAAAGTCGCACAGAGCTGGTGATCATAGAAAACGGCTCTTTAACTAGCGTAAGATATGTGGAAGAAATCCTCAATGATCACGTTGGTCCATTTATGGTAAATTTAGGTGAGGATGCTATATTTATGCATGACAATGCCCGACCTCATACAGGTAGGATTGTGAATGACTACCTTCAAGAGATGAACATTACTCGTATGGAGTGGCCAGCGCGCAGCCCGGATATCAACCCGATCGAGCATGCTTGGGACGAGCTAGGCAGATGCGTAAAACAACGAAACCCTCCCCCAATCACGCTTCGTGAGCTCAAAATTGCTCTCACAGAGGAATGGGAGAATATTCCCCAAAATCGTATAAGGAACTTGGTGTACAGCATGCCAAACCGCGTAAACGCAGTAATGGAAGCACGAGGAGGCAATACGAAGTATTAAAATTCAAGAAAATCGTAATAAAGTTCAAAAATTTCATGTTTCCTATTTTTGTTTTAAGGAGAGATCGGCAGTTTTTTCTTTATGTAATTTTGTGTTAATAAAATGTATGGTGACTCATATTTTTTTTACTTTCATTTAAGGAGTATTACATTGTCTATTAAATACAATTTATTGCATTAACCTATCATTTTTAGTTTCCGAGATTTTTAACATTCTTTAAGTGACCCGGATTCATTGCTCTCGAGTGTATTAATGTTTTCTATATTCATAACTGTATATTATACAGGTGTCGTGCCTAGATGCATTCACGGGGCAACAGACTCGGCTAGTGGTCGTAGTGGACGCACTAGACAGCTGCGAACAGGAGAAAGTGCTGGCGCTGCTCAATGCGGTCCACGCACTTTGTTCGGACGCCAAGAGCCCTTTTATACTACTGCTGGCTATTGACCCACATATTATTAGCAAGGTAAGTTATTTTAACACTTCTAATATACTTTAATAGCTTCGATCGTGATCTGACAACTGTTTGAACATTTTTTTTTGCTAAACGATAACTGAAAAAAATAATAAACTAACTAAATATTTCTAAAATTCTAACGATAAATTAGAGATAAATATGCTTTTGGATTATGGGAACTTGATAAGCTGCATTTTTTAGCTAAGCCCTTACAGCTTGTTACAAAATGTCTATATATGAAACTAATATTTTTTAATGCTGGCTAGTTGGGCTACATTGATTGCTAAGTAGCGTGATAAATGGATGGGTGGGTTACTCCGATGAGTTGCTGAAAAAGTTGCTTTCTAACGTGGTGTCTAACTGTTACTTACGAATTTCGACTACTATAAGGTGCATATTAATCGTCTTCGCGACTGACTACCCTCACTTCGCTAGATGGAGCCATAGCTTCTCATCCGGCGTGCAGCGTCAATTTGCCGAGTTCAATGTAAAGAAATTCTACTATTAATAAATTTGAAGTACATCATTGTAATATGAAGAAATTACAATTCAAAATTATAGTTCTTATCAAAATATTATGGAGCTAATGTCTTATTGGAACTTTTATCTTATTGCATTTCACACAGGTTGCTTGGATGGAGGTCAGTTAAAAACCCGTCGTGTTTGGTGTTTAACCGTTGCGTGGTCTTGATCGATGTTGTGTACAATACCTTTGTGTGTACTTGTGTGTAATATCAACTGCATGACTTGACCCGTGGCTAAAGTGTGCGAACTTTGTATGTTATGGCTATGGCTATAAGTTGTAATTATTGCACGAAAAATTGATTACATTATTTTCTATTCAACCTCAATATCGTCAATGTAACATAATGTTAATAGTTCTTTTTGTTTAATATTTAACAATGCTGATATAATAATTCCAAATAATCGCCATTTAAGTTTAGATGCCACTGGCCTAAAAAGAACAGTCGTATACACGAAGGTGAAATGTGGTCATATAATACGCCTCTGCCTACCCCTTCGGGTATAAAATGGGGAAGCGTGAAATTGGCCTCTCTCAATTCATGCCACAACACATAATACCTCTCTGCGCCTTTCGCATTCAGTCCTTGTCTGTTATCTTTCACAGGTGATCATAATAGGTTAACGTTTTATCAATACCTTTTTAGATTTGTGGTACGAGTAGCAACATTAATTTCCTCTGAATTCATTGTACATTATTGTATGTTATCTGAAAGGATGTTGTAGTTGTAGGCTAAAAGTCAGACAAAACTGTTTTTAAAATAAATCAAATGTCTGCTTGATGGAGGAGTGAGGCTCCGAACAAGAATATTTAAATTCTTTGTTGAGTTTGATGTATAATGTTCTATTATGAAGTTTGATGTGAAACCTGGCGACCGATCCCTATCAGTCTCATTATTGGACTATTGCCGCATTAAGTTCGTATACCTATAGTACATAATCATAAATGTTTTTCTATTTTATATGTATTTTACAATTTTTACATATTTCAATAGGCGGTGGAAATTAACAGTCGTCGTGCATTCTGCGAGAATAATATCGGCGGATGGGACTTTCTACGAAACATGGTGCAACTGCCGTTCTATCTACAAAACTCGGCACTACGCAGGGTAAAGACTGCGCAACAAACTGCCTTGAGAAGAATACAGGCGCTCGATGATTTTTCTACATCGTTGCAAAGATCGGTGAGTTGAAACGGATTTTATACCATCGACCTTCTTATGCAGCCATTTAATCTAACTGATAGCAAGCAGGCAATAATAAATGGTAATTCATACATACAAACAATCAAACCTATATCCACGAGGCGGTAGGTAGAGGTGAACACATCCGCGCTTTGCCGATAATTTTGTTGGTCCCGCGGATACAATGTAATCCGATCCAATATTCTAACAAATCCACAAATAAAATCTGCAGTTCTAGCAAAGACCGTTATTGAGCTATCACTATATGTTACTTTTAGTACCCGTGACGCTCGCATTGGCGCTATAATTCGGTGTATAATCACATTCAAGCGTATTCATTTCTTGCCTGCAGGTATCAGCACGCCGCCTATCCTCAACATCGGAACTAATGTCAAGCCAGGAGCGTATCAAGGGTCAAGCAGCCCGCGAACGTCGATTACGCCCATCGGAGTCTGTCGCTTCGTCCGTAGCGTCCGGGCTACACCGCGGCGGTACTGCAGCCAGTACAGGGGCGGCTGATCTAGGACGTGTGTTGTTGACTGACGACTACTTCAGTGACGTCAACCCTACCAGCATGAGGCGGCTTATGAACGTGCTTTATGTCACTGGTATGTGTTTAGAGTTATCTCAGTCATCTATAGTGGACTTTGGTAGCGTCTGGGCTACACTGCGGAGGAAGTGCAGCCAGTACAGGGGCGGCTGATCTAGGACGTGTGTTGTTGACTGACGACTACTTCAGTGACATCAGCCCTACCAGCATGAGGCGGCTTATGAACGTGCTTTATGTCACTGGTACGTGTTTAGAGTTATCTCATTCATCTATAGCGGACTTTGGTAGCGTCTGGTCTACACTGCGGAGGTACGGCCGCTGGTACAGGGGCGGCTGATCTGAGCTTGTGCTTTATGTCACTGGTACGAGTTTTGTATCGTCCCGTTCATTATTATAGCGAACTATGGTCTCCATAGGCAAGATTCTGGGTGTGGTTGACATTCACTTTTGCACCATTCACTGATGACTCTCTAAGGGGCCAGACACACAGAAAAGACGTAAGACGTGGACGCGTCGCGGACTGCGCGCCCTTTCGATCAATTTTCATATAAAATGTATAGAAGCGTCGAGATTCAACGCAAACAGAAAGGACGGGGCAAAGACTGCGCGAGGACACGACGCTTCGACGACTGCGCCCTATTCGAAAACAAACTGAAGAGGCGAGGCACAGACAAGACGCGGCAAGAAATGGGTGGGCGGGGATTAACTTCGAACATCTTCATCGTCTGAAGAAGACATGTTGTCATCTCAAAAGTACACGATAAAAAATAAAACAGACTTCAAACAAATCCTGAAAAATAAAATTTACCTAGCACAAAGTAATTGTATTTTGGTTTATCAGATTTCATTCAATATCATATTGAAGTAGTCGCCAAATAAACCCGGTTTAGGTAGTTATTGTTAATGGCACTAATTTCAATATTATATTGAACAAAATCTGATAAATCAAAAACAATTACTTTGTACTAGGTTAATTTTATGTTTCAGGATTTTTTTGAAGTCGGTTTTATTTTTTATTACAATTTTTTTTTCATTATTTTAAGTGACGGATGGACCGAAAAATATATCTAACTAGGTGTAAAGTTCTCATCACTACAAATCAATCAAACCCAAACACAAAGTAACTGCTGTAAATCATTAAGGAATTCCCTCGACTGTCTATCGGTTCCATCATCAGATCGACTTCAGACCTTTATTTAATTGTAGTACATTAAAGCACTTAATTAAAAAGTTAACAAACGCACTAGGTGTCACTGCAATTTTCGGTGGTTGCCCTCGATTTCTCCTGGATCCCATCATCAGATCCTGACCTGGTGAAAATGGGACCACCTCAGAAGTAAACCCTATTCAACAAAAGAAAAAAAATTGAAATCCGTCTATAATTGACGGAAATATCGGTTAACATACACAAAAAAATAAACATACAGACGAATTGAGAACCTCCTCCTTTTTTGAAGTCGGTTAAAAATTAAAAAAATCTCTTCACTTGTCTCACGTCCCGTCCTCGCCCCGACTTTTCTATATACTTTACCCGCGACACGTCTGCGCTCCATATACGAGGCGTCCTCGTCTTACGTCTTTTCTGTGTGTCTTGCCCCTAAGAGGGTTTGAGAGATCGCCACGATCTATTTTACCGTTGTGACTTTGCGAGCGTCAGTCGTCTCGCTGACAACGGTATGTTTTAGCTCGAGGGCTATCAGGACTTATAGTATTTGAAGACTTTTGTGCAACTTCAAAGGAGATTCGCTCCTATGTAGTTATACGTACGTAGTATACCTACTTATAGCATTATTATTACTATAGGTACTGTGGTTACTTATTTCAATAGAGCATATTTTTCAGGTCGTCTTCTAAAAGCATTCCAAATCGAATTCAACTGGTATCAGTTAGCCTCTTGGGTGAACTTAACCGAGCAGTGGCCGTTCCGCACCTCCTGGATAATCTACCACCACGAGACGTACGAGGAACACATCGATGATTCCACTTCACTCAAGAATATTTATGAGAAGTAAGTTTCATTATATATGTGGTAACTTTTTAATTTTACACACGAGGAAAGCAATACCAAAGGTTCTATACTTGCGCTGCTGATCTCAAATCGCCGAGGAACTAAATCGTAATGCGTACGAATTCGGAACTCAGAATTAATTTATGCAGATATCTCGTACATTGAATCTACTTTTTATATTTATTATTTTTATGTGTATAGTATTCTCAACATGTTACTTGCATATTATATCTACTTATCACTAGGATAGGATGGATGGAGAATAAGAACAATTTACGCTCTCAATCATTGAACATTCATTATGAGCTTCGAAGTCGTACGCATTACGTACACGTATACGCTCATGAACGTACAACATGTATGATATTGCAGTTCACATTGTAGTATTTTTATTTGCCATTTGTAAAAATATGATATGGATATCACACAAAGATGCTGTCAAACCTCGAAATAACTTTAAACATTTTACTTCTAGGGTGAAACCACTCATGCACAATCTTCGTGAGGCAAGCACTCTAATGGAGTTGGACCGAGACGAGCGCAAGTTGGAAGTATTCCTGAACTTCCATCGGTCTACCCTCACTGCCGCTGACCTTAAAATATTCCTGCCTTTTACCATCAACTTGGACCCTTATATCAAGAAAGTTATTAAAGGTATGGTATTCACTTGTACAGTTTTTCTTAATCTTACTTGCTTACATTTTGAAGAGGCAAGGTGAATGAATGTGAATGTTGTTTTTCGGAAGGGAGAAGAGCTTTACAACATTTTTTTTATCAAAACTTAGGCTTATTTAGGGTTTCGTACCCAGAAGGTAAAATCGGGGCTGTACAATTAAGACTTCTCTGTCCGTCCTTCTCTCACCACGCTGTATCTCATGAACCGCCATCTCAACACGGCAATACAACTTGCCACCTATTACATGGGACACATTCTAAAAAGGTGAAATGTGGGCATATTATAATATACGCCTACCCCTTCGGGGATAAACGCGTTACCATTTTGGATGTATGAATGTATAGCATAATTTGGATTTCGTTTTGTCACAAAGCTCCAATTCGTTCAGGAGAAGATCAATATTACTTGGCAAGTCTCACGTGTACGCACACGTATATGCCCACACACGTGCAAACAAAGCACGCACACTTGAAGCTACTTTCATTCATTTTTAGCAGACTTATAAAGTCGCCTTGATTGCCTCCGTCCATAACACATTGTATTATGTCCACAGAGGAACAACAGCAGTCAGGTATAGAAGAGGACGCCGGCGCAGGCGGCGCGGTATCGGGAGTATTCGGCAACCAGCAACATCGACAACCACATTCCAAGCTGTTTCAGAGGAAGCATGTAAGTTCATGGATGAAGCTTTATTGTTATCAATTGTCATATTGTGTTGTTGAATATCAACTGGCCTATTAGCCCACGATAAACTTGGTCACGCTCAGGTACTATTGGCCCTGCGATTTTACTGAATAAAGACTCATGTTAAGCAGTAAAGGTTAAAAACGGGACTGTCCGTCCATCATGAGACTTGCACAGATGATGTATTTCTGTAGCCGCTATAGCAAAAAATACTAAAATCTGAAAAAGTTTAATTTAAGGGGGTTCCCGAACAAACAAACGCGAATCCGACTCGCACTTGCCCGATTTTTTTCGATTAGAACATTCATGAATACTATTTTCAAAGCAATGAAACTGGTTAATTGATTCAACAACACTCAGCTGGAAGGAAAAATTTGAATGTAGTTTTTTTGTGACGTAGAGATACTCTAAAATGGAAGTTTCCCATATTCCTTCCCTAGGGTGGGAACTTGATGGAAAATAATTCACATGAATCTTCAATAAAATATGAACATGTTCGAAATTTGGAAAATTGTAGATAAGGGTGTAAAATAGGGGATGAAAATTATTAAGGGGGGGAGGGGGGCAATGGTACTACGAAGTTTGTCACTGGCGAAGCCAAGGACTCAGTTTCATACTGTCCATGTGCTTAACTCAAAATTTACATTATAAACTGAAATTCAATTACTTATACTTATAAATTTTAAAAGCATACTAATTGCTTTTTATAAATAATCTTAACTCATGTTTATAATATCAATATACGTCTTATCATTATAGCGTCCACCACAGACTGTGGGTTTAGCGGCAATACCTCAACAACAAATGTGGATGGGTTGGACCAACGCTAGCGGCGGATTTATGCCACAACCCGTCCAGCAACAACAGTTGCAGTCGCAGCAATTCCAACAACAACAACAACAGCAGATGCAGCCGGTTCAACAACCGCAGCAATACCAACCACAACAACATCTCACTCCAGCACAGAATCCTTATCACATGCTGCGGCTTGCTTTTCCTGCCATGGTAAGTATAAATGAAGAAACTATATCTAAATATTATATAGTTCGTCTGTATGTTCGTATGTTAGTCACCTAAATTCTCCTAAACGACGGGACCGGTTTGGATAAAATTGTGTGTTTGTGTGTGTTTTCTGGGTGGTTTGAAAAGATAACATTGAACCAGGTAGGTGGCACTGCTTTCGGTATGTCACTAATGTTTACGCAGTACAGGGTCTCCCGAGCATGCTAGTATATTAACAAAGACAATGTAACCTAGACAGACAGCGCTTTAACGGGGTTACGCATTCATCTATCGTTCGCGGGCCGTGCTAATGAGGCGGGCAAGCCTCATTAGCACGGCCCCCTATACAGGGTCATTTTTAAAACACCAGCAACCTCCCAAGACTAGACAGCTACCATCATAAACAACAACATGTGATACACCCTTTTTGATAATTCGATACATGTTTTTTTTCATACAACAAAATATTAATCTAATGTAGTGGTTAAATTATTTTTTTTTTAACCATCCAAAACCAACATCTATATCATATCACCATACAATCATTCGTAAAACTGATCATCGGCGAAATGACCATTCGGAGTTTTAACAGTTGACCATACAACCATTCGTACAATTCATCATCGGCGAAATGAGCATTCGGAATTTTGACGGTCGGCCAGATTATTTCGAAATTATGATGTGGACTCGGTCCGACCTGGGGAGTCCTGGGGGCTAAGGCGGGAGCTCCGCTCCGCTTCGCTCCCGCCTTAGCCTTCTAACCTAACCTATCCGAGTCGAGGTGTTAACCATAATAAGTGAATGGTTAACACCCCGACTCAGAGTACCCCGATACAATCATTCGTCAAAAAGATCATCGGCGAAATGACCATTCGGAGTTTTTACATTCGACCGTACAACCATTCGTTAAATTGATCATCGGCGAAATGAGCGTTCGGAATTTTGACGGTCGGCCAGATTATTTCGAAATTATGACATGGACTGGGTCGGACCAAATATATTTGTGGACATCTCACACAACAACAACCGTTATAATCAGCAAATATATCAGCTGTCTAAATCCTAGCTTAGTTAAATTTGTGCTAGACTACGTTGTTAATTACCAAAAAATATTAATTGTTTTATTAACTTCACCCAGGTGGAAGTAGCGACCATCCGGCTGTCCACGCTGACTGTAGAGCGCGCGTGTGACGTGGTGCGAGCGGCTCTAGGAGCCGGCGCAACACCCGCGTGTGCCGCCCTACAGAGGCACCGGGTATGCGGCCTGGTGCTGGCGGTGTGTCGCCTCGACGACTTGGAACCGGTAAATATATTGGTTTTGGTTTTTTTTTTTAATATAAACGGACATTTTCACACAGCTCTATCGGATCCCAAAGTTTTTGAATTTTTTTTTTATTATATATCATAGTTACCTCATAACAAATTACAATCTAGCCGTGAGGCTAATAAGTAATTTAACTTGCTAAAACTTAAGAGTCCATATGACGCCAAATAGACTATTACTTTGATCTAGATCTAAGGACTCGTGAGGTCTGCTGAATTAAAATATGAACACAGACAACTTCAGTTCATGAACTAAAAACGCTCTGGGCTTGAAACACGATTACTGATAAAATCCGCGATAGATTTTTGTGTTGAAAATACCTCGATTTCGTGAAATCTTAAGCTAGATCTCATATATTATGAGTTGTTTTTATAATATAAAATATTTATAAGAAAGACAATAGTAAAATCTTGATTTGCACTAGAGCATTTTTTTCATATTGGTCATAATTTTTTTTATAATTAATTTATTTCGTTAAAAGCGCACAAAAACCGATCGCATCTCTCTCTTTCTTGCACGCTAAAATGTATATCTTCTATCTTCTTTTAACAATTTGGCGTCTGGTAGGCTCTTAAATGGTAAAGAATTTGTCCATCAGCACTTTTCTTATAGTCTCTATTCTAGTCATAAAAGAAAGTTACTTTGTACTTGTGTTCTTCAAGGGTAACACTCACGCACTGCTTATTACACTACTTTCACTAAACTAACTCAAAGGGCTTAGTCCTTTTCAGTCTTCTTACTATGTCCGTGTTGTCAAGGAGCTGGATTGCCTCGACATTCACATGTTGTAGAAGTCTTTGTTCATGAGCTTCCGCATATTTTTTTATAACCTTGGTAATGAGATCCACTCCTAGGTTGCAAAGTCAGCTAGGCATAACCTGCTTGTGTTATGGGTATCAGACCACAGATATTATTACTTATATACTTTTAAAAACATACTTATAATACATAGAAACACCCAGACTATCGAGACAAACATTTATGGATCACACAAATTTTTGTCTCCGGTGTAAATCCAACCCTCGACTTCGTGATCCGCAGTGGCACATTTCGACTTCTAGACCAAGGAGGCAGTCAAATAAATATATAAAATAAAATAAATATTCACAGACATTCCACACAACGCTATCTGATCCCAAAGTAAGCTAGGGATAACCTGCTTGTGTTATGGGTATCAGAACTAGGGGATATTAATACTTATATACTATATCGCAATAGGAAATGTGTAAAAGAGTGAACACTTCAGGTCTTAGTAACCAAGCCGTAAACTTCCCTGGGACATCCTTCCGAGGGCTTACCCGGGACTCCCGGCCGTAGACAGTTGTAGAGCATCGTGTGGTTTTAGTCGGTAGGAGTCCGGCATAGCATCCATGTAGGATTTCCACACGTAAAAAAAAAAAAAAAAGCCGTAAACTTAGAAAAACACTTCCTAAATTGATCTTGTTTTCATAATGCGAGTCAAGAGTACGCGGAACTGTATTTGGATTCACCGCTAAACTTATCGTGGGCAAGACTTACGTAGCTGCTCAATTTTGATCGCAGACAGATTAATGTGTGGTAAACACGTCGAGACATATAAATATCATAATGAATGTTGTCTTTTTCAGATCCTAGAACTACCATTTGGAGATTGGGAACTATTCAAGTTACTCATACTAAATCTGCGAGAGCTTGAAGCCAACATGCCTTCGTGTGCTCCGGCTGTTACAGGTAGATATAATCCTCTTATAATATTATTTACTACCGACACGTACACTATACTAATATTTTAATAGGAAAGACTTGCTTGTTTGTTTGTTTGCATCGAATAGACTCCAAAACTCCTGAACCTATTTGAAAAATTCTTTCACTGTTGGGAAGCTACACTATCCGCGGTGAACATAGGATATATCTTATTCCCATATTCCCACGGGAACAGAAGCGACGCGGATGAAACTGCGTGAAGTCCGCTAGTTAATCTATACTTATAATAAAACTGTAGAGGGTCGGGAGTCTGTACATGGAAGATATTTTGAAAATTTTTAGTGTAGGGCGTTCTCTAATCGATACTGAAGCCGAAAATGTAATTTAAAATTTTCATGTCAGTCTGTCTGTCTGTCTTTATCCCGAATAAGTATCACGCCGAAACTACTGAACCGATTTGAATGATACTTTGTACGATCTAAGCTTATAGTCCGAGGAAGGTTCTTAGATACTTTTGATCCCGATATTTTGCGCGGTTCCTTCAGGAGAGGGGATGAAAGGCAAAATAGGTTTTTAATTATAATTTCTCACTGCGTGGTTCGATTTCAAATATTTCTTTTTTTGTGTCTGAAAGGGAGTACTTTAAGCATTATTCCACACAATTTTCAATATTGAGGGTTATGTAATTCAGAAATTAGGGGCATCTCAACTTTCGGTAAACCTAGAATTCACCGTTTCTTTTGAAAGTGAGTCTAAACAAGCGTGTTGGCTTAATCATAAAAGAGCTTAATGATTAAGGCTATTGTAAAATAATCCAGTCCGCGCCGAAGGCGTGAACTGAATTGTTTTAGAATCGACTTAATCTTTAAGCTCTTTTATGATTAAGCAAACAGGGCCGTTTTACACGCTGCTTGATGAGTCTCATGAAGAAGTACCCCTCCATTCGTACACCTTATGTGACGTTAACGAAGTTGCGAGGGTCACCTAGTACTTATAATAAAAACTGTTGAGGGTCGAGAGTCTGTACATGGAAGATATTTTGATAATTTTAAGTGTAGGGCGTTCTCTAATCGATACTGAAGCCGAAAATGCAATTTATATTTTTCATGTCTGTCTGTCTGTCTGTCTGTCTGTATCCCGAATAAGTATCACGCCGAAACTAAAGAGCCGATTTGAATGATACTTGGTACATTCCGAGCTTATAGTCCGAGGAAGGTTTTAGGATACTTTTGATCCCGAAGTTTTGTGCGGTTCCTGCGGGAGAGGGGATGAAAGATAAAATGGTTTTTCAGTTGTAATTTCTCAACGCGTGATGCGATTTCAAATATTTTTTTAGTATTGGAAAGGGCAGGGCCTGATTTAGGGTTCCGCGCGCCCTAAGCTAGCTATGAATATGCGCCCCCACCTGCAACTAATTAAATTTCAGTAGGGTTACACTGCTTTAATTACAAGTCCTACCTACAAAAGACACTTTACGTAAGCTGATCCTACGTTCCTAATCGTTATTCTTTGTTAATTTAAAAATAAAATAAAACCCGATCCTGAAACTTCTTATGAACTTATGGTTTACTGGGGAGTTGGGTATTCCGCAGACTACTTGATGCATCAGCCTGTAAAAGCGTGATAAAAATACCACCAAAGTACCTAGGACTCAGGAAGTGAGCTGATGATATGCAAAATTTACAGTTAAGAACGGCTCGAAAGCCAATGTGCGGAGATGGCCCCGGCACATTGGCTTTCGAGTATAGAAAACCGAAAAATTGGCTCATTTGTTGGGCTGCTACAATGCCACAGGCAGACACACACATATACACACACAGGTCAAACTTATAACACTTTCGTTTTTCGGCGGGGTTAATTAAATCGTCAATAGTTAATTAGGTAGACGAAATACGAAAGGTACCAAATAAGGTACTAGAGCTAAGCTGAATCCTAGGTGTAAGCTGAATGTAACGGCTCGATTTGTCCGGGTGATTACCATCCGGACATTTCGACATAAAACAAGAGAGCTGTTGTTTTTCCGGCAATTAAATCTATTTCTTTTCCAAAAAACTTTCCTGACTGTCACAAAATAAAAGAAAAATAACAAACAGTCCTAAAATCTGCTTTAACCTTGCGGTGTCCCCGATATGATGGGACAACTGATCACTTCCGGCAATTTGGACTAAACTAGACTAAACCCGAATCCACCCAAGAAATTTTCGTTCGCAATGCGTCCATTTGGATCATAAGTCTTCGGACTGGTGCCAACTCGTTGCGAGCGTACCTCAGGGTGGTGTCCTTTCTCCTCTTTTATTCTCTATCTTCATTAACTCTGTCTCCAGTCTGATTTCTAGTAACTTCCATCTCTACGCTGACGACTTACAGCTATATAATCACTTTATTGTGCATGATGCCCCGTCTGGTATAGCTATCATGAACCAAGACTTGGCCTGTATTAGCAATTGGGCCATGACTGTCGGTTTACGCCTAAACCCAAAAAAGACGCAAGTCATAATTATAGGCAGCAGATATATGGTGAACAAATTAGATCAGTCGTCGCTGCCTCCTGTTCTTCTGGATGGAATTCTTATTCCCTTTTCTGACAAAGTCAGGAACTTGGGAGTGGTAATGGACGCTAACTTATCTTGGAGCGCACAAGTCAACGAAGTTAGTAAGAAGGTGCACTTCACCTTTCACTCATTGAAATGCCTCCAGACTTTCCTGCCCTTGAACATTAAGATCACCCTCGCGCAGACTCTTATTCAGCCCATTATAGACTATGCGGATGCCTGCTACCTAGATGCCACAGAGGAGCTGTTAGATAAACTTGAGATGCTGCAAAATTTGTGCATTCGATTTATTTTTAATCTCAGAAAGTATGATCATGTTTCTCATTTTCGCCGAGAACTCAAGTGGCTCCCAATCCGTCTTCACAGGAACACTCGGATACTCTGTCTCCTCTTCAATATCCTATATAACCCAAAATCCCCGTCCTACCTGAAGGAGCGGTTCACATTCGCACGTTCTCCTAATGCTCCTTGCAGGACACACCTTCGTTCCATCCTTCAACTCCCACGCCATAAATCATGTTTCTATTCCTATTCCTTCTCAGTTCATGCGGTTAGGTTGTGGAATTCTCTGCCACCAAATATCAGAGACGTTAAGACTGTTGCAAACTTTAAGAAAAAAGTCCGAGAATACTATTTCTCTACCACTTAACTTTTATCGCCTTATTTATTTCTTCTTTTTCAGTTATCTCATGAAAGAATAGGTATTATTATATATTATGTATTTATGTATGTAAAATATGTACAAAGGTATGTATATTTATAGTATATATATATATATATATATATATATATATATATATATATATATATATATATATATTTATTGTATTAATATAGTAGTAGTATTTGTAAAGTATGTATAAATATTTGGTCCTACCTAGTTCTTTGACACACTTCTACCTCTCTGAATTATCTAATATCATGTTCTCCTCTCGCTGGCCTGCTGGAAGAGATTTCTTTTAGAAATAAGCAGTGCCATTGTACTCTTTTTCCTAACTAATTCTCTATTTATAATATATTATGTGTGTACATAAATTGTTAAATAAATAAATAAATAGAAATCAGATAAAACCCAAACCCACGGGAGGAACTGCGATGGCGGACAAAGTCTACGAAACAGACTTTGTACGCCATCGCAGTTCCTCCCGTGGGTTTGGGTTTTATCTGATTTCTTGGGGAGATTCGGGTGTATCGGGGAGGGGAAATAGGTGCTATCCTATTTCTTTGAGGAGTGAAGAGTCACGCCATCTTCCTGATCTGCTGTAAGAATGGCAAGATGACAATTCGCTGTTTTCAGGCCCTCCATGATGGAGGCGGGTAGCCCTGAGCGTATTGCAGTGTGCGACGAACCCGCCGTCGACTACGGAAGAGGGAGTTCCTCTCCCGCTGCCTCTATCGCAAATATGACTTGCTCGCAAAAATACTCAGTGGCGTCCTCTTTTCTCCCATTGAAGACCATGGCTCTCACCACGGTCTACAGCGTGAGAACATTGACGCCCAGGCCCGCAACGAGGTTGCTGTGCATAAGCTGAGCGTATCCTCACTGCAGTCACCGTAGTGCTGACACTCGGATGTTAACTTCCGCCGTAGATACTTACTTGCACTGATGCACTCGTGTCCAGTAAGTATCTGTGACATTCAGTAGGTGAGGCTGCGATGGTGGCTTTCCAGCCACTCTCACACTTTTTTTTATACCGCCAAAGTGGCAGACAAGCATACGGCCCACCAGATGTACTGGTGGTCACGCACAAGGAGGCAAAGTATCTCCTGTTGCGAAGAGGTTCCACACCACCAGCAAGCATGGGATCGTTGACCACTCTCATGGCTCGCCTCTGCACCGAGTCGAACGGAATACTTCAGTCAATTCATTCTGATATTCAGGTGCCCCCGCACAGCAGTGGCAGCTGTACTACATGTGCGGCCGCACTTGCGACTTAAACAGAAGCACTGTTTGCGACGCAGTAAAGTACCGCCGCGCCCTGTTGAGCACACCGAGCAGCTTGGACGCCAGTTTGGCCTTATTCTCCAAATCGCTTCGGAACTGAACGTCACTGGAGATGTCAACACCAAGGATACCTATACTGTCAGAGATGGAGAGAGTTGTGCCCTGAAATTGTGAATTCAGAACAGCTGCCGTCAATGACGGCCCTGATGCTTCTACCGGCCAAAAAGCTGGACACCCATTCACTTTGGTTCCTGGGTGCCTTGAACGCGACACGGGTGGAGCTGTCGTATTTACTACCACGCTGCCAGGGAGATGGGCGCAAGAATTTAATTTTAACGCACGTATTTGTATTTTCACTAAAATATTATTATGTGCTTTGGTGTTTCAAAATGTTAAATAACAATTTTAAATATGTTGTTAGGAGTTGTTACAATCTGCTAAAAATTGCTAGATGGTTTGTGTGCTCTTTTTTGGGAGCACCGTAAGTCACAACCCAGCGCGCCGAGCCCAACGCCAGGCGCCCCCTTGATCCTGGCGCCCTAAGCTTCAGCTTAGTTAGCTTATGGGTAAATCAGGCCCTGGGAAAGGGAGTACTTTAAGAATTTCTCGACCCAAGTTTCAAGATTGAGGGGTTTGTAGTTCAGAAATTAGAGGCATCTCAACTTTCGCCAAACCTAGAATTCAAGGGTTCATTTGAATGAGAGGGTAAATCTAAACGGGCGTGTTGGCTTAATCATAAAAGAGCTTAATTATTAAGGCTGTTGTAAAATAATTCAGTCTGACTGAATTGTTTTAGAATAGCGTTAATCTTTAAGCTCTTTTATGATTAAGCAAACAGGGCCGTTTCACAGGGTGCTTGACGAGTCTGATGAAGAATTACCTCTCCTTTCGTGCACATTATGTGGCGTAAACGAAGTTGCTTATGATTAAGCAAACAGGGCCGTTTCACAGGGTGCTTGACGAGTCTGATGAAGAATTACCTCTCCTTTCGTGCACATTATGTGGCGTAAACGAAGTTGCGAGGGTCAGCTAGTAATAAATAAATATTCACGGACATTTCACACAACGCTATCTGATCCCAAAGTAAGCTAGGAATAACCTGCTTGTGTTATGGGTATCAGACCGCGGATATTAATACTTATATACTTTTAAATACATAGAAACACCCAGTCTCTTGAGACAAACATTTATGGGTCACACAAATATTTGTCTCCGGTGGGAATCGAACCCACGATCAGCAGCACCGCAGGCGGTATCACTACCGACTGCGCCACAGAGGCTGTACTGTAGTTGTATATATATATATATATATATATATATATATATATATATATATATATATATATATATATATATATATATATATGGACAGTGTTTACACATCGTGGGCACATAAACTTTTTTTAAAGGCACCACACACATAATGGCAGTCATTTTATGCGTAATATAAAGGGTTAAATTGGCCCACAGTAATTTTTTTTTCTTCTAAATTATGCGACGGGAATACTAGTACCCGTAACGGAAAACCTCTCTATCGCGCAAACCAAGTTGCGCGGGTCACCTAGTAATAAATAAATAAATAAATATAAATATTCACGGACATTTCACACAACGCTATCTGATCCCAAAGTAAGCTAGGAATAACCTGCTTGTGTTATGGGTATCAGACACGGATATTAATACTTATATACTTTTTAAATACATACTTATCATACATAGAAACACCCAGACTCGTGAGACGAACATTTATGGGTCACACAAATATTTGTCTCCGGTGGGAATCGAACCCACGACCTCTAGCGCCGCAGGCGGTATCACTACCGACTGCGCCACAGAGGCAGTCAGTAATGATAATAAAAGGGGATTCCCATACAACAGACGAATTAATTTTTGTCTTTTATGGTAGGTACAAAAGATACAGAACCACGTGTGCACGAATCCAAGTCCAAATTGACCGGTTCTTTTTTAATCCGTGAATAGTTATTTCAATATTTCACGCAGTCGCTAATATTTAATTTCATTCGCAGTTTTATCAGAAAAGCCGCCTGATGTGGAGATAGATTCAAGTAAACCTAGATCTGCATTGGAGCATCAACGCAGTCGGCCGTCAAACGTTGAAAAGCAGGTAAGAAACTAATGTAAGACAAAATTTGATATATTTCCACTAATTGTAAACATATAAACGGTATTCATTTATAAATAAATTTACAGCCATACGCGGAATATCAGGTGATTCTTAGTGTTGCACCTAGAGCACTCTTAGTATTCATTTGGTAGTAATCACACCTTTTTCTATTGTTATTTTTGTTTTGTAGTATTGGTAGCTTTAATATAGCAAGGCCAATATAGAGCATGTTTCAAAATTGGTACAGTCTGAAGAAGACGTTATGAATTTTCTTTTAACAATTCAAAATACGCCGCTGCAATTTGGAATAAGGAGCTGTTAGAATATAAATCGTAAACTCAGCACAATGATGCATGTTTCTGCACTAAATTTACCCCTTTCTCGATATCAATCGGGAAGGAACCACGGTTCTTCCCAATCTACTTGTAATCGTTCCAATATTGCACTTCGATACGAATACTCGCAGTGTGCCTAGCTCAGCAGCGTAGTTCACAGTCTGATATAATTATTTCATACCAAACCCTTAACCAGTTTCATCCTTTCTCTCCAATCACGGATTTTTAATCGCAGCGAAAAAGGTTATTAAAAGGCCCATACTTTTTTTTACTAGCCAGAACTTCCATCACTTGGATGGCATCATTTTGACGAGCTAAAAACATAAAAGTTCCATTTCTGACTGGCCATCCAAAATTTGACATCGTTGTCTCTGCCTTTCATAAACTGACAGACATCCATTTACGTGCTTTAAATTTTAGAACTATACCTAAGTAGAAAGTAGAATTGTACTGACAGGTTTCGTTTGAACATTACCAGGTAACACTGGAGGAGCAAATGATATGTGGAGCCCTCCAGACGCTTAACGAGGAGGCTTTGGAGGACGTGCTTCAGTCGGAGCCCCCCTCCCACCCAGGTGAGCCCCTCCGCACCATCCGCGAGAACCCGCCCCACTCGAGCCCACCCCACCCCTCCCCTCCGCCATCTTCCGACGATGAACTGGAGCCGCGACGTGACCACGTCGTACTCAACTTCGGCGATGATGTCTTTGTGCCATAATGTACCACATTTCCTCGAATACATTGAAGTACTTTGCAGAACGTATTGTGAAAATTTTTGGTTGTATTAGTACAATGTACTTGTTCGTTTTGAGCTTTTGTGTACAGCTTGGCAAAATTGAGTAGAAAAAAGTGGGGCCTTAGAATTAAATGCAGTTTTGACAGTGTAGTTGACGGGTATAAAGAGACTCTTTTGCCAAGCTGTATTGGCGTTTTGACCAATGCCAAAGATGATATTTCAATGCAATATTGAATATTAATGATGTACTTATTTATTTAATTAATTGGATATTAAATTTCTCCTAGGAAATTGGCTATACTCATAGTATTATTGTGTTTGTATTACTTGTAAAGTTTGAAGTTCAAATGTATCACATTCCATTTTGTAACGATATACATTGCAATGTAACACTTAGCCGCAAATTAGTTCGCATCACTAACCGCCAATAAAGAAGCACAATTTCATTATCGCCATTTTGGCGCTTTTGGCTACTGACACCTGATAGTGAGTGTCTATGGAACTTAATGGGAATGTTTTTTCGCAACCATAAACGCTCGCTATGGGCTTTGATTCAGCACAAAAAGTAGCTGTTATTTGCATAAATAATATTTAGTATAACGTATCTATATCTATTTTAGATATTAGAGGTAAGTGCCTGGAATGCATTTAAATAGTAACTGGCTGATGGGCTAACTAAATTGTGTGACTCAGTAACGTATATCGTCAGTTTTACTTATTGCGAACTTAAAATGATATTGACTGTCAGTCTTCCAATATTTTAAAGAAAAAACCGTGATTACTCGTGTAAACACAATTTTTAAAAACTGTTTTCTTTTTTTTTATTACAGTAGGAAACGTTGGTAAACATATTACTAACTGCTTATAATCTGCGAAATTAATAATTTGCATTTCATATTATTAATTAAAATAGATTAGTGCCTAAAGTGTACGGCTCACACAAAATACTTCTACAAATCATGAGAGGTGGATACATAATATATTGATGATCTCTTTTTAGTCCAGACCAAGACTGGTGGCTACCTACTGTTAAAATTTATCAAACCGCTTATAAGCTCATCAACTTTTTAACGTCTATGATGTTCCCGACAGTCTGACCAAATTGCTTTACTAACCGTTCGCTCTAAGTTTGAAGGTCGCTTCCCCTACTATGCCGTGACGCCAGCGGCAAACTTAGAGCGAACGGGCTATTAGCGCCTTCCGGAACCCATCTCAGAACTGATTGTAGTGGAAGATACTTTAGCTATAGCGTAGAGCTTCTGACATGATTACATCTTGCAACCCCTACCATTTGAAGTTTAACACGACTCTTTGTGTCAATCAACAGGTTTTTCGTACAAAGGTCGTTCAAATCAGAAAGAAAAGTTGCCCGACAAGTACATTTTTATAGACCGTTTTTGTGTCGAATATGTGTTCCTAAACTGGGAAGCCCGACACTCCGGAGTCTACTGGGTTTCGGAAACACTCATTGCATGCATCGGTTAAAATAGGTAGAATCTACTTAAAACTGACCGGGTTCCGCCACCACCTATGTTATTTAAAAAAAAATGTGTGCGAGTAACCTTTACGCGCGATTGAAGTAAAACTTTTTTTTTTTTTTTTTTTTTATGCTACTTAGGTGGCAGACAAGCTTACGGCCCACCGGAAGGTTGGTAACCGTAGCCTATAGACGTTTGCAACACCAGAGGCGCTACACACGCGCTGCCGACCCGACTTTTTTGCCATTGACTGCATCAAATGTTATATTAATATCATTCATTCGAATTTTGAATAGCGGAAACTAGTTTACGCTATTCAAAATTCAAATAGCGTTACTTCCGTCAAAAAAAATCCCTACTTTTTACTCCCTAGGTCGCGCTTAAAGAATTTTTATAACACATTTGCTCGTAAAGGGTCTCTTATTTGACCAATTTCACTAACGTAATGTATCTCATTACGGCCTAGTCCGGTAATGTAAAGTACAACGTACGATTGTAAAACGGACGATTGCGTCTAAAACGAACGGTTCCTTTTTTAAATCTTAGCAAAAAGTTTTTATGTCTGAAAAGTGGTCAACATTTTATGAATAAAATTAACTTTCGGAGATAAAATATATAGTAAAGTAAACATTTAATTGTTTAATTTAATAAATTACAACCATTTATATGTAACCAAAGCAAACAATATTAATTTCATTTATTAGTAATACTGGCTATTTTTGTGCCTTTGCCTTAAAAAGTAAGAAAAAAAGGAAGCGCTGATGCGCGCATCGCTAATTTGTGAACAAGTAAAATTCCGCGCGCCTTATTAACGCTATTTTTTGCTACCTACGTTTTTTTGTTAATTTATGAATGTCCCCGTTTTATTTATTTCCTTGTTTCCTCGCAAATGTGTTATAAAACGTCGTATGACACACGTTCGCGTTGATAATTACAGCCTCTGCTTTCTTGTAGCCCTCGCCTACGGCTCGGGCTAGCAATATTGCCTCGGCTGTAATTATCAACTTACCGAACTTGTGTCATAATGTACTATTACTTCCAAAGAATAACCATGCTTTTCTGCCACCTTAGTATGTGTGGTATAAAAAAAAAATGGTGGGTAGTTCCATTTTTAAAATCACCCTCCCATCATTGGTACAGGTATTTAGTGTGATTTCCTTCTAATTTAAATAATTGTACTACTTCGCGTACGTGATTGCTATTACGTACGTAATAGCTGGTTTACACGATACCAACTTGAGCTTTTACAATGTTATACAAATAAAATACTCGTAAGTCGCGTGTACGTAAAACGTCATAGGCCGAAAGTTATTATTATATTTTGTATGAAGACGTCGTCGTCGCAAACCCACGAGAAATTGGCCTGTGTCGTGTGAACGAAGAGGCTCAAACGATCTAGAGCAATTCCCCGAGCCAGGTGACAGACTAGTTCTAGAGAGACTCGTTAAATCATTATATAGCCAACTTCAATTCCTTTTAAAATTATTTCGAGGATTGTACAACTTTAATTCTGTTGTTTGTGCTTGATAAGTTGGTGTCGTGTGGACCTTCTATTACAGTGGGCGCATACTGAGCGTCTTGTCGCGGCGACAAAATGCGGGCGCCAATTTACATACATTTTGTTCTAAGCATCGCACACTGCGCGAGATGTCGCCGCGACTCGCCGACAAGCAAGGGGAGTCGCAGCGACACGGCGACAGTCGCCGAGCGACAACTTTTTGTACGACGTCTGTCGGCGCGACATGTCGCGCACGACGGCGACAGTCGCGGCGACATGTCGCGGCGTCAAGCAAGTCGCCTGATGCAGGCGCACACTGGGCGAGTCGCGGCGACATGTCGCAGCGACTTGTCGCCTTGTGTGCGCCCACTGTTAGTCGTCAAACAACGACTTAGTTCTTATAAAATTAGTTAATTCCAATACGCCAGTTAGTACTTTTTTGGCTGTGCTTTTAGTTATAATTCTTTATCAGTCTTGCTGTCGCTCGCTAGTTATAATACTTCCCTCAATGTGTGTACTGGCGTGTTTGTGTCCTGAATATTTTGTAAAATTACTATAATTATTGGCAATAATATTCGAAGTTTTGAGAAAAAAAATTAATGTTTAATTTAATGCCGAGGTGCCATGAAAGTAACTTAATTGTTGTTTACAGGTTGTATTACAAATTATTATTATTCATATATTTTAACGTTGCCGAGTAGTGACGCGAGTAGTCCTAAGGTAGTTGGTACGGTTCTTAACATATCATTTTAGAGATCTTAGATACTGTTTTCCACTATATGTATATTAGTATAGCAAAAATAGTAAAACGTTACATTTCATAGACTCGTAAGATAGGCGTTATGTTGAATTGTGATACTATGTTATAGTAATGGGATCAGAGGGTACTCCTCTGCTTCCGCACAAGCACTGATCGGAACATCATTCCTCCCTGTAGTAGATAACGTTTCGAATAAATATATGTACAATAGTTTCATAAAGTCGTTTGATTTCTCTGAACCCCGTTATGTTTCCAGACAAGACTGCGGGCGGCTCGAGCAAGATCAGAGCGGCCTCCCTTCGCGCAGGCGATCCTTCCTCCTCGGTTCCCTATCCCTCTCACGGCCGGGTCTCGCTTATTGTCACAAATGTCTGACTGCTCCTGCCTGGTAACCATAGTGTTTATTTCAGACGAGGAGAGCACGCTGCACCTGCGGCCCGCGAGCGAGACGCCACGGGACAGCCCGCGGGCGGCGCGCCGCGACCCCTCCATCCTCAAGGGTGGCGGGTCGTTCCGCGGGAGGCGCGCGCCCGGCGACCCGCCCGCCGTCACCTTCAACGTGGAGAACGAGCACGACTCCGACGACGAGGGCCACATCACGTTCAGCGCACGCCCCTCGCCGCGCCCCGCCGCCCGCCCGCGCCCCACCTCGCTGCTCGTGGCGCCCGACGACGCGCCGTCGCTGCCGCCGCTGGGCGCGCGCTCGCTCTCGGTCGAGGACGCCGCCGCCCCGGGGCCCGCGTCCGCGCCCGCGCACGCGCCCGACGCCAAGGTGCGCGGGCTGCGCCGCACCGCCGACATACTGCGCAAGGTGGGCTCGGCCGAGCGCCTCACGCGCCTGCGCGACAAGATCCTAGCGCGCGGCGGTTCCCGCGACCGCAGCCCGGCGCCCAGCCGCGAGCCCAGCGACGACGAGTCGGCGCCGCTCGTGACGCCGCTCTCCGTGGCCACGCACGCCTCCCCGCCCTCGCCGGCCGGGGGGGAGGGCGGCGAGTCCAGCCCCGCGGACGCGACCAGCGCGCAGCTGTCGCCGCGCTCTGACGTGTCGGAGCTGGACTCGCCGCGCGCCGCGCTCGACCTGCTGCCGCCCGACAAGGGGTCGGAGCGCGCGCCGCGAGCCCGGCCGCGCCGCGCCGACAGCGACGCGTCGCTCTCCAACATGGTGGAGCCGTACAACATGCGGCTGCTGGCGCACGGCACCTCGGACGGCGGCCGCGCGCTGTGGCGCCAGGACGCGATGGACTCGGACCCGCCCTGGCCCTGGGACGAGTCCGACTCGGCCATGTGAGCCCTGTGACGGCCTGACGACTGATTATCGGTTGTTTTCTGTTCGCTTCGAGTGTGGTCTCGATGCGTCGTCGGTGGCGAGAGCCGTGGGATCTGCGTTTCCAGTACAGAGCGGTTTTTGAGGCTCGGCTTAAATTATATTAGGTAGAAAATAAAATTTGCCCCCTGACAAACAGAACACACGACGACAAATGTTACTGTTTTAGAATTGACGGTAAAATTTTAAAAAATTGTAACGACAGCGAAATCTCGAGTCAAGAAAATTGGTTTCTGGTTTCGCGTTTGACTGCTCTAAAAGGAGCTTTGTCATTATTAGGCAAGGAAAATTGATGGCTTGGCAGAACCAACTATTTGCGTCAAGCGACATTATTTCTTCGAACAAGTTTTTCTCTTAATTGTCGGTATGTAGTAGGTATAGAAATAATATAATGAAATATGAATAATGAAATCCAATTAGAACTATAATTTATGTTGACAGAATTTGAAATAAAGTTTGAAGCGGCTAATGTATTTTCTTTATCATTGAACCCGATAACTTACATATCGATGAACTAACCTGCATAATGACTGTGGTATAATTTTCGCATGCAGCTACTTTTTTTGACTGAGTCGTGGTCCAATGATGTGAAACTGAGGGAAATCTCTAACCGAGGGGGCTAAACTGATTTTTTGCAGTGTCGACGCAGTCACCAGGGTTGGAGACGGTGGTATCTCCCGAGTTGTCCACGCCGCTGTCTCAGAGCTAGATTATGTATATGTAGCGGAAATCTGAACTTGGATTTCGAATTTATTTCATTATTTCACATCTGTCAGGCGTCCCGTGACGTCTCATTAAGGTGTCAGACAAGCATACGGCGGGTTTAGTCCGTTAATCCACCCATGAAAATCCACCCCTTGGGTGGATTTCCGGAATGATATATTACACAGGTCTGCAATGGTTTTCCTCTTTGAAATCTGAGTAACATTTTCTATAGTTTCTGATGTGCTGATTACGAGAAAAATAATAAAAAAAATCCATCACGTCAGGATTTTTTGATATTGAATATTTAAGATTTAGCTCCAAAATGTCTGAGCGTCTACCTTTAGAAATTTATAAAACGTCATTAAAATACTTCAGCTTAATTTTTATTGCATTTAATTCGTGTAAGGGGACATAGAAATTAATGCAAATCAGTAATTTGATGATTACTACATAAAAAGTACAAGTAATCCGCATTAACCATGTTGAAAACGGGTAATTTTGACTTAATTTAGTAATAAAATAATAAAAAATATTACCTAGTAGTAATATTACCTAATTGTTGTAAATATTATTAAAAAAGGGTGTAATAAAGATAATCCAAAAGGCTTTTTTTATTAACTACCCGCACTTATTTAGAAAATTAACATTTGAAGTGCGCATCTTGCAACATGAACTTTAAAATGTCATCGCGAAGATGTTTAAATTCTCCAAATTGTTTTTGTAATATTTGCGGGAATTTTATGGTGATAAAACAACGAAACAGCATTACTGACTTTGTAAAAAATATTTACAAAAGTTATTATGGAGACGTTTTAATTAACCAAAGTCAAAACTTGGACACCTCATAAACTTTGTACGACTTGTTTATTAGAACTTCGCCAGTGGTCAAAAGGACAGAAAAATAGATTCAAAATCGTTTCGCCTATGCTACGAAGAGAGGATAACAACCATGATGAAGATTGCTACTGTTGTTGTTGTGACATAACTGGATACAATTTTAATAATAAAAGGGACATAAACGAGCACTAAACTTCATTTCCTAAATTCGCACATTGATTACTTCCCAGAAAATCTAGGAGCCGTTGGCGAAGAACAAGGCGAAAGATTTTACCGAGATTTGAAAGAGCTTGAAGTCTGGTATCAAGGAACATGGAATACTAGCATGATGGCGGACTATTGTTGGTTATTGAAGCGCGACGATCCAAACTGGAATTTTAGCCAAAAATCGCACAACCGAAGGTTCCAGGAAAAAAGGACCAGGTTCAACAAATAAAATTTACATGTAATTTAGACTAGTAACAAGTTGTTATTATATTTTAGTCGTTTTTAAAGTCAAAAGTAATGTACTTTTTTAAATATATATTTTTTATGAGAAAACTTGGTTCTTTTTTTCTATTTTCTTTCTGTACCATTTTTGAAAAATCTGGAGGTGATGCAGAAAAACTAAGTACATATTCGTAATCAGCGCACCAAAATACCCTAGAATCAGCTATCAAATTCCAGAGAGGAAGTTATGACCCTCATTTTGCAGGCCTGTGTATTAATCAAAATAGTCCGATAATCCACCCACGAAAATCCACCCAAGGGGTGGATTTCCGGAATTATATCTTGTTAATCCAATTAGTCCGTTAATCCACACATGAAATGGGTGGATTTCGAATGATGGACAAAACACATCGAGATCAACAAAACAAATGAATCGAAAAAAAAATGCAGGTTGGATAAACAAATGACGATCGAGAAAACAAATGAAGATCGGCAAAACAAATGATGGTCGGATAAACAAATGAAGATTGACAAAACAAATGACGATCGACAAAACAAATGACAGTCGGATAAACAAATCAAGATCGACAAAATAAATGACTGTCGAATAAACAAATGACGATCGAAAAAACAAATGAAGATCGACAAAACAAATGATGGTCGGATAAACAAATGAAGATTGACAAAAGAAATGATGGTCGGATAAACAAATGAAGATTGACAAAACAATTGAAGATCGACAAAACAAATGATGGTCGGATAAACAAATGAAGATTGACAAAACAAATGAAGATCGACAAAACAAATGACAGTCGGATAAACAAATCAAGATCGACAAAATAAATGACTGTCGAATAAACAAATGACGATCGAAAAAACAAATGAAGATCGACAAAACAAAATGATGGTCGGATAAACAAATGAAGATTGACAAAACAATTGAAGATCGACAAAACAAATGATGGTCGGATAAACAAATGAAGATTGACAAAACAAATGAAGATCGACAAAACAAATGACAGTCGGATAAACAAATCAAGATCGACAAAATAAATGACTGTCGAATAAACAAATGACGATCGAAAAAACAAATGAAGATCGACAAAACAAATGATGGTCGGATAAACAAATGAAGATTGACAAAACAAATGATGGTCGGATAAACAAATGAAGATTGACAAAACAATTGAAGATCGACAAAACAAATGATGGTCGGATAAACAAATGAATATTGACAAAACAAATGAAGATCGACAAAATAAATGACGGTCAGATAAACAAATGAGGATCGAAAAACAAATAATAATAATAATAATAATAACGCATCCCTATGAGGGCATAGTAGATTTGCTTTTTCGGTCATCCACTTTTTGAGATCAACAAAAAATATCTCACATGGTTATAGAAAAGCACACATCCGTAGGGCAGCTTGTGGCGAGCTGAATGTGCGTGGCTACACATCGGTCCCGATTCCTCAGTTTTGTTGCGCTCCTCGACCAGTTAGCATTTAATGGGCTAACGGGAGACGGTACTCCCGGGAGTGCAGCAAATCTCAACTCTGGCTTACCCTAATTGGCTGGTCAGAGGGAGGAAGCCAGAGCTATATGCTCGGGGGTGGAAGTGTCATTTTCAAGGGCATAACTACGGGGAAACCCGCTCCGGGTCTAACCCGCGATGGCGAAACCGGCGCCGCACCGCTCGACACCCCTAGCCACTCACACCGGTGTTGCCCTCTGTCGCCTTACAGGCCTACGGGCCTATGGCGATTGTATAGGGGGCCCATCTAGTGAAGTGGCGAGTCACCGTCTGCCAATGTTTTAATAATAAGATATTGAAATGGCAGACGCCGTCTTCATCCATAGATCAAATCACCCAGTCCATTTTAACCCCCAATTCAATAGCCTATTTTGTAGTTTAGCATATTTTACAATAGTTTAGCTCCCATTGTAGGCAGTTCATTGCCGTTCTTCTACATAAGACGGTTGTGAACTGTCTGCAGTGGGGGTCCCATTGCCCAATACATTAAAAATCTCAAAGGGCCTCTGCGTGTTGGACCAATATGTCCCCATGTAAGCCTACCAAAAGACCGGGTATCTCCAATAAAAAAAAAAGAAGATACCCGAGAAAAGAAGAGACATAATAATAAATAAATGAAGATCATCATAATAAATGATGATCGAAAAACAAATGAAAACCGATACAAAATTTGCAAATTAATAAAACAAAAGACCTAAGTATGAGCTTTGAGATTTGGGTTTTGAGTTCTGAGTTCTGACTTTTGAGCTTTCAGTCTTGTTGATTTTTGAGGGTCAAAAATTACTTGCAGCCATTTTTTGTAATCTAGATACGTGTGCCATTCAAAAAAATAGGTGCAAGCAAATCTCGACCTTAATGACACTTCTCTAAAAATGTTCTTTTAGGCGTTAACAGACATTACTGATCATGACTATGTAAAAAAAAAAAAAATATTATGCATGTTCATAAGATCGAGAATTGCTGGCACCTATTTTTTTCGATGGCAAACGCAGCTAGATTATTTGCCGATCTTCATTTGTTTTCCGATCGTCATTTTTTAATCCAACCGTCATTTGTTTTGACGACCTTCATTTATTTTGCCGATCTTCATTTGTTTTTTCGATCGTCATTTGTTTATTCGATAGTCATTTGTTTCGACGATCTTCATTTGTTCTGCCGATCTTCATTTGTTTTTTCGACCGTCATTTGTTTAGACGATCTTCATTTGTTTTGCCGATCTTCATTTGTTTTTTCGATCTTCTTTTGTTTTTTTTTTTATCTTTTTTATTTATCATGAATAGATCCGGAAACCCACCCCTTGGGTGGAATTCCGGACATACCATAACATGTAATTCCGGTTGTCCACCCCATTGGGTGGATTTTTTGGGGTGGATTACCGGAATAATCCGGCGCACCAGATATCACTCAAAATTGATGGGCCAAGCCCCTTTCTGTCTCAATACAATGTTTGGTGTTTTGACAAACACAAACACACGTTGCAGTCTCGCAGTTTTACTGAAATTAAGATTACACCTAACCTAAGACGTACCTATAATGTTAAATCAACCTTTCTATAGGCGTCCGCGTTAGAGCACATATAGAGATAGTACAGATAGAAACCTACATACTAAATTCGCTGAGGCGCTACGTACACATAGACACCGCTGTCTCAGAGTTCACAGACACGAGGTCAAAGATTTTCACAGTAGTTAACGATGCTGATTTGTGCGCGAGTGTGCGTAGGTAGGTGCGAAAAAAAAAGTACATATATGTGTAACAGAAGGGGCAATTAAACACTTCAGGACTCTGCTAATTACTTTATTCTCCGTATAGACACACAATAAATTGGGCAGAGCTTCGGCTAGTCTTAGTATACAGTACAGAATGACCCAACAAATGGCTGGCAGTCGCATATACAGGGTGTGGCGTAAATAGTGGTCCAACCGTCAGGGTGTGATAGAACAGGTGCCCCACTATAACATACTACAATATCATCCAAATTTATCCAAGGGTCTCAGAAAAAAATAACTTTTTTTGAAAAATCGTCCCTTTTTTGTAAAGTTGCCTGTAGATTATAGGAAAACAGCTATTTCTGATTTCTGTTTTTTCTCTCTTAAAGCTAAATACATAAGCTATCAAAAAATAATATTGTTAATAAAATTCCACAACAAACGTTTGAAATAAATATAAGTTCATCTCAATTTTCTCTCTAATTTTCAGGTATCATGAAAATTGTTCAACGTTCTTTATAAAAAATATGTACTACACTGATGCTATCCAAACGTTTAAAAATATGCTTATGTAATATTGATTTCAAAATGATACCATGAAAGGATTTCGCATAAACAGAAACTAGTAATTTTTACTGTTAAAGTTCAAAACGGGTTAAGAAAAATGACCAAAATCAACTTACATACATCACACTTATAACGTTTTTTTTTCATAGTAATAGTTCATAGTCGACATTATTATTATTTATTTAAAATCTTATAACCTAGACAGCGCCCGCGGCTCCACCCGCGTGGGATTTTGTAACTATTCTCGCTTTTATGATCCCACCGGAAGTGGGAATAGTAACAAAATTCATCGCGGGTGAAACCGCAGGCAACATCAAGGTCGCGGTTGAACGCCCGAAACGTCGGTGAATGTAAGTAAATAGTATTTCGCGTGAAGTGTTAAAAACTGCGATAGTTTAAAAAAATCATAACCGTGATGGCGCCCGCAGTTCCACGCGCTAGGAATTTGTCATGGAATGGGAACAGAATTTCAGATAGAAAATAAATAAAAGCGAGAATAGTTACAAAATCCCACGCGGGTGGAGCCGCGGGCGCTATCTAGGTTATAAGATTTTAAATAAATAATAATAATGTCGCCTATGAGCTATTACTATGAAAAAAAACATTATAAGTGTGATGTATGTAAGTTGATTTTGGTAATTTTTCTTAACCCGTTTTGAACTTTAACAGTAAAAATTACTAGTTTCTGTTTATGCGAAATCCTTACATGGTATCATTTTGAAATCAGTATTACATAAGCATATTTTTAAACGTTTGGGTAGCATCAGTGTAGTACATATTTTTTATAAAAAACGTTGAACAATTTTCATGATACCTGAAAATTAGAGAGAAAATTGAGATGAACTTATATTAATTTCAAACGTTTGTTGTGGAATTCTATTAACAAATATTATTTTTTGATAGCTTATGTATTTAGCTTTAAGAGAGAAAAAACAGAAATCAGAAATAGCGGTTTTCCTATAATCTACAGGCAACTTTACAAAAAGGGACGATTTTTCAAAAAAAGTTATTTTTTTCTGAGACCCTAGGGTAAATTTGGATGATATTGTAGTATGTTATAGTGGAGCACCTGGTCTATCACACCCTGACGGTTGGACCACTATTTACGCCACACCCTGTATACACACACTCTCTATTACACTCGGAAATTACGTCACTTCTTATGTCAACTGTCATAGTGATTTAAGGGCAGCGTAACATATGAGATTTCCATCTGTACTATCTCTAATTTGTGGTTAGAGCCTCGTCAGTCAATATGTACAGTCATAGGCTCCAAGACCTTCTGATTATTACTTGCTATTCGTGAGACACGATAGCTGGTAAAGAGTTTCAAACATCTATGTTCTATAATCACTGCTCTCTCTTTAGATGTTCTATTCATTTCAAAACGAGATAAAAAGGCTGCGGCCGCATTCCGCAGCATGCTGCCGCACAGACCGGGAGAAATGCGGCGCGGTGCGATCAGATGTAGCTCAATCTTTTATCAATCAGTGGTTCAATGGTTACAAACACAGAGCAACGCGCGCCTAATACGAAGGTAGTGCGGGAGCTCTTAGCTATTAGGCTAACCCCCTAGGCGAGCCACAGTGGCGGCCGTGGGTCTGTTAGGAGATCTGGGACATCCTTCCGAGGGCTTACCCGGGACTCCCAACCATAGGCTGTTGGGCGTAACGTGACGTTTTGACGTGACAACGTCTTATAATTCGATGGAGCCGGCGGCACGAACGAAAAATGATGACGCAAAACGTCGTTACCTCGCTCTGAGGCGTTCCATTTATTTTAGTAATGTTTTCAACAGATGGCTATAATCAATTGATGTGTTTTTATATTTATTTTTGTTTTCTAATGTTAATTTTATGTTTATTTTTATTTTCTTATGACGTTGTCACGTTCAACCATCGTCAGTAAACCGACTTTACAGACAACCGATTTTTTTAGTTGTTAGGAATCAGGCATAGCATCCATGAGGATCTTCCCTCACGTTAAAAAAAAATTTATTAGGCTACTTTTTATCCCAAAACAAATATTCCGATCTTCAACGAAATGATAACGACTGCCTCGGTGGTCCCGTGTCGGTCCAAATATTTGTATGATCCACAAATGTTTGTTTCGGAGTTTGGGTGTTTTCTATGTATAAAATGTATGTACCTATTTAGAAATATATAAGTGTCTATCAGTCGTCTAGATCCCATAGCACAAGCTTAATTAGCTTAATTTGGGCTAGATGATGTTGTGTGAGAATGTCCACGAATACTTATTTTTATTTATATTCAAGAATTGCTCAGGCATCATCTCAATAAAATTATTACATCAGTCTATGACTCTGTGTAGAAGTGCTGAACGTGCAATCGACCCAATAGGAGTGATAGACCGGGAGATGATAACAGAAAAGTTCAAGTCATTTGTTACAAGTATGGCGACCCTTAGAGCAGGGCTTCCTAAACTTTTAAGGTTACGGAACACCAAACAAATATGTTTTATTCTACGGAACCCCATTAAAAGTTACAGCAAACTAGCTAGAAAATGCCCGTGGAACCGCGGGCCTACGTGAAATTCTGTTACCGTTTCCGTTTCCCATGGGAACGTTTTGCCGGGATAAAAAAACTTTCTTAATTAAGCTCGCCAAATTGTCGCCGTTCGCCTGATGGAAAGCCATAGCAGCATTTAGCGATTGCGGGCAACTCTCACAGCCCATAAGACTTCTGACAGTGGTCCTCAAGATGGCGACCCTGTGATGTGCCTCTTTACGCTCCGCTTGGAGAACCCGGGGTTGTAAGAAGAGAGAAGTACGTGCGCGAGCAGGTGGATCCAAACTTTTATAGATCGACAATGATCTTTTGAATCGCTCCGTTCTGACGAAGTACTCTTCGCTGTAGAAGCGGTACATTTGGCCGGCTTGCGTAATTCAGGTTCGAAAACGGGAGGGTAGGATTAGGTTGAAGAGCTTTATTCAGAGCTAGGTCAAGCTAATAAAATAATAGCCTATGTGTTATTTCAGACCAGAACACCTCGGGGATCAGGGAATAAGCGTAACTTCTTCATGGAGCTAACGCAACACCCTTTGGGCACAGTAAATTTGGCTTTTTTTAAATATCTCCCTAAGATCAAATATCTTTGGAATAAACTAAAAGGCCACATTAGAAGGGAGGGCATAACGGTACTCCGTTCGTTGAGCAGCCCGCCTGGCGCAGCAACTCCGCCCTGCAGACAGCGGTAATAGTTGCCTGACTTCATGTTGGGTTACGTTCTCCGTCGGTGAGCAAGGTTCCCAGAGCTCACTGGGGTGGTTATGTGGCGGTGGCGGTGAGACCAGAGGCTTGGCTGTCTTCATTAGCTGGCATGGGCGCGAAACATTGGTATGGCGCGGCTAAATCAGCAGCCTGTGTAATGTGCTTGATGCTGTGGTCTTGCTGGAAAAGGATACAGGAGTAGACGAGGCCACTGTATTAGAGAGGACCGGAGGCCCTTCCGTACGCCGTGCTAATCTACCGCATCACACGCTTTTGGAGTGCAGTAGCCTCGCTTTTTTCTTGCGCCACCTAAATTCCCCTTTTCTTAACACCATGGCGAGGTAAAAGAAAAATAAGGAACGTTTTACAGCGGCATCGTCGTCCACACTTCAAATGAACTTTTGTCACATCAGAGACATACACAAAAACATCAATGCAGTCCACCACCACCTGGAAACTGCGCAGCCGTCCCTTTTTTTTTTTGAGAGAGGAGACGCAAATCTCCTGCCCGGGCGATACAGCTTGCTTAATGTTCTTTGGCTACAAGCTGGAGCACAGCTTTAGGTGAAAAGCTGGGGTGTGTAAGTATATTACTATGTACGTCCGAGATGATGTCTGTTGCCGCCGTCTCAGAACCCTTGAAGACAGGGGTCGGATCGGATCTCCGCATGTTTGTACAGGTATCACAGTGATGATACGGACTGGCAACTCTTCTGGGAGTCGTGAATTGTGGTCGCTTGCAAAAGCTGCCGAGGTAAGCTATTGTCGGTCGGTTTTGTCACCTCTACTTAAACCGGATGATAGCCTGGCTCAGAGTGCCAAGGAGAAAGCCGACCTTTTGGGTTCTCTTTTTGCCTCCAACTCGACTATGAATGACGCGGGTTCTTCGCCGCCTGGCATAGGTGGGAGCTTCAATCCCGTGATCCCGTTCATAAGTCTAGTGGGCCAGACGGCATACCTGCGGTGGGACTTAAGCAGTTCGGTCCTGAGTTGTGTCCGGTACATACAAGTCTTTTCACGCTTTCATATTCCTTGAAACAAGTCCCGACTTCGTGGAAGACCGCGCACGTGCATCCTGTATCCAAGTATGGCGATAGAACTGACCCGGCCAATTGCAGGCATATAGCCGTCACCTCCCTTGTATCTAAGGTGATGGAGCTTGTTATTAATATACAGCTCCTGAGGTACCTTGAAGAACACGAAGTCACGGTCGCTCGACTGGCGGTCTTCTTGTGTGACTTATATACCGCTGGGCGACTGCTATTGAAAGTAAAGGCCAGGCTCTAGCAGTGAGCCTCGATATCTTTAAGGCCTGTGATCGGATCTGTCACCGTGGTCTTCTTACTAAATTGCCTTTCTATGGACTGCCCGAGGGGTTTTGTAGATGGGTGTCCCGCTTTCAGGCTGGTAGAAGCATCAGGGCCGTCGTCGGCGGTAGCTGTTCTTACTAAATGGCCATAAGCGCTGGAGTCTTACAAGGATTGGTGTTGTCGCCCACTCTATTTATGCTGCGTATCAATGATAAGCTGTCTATTGACGGCATTCATTACTATGCAGACGATAGTAAGGGCGACACATTTTCACAGGCCGACCCGATATCCCTTATTGCGTAGTGGAAATAAGTCGTGAACAACTGGTGTCTGTAATCGAGACTACTCGCGCCCGAGTATCCAATTTGGGTGGACGTAACCTTGTCCAATTTAACCCCAACAAGACACAAGCAAAAATAATTACTAAAAGGTATTATTTTAACATCAGTGGTTCGTCATTATGGCGGAACCCTGATGACTGGTCCACGGAACCCCTAGGTTCCGCGGAACCCAGTTTGGGAACCGATGCCTTAGAGGGTCGAATTAGGTGATTTGAGAACCGAAAATATTAATTTCAGAGCTGGCCCGCGGGGCGTCTAGACAGCTGATTAATAAAATTTGTCGGTAAAAATACGGGTTTCAAACGATTTGTTACACAAAAACTCTTGCGGTTTTTTTTTGTAGTCCATGAAAAATAACTTGGCGCCAGCGTAATTCCATACTTTTTTCGCGGGTTTTATGGCCCGCCATTTTAATCAAAACGCTCATCACGCATAATCGTTTTGCATTGTTGAAAAAATCGACGTCTTTGTAGAGGTAAAGCGGCTCTTTAGAACCTTCGTAATGGTATGGCATTGTGATTTTCGTAAATGCTTACTTGCACATTGTCATTAAAAAAACAAATTATCCTGTAACAAATGTTTAAAAAAAAAATTAATTAACGCGTTTTAACCTTTAACTGGTGACATGGTTTTTTTGTAACATAACTGGTGACGAGCGGCCTGACAGGCCGCTGCCATAATTGGTCTATAATATATTATATTAAAATATGGTAGGTTATCCTAATGTTTATTTTGTTTTAAATTAAATATTAAAGTAAAACTTAAAACAACGTCATGTAGTCTAAATATAATTATAATTAGAAACTGGGTAGTTACAAAGTTTTGGATCTCTGTAATTGAAAAACTAGAATCGAGATCAACGATTGCTTATAAAATAGTAAAAATCAACATAAATTATAAAATATTTGTTTTTTAACAAAGTTCAAACACTAATCAACTTAAAAAAAATTAAACTCTTATCACAATTGTCATGTCTCAAAAATGACAACTGTCAATCTTTAGTATTTTTATTGACAGTTATGGCATAATTACTTCGCACACTGCAAACACACATGTTTATCGCATGATATCTTAGATCATCTAACCACAGGATGCGCCTTACTTAAGCATTGTTTTCTGCCATTGCACATGACCATTTGGTCTTTTGGCTTTATGAAAAGCCTGTACATCAGTACATCATTTTATATGATTAAACTAGTACATTACATTGTAGTTGACTGTACAATAACAATTAACACACAACAGCCATTACGCGTTTGTCGATTAATACATTTTTAAATGCAATGAAATTTTATATGTCTTTGTGTTTCCCCCTTCACTTGTATGAAAACTGGCAGAATATTTTTGTATGCGGTGGTTCGCAAAGGCTAGTCCCGTGTTATATGGTCTAAGCATGATATACATTCGTCACTGTCACTCTCTGCAAGCTGATTTTCCTGGTGTATTATATCATATATACAGGTTCTTCGTCTTCAGAAGCATTTTCTTCCGTCTCCGAGTTGTGGTCGCTATGCTCCGGGACATAATTTTTGGAAACTTCTTCAGCTTCCGATCCACTTGAGTTTTCTTGTGCTAAACCAGTCTACAATTCGAGTAGGCACTACATTTTGTCAACAACCTCTCTACGCTTTTTTCTAGGAAGTCCAAGAGTCATTCATAGTAAGAAATATCTAAAAAAAACGCAATACAACACTACAGTGAATTCCAAAAAAGTTACGTAAGTGGTGACATAAGGTCTGAGAGGCCGCCGAGAATTTTCAATCGATCTAACTTACCGATTTGGGCCTGGCCGACGCAACTATCCCCCTCTAGGGCACTGCCTACACTAAACTCGAAGCTACTGAGGCGCTCAAACATGGGAAATGCGGGGAAGGGGGTAATATGATGTTTCGCTTACGCCGCTCGGCCTGTGAGACCGCACATCACCAGTTAAAGGTTAATTAAGTTGGCGGGCCATAAAACCCGCGAAAAAAGTATGGCATTACGCTGGCGCCAAGTTATTTTTCATGGACTACAAAAAAACGCAAGAGTTTTTGTGTAACAAATCGTTTGAACATTGTATTGCCTGTAATTTTGCCCCGCGGGCCAGCTCTGAAATTACTACCTTCGGATCTCAAATCACCTAATTCTACCCTTTAATGGTCGCCATACTTGTAACAAATGACTTGAACTTTTCTGTCATCATCTCCCGGTCTATGAGAAGAGTTGCTGTTAACTGAATGCTGCCCAGTCCAAGCAAATCCTTCAGGCAGCTTTATTTTGCAGGTTTTTCTTGCCAAATCGGATAACCTGCTCAAGGTTATTCCTGTAAAGGCTATTCTAGTCTATTGATAACATTTTTAACTCATTATTGTGATTGGGACAAGTAGGTTAATAATGTCGGTAAGTATAAAAAAGTCTACAATGTGCACGATATAAGTAATTATAATGTTTTATTTCACTTACAATAAACAATATCGCCAAATAATCAAATGTCATTAATGATGTGGTCAGCTAACATTTAAAAATAGTTCGACAGCAGAGAGCGCTTTTCATACAAATTATAATTATTTACTTTTATAACAGCTAAAGCACAATATTACAGGTCGTAGTAAAGCTACAGTATAAATAACGAACTAAGTTCTAGAGATCACAAACTAGGTAAGTATACACACTCCAGCTTCAAGCTGGCATATTACTATATATCTACAATTGCCAATATATACATCAACATTCTACACGGAATCACATTTTCTTATGCTCCATCTATTCCACAGGAATATCGTTTCTTAAAGCAAGAAAGACAAATAGTACATCGTAAGCGGTACCAATGAGAAATCGATCTCAACTGTCACTGTTATAGTATCCGCAATACGAACTGGCACTTTGGGCCTTATATGTCACTTACTGTAGGGGTTGACCATGTCGATAAAATATTTAAGAACTTGTCGATATGCGTAATCTGGTATAAAGTGGGTAATTTGCTTTTAGTTGTAAATATGATAATTATTAAGAGCAAATCAGATTTTCTTAAATAATTAGCTAAATATTAATTCGACTAGTAAATAAACCGATAGCGGGAAATTAATTAAATAATCATCGTAAGTGCAATCGAGTAAAATAAATTGCAACTGTGGTCGTTCCTATATAGGCCAGATTAAGCGGACATAATATGTCTCAGGGCCTTTAATACATTTTGTGTTAATAAATCAATGCTGATATAAAAATAAATAAATCATATTTAAATTTTTCATTACATTACTTTTGTCGATACTATAATCGAATACGTAAAAGATTACCTGCACAGCACTATGGGTGCGAGTCCCGCTCCATAATACTGTGTAGGTGCAAAAGAGATAGCACGAATCCGATGATTTATGGCCCAACGTACCAGGTCGTATTGCGGATACTATAGTAGTCAGATTCCTGAGTAACAAATCGAGATGGGATAAGTAATATAAAATGCGATTCAGTACTTATTAAGTAGGTAATTATTATGTGTGGGTTAAGTTTTAAGATTCAATGGTTAACGGAAGCGCAAATGAGATTATAAATTCACGGATCTAAAAAAAATACGGACGTAATCTCAACTTATTATGCCAATTGGTTAATGGTATGCGCAATCAAAAAATTATAAGTGTGTCTGAGACTTATAATGTCACGCGACGTGTAATGGCGGAAATTTCACAGCTTGTTTGAGTGCCAGTTCTTGTAGCAAATACAACACTGCGGAAATATCTGCGAACCTGGCTAGTGATGTCATGAAAACTGTACGGGATAATCCGCGCGCAACGAGAATGTGCGGAATCTTGTCAAATACCATAACCATTCAATCGCGTGCGGGTTATAGATACTAAATAGCCGAAAACGGCGTCAGGTGCGGGGAAGCGCGAGGGGAAACCAGGTTCGCAGATATTTCCGCCGTGTTGTATGTGCATAGATGAAAATAAGACGCAGCTATAGATTCACGTCATAACAGTGCAGTACTCCGTCCGTACTTCTTTACCGGTGTACAAATTATAACAAAATATTACCTAGCCTCAATGAATGAGTATTATAGTAATTTCTATTGGACAAAACAACTTAGGTACCTACTTATTATCCTAGGAATGCTCTTTCACTGAATTAGGTCCTGATCAGTACTTAAAACTACTGTTAGTTTACGAATAATATAAAATAAATAAAAGAAAATTAACAAAATAAATTCAGTGTTTTTATTTCATTAACTCAGGAAATGGTAAAGTATTACAATATATTAATATATTTTCGATGTGACCTTTTTATAGTTTTTAAAATATTGCAAGTACTTACTACTTTATACCTACGGAAACATCACGATTCACTTTTAATTAAAAAGTACACACAAGACGAGCTTTGTGCAACAAGTACTAACGTTTTTTGCTTACATTTTTTTCACTTGATTTATAATATTATTTACATTTTGCACGATTTTGACTATAACAGATGCAACTAGATATTCAATAACAATATATGTACTAATAATTATCACACGCTAAATCACCTGTATTTTGTTAATGTTAATGGTATCATCGTCGAAGGATTTGTCCGGTGGTTCTGGTGTGTCTGTACGTTCTTGTCTATGCCCTTTTCTGTTGTCGTCATCGATTTGGTCCACGGCATCTTCGGCATCCGAGAGAGCCTTCTCATCGCTCATAGAGGAGGTATCAGAGGCATTGTTTGTGTGTAACGCGGGAGTGGTAAGAGCACTCCACCAGCCTGACAGAGCCCCTCGCGCTTGAGATATAGCTCCCCCCACGGCTCTTGATGTAGTGGCTACGGCCCTTCCGGTGCTGGCCACTGCAGCCGTTACTTTACGTCCACCCTCTGTAGTGGACATGGTGCTATAAAAGAGAGTACCAATGACTACTAAAGTATATTACCCGTATACCATAGTAAAAAAAATTACAATTATCAATATAATCAAATTGACTTCTTCTAAGTTTACGGTCTAATCTAAGACCTTCATTTTAAAACTCTATTTTCTAACTCTCTCTATTTTAAAACAATTCAGTCCACGACTGAATTGTTTTGAAATAGACTTACCCTCATATTCATAATCGTTTATTAAACCTATTTTAGTTAAAACACACTAAGTCTATTGCTGTCTCTAACCAATGACAGAGTATGGTTAGAGACAGCAATAGACTTAAAATGTGTTTTAACTAAAATAGGTTTAATAAACGATTATGAATATGGGGGTTAATCTTTAAGCTCTTTTATGATTAAGCAAAAACGGCAGTTTCACACGCTGCTTGATGAGTCTGATGAAGAAATACCTCTCCTTTCATACACCTTATGTGACGTAAACGAAGTTGCGGGTCAGCTAGTGCAAAATAAGTTTAACATATAACACGAATTTAGTTACAAATTACAATAGATGTGTATTTTATGGGCTTATAATAATGGTACTTCAATACTCTGTTTGTCCTTACGCGTTGCAAGGAATCAATAAATTCCCTTTTTTTTAATTAAAATGTTTTCTGGAGTGACATAAGAATAATAATTTTACCACCCAAATTCCGGCGAGTGAAACCGGGGCGGACTCTAGTATGGATAATTCGGCCTGAATAATTGAGCTTTTGGTATTGTTGAAAAATTTATATGTGAAGTAAGGCGCTTAACAGACCACGGAGCGGATCGGGCCGGTCAATTTCACCGCGAACGATAGCGCTAAACACACATATGAAGGGCAAAAAGAACGCGCCGCTGGTGCCCGCCGGACACACATTCTAGTGGTGAGGGCAGACGCGGTCTTTATTACGTCGCGGACAAAAAGACCGGCCCGCCCCGTCGTCGTCTGCTAAGCACCTTAAGGGTATGTATGTTGACAATATACTTACTGAGCAAACTTAAGCTTCATGTCGGCTACCGACAACTGTCCCGAGAACGGATGCATTGGTAGCAGATTGATAAAGGCCTCTATTTCCCCATTGTTTGTGGCCTGGAGCCAGTGTTGGTATGCAGGTGTAGATTTGAATGCCATGATAAATTGGGCATTATAGGAATCCAGTTCTCGACTACCCTCTGAAAATGTATTAGGGTAGTATTGATTAGTTTGTAAAACTAGAAATCCTATGCACAAAGTAAAGGCAAATGCCTAGAATTATTAGTATTTCATTTATACTTTGTTCCGCGGAACTAATGGGCACTGAATTATTAATGCGTTGTTCCGCGGGACTACTGGGAAAAAAGTCTCACTAGTTCCGCCGAAACGGAACTACTGGGAATAATCCAGATTTTCTCTACTCTACTATAGAATGCCAATTTTGCCTTAGCCGACTGGATCTTGAGCGCAAGGTGCTAGGACCTACTGGTGAATTAGGCAGATCCCAGAACACTCCCACAGGGGCAGATCGGTGTCAAGGAGTTTTAGTGAGTATTCCCAGTGCTATTGTGATCAGGTGCTGGGCGACCCTCACACGAGCCCATGCCTCGCCAGCATGGGTAGTCCGTAAGCAGAGCTCTCCTTGTAAAAAAAAAAAAAAAAAAAAGTGCCTACCTATACTTTCCAACTTTTTCGCAATCAGGTTTGTGAAGATGATCGCCATAACTCTATGCATGTATAGTGTATGTATTCAGAAATATATACTTAAGTAAGTATGTTTATCAGGTGTGTAGATCACATGTACTAGCTTAAATTAGCTTAACTTAGGCTAGATGATGTTGTGTGGGAATGTTCAACAATATTTATTTACTCTGGATAATGTAGTCTACAGTAGATGCAATGAGAGTCGTTCATAATTACCTGGTAACAAAGATGTCCTTAAAAGATAAATTAAGTAACTAGTAAACTGATCTCTTATCCACGCATCGCCTTGAGTAGGCCCGTGACGCACGACGTGATCTGCAAACCTCAGATCTTCTGTACCAAGAGTCAATTGCCTCCTCAAAACCATATCACCAGTCTCTATCCTCATTTCATTTAATTCTACTAAAACATCGAATAGCTGTCTCTTCTGTTTAAAGAGGACATTCGATGCACCAACAACAAATCCTTGTACAGCGGGATCAGACAATAAGTCCAGATATTGTAACGATAAGTATGGTAAACATAGGTAGCCCTCCTCAAATAAAGGTAAGGGCAATCCACATTCAGCTTGATCTATCTGTCCTGTGAGAGTATGTAAACCATCTACACTCATGTCTCTTGCCATGGTTGGGCTCTGTTGCGCTTCTGATAACCCTTTTTGTGTTCTACTCTTTTCACCAATACTGTGACATTTTTCTCTAGCGCCAATAACATCTTGTCTGTCTATAACATCTGTTAGTACATTTTCATCAAAACTTTGCCTACTAACTCTATCTTTCTCATCTACCAGATTCCCAGTTTCTTTTGGAGATAGTTCTTCGACTTGAACTGATCCATTATGTACATTGTCCAAAGGGGCTTGTGCTATTTCTGCAATATTGTCTGTATTGTCTTGATTTCTATTATCGGTTATTATTGATGGAACAGGTGATAGTGGTCTGGAGAGGCTACAATGCAAATTTTATTCATAATTATTTATTGAAATATTGAATTGAAATCATGCTGAGAATCTCTTTCATTTATATCTATCTAGGTATATCATTATAACTTTTTAATTACAAGTCTTAAAGAAAATAAAACATTGTTTGCATAATATTAATACCACATACTTACACAACATTAGCAGCATGCGTAAGGCCAGTTTCTAAACAATGTGGTAACAATGACACCAATGTCAGTAAGGCAGTCGACAGCGGTCCAGCCGGAGCACCATATATTAGTACTTTGCGCCTTAATAACATCAACTTAAAGAGCAGTAAAGCTTTGTGCCTCCAATTTTCTACTAATCGTTGCACTGGCAAGCCTGGAAAGATACAATTGTATGTTCTTTACATAGAATAAAATGAAAATGCTAGTTCTGTCTGTGCAATAAGATCTTTTAAACTTATTATAAAATTTAGTTTAAAAGACACTTAAGATGGAGTGATTTAATAGGAAGGTTTATAGGTATAAATACAATGCCATAAAAAACAAAACTTAAAAAAAAACGAGTCTCACAACTCATTTCTTCTACCTTAAAAAGTTCATATAATAAAAAGTCAGTTAATTTATTCCTTCCCTACATAAGGTCATAAGTTTTATGTAATGTAGTAATGTTGTTACATAGTTAACAACATTTTATTGCCCTAAAATAAAAACCCTAAACCTACTCAAATGCCTTGCAAGTCCCAGACACCCTCACAGTGTTTCCCTCTGTACCACTGTGCGGCCATGGAGTGCTGAGGAAACTGTCTCCACCATAATCAATATTGAAATTGACTTGGCCATCACTTAAAAACAATGTATCTCACAAGTAATACATTAAAATATTAAATTAGGTTGTTTATATTTGTATTACATTACACATTTTATAATTATGACTGTGATGTAGTATCAATTATCTAAAAGAAAAAACTGAACCAACCTTCAAATATTTGATCCATTTGCACAGGACAACTGTTTAAATGATTGTAAGCATCTTCAAGTAATTTTGTCTGTGAAAAATCACCCTGTAGGAACCAAGCTCGTACGACCAACTCCAATTTCACTGCCAGCCGTCCAAATAGAGGTACACGACAGACCACACATACACTTTTCTGAACCGAGCTACGTGTCATATCTTCTGTCTTCTGAATGACTTGCTGTATTAAAAAAACGGTATTAAAGAAAACTGATAACTGAGATACAAGCCAGTGCAATCAAAGGCTAATTTTGATATGATTTGATCCTTTTCACTGACCATAGTATACAGTCGTTCAGCAACATTTTTTCTATTGAGTCGCAACTTTGATTGATATTGAGGAAAAGAGAAGCTACCTTGAAACTGATCTTGACTGGGAAATACAATTTTATTCCATAAGTGTTCTTACATAATGACAGTTACTGGGTTCTAAAATCCATGTGCCCAGTAAACAAAGTTTTAAAGTAAAGGCTTTTTAATAGTTGTTGAGGTAAGCCACTTTTGCAAATATAGGCTTGCTAAGAGAAAGTAGATCTTACAATGAATGAAATAGAATGATTGGCACAATGAAGAAAAACAGTGTAAATGGGTTCATACTGAGTTTAGGTCTAGTACAAGCTGAGTAAGTTAACATAGAGCTTTCGAATAATGAAAATACAAAGCAAGATAAAATCTTAATTATGTTTCTTTCTTTCCCAGGGATCTTCTGTAACATCCTCAGACCATTTTGTAATCTACTCTATATCTAAGAACATAAATAATTTACTTAAAAACTAAAATATTTACTACTTTAAACGAGTCTACAACACTGTAGTAATTAAGACTCCTTTCCAGATTGTTGTGTTTTAATAAAAAAGAGTCTTACCTCAACTGGAATTTGTCTAAAGCATGATACACCATATACAGTATGAGCAGGTTCCCTCAAAGCAGGTAAATTAAAGAATATAGTGTCTGATAAATAATTGTGAGAGCCATCTGGCAATGCCAAAGCTGGGAGATGACGCCATACTGCAGGTAGATCTGTGGGGTGTCCTGGCACTAATTCTGGATAGCAATGTTCCACCTGTGAAACAACACCCGTCAGCTTAATTGCTAGAATCACAGAAGCTTATGAAAATATTTACGGCAAATAGGTATGTAGGTAACTATATTATTTAAACACCATATTGCAAAAGCTCGTAAAGAACCATTTAATTCATATTTTAATATATCTACACGAATAGACTTTTAAGTAATAATGTTTACAAAGACTTTCTTTCTTGGAGCTTTTTTGCGATTATTTTATCGATTCAAATAGGTTTATGACGCCTACTTACTTGGCAACCTTTTTTATGATGGAACCCCACCACAATGATGTTTAATACAGGCTCATTTACAACCGACATTGTAACTTAGTTGTACATTTCACTTAAGCTATAACATTTCATTTAATTTTGTATTATTTCTACAATTTTACATCACATATTTACTGTCCACAAAAACCCCTCGAATTTGACAACTATGACGTTCCATGTTGACATTTTTTGTTTCCTTTTTTTTTCTTCGCAATATGGCTTGGTAGCTGAGATATGTTAGTCCATTGCCTTGTTGCGGTTTAGGATGGGTAGGTAGGCAGGTTATAGCTTGTTTCCACAAGAGTTCGCGTAAGAATATACTTGCGTTATTACTTTAATAACAACGATCAGCTGTTAAATTGCCGGTAACATAACCTATAGTCTACTTAGTAAGTAGGTTCGTAAAACTGCAAATATCGACGTATATCACATAGGTATTGGAAGTTATAAAACTAGTAAGTACCTATGTATTTAGTGTAGCTAGTAACAGACCATTTCACTTCAAATAATTTAATGAATAACACATAGATTCGCAAAAGGAGTGTTAAAAGTTTTACAAGTTACCCAGTGGATAGGTGTGCCGGTGAGTTTGTTTACCTGTTGTTCACTTGTATATATATGTCATAATATATTCAATGCTGAAATCTGATAGGTAATTCAATCGAATCCCACCTCTCGCTTTAAAATTAATAGGTAGGTACCTACAGTAAGTGTGTCCACCTGTTGTTCACTAGTAATATATCTTTCATCTTGCATCAATACAATTCATAATCATATAATCATAAATCATTTATTTGCGAAAATGGGTTACAGTGGTGTTACATTACAATTGAGCTTCTCCATCTTCCACCCGCAGGCTTGCAAATATTAGTATAAGGTATCTAATAGTATATTCTATGTTGAAAACTCACAGGTATCACACTCATACGAATAGGTACTTTTTTGCAATAAATATATCTATCTATCTATAACTTTAGAGGCTGCTCCTTGTTTTTAATATAAAGTAGCTATTCTTGTCTAATACTACAAAATGATGACTCGAAGAGGTCTGGCCCGTCAGGAACAGTCAAAACTTCAACTGGTCTTAGAAGAACTGAAATCGGCCAAGGAGCAGGTTGTCCAGCTCAGTAATGAACGTGAGGACAATGAGACAGAGCTTGTCTCTGTTGTAGAACACAACGGCAAATTAAAACAACGTTGTCCTTGCTAAGCGTGCGGTTAGATGAAGTGACTGGGGAACGGGATGAATTCCTAAAAATAATAAATAATTTTGATAAGTGCAGTGCAGAGTATGAACGCGCTTTAAAACGGATAGCTGATCTAGAACATGAGCTTAGGGACTCCCACCAACAAATAACTCAGCTAGAAGAAGCGTCTCTGCAAGTTAGTTCTCAACAAAACCAAACATTGTTCGATGAACTCATGGATAGGTCCCCAAGGTTAGTTACAGCTGCAAAACATAGACAGACTGACATTATAGACCTTACAAATGATACTCCTAAACACCCTGCAGTATCGGCCGAAGTAGGTTTAGGTCATTGTAGCAACAAAAAGTTAAAACATTATATAAAAATAAATAAGTTGATAAGAAAAAATCAAAATTTGCTTAATAATAATAAAAACTTCACCCAGCCAGCCCAAAAGTCCAAAAGTCCAAAAGTCCAAAAGTCCAAAAGTCCAAAAGTCCAAAAGTCCAAAAGCCTAAAAGCCCAAAAACCCAAAAGCCGAAAAGCCAAAAAGCCCAAGAGCCCAAAAGCCGATAAGCCGAAAAGCCGAAAAGCCCGAAAGCCGAAAAGCCGAAAATCCGAAAAGCCCAAAAGCCGAAAAGCCGAAAAGCCGAAAAGCCCGAAAGCCGAAAAGCCGAAAAGCTGAAAAGCCGAAAAGCCCAAAAGCCGAAAAGCCGAAAAGCTCAAAAGCCGAAAAGCCCTAAAGCCCAAAAGCTCAAAAGTCCAAAAGCCCAAAGTACAAAAGGCCAAAAATCTACAAACGACATGCTATCCCTGGATAAAGTACTCTTAATTCGAATCCACCGTGGTGGGGACGAAAACAAAGATGGCGCGTAACGAAAAAACGTGACGTGACGCTAAATTTTTCCCAACGCCGATAAAGAAGTTTCACTTCAAAAATTTAGTATAATTGATACTAACACTATTGTTAGGAAAAATTATTATTTCTATATGACTAAAGGAAAGCATAAGCTTCTGGATTATTTTAAAAGACAGGTAGCAATTTCGCTACATTATTTTATAGATTCTTTAGCCAAAAATCTGGCTATCAAACCTGCTCCTTTTGAGCAGAAAAATGACATTGATATTAGAACTCTGGATAGTTGTTTATATCCAAGTAATTTAAATTCACAGACGTACAATTGTAAGTCTGTGTTTAAATTAGATTATATGACAAAAGAGCAACGTTCTTGCACTAAGCTTGACACAATGTATAAATCAATTAATGTTAAATCTAGCCATTTAGTTCTACATCAGCCACAGCATAATTTTATATCTGATCGCTCTCAGGCCGTTGAATCTATTAATCTTAAAAATAATGCTTTACACCTGGTGCACCAAAATGTTGAAGGCCTGATTGGTGGAAAAGAATTGGAATTGGAATTGTACATGAACTTGAATGGTATTGATATTTTTTGTGTAACAGAACATTGGTTAAGGCCTTATCAAGTCATGTTCAATTTCAAAAATCACCAGGTTGATAGCTCGTTCTGTAGAATGAAATATAAACGTGGAGGCTCTTTAATTATTATTAATAAGTCAATAAAGTGTTAAGAACGTAAAGACATAGTAGCCCTCTCTGTTGAACGAGTTATTGAGATAGCCAGTATAGAGTTTGAGCGGTTCATTGTACTAAGCATATACAGTCCCCCAGACGCTCCATATGTACAGTTCGAAGAAAAACTTGAAGAAGCATTGTTTAAATGCCAAAGTACTAAAAAAACGGTCCTATTTTGTGGGGATCTCAATGTAGATGTTTTAGAAACTGCACGGGAACCTTTACAGAGAGAGAAAATGTTAAATTTGTTCAAGTCATTTGGTTTGTATAATATATTTTTGGAACCTACTCGTATAACTGCCACTAGTGCTACTTGTATTGATAATATTTATACTAATATAAATCCCATTAAAAAATGTATAGTGGACCCTGTAAAATCAGATCATCGCGGTCAGTTTGTTTCTTATCTGAGAAATAGTAGGGAAAATAAGAAAATAAATAGTTTTGTCCCAGTTAACACACATCGCTTGGAAACATTCAGAAGAAACTTAGTCAAGAAACTAACAGAATTGCCCAATTACCTACACTAGTGTAGAAGAATCCTACTCTGATTTATTTAATTTGATACATGCTGTGTTTGGGAAAATCTTTACCCCTAAGACTTTATCAATCGGAGGCAGCTCTGCTTTCAGTGACTGGGCAACACCCGGAATTTATAAAAGTCGCCATAAACTAAATGAACTATATTCTGAAAAATCGCATAATTTCAACCCAGAGTTTCAGGAATATGTTAAAAAATATTCAAAGATATTTAAGCAAGCCTGTACCTTAGCCAAGTCTAATTTCATTAGAAATAAAATTTTTGATTCTGCGAATGTCATTAAAACTACTTGGAACATTATAAATGCGGAATGTGGTAGGTGTACAGCGAATGAAAGAAAATTTCATTTAAAGATAGACAATCGCCACGTTTCGGGGGATATGGAATTATGGATGTGGCGACCGAGTTCGAAAATTTTTTCAGTAATGTACCTATAGAGATTACTAACACTCTCCGGTCGTCTTCCACCTCCGCCGAGCTTTTATTAGCAGAATCTGTAGCTGCCTGTGAGGGCGCGTACGAATTTACAGTTGTCAACTGCAACGACATCTTAAAAGCATTTAGATCTATTAATGTTAAAAAAACCGCTGACCTTAATGGGCTATCAGTAAAATCCGTATCAAGTATTATAGATGTCATTGCACCCCACTTGGCAACTGTGTTTAACGATTGCGTCTCAAGTGGTGTATTTCCTGATTTGATGAAACACAGTAAAGTTATACCACTGTTCAAGGCTGGCAGTGCTTCAGATCCGGGTAATTTCAGACCTATCTCGGTGTTGCCGACCTTGAGCAAGATATTTGAAAAACTAATACTAGAGCAGATGCTGATCTATTTTAATAGTCACAAATTGTTTCATGAGAAACAATTTGGCTTCACTAAAGGACGCTCGACTACGGATGCTGGTGTAGAGTTATTGAAATGTATTTACGAGGCCTGGGAGAATAAACAAGATGCAATTGGTGTGTTTTGCGATTTGTCTAAGGCATTTGATTGCGTCCAACATGAAACATTAATCAGGAAATTACACCATTATGGCATAAGAAACAAGGCTCTCGATCTTCTGACTTCATATTTGAACAATAGAATTCAGAGGGTTGATGTTAATGGTACACGCTCAGAGGGCTCTGTAGTTACTATGGGCGTCCCACAGGGTTCAATACTCGGACCATTTTTATTCCTTATATATTTTAATGACCTACCCTTTTACGTGGGGGACAACAACAGGATTGTTTTGTTTGCAGATGATACTTCTTTGATTTTCAAAGTTAAAAGACAAATAGATAACTATGACGATGTCAACAACGCAATCTTGAAAGTGGTTCATTGGTTTAACACTAACAATCTTAGACTGAATGATAATAAAACTAAATGCATAAAATTTACCTTGCCTAATGTAACACAGTCAGAAACCAATGTTCAACTTAATGGTCGGGTGTTGGAACTTGTGGTATCAACGACGTTCCTAGGGTTAACGGTCGATGCTGGTTTACAATGGGGTCCACATATTGTCAAACTAGCAAATAGATTAAGTTCAGCAGCATTTGCTGTACAAAAGATAAGGCACTTGACGGATGTAGATACGGCTAGAATAGTCTATTTCAGTTACTTTCATAGCATAATGTCTTACGGTATTCTACTGTGGGGCAATGCTGCAGATATAGATAAAAATTTTATTTTACAAAAGCGGGCCATAAGAGCTATATATAGATTAGGTCCAAGGGTCTCTCTGCGCGAAAAATTCAAAGAGGTTAAAGTTCTTACAGTAGCATCACAATATATTTTTGAGAATCTGATGTACGTACAAAGAAATTTACATAGTTTCGCTAAGTTAAGTGATAGACACAATGTCAACACTAGAAATAAAAGTAACCTTGCTGTTTATCATAGCAGATTGCACAAAATCAGCAATTCTTTCATGGGTTACAGGCTGGCAACAGGCTACCAGACGAAATTAAAAGTATGTCCCTTAATAAATTTAAAAAGGTTGTAAAAAGTAAATTGTACTGCAGGGGCTACTATACAATTGGTGATTATTTGTTGGATGGAGAAGCCTGGAAATGACCTGCTCTACTGGATTCTCAAAAAAATTGTAAAAATGCATAGTTTTTAGATTCATTTTGTAAATAGAGCTCTAAAAAGAATAACCCGCTGAGTTTCTTGCCAGTTCTTCTCAGGTGGGTCGCGTTGTGAACTGGTGGTAGATTTTGATTTATATTCTGGACGTTTTACAAGAGCATCTGTATATGCCTATGTGAAATAAATTTATTTTTCTTTCTTTCTTTCTTTCTTTCAGAAATATCAAGGGAGTTATTGGTACCAATTTGCTGGCTGCAGTGCAAAAAAAATCACTGATCTCGTACTCTAGTTGTTATTAAATATTTTTACTTATTTTATACGACATAATAATATATTATTCCTTCTTATAATCAACCTCACACTGATAACGACGACTGATGTTGATAAAATAAATACCATTATCCAGAACAGTGTCAAACTGAAGACGAGACCAAAAATGAAAGATCTATGTGTGGCTTAAATAGTGTTGTTGAATGGTCACACCTATGTTATCGATAAAAGTATCTGTATAAATGGATGGAATGGAAATGAAACTTCTAAGCACACAAAGTGCTTAGAAGTTTCATCTCCAACTTCTTGTTTTGGGGAATAAATTGTTAATTTGATTGTAATCGACTATGAAAAAGTAAAAATGGGATTATATGGGGTAACTCGTAATATTAGAAATTCTGTAGTGATTTTACGAATTTTGATTCAGTGTCTGAATGTGAAAATACACTTTTAACATGTAATTTATGGCATCGTACATTGCATTGTTGCCGTACATATATATTTTGCCAATTAAATTTGAAATTTTACTAAAAATCCAACTCTTATCGTAATACGAAACCTAGAAACTCATTTATTATTGAACCCTAGTAACAATAAAAGATATTACTCGTAGATTTTTTTAAATATATTAACCTCACCAAATTGACGTCGCCACTGATGGAAACTAATGGAAAGCCGTGGTGCATCTAGCGAATGAGGGCCATGCTTACAGCACACAAGACTTCTGACAGTAGTCCTCAAGTTGGCGACCCTATGATGTGCCTCTTCACGCTCCGCTTGTAGAACCCGGGATTGTAAAATGAGGGAAACACATGTGCGGGCAGGTCGTTCCAGGATTTTGTAGTTCGACAGAGGAACGATCTTTTGAAACGCTCAATACTGGCGAAGATTCTCTCCGCTATATGTGAGTGGCACCTCTGCCCGACGTGTTGTTCGGAATCGGAAAGGAGATGGTGGGATCAGGTTGAAGAGCTCTTCAGAACATTCGCCGTGATACATTCAGTAGAAGGCAGCCAAGGACGCTATGGTTCTTTGCTGCGCTAACGGCTCGAGGCTTACCGTCATCTTAGGACAACCTATAATTGAAATCGGATAACACGTCTCTGCATAGCGCCAAGCGCGTCCAGTAAGTACCTCGCACAGTCATCCCAAAGGTGAGAACAGTATTCGACGCAGAGGCTAATCTGCGCCTTGTACAGCAAACATCCCGGTGTGGCGTGGAGTACCTTAAGTGAAGTAAAATTATAAAAATTCAACTCAAAATGGATCACAAATTTTGGAAATATTATATTAAAATAGGCACAAAACCCTAAAAAAAAGGTTAAATAACACAGTTCGAGTAAAAATCAATCATATTTATAGTAAATTAAATCCAGATAAGTTTGTTTGTAGCAATGTCATTATAATGAACTATCGACATCCTTATCGATACTTACCCATGACTATTTTACTGTAAACAGCCCTTTCTATTTCTGCCTTATATATCCTCCAAAAATGCATTTACACATTAAATATTGTGTTATGTATGAAGGAAAATGCGTAATCTACGTTATGAGTTGAACTTTCAGTGAAATTTTACATCCAATTTGGCAAAATATGTACGTCAAAAATGGAATGAACGAAGTCACAAATGACCTGTTAAACGAGTCTTTCTTCGTATAATTGCGTTTTGTAATATCCTATTCACACACTAAACACGACAATATTGTTGAAAATATAAATTTTTCTATTTTAATCGTAAGATCACTACAGATTATTGGATATTATGAATAACATACAGCCGCCATAGGATCCCAGCGGGCTCAGCGATTCAAAATACTGACATATGAGTAGGGTCAAGTGTTCAACAATGAAACACTAAAAGTTCATAACCTCGTACATCTTATGTTTTTGCTGATAGAAGTCTATAATTTTACAGGCATGTAGTCAATATGATTGGGTATCGTGTGTCATTTATAGATTTTTTTAAATAAAGTGATTTGAATCGACAAAGAAATAAAAACTAAGAAATGGGATTTGTGTCATTGTGTCCATATAGGCGTACACAATGAAACACCATATATTCAACAATGAAACACCATAAATAAACTGTGCCTAATTCAAATTTTGTTTAATGTAGGTAGTTTAAAGAAAGAGCAGTCCGTTTCTACGTTAAATGCAGTGGCACGACGTGCCATGCTGCATGTTTCAGGCTTTTTTAATGACAGTTCTGCATGCCCTGATTTATAAGACCGTAAACATTCGATTCCAGCCATTTTCCCAGCTAACAGTATATCGAATATTGTTAATTTTTGCCATTTGATAAGCAATACGCCCCGTGTCCTTTTTACAGCTTTGTTACGCGCCATCTTAAAATAAAAACAAATTTTAATAGATAAGGTTACACAATATCAACCAATAAAAATCTAGATTTATATAGATATCTTATGATGGTACACAATAAAACAGTGTTTCATTGTGTCCATTGTTAAACTGTTTCATTGTTGACTACCTAGGGTTTATCTAACTAACTTTTAATTTATGTTCACAAAATTGTTACTTTGAAACAAATGATATATGCCAAAATAATCTACAAAACATGTAGAATGCAGGATAATCATAAAAAATATAATATTCCTAACCATTAAATAATGAAAAATCTTTAAAGATAGCCAGAAATACTTCAATTTTTGACGAAAATAGTAAAAATGAGCCGCAGACGCGTCTTTTCTCACGCGGTGCCGCCGCAAACTGGGATACGCCGGTGGTATCTATTGAGTGTCCTTACGCGATATATTGCACTAACTGCCAACGACGCGTTTTGGAAATATTACTATGTTTTATTGTGTACCACTGTTTCATTGTTGAACACTTGACCCTACACAATTTGCTTTCTCTTTTCCTCTCGAGCTAAGTGCTATGGATAATGAGGTCTCGCTCGCACGCTTTGTATATCTATTGAGAGTAGCGAAAAATTCTAAATCTATGCCATTATCTAATGAATGATATTAATATAATGGGCTCCCGACACGGATCAATCAAGGAACTTATACTTCTAACGTATATACTTCTAACTTCTTCTAACTTCTAAGTATAAGTTCCTTGGGATCAATATATTGAGTCAAGTCTGATATTTATGAATCGAAGTTGTTTCAGTGTGCGTGATTTCTTTGCGTGTGTGTGTGTGCATCTACGTTTATGTACACATGATATTGACGAGGCATGACAATTGCCAATTGATCGTGTCGGGACCCCATAACATTTGATGCCGTCAATGCTTAGACCGTCTAACACCGGACTAGCCTTTTGTGAACCGCCGCATACAAAAATATTCTGCTAGTCATAGAGGGTGAAGGGAGAAACACAAACACATAGATAATTTACTACATAGGTTCACTATCTCATGTAATTACAAACGCATACAATAAAACATCACGTCTCACTACAATAATATGCAACCAAGGAACTTATACTTACAACGTATAAGTTCCTTGTATGCAACACACTACGACATAAATGTCATTGATACTTTGTGTTCCTATTCTCGCTGGCAAAAATGTAACGCTGTGTGCGAGTAGAGTTGCACCATATCGATAAACCCAGCAACAAAAATGTATTATTCGACAAATGCGTAATGGCTGTTGTGTGTTAATTTATATAGTTAAACGATTTTTTTATTGTGCATCCAACTACAATGAAATGTACTGGTTTAATCATACAAAATGATGTAACATTCCTGTGAATGAACTGCGAATTCCTGCCTGCCTTAATGAACTAACCAAAGATTAACAAACGTGGTATCCAGTATACGTGTAAAACATGTATACGTGTAAAAAGCAATAATTATGCATCCCAATTCATTAATTTTTAATTTAAAAATTACTGAGAAAGTACGACAGACGTACCTAGTACCTACGTTGTGCTTATTAGTTGTTGGTACTTGGCACGTGTTAATTCATACATATCAGTTCTTTGTTAAATAAAAATACGTCGGCATTAATCTGAGGACGCCATGCGTTCGCACACCGCTATAACGATTATGATAGTGAATCAATCGATTCTCAAGTGCTTTTTATAAACCTCTTAGACCGAATGGATATTATTATTTGTTTAATTTAAGTTATATACTTAATGTAATTTTTAGCAGTTGGGTCTTGCTTATTTTTTTTATACTTTCAATTTTTAGGTATGCATTGTACTATTAGATTCGAGCTTAATTCATTTGGTGGCGTGCCTATTCACACTCAGAGATTTATAAGCGAAGGAAAATTTATCTATCTTTGCTTGTTTTACTGATGTTCATTTGTTTTACCGATCTTCATTTGTTTTCACCGATCTTCATTTGTTATCATCAATCTCTACTTGTTTTACCCAATCTTCATTTGTTTTACCGATCTTCATTTGTTTTCACTGATCTTCATTTTTTTTTATCGATCTTCACTTGTTTTCATCAGGCTTCATTTGTTTTACCGATCTTCATCTATTTTTATCCATTGAAGTTGATCAAGTGGTCCCCGCAGTAATACTGGTAATTCAATTTTACCCGTGGTCAGATACTACTGGGATCACATGGTAGTACCACGGGTAATTTTTTTACTCGTGGTTCTACCAGTAGTACAGTTTGTCTATAAAGTCGTGAAATTAAATGAGGGCGCTGCTGAATGCATGTATGCAACCCTATATAGTACGACCAAAATGATTTTGATACGAGGAGTTCGTTCCGAGTAAAATCTTACTAATATTATAAATGCGACAATTTGTGAGTGTGGATGTTTATTACTCTTACACGCTCGAACGGTTAAAGGGATCTGGCTGAAATTTGGTACAGGGATACATTATAATCTGGAATAACCATGGCTACTTTTTATTCCGGGAATAAGTTCTTACGGGAAGCGGGAACGGGAACAATACAAATATTATAAATGCGAAAGCTTATGAGTGTGGATGTGAGACTCTTTCGCGCTCGAACAGTTGAACTGATCTGGCTGAAATTTGGTACAGGGATACATTATAGTCTGGAATAACACATAGGCAACACTTCATCTCGGGAATAAGTTCCTACGGGAAGCGGGAACGAGAACAAATTCGAGACGGGCGAAGCTGCGGGCATCAGCTAGTGAGTTAATAAATAAAACACATTATACATTTTTAATTTTGTTTCTGTTTTATTGAATCAGATCCAGAATAAAGTTATTGAACCAGAAGCCCCGGTCTAATAGCGTCTTACAACCCACCAGCAGGTGCCTAGCAGTCCCAATTGCTTCGCCACACTCATGTAATTACATGTTTTATCTGTAACTTTCCCCCATCTGACAAGGATTTTTTTGGCGCAGTGCACAAATATTAAAATCGTCTATTTCTTTCTTTGCCGACCTTTTCTGTGCTTCCCAGGAGTTTCAAACTTTCCTTCATTATTAAAACCTTCGTTAACTATTCGCCTAACTATACTCTGTGATTTTCCTGAAAAGAGTAAAAAAAGAAAATTAATTACCTAATGGAAACAAACTATTGACATGAAGCAATTAATTCAAAATAAAAAATTGGTAGAAAACCAGATTGAACTGAGTATCAAAAATGTAGGTCGTACTATAAAATAACCTACTAACAATGTTATTCTAACCACTGACTTACATTATAGGTAGATTGTAAGTCTGTGATTCTAACCTAAAAATATGCACGTAAACAATGCCTTTTTTTTGTCTCCAAATCGTAAATTCAGTAAATTTGTAACTTCAGACAGATTCAAAACAAACAATAACACGATTACATACCCACCAAAGATGCTGTTCGCTCATAAACATCCTCAAAATCCCACAACAATTGTCCAGCTTGGTACTCCGCGAAACATCACTGGAAAACTTTAAAAATCACTTCCTGCGCACCACTCCGATTTTCTTTACTCATTTCTCAAACCTTTATGCGTAGTTTGGTTTCAATTTGTTGCAGTTTAATCCAAACATTAAAGTTACGTGAGAGAGTAAACGAAATTCGACGATAGCATTGACAACTGACGTACTTATGTTTCTTGTTGCCAGTGTTGCCACACACATAACTATTTTTAGTTCCTCAAACATTCATTTCACGACTTTATAGACAAACTGTACCACTGGTAGTATCACACGCAAGAAAGGGTCATTTTGTAGTTGACATGACACTGACATAAACATTTCTGCAACATAAGCACGAATGCGAAAACACTAAAGGGGTCCCGACACGGTCAAACTGGCAAATGTCATGCACGTTAAATATGAATGGAAGTTGCTTCAGAGTGCGTGATTTCTTTGCATGGGTGTATGCAGCGACGTATATGTACACATGATATTTAACGTGCATGACAATTGCAGTTTGACCGTGTCTCTACCCCTAATGTAAAATGACATGTCACAGTAGTCACGCACACAAATACAATAGCATAGCTGCACACTTTGATACCGACAAATAAGAACACGTTGTATACATACCAAAGATTCTTGATCCTTGCAGCCTAGCCAAAGACTAATCACGGAATAGGAAATTTGGAAAATTATTTGTTCTGTGGGACAGGATATCGATATGTCATGTCATGTCTGGTCAGTCTGTCATAAAAAATAGAAAACATGCATTATGGTTGCAAATCTGAAAACATTTGTGACAAGTTTATTTTTGTCCTTCAAATACCTTTAATTATTGTTTATTAATAAGTTTGCCTTCTTTGAGATTTATGAATGACTGTGTGTTCTATTCTTTTGTGTGTCAAATTAAACATTGCGGCTAAAATAAAATAAAGTTGTAATCATTTGTGATATTTTCGTCGCCATTTTCGTATTTGGTGTTGTGTGAAACTTTTGGGACTGGTGAACTTTTTAATGTGATTGTGATCGCAATAAATTTAAAACGGCTGAATATCGTTGAGAACATTACAGTTGCAGTAACATGGTTGATTATTCCATCGTATTCGTATCTAAGGTTAGAATCTTGTTTATTTTATTTTGACAGTATGTATGTACGAATTGTATTTTATTTTTATTTATTGAAGGCTCACTGCAGTCATACCGACAAAATCTTGAATGTATTGTCCAACGGACTATATTCGTAACTTTATAGGAATTATGAATATCATCATCTTTACTAACATCATTTTCTAAATTAATAACAATAACGTAGGTTCAATTATTAAAATATTATGTCTCTGACTACTTATTGTGACTGATTGTTACTGCATTAGCATCAAATGTATCAGATTGATGCAGTGACAATTACGATACTTGCCTGTTCTACATTGGTAAAATGGAATGGACTACATTAACTAGACATATTATGCTGATCTGAAGTTGCATTATACCCTAAACAGTATTTTTGGTTATAAATCATAAAGAAATCAAGATGCCATAAAAGGTATTAATTCAACTGTAAATTTGCATTGTAGTGTTTGTTTCCCATTGTTGATCTGAGAGTTGGTAGTTTCTTAACCTACCCAGGTTTTGTTATGCTTATTGTTTTACTCATTCTAAAATGATATGACATAATTATGTAGTAATTATTATACAGCTTGATTCTATTTCTGTATGGTGACCTTAACTTTTAAAATGTTTGGGTGTTATTGCCCCAGAAAGCTACCAACTCTAGTCAATGCTTACAAACAGCCTATTAGCAGATCAGGCAGCTTACTGCCAACAATGATACCTACTTCTGCAAGGATCACATGTTACAGTCCAGTCCTGAGATGAGCTACCGTTTGTGCCTTTTTAATTCATTAATCATTTGGTTTTTTAATTTCACTTTGCACTAGTGCCCGTAGCTAACTAGCCAAATTGAAAGTCTTATGGATATCTTAAAAACTTATAGCAGATAACTATAATTTGCTCCTGTCTGTATCAACTTGGCAAGAGCGTCAGTAGTGTTGGATTGTTCAGTCAGTCAATAATTATTCATATCTCAGGTTTACAAGATTTAGAACCCTACCCCTTGTCAAATTTGTGAAATGCCTACTGTAGAACTTTTCTACCTACGATTAGGGGATTTAGGTACCTAGGTACTTAAGTTTGATTGCACTGCTTTTAATCTGTCACTACTTATGAGAGAACTAGCTGACACTTGCAATTTTGTTTGGGTCACATTTTTATCGATCCTCCACTCCTATTCATTGTAGCTTGATGTTACATACATACATAACATCACGCCTGTTTCCCAACAGGGTAGGCAGAGACTATGACTTTCCACCTGCTACGATCCTGACATATTATCACTTTCGCTTCTTCTACTTTCATAAGTGTTTTCATACATAGCTTGATGTTATACAGCCTATAATCTTCCTCAATAAATGGACCATTGAACCAGTAGTATCTAAGATCTTAGCTATAAAAAAAAAAAATTAACCATCTTTTCAGCTTTATAATATTACACTAGCTGACCCTCGCAACTTCGTTTACGTCACATAAGGTGTACGAAAGGAGAGGTAATTCTTCATCAGACTCATCAAGCACCGTGTGAAACGGCCCTGTTGGCTTAATCATAAAAGAGCTTAAATATTAAGGCTATTCTAAAACAATTCAGCCCACGCCTTCGGCGCGGACTGAATTATTTTACAACAGCCTTAAAAATTAAGCTCTTTTATGATTTAGCCAACACGCCCGTTTAGATTTACCCTGTCATTCAAAGGAACCCTTGAATTCTAGGTTTGCCAAAATATGAGATGCTTTTAATTTCTGAACCACAAAACCCTACACCTTGAAACTTGTGTGGAATAATGCTTAAAGTACTCCTTTTATAACAATGAAAAAAATTTTGGAATCGGGCCTCGCATTGAGAAGTTACAACTAAAAAACCATTTTGTCTTTCATCTCCTCTCCAAAAAGAACCGCGCAGAATATCGGGATCAAAAGTATCCTAGAACCTTCCTCGGACTATAAGCTCGGAATGTACCAAGTATCATTCAATTCGGTTCAGTAGTTTCGGCGTGATACTTATTCGGGATACAGACAGACAGACAGACAGACATGAAAAATTTAAATTACATTTTCGGCTTCTGTATCGATTAGAGAACACTCTCCAATTAAAATTTTCAAAATATCTTCCATGTACAGACTCTCGACCCTCAACAGTTTTATTATAAGTATAGATAGTAAAGATTCAAATTCATTTGATTTGGAGATTGAACCAAACTCAAATTCATTTGATTTGATTTTAAGATTGTCCAAACAACTAGTAGTGGGTATAGAGCTGTAAAGGGTCCCAAGAATCTCCTTTCGAGAGTGTACTAAGATCCTTGAGTACATTCAGCCGCTAAGAATCACCATGTATTATTAGCTGTTTGCGGATGCCTCTGCATAGCATATGCAGTAGAATGAATGGTCAAATGATGGTTGGCACCTCGTGTTTCGCGACATTCCACTTGCAAACCTTTAGAGAGCAATGTGAACCTAATTGCTTCTATTGCGGCTAGGATTTTGCTCATCTTGCTGGAGAGCCCCATTTTACTGGTGTCATGTAGCGAGAATGCCTCTGCATAGCATATGCAGTAGAATGAATGGTCAAATGATGGTTGGCACCTCGTGTTTCGCGACATTCCACTTGCAAACCTTTAGAGAGCAATGTGAACCTAATTGCTTCTATTGCGGCTAGGATTTTGCTCATCTTGCTGGAGAGCCCCATTTTACTGGTGTCATGTAGCGAGAAGCAGTGCTTTATCCTGCGACTCGGTAGAGGCAAGGCGGAACAACGTTATTTAAGCCTGCTCAGTCAGGATTCGCAGTCAGGAACTGTGTGACGCCCTCCGACGATCAAATGGCGTTTGGCATGTTCCGACAGTGCCTTCTAGCGCTCGCTCTCCGGTTGTTTTTTTTATATCACCGAAGTGTCAGACAAGCATGTTATGGCCACCCTGATCGAAAGAGGTCACTTGAGCTCGAGAATAAAAGCAAGGAAAACCGAGGCGGGGATTTCATTCCCAATCTCAGGGTACGCGAAAGAAAGATTATCCTATCGGACCTTACCGTAAACGTGCGTTCCGGTCGCGAGGTGCTGGTATCAATAAATACTCCATCTGTGGCGAGCGGTGCGATGATATAAAGTATAGTAGACGTGGACATCATTTCATTGATTATCTTAATAGTCGTTCGTCTTTGCACCGAGTCAAACGGGCGAAGCTAGTATTCAGGTGCACCAGCCCAAAGGTATCCCACTCGCATACTCCATGTGTAATGTAAGTAATGTAACGGCACTTGCGAGTAAAGCACCGCCTAACTCTTTTTTGACAATTTGTGCTAAAACTGGTATGTACCGATTTCGATTTAGGATATCTCGTAGTCGTATTCTATATCATAGATATAGAAGACGACTACGACTTCTATATCTATGATATAGAAGACGACTACTCACACACACACATGTATGAATTTTGGTTCTCAAGATATTGAGAAATTCCTATACCGTGTGTAAAAAGAATTTTAAAAAATTAAATTAAATATTTAAAAAACCCCCGACTCACAAAAAAGAACAGTAAAAAAAACGTGTAAAAATTAAAAAAATAACTATTATATTATGTTATAACCTATCTACCGTAAGTATTGAACCTTTATTATTATTGGTAGCTATATTATTTAGGTATTCATATTTTTAACTAACAGTTGGTCTCGTCGGAGGGGCCCGCTCTATGCCTAATCAGAGACAGACGTACGATTAGGTTATGATAAGGTGAGCGGTCGATGAGCGGTGAGCATAATCGGTCTTGAGTCAAGACCGATTATGCGGGTCGGGCTGCCCACGTCGACCTCGCGGTCCCACGGTCTGACCCATATACGAGGAGTACGCGGGATTACGCCGATACCGAACAGGTCAGACCATCCACCTGGACCTACCTGATGACTAGTTGTCCAGCTCAATACAGTGTGTCAGTGTGTGGGCGTCCTACAGCCCTACCTCTGTATTATGTATGCTCGCACGCAGGTGTCGTTTCCTGCACGTACGCCAGAGATAACGTGGTTGTGGAGAGGCACGATGAGTCGTTGGATATAAGCAAGGTCATCGCTAAAGTCTACCGCCTCAGTTGTGCGGCTGGATGGCCAGCGGGTGATATTATGGGTTGTGAATTTGTGATGATCAGGCTTCCCGCTTTTTGCAGGTTAATGTCGTAGGGAATCTATGTTGTCCGCAACTCTCTTTCTTCTGCATATCAATGACATTTTGTCTTTTGCGTGTATTCATTGTTATGCAGATGATTGCACACTGCATGGGAGTTACTCTGACCGACCAAATAAGTAGTGATCCGACGTTGAGAAAAAGAGGGGGCTTCTCGTGGTGGATCTCGACCGAGACCTGGGCAGCTGCTCTTAATGAGGTTCAGAGAACCTGATTGATTTCAAAGCCAGAAAAACACAGGTGTGTGTGCTTACAGCTCAAATATCCCTCTACCTACCCTCTCTTCAGAATGCGTCCGGCGCAAGCTCATTAAAGGCGCACCTGATGCGAATAAGCTGAAAAAAGATAGCACACAGTTAAACATTTCAGCGTACGAGAAAGACATCGATGCGATCGGTTTTTGAGGTTTTTTAAAGGAAATTAATTAAATTAAATAGATTTTAGGAAAACAAATTGTTCGAGTACCTAAATGAAGATTTCACTATTGTCAGTCTTAAAAATAAAATAGGCTAAGTATAAAAAAAGAGTAAAACTTATGAGAGCTTTTAATTTTCAACAAAAAAGACCATCGAGAATTTCATCAGTAATCGTATTTTTTGCTTATAGCGAAATACGTTATGAAATTGAAGTTTGAGTTATAATATGACGTTAATTCATTAGACCTCACGAGTTCTGAGATCTAGATCAAGATAAAATAGTATATTTAGCGTTATGACGCGTTATGACGTTATAATTCTCAATATAATTTTTGTCAGTCCGTATGCGGACTGACAAAAATTATATTGAGAATTATGAGAGCCTTGCAGAAGAAACTAGAAGTCCTAAAGGTGAATTCTATCTAAAGAGCTTTTCAGTCTATGAGAGACTAGTGAGTAGAACGTTAGATATTTTGATGATGATGATGATGATTGTGACGCATAACAAATATAATGTTATGATAGGTACATAACCTTAAGTAGGTAGTTACATACATTAAAAATTTAAAAAGTTATAACTTTCTTCCGAGTAATATAATAATAACACTTAAAGAATTAGTATTTCATACTTAGTGTAGAGATCAAAAGTTCGTAACTAAAACATAGTAAGTAATTTAGGTTTTTTTTTTAAATTTACTTACTGAGAAACATGTTATGGCTGTTCACAATTCACTGTACGTTCTAATTGCCCGCAAAGGAATTTGATACTCTGGTGTTGCAAACTTCCATACGCTGCGGTGACCACCGCGGTGGTCACCGCAGCGTATGGACGCAGCGTATTTACCGGGGGCCGTATGCTTGTCTGCCATTTTAGTGGTATAAAAAATAAACTTATTTTATGAAGCCTATATCTGGGGATAACCAATTAATCCTCCTTATTTCTTAAGTTGTGTGTCTAATGATAAACACCTTGCAATTTGGAAAGATTAGGAAAGTGAACCTCAGCTCCGAAACAAAGACTGTTTTTAACAGGGATTAACACTCGAATCATTAAATTATGAGATTGTTGGGCAATAAGTTCCTATTACATCACATGTAGCATTATAACCAGCAAAAACAAATAAAGTAGGTACTTTTAAAACATCACATCACGAAAGGAAATAATAGCACGCAGATGGCCATGTGTCTTGTGATAACTGTGTTATCACGGAATTAGGTTACCCTCCAAAAAATTGCCTTACTCAATAAACGCTAATTTTTTATGGATGTTTCGGAACCAGTTACTGTTTTATAGGGGTGTAATGGAGCCCAACGAGGTATCGGAGTTCAAGCTCCTTGCACCTGCTTGACTAAGACATGAAGTTACGACGGAGAGTAAAAAAACTTGAAACAAAACCCTGTGCCAAAAAAAAGCTGTCTGGCCGTGGCGTGGTACAGTTTAACTGACCCACGCTTCTCAGTTATCTTTCAAATATTTCATGCCAACTTGTATCCTCTATTTTACACTCGGGTAGAATTTTGAAAAATCCTGAAACGCATTGTCTATTTTATTGGTGAGTGTGTTGTGTATCATACTGAATTTGAAGTCAATAAAATAAATCTTTTAAAATAGATGATAGTAGAAGGACGTCACGCGATTACACCCGCGTAGCTCTCGTTCCCGTGGAAATACGGGAATAAAATATACTCTATGTTCACCGGGGCGAGCGTAGCTTCTCAACAGTGAAAGAATTTTTAAAATCGGTCCAGGTGTTTCGGCGCCCGAATAGGCTCCAAACAAACAAACAATCAAATCTTTCCTCTTTATAACATTAGTATAGATAAGTTAGGTATTAACTTTTTCGTTAGGTGGTAGACAAGTATACGGCCCCAACTCATCAAAAATTGTCATCCACTGTTCCACTATGAACGTTGGCAACACCAGAGATTGCTACACTCACGCTGCCGAGCCTGTAATAACCCTTGAAGAACCCTATCTACCTGACTGTATACATACAGACTGACAGTAAGCTCCTCACTACTGCTGACATCAAATCCCATCAATCACGTAAGTACCTACTACCCGTTCGCTCTAACTTTGCCGCTGGCGTAGAGGCGTATACCGAATTGTTAATTAGACGAAGTAAATTGACAGTAGCTAATGTCACTTCGTCATAGAAAATACGCAACATTGTATGAAGAAGTGACATTAGTTGCTGTCAATTTACTTCGTCTAATTAAAAATTCGACTTTAGTATGGAGCCGAGCGGCAAAGTTAGAGCGAACCCTTTCGTAGACTTAATTCACCTGCATAATTCACCCAGGTGCATTAAGTCAACCAAATAGTGTTCTTTATTCACCCAGGGGCATTAATACAACTAAGTAGTGTACCTTATTCACCCAGGTACATTAACACAACCAAGTAGTGTACCTTATTGACCCAGGTGCATTAACACAACCAAATAGTGTACCTTATTCACCCAGGTGCATTAAGTACACTTATTTAGCCTCTTTAATTCACCTAGGTAGGTTGGTTGATTTATTCAATACATGGGGATTATGGCAGTGATATTCAGAATACCAATATTACACCTCTTATTTACGCATTGATGTCACATAAAGATTATAACTGCTACAATATTATGTTCAAAATGATAATCTCACAAATATCGGAATTATGAATACAGTACAATGAAAGCTATTTCATCATTGTTTTCCGATTGTATCGTGAAGGGCTGCTATTATCACTTTCGTGAAAGCTTAAGACTAAAAGGTAAATCTAATACATCGGCGATTATTTTTATATAAGTCTAAAAATGATCGCCGATGTATTAGCTTGTGCTCCAACTTGGCATTACTACCAGAACAGCAAATTATTGAAGGATGGAATTAGGTATCTTGTACAACAATACGAAAATCGCAAGGAAGTACAATCCTTTCTCAATTATTTTAAGACCTACTGGATGAAATCCGCCTTTGCAAAGAAGTGGTGTGTCCTTGGCGAGCGACACTGAACAAATAAATATATTGAGGGTTGGCACCTTTCGTTAAAAACTGCTTTCAACAAAACAATCAAAATTTATTACAGGTACTAAATGCATTCAAAAGAGATGCAAATATGATATGCAATCCTAGAAAACGCAGGCAGACTGGTCAGATTAACGATGAAATCATCCAAGAAGCTTAGTTAAGTTTATTTGACGAACGCATCACAGTAGGACTATAGGATTTTTTAGAGTTGTTGCGTTAAAGAAATCCGTTAATTACCTACCAGTTTTAATAGAAATAATTAATATTAAAATAGGTTACATAAATTTTATCCGACTATATTATTTCGTTAAGTCAATAAAGCAGCAGTCGCAATTTGTAGAATCTTAAAATAGGTTACATACATGGATGACCAACCTAGGTGAATTAAAGATGCTAAATAAGTGTACTTAATGCACCTGGGTGAATAAGGTACACTATTTGGTTGTGTTAATGCACCTGGGTCAATAAGGTACACTATTTGGTACTGTTAATGCACCTGGGTGAATAAGGTACACTATTTGGTTGTGTTAATGCACCTGGGTGAATAAGGTACACTATTTGGTTGACTTAATGCACCTGGGTGAATTATGCAGGTGAATTAAGTCTACGAAAGGGAGCGAACGAGCAGTATAGTAGGTTAGGTACATACTTCTGATAAAAGTATGCCTATCAGTCAATAAATCTGAGGCAAGAATACAAAAATAAAATAATACTTTGATCACTTAAGCAAGTGAACGTAACATATAAGTAAGTCATATTTCTTTTGCATTTAGTCTACTTATTCAGTTAACCTTCAAATTGCTCTTGAAGAGGTGAGCTGCAGTGTTGCAAAACTCAGTATGACGAATTCGGTAGGGTTGCAAGACAAAAATCGGTAGATTTCGGTAGATCTTTTATTAACGTAAGAGTTAAAAAAATTAACATCTATACCTACATTATAATAAAACTGTAGTGGCTCGAGAGTCTGTACATGGAAGATAATTTGAATTTTTTTTTTTTAAGTGTCAATACCTATTGAGAGTTTTGTAGTTCAGAAGTTAGAGACATCTCAACTTTCGCTAAACCTAGAATTCAAGGGTTCCTTTGAATGTGAGGGTAAATCTAAACTGACGTGTTGGCTTAATCATGGAAGTGCTTAATGATTGAGTCTATTGTAAAATAATTAATGAAGGCGGAGACTGAATTGTTTTAGAATAGACTGGATCTTTGGGTTATTTTTTGATTGAGCAAAGAGGGCAGTTTCACACGTTCCTAGGAGTCTGATGAAGAAATACCTGTCCTTTCATATATCTTTTGTAACGTAAACGAAGTTGCGAGGGTCATCTAATACACAATATTACAAATTATTTATTGTACCATTTTTGTGCGGACATTTTATGAAACATGGTATTTGACTGCCTCTGTGGCGCAGTCGGTAGTGATACCGCCTGCGGCGCTGGAGGTCGTGGGTTCGATTCCCACCGGAGACAAATATTTGTGTGACCCATAAATGTTTGTCTCAAGAGTCTGGGTGTTTCTATGTATAATATGTATGTGTTTAAAAGTATAAAGTATTAATATCCGTGGTCTGATACCCATAACACAAGCAGGTTATTCCTAGCTTACTTTGGGATCAGATAGCGTTGTGTGACATGTCCGTGAATATTTATATTTATTTATTTATTTATTTATTTGGTATGTTCAAATCGAAACAATTTGTATCACTTATAAACCTTTTTATATGCAAAAGCCTTACTATAGAGGGACAACCGAGGGCCGTTGAAAGGCGGTTTCGGGTTTTTGTTTTTATCAAATTTACTGTGGAGAAAATATGTTCCACATTTGCTGATGAATGATGGTCGTCGGTACTACTATCCAACATATCTATAACGATCAGTTTTAAACTTATAAACTTGATGACTATCACGGACGCGGTTCACAGTGCTTGTGAAAACAAAAAGGTAAAATTGGGCGAGATTTTATGAGACAATATACGAAACTTAATCTGTCTGGGATTCCTAAACTTGAGCCTACAAAGTAAAATCATCCTTACGGATACGTCAAATTCGGGAGATCTACCGAAAAATCGGTAGGTTTTGCAACGCTGGTGAGCTGTTCAATCCTTGTCCGCTCCGTACCGGCTACGGCTCTATTCCGTTACTCCCTGCAGGCGGCATTGCGTTCGACGATCGTTGCTGTTTCCGCTCTTTTTATACACTTTGGTTCGCGGATTAGTCAGACAGAGAGGTAAACACACGAATTATACATTCTTAAAAGGTTCTCGTGCCATTGCACACAATACAGCGGAATGTCTTATATCACGCTTAAAACAAGATCATTCATAGTATGCCTATAAACTAAATGGAATTTTACAGCTCAGTATGCTTTTAACGTACAAAGCAAGTGTGACGCATCATCTCTACATATTCGTTATTGTAGTCACTTACAATACAATAGATGTTTATGCTACACGTTGATATGTTCTCATTCGTCGTATTCCAGTATCGAACGAATGTAAATTAGTACTCGCAGGTACATTTATGTATACTCTAGAAATGAACATTAACCCCTGCCATCGCATCGCAACTCGTTTTAATGAACATTATTTTTTACAGGATTCGAATGAGGGCTATCGAGAGTCGCAGGCATGACGGAAAAAGTGCTGCTCCCAAGTAAGTTCCACAATATACATTATACCTACCTAGTATGGAAATAACGCAAAGTAGACGAGCATTTCTAGACACTTCGATAGTTCTCCTCGATGACACGTAATTTTGGTCACGTGGCATATTTTTCAGTCATTTCATTATTCGAGCGTGAAAGTGGAAAGACAGCCTGTACAGTGCCAAGCTAATCTAACGGGAAATGTTTAAAAAAACTCTATCTGCAATTATTCGTACGTAACGTTTATGTACTGAAGCATATTTTAATCATAAAAAAATAACCTTTAACAAAAGCATAAGCAACATAATATTTTAATGTGTAGTATCTGCAAGGGGTGTCACGTGACGGTGACGTCACAAACGAATAGTCACCAGATCAATAAGGACTCGAGGTCATTCCAGTCTGGCACGTCGAAATCGCCGAATACGCCACCGCGCCTTTTACAGATTGCGAGGACGCGGACGCTACGAGCGTCAGATTCAACATGCCACTTCATAGGATGTAAACTTGTTGTTCGTAACCTCCCTCAAATATCTTTGTTCGAAAGTTCTGGATGCATGAAGAGCGTTTTGTTATTGAATTGGTTAACAAAAGAAGAAGCAAGCTTATACATATTAAAACCAACATTTGACAATGTTGTTACCTTAAAACCGCTGTTCCACTAAATCGAAGAAACTTTTATTACTTTACCCGCTTTTTGTATTACGCGCCTTCAAGGTATTACAATTTTACATGTGTCAGTGTATAGTGACACTTGCAAATAAAGTGTCAGTACTTAATCTATTTCTTGAGAAATCTTTTGACTCTTATTATCAAAATACAATGAGCATTAACAACTCTACCTAGACAATCTCCACCTCGAGAAAGGAAGAAAGCCTAGCATACTAAATGCGATCTTAACGTGTCATTCACCTGTAGAAACCAAAGACAAATTTGATACTTCACTTGGTTTAAACTAAGATGTAGATTGTAATTTGACTTGCTCTACATATTATGTACTTCCGTATATATTTTAAACATGATTATCTTGCTTACCAGTCTTTTTATTATGAGACCACTAAATGACCCTGACTTTTATCAAAATCAATCCATAAAGCAAATTTCTGATGGCAGATCAACTACCTCTGATAGCAATAAAATCAGAATTTGCATATCAACTTTCGTTAATACCAGTTTTAAAACAAGACCTGTTGACCAATTCAAACAGACAGACAAGACACAAGTCAATACTTATAATGTTGAAATAGAGACACTACACTTTCTCTCGGTCAGTCTTGTTAATCTAATCTAACGAATCGAAAGGATTAATGCACTATCATTAATATTATTTTAGATACATACAATACATAGGTATATTAATATCAGCATTATTCATTACGCTAAGAACAAAGCCAATCTATGTTCTTAATATGAGTGTTTCTCTGCACACATGAAAGGTCATCGTATCAAGGTTGGAATTGCTATTGGAATCGATAGTATCAAAGTACTTATAGCATAGTGACGTTTCTCTGGGTAGATCGTGTCTTTTACTTTACGGGCAGTATGTGTGCGCCCCGGTGGGTGGCGGTGAGGTGCGGTGCTGGATGCATGTGCCTTACATTGGTTGACGCATCGCGGTTGAATCCCCGCATACGAGCGACGACGCGAGGAACTGAATAAAACGGTGTACCCAGGTACATAAGATGTGGATCGATGACGGAGTCGCCACCCACCTCTCCTGTCTCAACATAGTGTCGATGACTAAACAAAGTTTAGTTTTATGATCTTAAAATAATATGTATGTACTTATGTAGGTAGGTACCTACTAGGTAAGATATTTTCTCACAGATATACAGGAAAAATATTTCCTTGACCGTGTTTTGAGACGGGTCATTTTACAATCATTTGCAACAGGTCCAAAATTAATACCAAAATATCTTGTGTTGCCAAAATTAGAAATCGTGAGAACGAACAAAACAATGTAAAGAAAGATTACCTACATTAAGAATATAAAAAATCTTTAGCATTCGAGTTACCGCACATGCGCGCTTAGGTGACCTTCGAGATTTGTGACGAACGAAAAATTATCAGCGAAATAAAGCCTTTTTACATTTTTGGCCATATCAAAATATAATTGGTGGGTAACTAATATATTTTACGCAAAAACGATCTGAATCCATTAATTAATTACCACAGTAGGTACGTAGGATTGGTTTACGTAAGATTGTTTTTCAAACTACGTTTATTTTAGATAACGATGTTTCTAAGCACCAGTAGCGCGTCTATCTGAAAATACGCGAACGTTGTCTGTGTTGTTGCCACGTTTACCTTAACGCGTTTACGATAAATACGATAATTCACAATCTGAATGTGGCGCTGAGTTGCACCAACCAAACCTATTCACAATCCATTCTATTCTAGTTTAAATCTCTTGTTAACTCGCTCACGCAAATACAGTAGATGCGCAATGTACGAAAAGGACAGAACGGATTGCGAACGGAACCGACACATCGACACTCGAATAGAATTTATATTTTTGTACATCATTGCGCGCTAGGTTTAAAGAATGTGAAAAAGTTAGGTTGTTTAAAACAAGTTTTAAGTTTTACATTATCAATATAACGTTATCCAAGGAACGTGGCGCTAGTGAGAGTACTACAACATTTTTTGCTCCACTAATAACTTTTGCTAAGTCACGCATGTCTGCTAAGAAATCTGAAAGAGTTCTACGCTGTATCGTTCTATTTGAAGGTTTGTTTCAATTTATACATCTTTATTTGTTTGTATTTTGAAATAACTATCAACATATAGGAGACGTAACCATGATGATAAAGTGGTAACACATAATAGGGCCACTGAACTGGGCGCTTCTATACGAGTGAAACCCGGTTCGCTTGAGGTCAACGAACTGTTCATTTCGCTGCATCCGTTGCAAATACTAACAGCGCATCGAAGTACCAATTCTGTGGACTGAATACACTACTTTTACATTCGGTTAAGTAAAATAGACGTGATTTCAAAGGAACTATAACTTCATGTATTGTTGCTAGAAAGTTCGCTGCAGTAAATCGACCGTTTTGTTTGTTAGAATCATTTACAATTATGTTTTTTATGGATTAGTCTGTTTTAAATTCTTTCGTGTAGTTGGTCTGCAATTACGGATGTTTTAAGTTAAAAGTTTCTTATTTTCTCAAAAGCTCGAGACCAAAACGGCACCTTACGTCTGTCATTCGTAGGACATCCATAGTTGTTCTAATGCGTGAATCTAAGCATAAAACTATAAAACATATATTTGACCTGGACGTGAAGTTTCTAACAAAATTTATATCTCGCATTCCATAATTTTCGCTCCGAGGCGTAAGTGCAACTATGATTTGCATGTTCTTTTATTCGTTAGTAGTGGCTGTCGAATGCCTGAGCTCATTCCACGAGTCAACAGATGAACCCCAGCTGCAGGTGAGGTTAGCTATCGGCCCCTTAACATCGAATCTACAACCAAACCACAGTGTAATTTATAATAACTGGAAATACTGATGGGGATGAGCTCGACCTTGAGATTAAAAACGTTTAAGAGCGTAAATTCGGTTTTCAAATTTCTTTACGATCGTAAGAAATCAGCCGGCGCGGCGCACATAGCCGTATAGTGCCAATTGTTGCTACTAACAAGTTTGATACTTTTGTTTTCCTTGATGTATTACCGGTGTCATATTTTTAGTCTAAACGTTCAATCTTTTAATTTTATTTTTATGTTAGTAATATTAAGTTAATAATTATTGATTATTTTATTGCAAATTGATTGATATTAAGTGACACTGACATCATAAAATTAATAAAGTTGACATTTATTTACCTGACTAATATCAATATTGCAATTAGAAATACCGAACCGAAGGAACCGACGTGCATGGATGAAAAGAAAAATAAAATTTGAAGAAGCAAGTGAGGTGTGTATGGAGCGTGCCGTGTGGCGCTCAGTTCTTTCTGCCTACCCCGCAAGGGATTTGGCGTGAAGATAGTATAGTATATCATACACACATACATGAAAACGGTCCACAAGTTTATTTTTAAAGTATCTAAATATACGAAAATTGTAGAAAGTAATGGAAAATATTCTATTTTACACTATAAATATTTAAATTTGACAATAATCATAGTTAAAAACAATAATATTAACGTAGCAATGCGCAGGCGCTTGGCATGGTACGGTGTTTTGCTGCCTACTGCAGATTCAGTGCTGGCAGGAACGTTAAAATATTTTTAATAAATAATCAATAAATATTGTTGGATATTCTCACACAACATCATCTAGCCCAAACTAAGCTATAAGCTTGAGCTATGGGATCTAAATCTAATCTTAATTGATAGTAGGTGTTTTTCATTTACAACAACCAAATATTTATTAAGAGGTATGTGCATAACAATGCACACCGCCAAGAAAAAGCCATTCCGTATCGGCATTGATAGATTATTAGATACCTACTAAGATGAATTTTGGGAGGGACCGAACTGAGTTTCTTGGGGTGTTCTTCTCAGTTTGTAGCATTTCCGAAAAAATGTTGACAAACCTATTTTTTTTTTTAATTTCAAAGGTAATAAATTTTATTTTATTTTATTTTATCGGCTCTTTCTGGGCTCAATCATTTTGGGCAACAGACATTAGTCGTAAAAATTTAACAATTTAGGTTTCACCCTCGTAGTCCAGAACTCGTCGTCTTGCGAAATATTTACTGTGCTTATGGGCAAATTAGTGTTCAGTCTACACCGCAAATCGATAAATGTTGGCTTGACTGAAAGTAATTTTAATACAATTCATTAAAAATATTTACTATATACACAAGATCACTAGAAGATAAAATAAACGCAGCTTCTCACTTAATTTGAAGTTGACCTTGGATTTTAAAATACCAGTCATGCTTTGTACCTATCACATTATGGAATGCAATAAATGTATTGAGTATTGAGTATTGAGTAAACAAATCCGTTTTTCTCCATAATTTAATTTTACCATCTGCTATGGCTTGTTCCACATCCATGTATATAGGGACTGTTCTAGGTTAAATTGATTGATTGATTGATTGGTTATTAGGTCGTCTACAACAAGGTTCTTTAGCAGTGGTGAGACCACGCCCCCTTGTGGACAACCTTTGGCCATGGCTGCGCACTGGTTTCTGCTTGTCTGTGTTATGTTATCTATCCATTCACTGACTACCGTGTATACTCGGTGTTTTGCCAGTGCCGTGGTTATGCTTCTTCTGTCGAAAGCTCCCTCTATGTTTATGAAAGTGCCGAGGCAAATTGATTGATTGATTCTGGATGACCTCTTCTATTTTGTGTACTACTGCATGTAGTGCTGAATCTGTAGACTTGCCGGGGGCATTATGCGCGTTGGTTGGAATGCAGTGGCTTATTTTGAAGGGCCGTCCCTCGTTTGTCTCTGTCACACAATCTTTCCAGAGTTTTTAGCAGGAAAGACGAAGGGCTTATCGGTCTGTATAACCAGAGGTTTGAATCACAAACATAATCCCTTTACCGGGTTTTGGTATAAAGATCACTTAGGCCTCTCTCCACAGTCTGGGTCACAGTCCCATTCATTGTCTGGCGTATAGATACTATGTAACTGACAATATCAACTTGTGTCCTCCCCCATTTTATCACTGCAGGAAAGACTTCATCCTGTCCTGGAGATTTGAAGGACTCGAAGCTGTTAATTACCCATTCAGTTTTTTGTAAGTTGACAGAATAGATTAGAACAGGTCTTGCGAGCTCCCACTGGACTTCTTCTGTGGATACGTTTTCCACCAGCCACATGAGTGTCTGCAGCAATTGGCATTCTGGGAAGTGCGTTTGTATCAAATACTCTCGGCTTCTTTTCATGATAGTTAACGTTAGTAGAATGATGTAGTGGTAATTTATATGTTATTAATTTATAGTTTTCGAGTAATTAAGTGATTTAGTGGTCATTATATAATGTTAATTTGCCTTTGAAAATGCCGAAAGGTGCCATCAATCAACAGTATAAATAATTCTTTTCATATTGTGTGGGTCAGGCCGCCGCGCCGTCAGGTTTCTTTATAGATACGGACAGTTCTGTCCCTTGTTTGGCTAGTATTAGTCTGACTCTATCAGAGGTTTCTCCAAGACTTGGTACTTTTGTATCTCAGTCGCTACTTGTATTTTGCTTTAGCGGCTTTATAGCCGTCCCAATCCTGGTCTGGTTCCTCACAGGTGTTCCATAATTACCACTTTATGAAAATGGTGTGTTAATGTGTTATTATCAATACCACACGAATAGTGACTACGTGCCTTGCTTATAATACCTACACCTACGCTGTTCGTGAAGAAAATAGTGCAACTGTAAAAGCTTATAACTTGGTCAGTTTTCGTTAGTTTCATTTAATTTTTTTTATACAGTATTTCAAAGCGAAACTCTAGTCGGGGTGTCTGAGCTTTGCACTATACAAAAGTTCACGTTGTATATCGACCATAAATATTTATATATATTATATTATACGTCACAAAGTACTAAGATTGTTTGGTCACGCTAGAATTAGACTATTTTTGTTCATTTTTTCGTATTCAAAAATGGAACATCGAGCGACATGACCACTCTCTGAGAGCCTCTCGGCGGTACTAAATCGTATTTGTTCGCGTATCTGCATTTATAGGGGTTCACAAAATACTTTGTAAAAAAAAATCTGTATCTAGTTACATAAAAAGAAATATTTTTATTGTCAAAGGAGAAGTTCTGACATAATATTACATAATTATCATAATGATTTAAACTACAGAAGCTGGTGAAAAGACTACTTTATTTTGGTGAAATTTCTCACTATTTGAGCAAACTTTACAGTCATTTTTCTCTAAAAAAAGGAACCTACCTGATATCAGGTTATTCTACAAACAGATAGCCAACCCCTTTTGCAATTGCTTCGTATCCCCTGTTTATTAAATTTATCAGTAATTTGACATGAATTTAAGCATCGAAAACTATGCAAATCGTATGATTTGAAAAACCTGTTTCACTTTCATTGATAATTACCATATGTAATCCGTTGTTAGGTAAAATATGTTTTAATAAACGTTTAGAGAGCTAAATTTACTAAGTATGTTAGTGAATACCATATTTGTACGATAAATATTTAATGACTTTAAATGCAATGAAAAGTATGGTTTCTGAGCAATATGTGGCGCGAAATATGTTAGCCCTCTTAAGCACTCGTCAGTAACAGATCATGTTGATCAGAAGATCATGTCACTGACAAAGCCGAATGAGCACGTTTTATTGTATTATTAAATTAAATTGTGATTTATAGTTTGTGTAGTAAGGACGACGGCTAACAAGTTTATTAACTCATTGTCATGAAATTTAATTTTAAATATCTTCTTGGTTAAGTTAGTGTTTACCTGGTAAATGGCAATGGGAACCGTGTTATTCGGGGCGGGTCGTGTGGTGCGGGCGGTCGGCGGGTTAAGGGCTACGTGCGCGTCTCGGTCGCCTCGCCTTTCGCCCACGGGAACAGGTTTTACGAAGCATTTGTCAACTGTGGCTGTGCACTTGTATTTCATTACCTACCACTTATTAAGAAGTACCTTTCCATTTAAATTGAACCGTACCTACTGAAGTTTGCCTAAAAATGTATGCCTGGTTTTATTCTGGATTTATATCCGTGACATTGGTTTTATTTAACTCAAACTTTATACTTATTAGTGTCGAGTTGACTACAGTCTCTACATAGGCACAAGGGTGCGTTGGGTGTTTTAGGGGGCGTTGGGCGGGTAGGATTTATTTTATATGTATAGTGGCGCGAGCACGTGTACATTTTGCGGCTCGTATTGATCTTTTCCACTTTTTCTTGTTGGTTTATGTACGATTACGTTCATTTAATTGTTTAAGGCAAAATACGTAGAACTATTATTGCCTATCATAACCATGTTTACCTGTCACCTGTCATTTATTATGAATCAGCTCGTCTAAGGTAACATAACAATACAAAATCGTCATCATCGAATTCTTGAGCAGTGGAACGTCAATCGATATCTCACATGGATTATACTCCGTGAATGTTATAATTTGATCACGCGTACTTGGTTTGTAAGTTTTGTAACACATGTATGAGTATTGTACCGCGGAATGAAGGCATGACGTGTGGGAGTTTTAGATACATTTACTCGACTTAAACAAGATACGAGATTCTGTAGGTGCACAATCTATTTCGGTCGCGGTGGCGCACTCGGCGGCTAATCGCGCGTCACGTGACGAGTGCCGGAAGGACGGGGGGTGAGGGCTGGTGGTCCGCAGGCAGGGGCCGGGGAGTAGGAATGCAGTCACCATCGCTCCATGCACACCCAGCATTGCTGGCCGATTGATCGTCAATTCAAGCTTTTGCTCCACTTTACATCACGCATAGGCAGAGGCACACGTTAATACAGCACTGGCATTATAGTTCAAGAAATCAATCTCGAAACTAATCGTTACGTACACATTGGTTACCTAATTGTTACATCCTTATACGTAGCTTAAATTGAACCCAAATTAAGAACTTGTCGTGTCATGCATAGGTGTAAAGTTTTTATACTAGAACTGCTTCAACCTCATTCGTCCATTGTCCCAGATTTAGCTTGAAGCCTTGAACTGTCGTACGTACATTGCTGGTTTTTCTATCGATTTTCTCCATTTGCAGTTAATTGTTGATAATGGCGGGCAACTGCATCGATATTTGCCTTCTGACGTGGGGTCGCGTGTCGGTTTAAAAGTGTACGGATTCGGAATATGTAAGCATATTACGTAGGTACTTGGAACGATGAAGCAACTAACAAATTTCTTACTTAAGAGTTAATAGAAATTCGGATTTATTACAGTACTACTCAGCATCTCCCTTTGGTATTTTAAAAGCGTGGTCCTTTTAGTGACTAGGCAGGTATCATGTAATTGTTGGTAATTTGATTTGCTAGCTTGATTGTCATTATTGTCGCTATTATTTGTTGAAACCGGCCTTAAATGTCTATTTGCGCTAAGTGAGAACTGGAGATCCTGTGCGAATAGCGTACCTGTTTGCGAACAAATTCGATACGTCAACCATTTTTGACTGAGGGAGATGCATGTATAGAGTAAGTATTATTACGTCTAAGGCCTCAAAGAATTCGTGTCAATAGTGTTTGGGTTGATGTTTCTTGCAACCTCTTCTTTCAAATTATTGGCTATCAGATTGGTTACCTACATGAATGCTGATTGGTGTAGGACCATTACAGTTTGTACGTGTGGTAGCTACAATTTCGATGTTGGGATTTGGTCTCATCCTTGTTATGATGAAATTGTGTAGCACAAAAGTAGTAATTGCAGCTTGCGGATTGCAGGCGATTGCCCCTCGCCCCGCCACGCAACCCGCGCTCGAACACCGTAAGTAAACAGTCTGGTGTTTATCCGCGTCTCGCTCACACCGACCGCGGCGTGTCGCGCCTCAGAGGTGCACTCGCTGTTCCTATTATTTTCGTGACGGGTATTGCGCCGAAGCCGATTCCCGCATCCTCGCCCCCGAGACGTGAAGTCCGGTCTCGCGGCGGAGGCGGCGGCGACGGCCGTTCGCATCGCGCGCCAGTCCGCTCCCGAGGCCGACTGTCGCATTGGTCTGTGCCTACGAAACGTTCGGTATTGTCGTCGTTACTCGATGTGTTGTAATTGAAAATGCGGCACGTTTCGAGTGCGTATTACGGTGGGTGACGGGACCGGCGCGGCCATAGTTTGATTTCATTGGTAACGTGACGTGTGTGGTGACAGTGAGTGGATTTTGTGTACTGGCGGGCCGATGATACACGTGAATGTGGATGGAGTTCTTACGGACCGGTGTTGGAAGATGCATTTCAAAGAGGCGTTCGCGATGAGCGATCGACCGAGCGAGCGCGGCCGCCGCAACTCTCGATGCAAGGGTGGGTGTTTATACGCTGGCAGTGACGGTTGTGATGTGAGCCGTCTGAGCTCTTGTACCACGTACTGTACATCACTATTATGTATTACGTAGGTTGTTTACTCCGCTTTCTATCACGCGCGTGTACCACCACACCGTGTTCCTTATCCTCTTCGTACCTGTTGTGTTGTGGCCAATTCGTCATGTCACTTATACCTTTATAAACTCGTTAAAGCAATTGCATTAAATGACGTTAAACTTTTTTTTGTCTGTCGGTCTTATCAGTCCATCCATCCGATCACGAAATAAATGATCTGAATCTGAATCTGAAATAACAAAAATATTTCTGCTGCGTCGCTAATTCATCATGTCAACCGTCTGTTTACTGCGTATCGTGCAATTCAATGCAACCAAGTTGACATCATCAGTTTATATTGGTTAACTAAATTGTTGACACAAATAAGCGATCAGCTGTAGCATCTCTGCTAATTCTAGTGTATTGGACACACTCTCTAATTTTCTATTTCTGCTCAAAAATCGTTAGTGGGTTAGTTGGAACGTGAGTAAAGTTCATGTCTATGAAGACAGTTATTAGTTACTAGAGGAGGTCACGCGGTTTCACCCACGTTGTTCCCGTTCTCGTGGGAATACGGGAATAAATTAAAGCCTAGCTATGTCACACGGGAGTTGTGTAGCTTCCCAATTCAAATCGGTTCAGTAGTTTCCAAGTCTATCCAATGCAAACAAACAAACATTCAATAATCAAAAAACGTCTAATCAGCCTATGGCAATCCGCTCCTGGACGTAGGTAGGTAGGCCAATTTACGCCACAACTCACGGTCCATCTGGACATCCTACCCTACGTTTTGCCAAGTCGCGGTCTCCCCTCGAGAACTCGCTTGCTCCATCGGCGATGGCCGATGGAGCAAGTGAGTTCTGCTGATGACATTCTGACATTCAATAATAGGAATATAGATAAACAAGTTATTTTGAAGAAATTTAGATATGGTTAGCCATGTGTATTTTATATTATTGTTTATTAGTGTTGCGCACGTGAATTTGTAGTTAGGTATGCCAATTAGATACTTACATTCGCCAGCTTATTAACCTCCTGTAATAAAATAAGTAATAAACCCATAGAACAACTTTATGGGGCACAATTCCAGATTTTTTTTTTCGGTAATCTTCATTAGTATAAATAGTGGGTATATTAGTGTAGTTAAACTAACAATTGGTAAAGATTATTTAAGTCTGTTTCAATCATCTGGATATTTTTATCGAGTTTCTGTAGAACTTTCACTCACGGTGTTGTTTAAATAGAATATACCTGCGGACTTTTTAGATAGCAAATATATTCTACATTGCGATACATTTAATGTAGACTACATCCAAATAGGTACTATTATAATTATTATCTTTGCTACAACTAGAATCTGTGCATGCCAGCAATAGCATGCATGCAAAATATTTCTAAATTAGGTAAATGATATTTTAGAAATAGGTTGTTTGACAAGTTTTACACCGCCTAGATGGCGGTGTAAAACTTGTCAAACAACCTATACCCAAACCAAGCTAATAAGTTTGTGCTATGGTATCTAGACAACTGATAACATAATTACCTTATATTTTTTTTATAAAGGCCCTTGACGTGAGACCAATGACCTGAATGTGATTTACGGGTTGGTGCAAAGTGTAGGGAGAAAGTAAGATAGCTGATTCTTGGGCTCCAGAGAGGAACTGACGCTCATGATGTCCAAAGTTTCGTCGAAATCAGTTCATAAATGCTACTAAATCCTGAATAAACACACGATGACGACCTTTAATTTTTAAACAACAAACCGTAAACTTAAGAGAAGTGAAGATGTATTCTTGAACCACTTCATCAGGAACGTAAAAGCATAGGTAATTAATAGAGACTGGATATATGCATTTGCATATTTGCATATGCATTTGCATATTTAAGCCATCCTCAGTGCCTCAGTAGTAATTGCATATTTTACCTAAGATCTAGTTGTAATGCATGTATCCTTAAATTTTCAATATTGTTCGGAGTGCGGTGCACGCACCCTGCATTCAGAAATTCAATGCGAAACCCGACCAAATTTACTTGTTCATACTTGATGAGCGTGCTTATTGATCCGATTCTTGACTTAAGCTTTTAGGGTTCCATGTCAAAAGGATCAAAACGAGTCCCTTATAATGAGACTCCCCGGTCTCTCTGGCAGTCTGTTCATCTATCCGTCTGACACCGGCTCTAGCTCTGGAACCGCAATAGCTAGAGTTGAAATTTTTACAGAGGATGTATTTCTTTTTACCGCTATAACAACAAACACAAAACAAAACAAATATTTAAAGGGGGCTCTCAAAGGTGATTTTTACAGTTTTTGTTACGGAAACCTCATTGCGTGAGTTCGACCTGCACTTGGCCGGTTTTTATCTATTTGTGTGAAAAATAATGCCTTACTTACCTCCAAAACAAAATATCATTTAATTTCGCATATTCTGCCCACTTCTGCCATATTTCGTGCATATTTCAAGCATTTTTCATGCATATTTGCATGCATATATTTATAACAAGCTTTTTATGTTGCATATAATTCGGTCTCTAGCAGTAATCAATATACCTACCAGTTGATCTTCATTTTCTACTTTATAAATAGAGAAAAATCAAAAGTTTCTCGCTTTTAGGGTTCCGTCCCTCAAAAGGTTGTCAGTCCGACTGGCAGGCAAGCCCCTTTATCTCGTGAACGCGTAAAGGTGTCGAGTTAAAAATTAACATCATATACTATAATATTCTAGTTTGTGACCCTTGAAGCTGTAAAAAATCAAACTTCTAAGTTGTCGCAGAAAAAGTTACGGTTGATTAGGTCGCAAAAAACGTATATTTCGACACTAAGAGAATCAGGATTTATAGGGTAGGTACTGCCCGTTGACATAGTACTATGAACTTTGGCAAGTAATATCCTCGTATACTACTAGTATAGGAGAAAATCTAAAAACAATCCCCCATACAACCCTATAAAACGTGATGATTTCGTACTTGCGGACCAAGTATTGGATACTTAGTCCGCAAGGACGAATAAAGCTGTGTTAAATTTTTATTAGATATTTCACTAAAGCACGAATATAGCTCGTGGGACATGCCTATGCTTACACTCCTTGGAACACCTAGCAAACCATTTCTCTTTAGTGGGGTGGGATTATGCTCTCTCAATAAACGCTTACCCTTCAGGTAAGTGGACATAGTCATCTCAGGGGACATCGCATTATTTGTTTGCATGACCACGAGAGTGGATCACCAGGCTTTATCTAATGAAGGTTTCCTGGCTACCTTAAGGCGGTTCAAGGAGCAAGCAGCAGTCGTGGTGCTTAACTTAACAGCGACGACTCTGCAAATGTCGTGTGTGCGTATCGAGAGCTGCTCTTTTTATTTGATCAAAATAAAAATGATTACAATTCGGATGTCTATTTTGTCAATATAGGGTGTAGTGGGGCCCTACCAACAACTTCGGGCCCAAGTCAACCTCACGTGCAAGCTCGTGCACCTGCTGAACAACGGACGAGGCTCTGACGACGGCGGTCCATTTCAACACGGCGATGGGCTCACCACCTATTACGTGGGACCGAATTGTACACGGTGAAATGTGGGCCGGTATAGGCCTCTGCCTACCCCTTCGGGGATAAAGGCGTGAGTATATGTATGTATGTATGTATGTATTTTGTCAATAATGGAACAGAGTGACTCTTTATTCCTACCGGGCACCAAATTTCGGGGAAATTTGGGAAGCAGACATTCAGTCCACGAAATGTCACTCCAAAAGGGTTTTTTTATTACTATTGGTAACTCAACTGTAGCTTATCCAGTCTTGTTCATTTTTTAATTATAATGTTATCCTAGTGAATTCACTCAGTGAACAACAAAATATGTCGATCGCTTCTGCCACAAGGTTGAGAGTGCGAATTGAAGCTTACCTGAACCTCGATACCTCAAAGGCCTTTGACCGGGTCTGGCACCGTGATCTTCTTACGAAATTGCCCTCCTATGGACTGCCCGAGGAGTTTTGTGAATGGGTATCCAGCTTGCTTATCCTGTAAAATGGTTTGTGCTCTGAGAAATTGTTTGATATGATGCCCACGGCTACGTTCTATCATCGCACCGCTCGCCACAGACAGGGTGTTCATCCTCACACTTTGCGTCCGCAGCGCTCGAGTACGGTATGATCCGATAGGGGCTTTATTCCGCGCACGCTTAGATTGGTGAATGATCTCCCTGCCTCGGTTTTTCTAAACGCCTACAGTATGGGGTCAAAAGGGATCTTGGAAGGTTTTTAGAGGGTCGGCAGCGCGAATGTGGCGCTTCTAGTGTTGCTACGATGACCACCAGTCCTTCTGGTGGTATAAAAAAAACCTAACCGCACTGTCGTGTGAGTCGTGCCAATCCAAGCCGTGGTACGCCCAAATACCCTTCCAATATGTTTTTGGATGAGTTCGTCTGGTGTTTTAAAACAGAATCTGTAAAGCCTAAAGTAGCAACTCCTTTGACTCCAGCAGTCGTGCTTAAGTCTTCAGTAAAACTTACCTTGTTTAAGACCCAAAAATATCCTCGTTAATTAGTCAAGACAATATCTCCAGTTTTGGACACAAGTTGTAAAACCTTTCGTAACAAATGGTCCTCGTCGCCGGAAATCTTTACCTACAGCAGCCTATGGTTACAACAATTGTCATGTCTTCAGAGTTCTCCGATTTAAAATGGTCCAAAGTAAGTTAAAGAAAGTTGTTTATTTTAGGACTACCTCGTTTAAAAATTTTTAAGCGGTTTCATGTGTTTCACACTACTGAAACACTTGTTCAGTACCCTAATATAAAAATTATTTCATTGTAAAGAAACCAAGCCACATTTTCTGCTAAACGCCGCGCGCCGGATCGAAAGTTGAGCAAGCTGACGATTTCCAAATCTTCGTCTATTTTTTGTTGATACAATCATTATTGTTTTTTTTTCGGTGAATTCGAATGAATCCGTAACACGTTTCACTTGGCAACGACATTCGTTAAAGGCCCCTTGGGTTATGCGGTAGGGAAAGGGGCGTCGGGGGGAGGGAGTCGCAAAGGATGGAGGTGAGATCATAGTGGCGAGTAGCCCGGGGAGGCGATCGATATGTACATTGAACATACATACGTACCTATCTATATAAATAACTGTACCTAACTTCTCGTAACGCGACTGTCTGCTCCAGATACTGCGCCAAAACCCACCTCAAACCCCCCACACCCTGTACCTCAGTTATTCTATAGCAAAAAGATCATTTTTTTAGGTTACATTACATGACAAATTTTCTCTCAGTCATTATGAATAATTTTATGGATTTCTTCATTATCTAACTATAACTTACCCATAATACTTACCTTCTTTGAAATTTCGCATTTTATAAAGGTAAATAATAATAAATTAATATTATTATGTAACCCTGCTAAACATTTTATTTTATAACATAGTAGGTTAGATACAAATAGTGAATGAACTATAGTGACATAAACAATTTCGTACAACCTTGAATGAGCACATAATGTCGAACTGGTCGTAAATTGACCAGAAAAGTTTATTTTAAGTACACGTAAGTAACTGTTTATAACTGCGCTGCTGTTACAACTTTTTCTCTTAAATTAGCACAGGCACAGAATTTAATATACAGTTCAGTTGAAGATCTTAAAATGTTAGAAGACTGACTTTCTTTCGAGGGCTTACCCGGGACTCCCGGCCGTAGAAAGTTGTACGGCTTCGTGTGGTTTTAGTCGGTAGGAATCCGGCATATCCACGTAGGATTTCCACACTTAAAAAAAATGTATAAAATACGTGTCATTTTTTTTTCTTCGTCCAGACGGTTCATATTGTGCTGATATGTAGCCCTTGGTGCAAAAATAACGATCCGTTTTTTGTTAAGTTCTTATCCCACCATGATCAACTAGAAATCTTAAAATTCTACAGAAAGGTGCTATTTTAATGAGTGCAAACTATACTATTTTACATTTTGCCCACCATCAATATAATAAAGAGACGTAATAGCATCCTTTTTTAAAGTCAATTAAACGTAATATTTGGAGGGCTGCCGATTACTGGCAGCCAAGATAAACGATGTTATAACATGCATCGCCTTTAACAGGTGCTGGCGTCAAGATGGAGCACTTCCAAGCGGCGCTGGATCCTCGCAAGCAGGAGCTGCTGGAAGCGCGCTTCCTAGGCGCCAAGGTCAGTTACGCCTTATTGCTTTGTACCTACAAGTACCACTACAAGTAGAACTTCCTTCTATCAAGCTCTATAAAAGTAAATACTGTCATCTGTTAGGCACTTGAGGACCGCTGTCAGAAGTCTTACGGACTGTGAGAGTGGCCCCCAATAGCTAGATGCGCCACGGCTTTCCATCTGGCTGGCGACGTCAATAAGGCGAGCATAATATAATTAAAAAAAATCTGTAGTAATGTGAAAAATCCTCTGAACCAAGTCATCAACAATGACATATTGATAAAAAAATTATAGATGATCTTGGCTACCCATGGTAATTATCACCTTAATCCATCATTGTTGTAACAAAATCAATGAAACACGATATCATTCATTATAGAAATCTTTATTTGTGTAACGACATTAACCAGCGACGACATGGTGAATCTTTTTACTAATAGTTTTAGCTCTTTTATTTATATATTATTTACTAGGACTTACCATTTAAAAGTGCAATAACAAATAACAACTGAGCTGAGCAGCAGTAGTATTACAAAACTGTCATCATTATCCAAACAAATTCGAACTCTTTAATAATTAATAGACTGGAATACATGTAACTTTCTAACTTGGTATCATAACTGGTTCCGAAGGAATCCACTTTAAGGTCGATATTGACGATGGATATTTTTATGTCTTCATTATATCCAGCTGTCCAGCTAGTACAGTTATTAAAAAGAAATCACTATTATTTTAAGTTAAGTCCTGAGGGATAAATAGTGCGAAGATTGATTTTTTTACCGCATTGGATTCTTCTTAAAGCATTGGAAAGGAACCAAAGGCATCGATTTGAAGTATTATTTCACCTTTGGAATATCCAAAGTATCCAAGTAATCTATTCTAAAAGCCGTTTCAATTTAACTGCAAGCGAAACTGTGTTCAGAAAGTTATCTTTTAAAATTATCCAATTCAACTCCAAAATCCATATCTTGCCAATTTTATTTCGTGTTATGATTATGATTGACACTGCGGTACCAGATCATTTTGCATCGTAACTAAAACTAGCTATGATAAAAAAACGCTTGCTTCAAAGACATTTTCAAATATGTATATGGAATCACCACTTTCCAAACCTCTATCCTTCTTTTCTCATTTAATCTTAATCATGTACTCGCTAGCCTCATGAACTTCTATGGAAACATATGGGTATTTAAATAACAATGTTTCTTTATGAATAGCAATTATTATTGCAGTCTCCTCTCTCGTACCTTCCATGTTTAGATGTTCCGAGTGGAGCATCTCAGCTTCTAACTCGGAAAAAATTGTTTCGTCTATAATTAGTATATGTATGTATGTATGTATGTAATCAAGTTCACAAATGACGGTTACAAAATTTCCATTACGTTTAAACGCTGATCATAATTATGTAGATATCAAATCTACAGCAAATTTGAACTTGTCGACAGACAAGTTTAACTTTACAAGACTGCAAGTGGTGTTTATTAACATCAATTATATCAAAACGTCGTAATTGTAAACATCGTTGTAATTAAAGCGCTTCTGTAGTAATTAAAAGTGGCCACGTCGTATATTCGCAAGTACAGTTGAGTTTTTAATAGCACCTTGGCAAGAACACGTACCTAGGTATGTAAACCAAAGATATTACTGTAACCTATCGTCCGTTTGTGTTTTATCAGAGAATTATATATAGGAATGCCTTTTGTTAAATCAGAACTGAACGCAATGTTTTCGAAACGATTCTTTTGTTCTCACATTTCCTGCGCTCAGTTAAGGTTGTTTATCAGTATTAGTAACTGCACACAAAACTGATACACACGTACTGGACGTAGTACATACATCGATTTTTCACTTCGGAGTACCTACATGACTTGCATGACATCAGATGTGTACTTTACTAGATAAAACTTGTGTAATTATGAAAGGAATTATAACATCGTTGACCTCAATGGAAAACGATTCTACAATTTGCTGGCACTCAAGTAAACATTTCGAACACACAGTCTGTTTTTTATTGGAAGCTAATAATTGAAAAAAATATACAAACGAAATGAATGTTAAGGTTCAGTATCTCATATCTCGGACTATACTGCCCGTTCGCTCTAACTTTGCCGCTCGGCTCCATACTAAAGACGATTTTTTTATTAGACGAAGTAAATTGACAGCAACTAATGTCACTTCTTCATACAATGTTGCGTATTTTCTATGAGGAAGTGACATTAGCTACTGTCAATTTACTTCGTCTAATTAACAATTCGGGTATACGCCTCTAAGCCAGCGGCAAAGTTAGAGCGAACGGGTAGTACAAACTTTTCCGATGACATTCAAGAAGTCCTCTTTTTATTATTAATATATTAACGATGTTTATCAACAGCGTATTATTAACATCGTACGTTTATATAGATATTATATATGTATTATAGTGAGGCACCAGTCGAGTCGGTGTGTAGATGTGCACAACATGCATTGAGCCGATCACGTGATCTCTGATAATGTAGCAGCTCCAGTAGTGGGCATGCCTTTGCCCACCTGCCCCGCTACCACACCTCCCCGCTCCATATGCGGCGTTGGCGGAACTTCACATCTCTCGTGTGTGCCCAGTGTGCCCACATCGTTGTCTCGGCCGAGCAAGTGATGTTGTAGATACGTAATTGTATTATGTGTCTCGGTTTCGTCCCTGCACCCGTCCTCACTTTGACCCCCCGTTTCGTCTTACCGAAGCGTCATTTAGTCGCTTTAGGAAATAGTTTTTATCCGATGTTTGTTATATTCATTTTGATATTATTATTCAACTTATTGTGTTGTGTTAAACAATTTAATAAGTTTAGTGTTTTTGATAAGGTTCTTTTGCTCACCGAATAGATTTAGAGTGAGTAATCTGTACACATTCTTGTGAAACAAATAGTATTCAATTCAAAAAACCTTAAATAGTAAACATCCATGGCAACCTACGCGTTACGGTGACAGACAGATACAAATCGTTTTTATGTCACTCTCAATGTAGATATCATTTCGTCATTTAACGACAAAATGGCGGATGGACATAAATAAATTCTTGCAAATACATGTTTCATAGTTATCGGCTTAAAACATTTCACTGCCTGGTAGCAACCACCTAACCGTTGCTCGAAACACATGAGTATTGATAGATGATAATTCTCTATCTTGCCCTGCATACATTTTTGATAAGCTTATCGATTGGATCGTAGCTAGATTCAGACGACTACAGCTTTTTACTTACTTCCAATAAATATTATTTCTATGGTTTAGCACGATTAACCGATGAAGGTGTCTATTGTTAAATCCAAATTCCAAGCAGCTAATAGAGTACAGAAAAGTTTCCTAATTAGGCGTTTACATTAAACGCATTGGTCGTCTTTATGCAGGTCAGCGCAAGGGACATACTAGTTGAAAGTCGACGGTCACCCGAATTTAAACCGGTAAGTTTTTTAAAGATATTCTGTATGTATTTATTGTATTTTCTTATAGTAAATTCGGCCCCGCTACTAGTGAAGAGAGATGATTGTATCGTTCCCTTATACACACATTGGCATTCTTGCTCATAGGGAGTATGAGTATGAAAGTTTAAAAAATCTGTTCATAGCACGCGAATACGTCACATAATAAATCTAGGTCCCAAATTTTATGTTTCTAGTTTCAGTCATTTTGGCTGTTCGTTGATTTTATCAATCAGGATAAGCTAATTTATTAGGGTTCCGTACCCAAACGTAAAAACGGGATCCTATTCATGATGAGACTTCGCTGTCCGTCGCGAGGCTGCATCTTAGGAACCGTGATTAGTAGCTAGAGCTGAAATGTTCACAGATGATGTATTTCTGTTGCTGCTACAACAAAATCAGATTAAGGGGGGCTCCCATACAACAAACGTGATTTTTTTTTGGTTTTTTGGTACGGAACCCTTCGTGCGGGAGTCCGACTCGCACTGGGCCTGTTTTATCTTCACTTATTCTAAAGATGAAGAATTTGTATTTGTGTGTGTGTGTGTGTGTGTGTGTGTGTGTGTGTGTGTGTGTGTGTGTGTGTGTGTGTACTGTGTATATTTGTAATGAATAAACTCAAAAACTAATGTGCCAATTTAAAAAAATCTTTCACCATTAGAAAGCTACATTCACCCTGAGTAACATTAAGCTACAGTTTATTCCCACGGGAACAGGAGCTACGCGGGTGAAACTGCGTTACTACCCGTTCGCTCTAACTTTGCCGCTGGCGTAGAGGCGTATACCCGAATTGTTAATTATACGAAGTAAATTGACAGTAGCTAATGTCACTTCGTCATAGAAAATACGCAACACTACAAGAAGAAGTGACATTAGTTGCTGTCAATTTACTTCGTCTAATCAAAAATTCTACTTTAGTATAGAACCGAGCGGCAAAGATAGAGCGAACGAGCAGTACGTCCGCTAGTTAATTTATAAAGCGATAACATAGACACAAATAAAACGACAGATAACTTCAGAAGCAAAATCAGTGTTTTCAGAATTAATGATAAGGTTTTGATTTCGCTTATGACCCACTGCCTGATCTTTTGCTTGATTGTGATGGAATTAGGTACCTAGTTCCTTTTTATCATTGTGGAGTGGGGTTAGGCATTCGTGGGCAAATAATATTGTGAGGTTATTTCATGTCTTAGCAGATCTTTTTATCGTTGATGCATATTCTGCAGCATTTATACTTTACGCGTGCTGTGTTGCTGTTTTCTAAAGAATTTTTAGTAATATTTTTGTAGTATCTGTTTATAAATGGGTTATCTACTGCGTGTGCGAGAACGCTTTGTCCTTGTAATGTAAAACACATTCTTACACATCACGTCATAATCAGCATTACCGTATTTATAACTAAGCACCAAACACAATGAAAATGAACCGCGCCGACATTCGTTTCCTAGTTTGCGAACAGTTATTAAAATAAATGAATTATAATTTTCAGCCACATTGGAACTTAAAATTCGGTTGATAGTACTTAACAGTTTTTATTTTATATTTATAATAATTGTAAGGAAAAATTCAATCATAAAGCTGGCCTTAATGTTATTTTGTTTTTTATTTTAACTGGTAGACTAAAGATTTAATCTGATTTTATTGACAGTGCCAGCTGAAACTTTAATCGTGTCAAGTATACGTTAACCATTTAAACGGCCTTCCAATGTAGTACCTACTTGATATTTTGTTAAGTTGATCGTATAAAAGTCTCGGACACATTCTATTCGAAATGTAGAATTACTATAAACTTGTTAAAGCGAGCAAGGAAGAAGTATGCCAGACTCGGTCGGTGTAGGCAAGTCGGGGCCGCGGGGTCACCGACACAGGCGGCCCGCCCCGCTCCCTTCAGCACCCGTTCAACACTTTATCTACAGCGAGCGCTTAGAAAGGAAATCGCAGTTTTGCAAGGCGTTATTAGCTAGTAATATTTTAGTTTTATACGTCAAAATCTAGAATTTGTTATTTCTTGTGCTGCTGAAGGCAAAACATCTTCATGATCCTCATAATAATGTAAATTTTGAAAAAAAAAAAGAATAACGCTTTAGCGCTTATACAATGTTCAAATTATTAGAGGCGATCATGTAATAATTCACTTAGCACTGTTAGTACATTTCACTCGGTACACATATACATATTTTTCTGTTGACGATGTGTGAATACTAAGTATCATACAATCTGTAGACGTTATTCAGGTTTAGCTACTTATGGAGTCGGAAACTTCAGGTAGATTGACAAGACGTAGTAAGTAGGCAGCTTGTCTCATTCAACAAGCATGCCTATGCCGCATTGAGAGAAAGAGAGGTAGGCAAGGCAGGCTCGACGCGGTGTTCAGTCAGTTGATTTGCACATTCGACGCGAAGGGAAATTATAACATGGCGCACACGGCCTCGCCCCGCCTCGTCTACAATGCGCCGTCAAAACTCATTCCATCGCTTAGCCGCCTGGTTCCGCAGTTATTTTTACACAGGCCGACCTTTCGCACCGGCCGTCACCGCACTCCAGTATCAACAAAATTTATAGCACGACGCACTCACATTGTTAACGAAATATAATATAAATAAATTCACATAGGTACTATTTATAAATTTGACTGGTGGATGCTTCATACGAATAAATTCTAGAGAATCGTAAATAAAAACTGTAAACAAACGATAAGCATACGAGACAACCACTCGCGTCCGCTGCCACGGAGGCAATGAACGCGGGGGGAGTCGCGCGGCAGGCGGGCCGTCAGCTGAGCGTCACGCCGCGACATTGCAAGGTCCGCTCGTATTGCCTCGCCTGCCTGACCCACTGCGCCGAGCCACGCCGCGCGTGTGCCGGCCGGCTTCTCTGTTCATAACCCATCTGAACGACTTTCCGGTGGAAAGTTAATCCTTTCAGGTAGATATTATATTTACCTGACGGGAAAAGAATCTTGAAATAATCTTTTTAATGTGCGATATTCCGTCAAAACTCCACTAATCTACACAGAGGTATAAACAACCTACTACAAGATGACCTATCATATCATCCATATGTTTGGCTGGAAACCTCTGTAGGTAGTGTGGAAAAATGGGAAAAGCTTTAACGATATGAATTGACCATGGACTACTTGGTAAAAAAAAACGAGTTGTCTAGTATTAGTCTGATGCCAAACTGGACGTAAGTAGGTACGGAAGACACTGCGTGGAGATGGAGACGCTGAACTGAACAACATGAGTAGTTAACACTCAGCGTTTCCAGAATAAAGTGCTGGGATATTGTCAATCAATACACTTGCATAATATAATGCAAAGTGGAACTAGTAGGTACTATTGTATTATATTGGCGAGACAAGAAACATATCCCTTCTTGGCAGTCGGGAAAAAAGTAGTAGGGCGTAGTAGGTTTATAGTCCGAGGAAGGTTCTTGGATACTTTTGATCCCGATATTTTGCGCGATTCCTGCAGGAGAGGGGATGAAAGACAAAATGCTTTTTCAGCTGTTAGTTCTCACCGCGTGGTCTTATTTCAAATATTTTTCTTAGACATGTTCGTAACCATTACAATATTCTGAGGCTATAGGTATTCAGCTCCGTGGTCAGATTGACTTAAGTTTCCACTGCTGGCTGTCACATAGCATATCCACTAGCACCACGTTTTCGATGTCTTACCTTACGCTTACGACATGTGAAATGTAGAAAGGTAATTTTGTCTGACGTTGTCGGTTGCTATGATAATTGCAGGTAATGTATTGAATTACATAAATATAGTCGGAACAATCACGCGGCAGGTGACTATCGACCGTATGGTATGCTCACCTAAAGGTGAAGGTTTTTCAGGGTGTCTGAATAGTCGATTATGTTCAATTTTCCTATCGAACGATCTCACACTGATAAAGAATATCTAAATTGTAGAAAATTCTCGACACAATACCACATTATGCACACCACGCCACCCATCCAACTATGAATCAAGCAGAGCTTGTATTATGGGAGCGGTTATTGTGTATACTTGTCCCTTGGGTGCATTCATTGTTATGCGGATGACAGTACTCTTCATGGGAGCTATTCTGGCCGTCCAGCGGCGGGGCGAGGCGACGTGGATGAGAAGAGACGACAACTCGTGGCGGATCTCGATCTGGACCTGGGCCGCATTGCCCAATGGGGTTCAGACAACCTGGTCGAGTTCAATGCCAGAAAAACACAGGCGTGTGCGTTTACAGCTAAGAAGTCCCCATTCCTACCCCTGCCCTCTCTTCAGAGCATTACAATTCCACTAAAGGACAACCTGGAGATCCTCGGTATAGACGTCCGGCGTGAGCTCAATCACAAAAACTACATAGAGAGCTGTATTGGTCTGGCCTCGCGGAAACTGGGAATCCTGAATAAGGTGAGACGGTATTTCACGCCACATCAGAGATGTTTACTGTACAAGACGCAGATTCGTCCCTGCGTCGAGTACTGTTCTCACCTTTGGGATGACTCCGCGAGGTACTTGTTAGACGCGCTTGACGCTATGCAGAGACGTGCTATCCGAATAATTGGTTGTCCTGAGGTGACGGGAGGCCTCGAACCTTTGTCGCAGCGAAGAACCATAGCGTCCTTGGCTGCCTTCTATCGAATGTATCACGGCGAATGTTCTGAAGAGCTCTTCAACCTGATCCCACCATCTCCTTTCCGATCCCGAACAACGCGTGCCGGGCAGAGATGCCACTCATACACAGTGGAGAGAATCTTCGCCAGAACCGAGCGTTTCAAAAGATCGTTCCACTGTCGAACTATAAAAACATGGAACGACCTGCCCGCACACGTCTTTCCCTCATCTTACAATCCCGGGTTCTTCAAGAGGAGCGTGAAGAGGCACATCACAGGGCCGCCAACTTGAGGACCACTGTAAGAAGTGGCCCCCAATCGCTAGATGCGCCACTGCTTTCTTACCATCAGGCTGGTGGCGACGTCAATTTGGAGAGCTGAATATAAAAAAAAAAAAAAAACTTTTCTGACTTCTTAAGGCCGCGTGGGTCAGATTTTGAGCTTTATGAAACAATCCTACTCAAAAAGTAAAGGGTTCATAATTCTGATAAATATATATATAATAGTTAAGGATATAAGCTAAACATATTCCAAGCCCGTTACACGATCCAATAAATTTCACTAGATAGAAAAAAATCCCAAAGTTGACTCTCTCAGAAAAGTTTTTTCAATACTGTGGCTAAACTATTAATATTTTATATATTTTTTTTTGCACTCAATTAAAGCTATTGAGTTTTTATACACATTTTCCGAACGTTTTTTTATACATAAGTATTTACATAGTTATCATGTACGAATATCTACCAAACGCAATAGAATTGCGCCGCTGACGGCCGATCAGTCTCGCGCTAGCGCTTGTGGAGGCAAGACCTGTGTCAGTTTTTTTCGCAACTATTTCGTAATTATTATGCCAAATTACGTTGAAATCGCACCACAGTATAAAAATATCAGTAATGGGCAAAATGTATTTAGATTAACCGTTACAAATTACAATACTTTGTTATGCTTAATTCAATTACTCTGTAACAGATTACTTGAGTAATTATTTACAATGAGTACTAGCAGTAACTAATTACTGAGTAATGGAATTACACATTAATCTAATTACATTGTAACTAGTTACTCATTAATTCAATTAACGAACTCTCATAATTAACAACTCTGTCCTGTGAATTCGTCACGGCCCAAGGGGTGGATCGATTTTGATGCGGTTTTTTGATCATAAGTCAATGTATCCATGATGGTACTTAGCTATACATTTTGAAGACCATCAGCTTAATTCCTGAGTGATGAAGGGATTTCACTAAAATTCCCATACGCGACTCATGGTAAATGTGGTGATCTTTTACTTTTTTTGGCCGCCGCACCGTAATCACAAAATTTCATGATGGGTATCGTTTAAGGGGTTTTTTGCTGTGCTGAGTACGAATCACGTGATAATTTTGCAATTCAAAATGGCCGCCACGCCGTAATCACAGAATTTCATGATGGGTATCGTTTAAGGGGTTTTTTGGTATGCTGAGTACGAATCACGTACTAATTTGGCAATACAAGATGGCCGCCGCTCCGTAATCACAAAATTTCATGATGGGTATCGTTTAAGGGGTTTTTTGCTATGCTGAGTACGAATCACGTGATCATTTTGCAATTCAAAATGGCCGCCACGCCGTAATCACAAAATTTCATGATGGGTATCGTTTAAGGGGTTTTTTAGTATGCTGAGTACGAATCCCGTGATAATTTTGCAATCCAATATGGCCGCCGCGCCGTAATCACAAAATTTCATGATGGGTATAGTTTAAGGGGTTTTTTGGTATGCTGAGTACGAATTACGTGATAATTCTGCAATTCAATATTTTGGCCGCCTTTTGGAATTCAATTTGGCCGCCTAAGCTATTAACAGTAGTAAACTAAAAAGATTTGCTTATTAAGTTTAGGCCTAGCAATGCGAAAATACTATGACAAAAGGTTTTTATTGTAAAATTAAGGCCAATTACATTAAATTGGTACCTAGCATACGAAAGAATCCCTTAATCGATACCCATCATGAAATTTTGTGATTACGGCGCGGCGCTCATATTGGATTGCAAAATTTTCACGTGATTCGTACTCAGCATACCAAGAAACCCCTTAAACGATACCCATCATGAAATTTTGTGATTACGGCGCGGCGCCCATATTGGATTGCAAAATTAGTACGTGATTCGTACTCAGCATACTAAAAAACCCTTTAAATGATACCCGTCATGAAATTTTGTGATTACACCGCGGCGGCCATTTTGGATTGCAAAATGATCACGTGATTCATACTTAGCATACCAACTTTAGAAAACCTTAGAAATTTTTATGACCAGTTATAATGTAATTTACATTTTTTACGCAACTGTAACCATCTAGCAAACTTACGCAACGGAAACTCTCAAAAGAATTGCAATATCCTAGTTTTCGAAAAATGTTTCGTTGCTGCTCAGCTCTTATTCGCCTTAGCGTGATGTTATATATGTTGGTATTATTCAAAAATGGACATTCTGTTAAGTAACTTTTAAAATTCAACTAGCAGTCTCTTAGACTCTAGAGTTCAAACAACTAAACAAACAAACAAACTCTTTAGCTTAAAAATAATAGTATAATATATATAATTAACTCATTTATTTAGGAATTTTGAAGCGCTCGTGGCCCCGCGGACTCAGTGTTCTGTAAACGATAACTGCAGTAAGCAACATTTACTATGGCCGGATATGGATGGGTGACCACCACGTGGACCACTTTGTGACATTTATTTACGAGCGTTTCCGTGCTTCGGAAGGCACGATAAGCCGTTGGTCCCGGTTGTCGGTAAAATGACAGTCGTTAAGCCAAGTTGAAGGCCTTACGGGCGGCTTGAAAAATTTCAACTGTGGGTCGTCACAACCTGCGCCCGGGTCGGCAGCGCGTGTGTAGCGCCTCTGGTGTTGCAAACGTCTATAGGCTACGGTTACCAACTTTCCGCTGGGCCGTAAGCTTGTCTGCCACCTAAGTAGTATAAAAAAAAAAAAAAGGAAACTCAAATAAATCACTACATTTAATAAAGTTAGATGCATTTACTACGTCAAACAAAGTCAGCATGCTGTTTCTTTCTACTCTACTGTATACTGTGGCATGAGAGTTCACTGCCGCTGCCGGCGCGCGGTGTGTCTTGCGCCCGGGGCGAGGGGAGCGCCAAATGCCTACTTGTGCGCTATAACCGCCCCTTAAGTCTTAACCCAAGTGTATCATTGCATCTACCATGGTGAAAATACGCTGAACTCGAAGATACGCAGAACTACTCTCACGCCATCAATGGAGACAATTCCAATACGAATTTGTATTTATTTAATTTATTAAAATAAATAGTGCTCGATCAGAGCTTTTACAAAGAGAACAAGCAAGCTGTAAAAAATAATCATGCTAAAAAGAACTCTGAATATCCCTCAGACCAATAAAACCACATAATTAGGTACTCACTGCCGTACTATTTTCAATTTGCTGTAGCTTTACAAAAGTTCCTAGACAACTGAAGGAACAACCGTATGAAGATAGACTAAAGCTGCTAAAGTAAGGAGCGTCGAGATCGTGGTGACCTCATAGAAACAATAAGATCTTGCATGGACCTAACGACTTGCGGGATTTTCAGAAAATGCTTATTTTTAACACTAATGATCGACTACGGACGGGGCCACCACCTTGAACTCTGCACCAGCCTCTTTAACAACAACCCACACAAGCACTTTTTCAGCAATAGAGTGGTTAGAGAGTGGAACAAACTGCCTAACGATATTATATCAGCACAAACTGTAAATCAATTTAAGAACAAACTGGACGTATATTTAACTAGCTGATGCCCGCAGCTTCGCCCGCGTAAAATTTGTTCCCGTTCCCGTTTCCCGTATTTTATCCCCTTGGGGGTAGAATTTATCAAAATCCTTTCTTAGCGGATGCCTACGTCATAACATCTACCTGCCAAAGACTTCTATATAAACTTCTATATAAACCTCAGTTTATATAGAAGTCTTTGCTACCTGCATGCCAAATTTCAGCCCGATCCGTCCAGTGATTTGGGCTGTGCGTTGTTAGATCACTATGTCAGTCAGTCAGTCATTAATAGAAAGGAGAAAATGACATAGAATGACATGATACTAACTGCCTGCCTAATTTATCAATAATAATAATTTGTCTTTCTTTCCTGTAACTTGCAATGAAACCCAGCGAGGACATGAGGCTTTCTGTTTTTATGTTATTTCCAATCTTAAATATAAACTGTAAGTCCTCCATAATGTTAAATATATTAATTTCTTTTTAGAATGCTTTATTAAGTAACTAGCTGCGCCTTACGACTTCGCCCGTGACATACTAGGTACTACAAAGCCATACATGTCAGTGTTATTCTTATTATTCAGATACAAGACAACTGGATTCGTAAATGAGACTTCAAAATTGCAGATCGCTTAAAATGCTGCACTGCTCTATCGAGATTATTGTCCTATAAAATCGAGAGTTCAAAATTTAAAAAAAACACATGTCATAGAATGAAAAAAGGAAAAAGGTTTGACGTGCTGGACCTCATTACACTCTGCCTGGATATCACAGTAAATGCACCTCACTCATACCTTGTGCAGACTTAGATTCCATGGAATAATCCAACGTCTAATGCAGTTTCAGGTTATCCAAATTTCGTCTCTGCGATTTATTCCATCGACTTTATCGTTTACTTTTTTATCTTAATTGTTTATTATTCTTAGTGTTTGATTTCATACAAATATAGAAATTACGAGTAGAATTACACTCAAACAAAACGTTAGTCGATGATCGTATAGGTGGGATAGATTCATTGACGTGTCGCAAGTGCCTATGTATTAGGATTATGCGAAATAAATGTTTTTTTGAGTTTGAGTTTGATAGCAAAGGGGTAGATTTACAACATACACCATCAACAGCTTTGGAGATAATCTTGTAATATGAATACAACTTTGCTCTTTATCTAACCTTGTCCTGTTTTGTAATAAAGAATTAATCGTTAATTTAGATAATGTAGACACAGAAATCCTTTGTTAGATAGGTCCCAACGAGTTATCGTGGATATGTGGGTTGTCAGCACTAGAAATAATCAATATTGCAGGCTTTGAGCCTCGCGGCGCTTCGTCTGTGTTGCACACTTGCGGCTGAAGTTGCGCCGCACCCTCCTCGTCTCGCACCTCGCACCCTGCATACCCCTCGCACTAGAAAATTGGGTTAAACAGCAGGCGGCTTCGCATCGAAAGAGGGGGATTTTGGGGTCCGTAGAACTGCGCTTCTACAATGAATGCGGGACAGAGATGTGACTGAGTATTGATTGTCTTTGGGAGACGCATCTTTGTACGGCGCAAATGCAAGTTATCAATGTAACTAACAGGAGCCGACTTCCTGTTGATCAAAATTCATCTAAAGTTTCAGATAAACTAAAGACCCGTTGGATGTCGAAATTCTAGTCATTCTTATATAGCTTTAAGTTTGCACTTGTTCTCCATGTAAACTTATCTTTGTCTTAACGTTCCTACATTCATTCGCACAATTTTCTGAAAAAGTTGTCCCTACAAAGTTGTCGCTTCACTTATTAATTAACATAGATAGGTACCTATCTAATAAAATATTTCACACTGTAAAAACTTCGAACCATGTAGTTGGGTACATCGTATATTTAGTCATATTGTGGGCATTTATTATTCCGATTATTAGTAATACACAAGTGCCTAGTACCTAGGTATCATTAAACAAGTTAATTTACTATATTTTAGAGTTTATAAGTATTTTTAAAGTTTTAATAAACTAATTAATAAATAAAAAAAGTCTTAGGTTTATTATACATACTACGGTGCAAGTAAAACTCGTTTCATGCGGTTCATATTATCGATATACCTCGATTATACTTAGTTATTATTATGTATATGTACCTAGTTTCGTATGTTGCCAACTCGCTAACTTTCCATTCGCCTACATAGCATGTAGGGATGCTAAAAATAGAAACGACAAAGAACGCGCTGCAGAGTGCAAGCAATTCGTTGTTCGTTGTTGATTCACTAATTGAAGAGAATTTTTACTTATACGTAGTAAGTACCTTAGTCTTTAAATTCAGCCTTGTGTGCTAAAGTCTTTCGATGTTTATTTCCATGTTACCAAATTATTCATTTAATGTTCGCTTAAATTAAATTTCCGACAGTATAGGTAGATTCTGTTATCTGCATACCTTACGTAATTTAGCCTTGTAAGTAAAGCAAACTGTGAAACCTACCTGTAATATGTTTAGTTATTGACTAAAAACAACGTCACGTGGTCGTCCCATATTTTCCTTATCGTTTTGATCCAATCGAAATACATGTCGTACGCCAGCGACTTTTGTTGCTAGCCGTGTACAGGAAAGGTGGTCGCTCGCTATGAACGGGAGAGGAGGGGCAAGAGGCACCGGAGGGAGAACACGCAGAACGGCAACGTTACCGCGATAATGCTAATTCATTAGTATTATTATTGTGTCTCTCACTACTGTAAAGTTGAATGTTGACACCTTGATCATGTTTACTATAGGTATCTAGAACATGTTCTTATCTGTGATTGCCCCTCTGCCATAAATTATTGAGGTAATTCACTCTACCATAGCACTGTATACTGTAGTTTGACTCGGCCGGATTTTAGAAATAAATGCCTACAGCCGCGCGGTACGTAAGCATGCGATAGGGCTGCCCACCTACAGCATTTTAATAACATGTGCCTACTTTGACTTTCTATTTAGTATTGCGATTGTAAATATGTACATACATACATTCATATAGTCACGCCTTTATCCCTGAAGGTGTAGGCAGAGGCATAGTATACGCCCACATTTTACCTTATAGTTTTACGTACGCGTAATAGATAGTGAGCCTAATGCAGTTGCATTTTTTCAATCCGCCCATAAGGCCTTCAATTTGTATTAACAATTGTTGTTTTACTGACAACCGGCTTTCATTTCGAGTAAATATGTACATTTTTTATTTAAACAAAAAATACTTTGTGAGTAATAATATAATATCCCCGCAACGGGTGGCGGCGCGGGGCGGCAGCGTGGCGGCGCAGCGCCCGTTATCTACTAACGATTGAGTGAGACGGGTATAGAAATTTGAAAACGAGTAAGCGGCGTAGACAATAATAATCGGCTCATCACATGTTTCGTCAGTGATAGAATCACAGAATTCTAGTCTTTATAATCATTGCGTTAAATTTTTGATTTACAAAATTAAAACTATTTTTTGATTTGAAAGTACTAGTCAGTCTCTAGTACACTAGTACTTTTCGTACATTGTCAAGTTGTGTTAAATTTTGGAAGTTCATATTTGTCTCTATGCGTGTAATAAAAATCAAAGGTAACAAAATGCTGTCAATCAAAGTCATACGGTGCTAAGTGTACTGTAACATCGGTCATCCACAAAGAAATAACTACTCTTGAAACATACCTAAATCATTGCTCTCAATTAAATAACTACGAACTGACAACGGAACTTAATGTACTACCTACACGTACTAGAGTTCTGAACTTGTTTTTTTTTTGATATTGTACTATATTGGATCGCACCGTTCACTGACTGAGCAAGCACAAGCCTAGTTTTAAACACAAACATACCTACTTCATGTAACTACCTAGTTCACTCGTGTCAATCACTTTGTTTAACTTTAGTCAACTAGTAGTATAGTACCAATTAGCACTTAAGTAAAATCAATTTATAGTCTTACCTTTCGGAGTTTCCAGGTAATCTAAAAAACGTTATCTCTGGGTGCGTTATTGACGAATTCATGCAACCAAAACAAGCACAATAAACTCTAGCTGTCATATAAAAAAAATTTAGTAAATAAAAAACGCGCGGTTACTATTTAAAAAACGACACACCGTCCATTTGTCTACTCGGCACAATCGCGACTGCGGACGCTGCTTACGTGCTGAAAGGCCTGCCGAAAACGAGAATCGTAGGTATAGCTTGCGCTTCGTCCGTTTGTAGGGAGCTACAATACTGGTTAAACAACATATTTATACTGTGACCATAGTATACAAAAAACGTACACATAATCGCACTAGCGTGTCAAAATTGCTGCGCTCAAATGACTACAACAGTACCTAGGATATTTATGTGTAGTGTAGGTATCTGTGTATTTAGAGATATCTATACCTAAGTAGGCGTTGCGCATAGTACAATACAGAACTACAAACTGAACAGAGAGACATCGCATTTTGTCTTGCGATTATTATTCGCCTTAGACCATATATCACGGGACTAGCCTTTGCGAACCACCCGCATACAAAAATATTCTGCCAGTTTTCATACATGTAAAGGGGGAAACACAAAGACATATAAAATTTAATTGCATTTAAAAATGTATTAATCGACAAACGCGTAATGGCTGTTGTGTGTTAATTTTTATTGTACAGTCAACTACAATGAAATGTACTAGTTTAATCATATAAAATGATGTACTGATGTACAGTGCTTTTATAAAGCCAAAAGACCAAATGGTCATGTGCAATGGCAGAAAACAATGCTTAAGTAAGGCGCATCCTGTGGTTAGATGATCTAAGATTATTCGCCCCTATTCGGATTAACAAGAACAGAACAATGCGTCTGTTATTTTATCATTAAATACAAAAAGTTGGTACCTATCGAATATCAACAACTGTATGTATTTGCATCATTGAACTATTATTACTATGTACATTATATATAACTCAATGCATTTGTAGGTATTCTGTGTTTTAAATTTAGACCCAAAACCAACAAACAAAACAAGGTAAGCTAAATAAACTACTTAAAAAAACCAGCGTATATTTAAGCCGAGAAAACACACTTACATGAAGAAGAAGAAAAAACTAAACTCTTGATCCTAAATGCAAGTACTCATTTTAAAGCAAGAGTCAAGTTTCTCGGCAGCAAGAGGTTCATTCAGACTTACGGTTGCTAGAATGGGTTAGACTACATAGGTTCTAGGAGCCGATATTGGAAATGCGTTTCTGAAATTACTGCCTCGGGTCATGAAAGTGTTTTCATCTTAGACTTAGTCTATAGAATAACATTACAGGGTCAGTGAGACGAGCCGTCTCTTTTTCTCAATAATTATTTTTTTGTCTATCTGTATACCAAATCATTACGCCGAAACTACTGAATCAATTGGAATGATGCTTCACACAATTTGAGCACGATCCGAGGAAGTTCTAGTATACTTTTGATCACGATATTTTGCGCAGTTCTTTTGAGAGAGGTATTTTTTCACCACGTGGTCCAATTTCAAATACTTTTTGGTTTCAGAAACGGGAGTACGTTGAGGATTGTTCCACACAAGTTTCAATATTAAGGGTTTTGTAGTTCAGAAATTAAGAGAAATCGCAACTTTTCCTAAACCTAGAATTCCAGAGTTCCTTTGAATGTAAGGGTGAATCTAAACTGGCGTGTTTGCTTAATCATAAAATACCTAGTTTAACGATTTAGGATTTAACCTAGCCTTGTTTTAGAATGGACTTAATCTTTAAGCTCTTTTATGATTAGGCAAATAAAGACAGTTTCTTCTTTCCTTTTATTCACCTTATGAGACGTAAGTAAACGAAGTTGCGAGGGTCAGCTAGTCCTGAATAAAGACATTCTTACAATAATCAGCCTGCAATATAAAGCAAGTGAAGGATTTGATGCTTACCTTATTCCATTGTTGGATTAACCCACAATTTTAGCCATTTCTACTACTCGAGGTCGCAAATATTGAATGAACCTGCTTCCTTATACTTATTGTTCTTTCTCCTCTTAGTGTGGTTTTTGGGATCCCTGCAATGATATGCATGTCAACACACAAAAAATATCCATTTTTTTTTAAATTAAGATACGGTGGGACGGGATATTGCGAGAAACGAGTGACGGTTTGCGCAGTTCCCATACAAACACACCTACACGGTGTGCGGTTAATTGTCGTTTTTAAGTTCATGTCCGGGCTTCACTAAACGAAAGCTTTTGAGTCTAAAAATAATGACACGAAAACGTTCATTCAGAGCGTTCCAGTTTGAGACTGGTATTGATGCTTTTGGCCCCACTAAGTACTTCGGCACCCAAGCCAAACTCCACCTACAAGTTTCGCACCTGTTGACGGAAGGACGAGGTTCTGGCGCAGGTGTCCTTGCAGGGTTTGAAGATCAGACTCTCCCCCAACAATGCCAAAAATAAAAAGCCATAACCCGTCGCACGTCGGCGCGTCACACGCGCCAACTTTCTATCATAGCTGGTCCTACTAACAGTTAATATGAGCAAATCCCAATCTCAGACTAAAATAATTCTTTTAGTCAGATCCCAATATTCACAATCAATTATGGTTTTTGGAAGCAGCAGATGAAAATAATACGGAAGGAATTGTGGTTGTTATCTAAGTGATAGTTACTTTTCTTGGGAGGTTTAAAAAAGGCATTCTCAAAGTTGGAGCCGGTACAGGGGCATACCTACCTACTCTCAAGTAGGTACTTATACTTAATTAAGTATGGGTAGGTGTGAGAAGACATGTCCCGTGTTAATATCGTTTGCAGTAGACATCGATATATCGGCATACATTATACGCCAACGTCACGACCTGCAAGAGGCAGCAGCAAGCAGTTTCCATTTTGTTGTTAGGCACGAGTGCCGTCGCGCCGATATACACTCCCACTCGTTCGTCGGTGATTCGGTGGCATGCCTCCCGCCGGCCGGTGCTACATTACATAGGTACCAACTTGTGTGTGAGATTAATCGGTCGTAGTGGTCGTACCGTGCCGATTCATCGCTAAAGTTTAATTCAAATGTGTATTTAAACTTCCCGGCTACTCAGCTTACAATAATAATGCTAAAATTACTAGCTAGCTGACTAGTTAATAAACATGTACTTACTATTCATTACCATTTGTGCAAAATTCAATTAGTCTACAACAACACGACCTCGTAGGTCCATGACGACCGCAATCACGGGCTGTTGACCTGTAGCTCGGCTCCGTGCGAATGTAAAACTGTCTCGTAGTGCCTATGCTAGTTAATAAGTACATTATAATAATACGTTGATATTCATATAACGTTGCTTCCAAGCATAAAATGCAGGCAGATTATTTTCCACTGAATATAACAATAGTTTTGGCCTTGTATCCTTGTAAAATGGCGCCTCCTCACCCGTCGCTATTATTATTACATTCGAAGCAAACTTCGTGACGATCTCTACTCTCCACCTCCCCCCGCCTGCCTTCCCCGTAGATGCGTAGCCGATTCCGATTGTCGCGACTGGCATTTCGTTTACAACTTGTCAAACTAGTTAGGTTATTTATATGAAGTGAGAAATAATTAAATAGTTGTTATGGATTACTTGCCTTACACGTAATTTGTGAGTATCAATATTCGTGTGTTGTAAAGTCGCGAAAGCAAGAGTAAAGGCAAATGAAACTGGGCGAGTCATATGTAAAGACGCCATCTTTCTTTACAGATGTCAGCTGGGTCACAAATTCAGATGGCACCACAAACCACTGTCAACACCGGGCAACCTCTACACAATCAGGACTCCAATATGAGCACAGGTAAATTGTGATTTAGTGATAAAAAGTGGAATAAATGTTTGTGACTAGTGATCAGTGGTCTCAGTGTTTACTACAAACCGGCTTATCAATAAAGGGTTACATTTTCTTACGAACTCTTGAGGGACGAACTTGTGTGAAAAACTGTCATCAAACGAAGGATTGTGACGTCATTTATCGTGTATGATGCCGGATAGGAACCGTGAAAGTGCCGTTTTTCTCCCTGAGAACCAAGACTATTGCGTGCCACAATGCATGACTATAAAAGTGGAGCTAACATAAACCACGTCGGCCTACTGAGCTCCTTGTCAAAAAGTGAGTTAACTGCTCATGATTTACGTTTTGTAAAAATACTCTAGCTCTATGGTGTGTATTTGTTGACAAGTGTTTCACTCTACATAAATATATTACTTACATACTATCAATCAGGTTCAATATAAACACCAGCCTAAATAGGCCATGAAGACCTCTATGCTTAGAGTAACACACTTTTCTAATAAAAGTTGATGTTTTTGTTTATTACTTTTACTAGTAGCATGCATTACTTATTCATTCTAAAATATCTTATTCGGTCTTACAAATTAATATTTTATGATATTTCTTTTTAAGAATAGAATCTATTTAGTGCAGTTATGACAAAGACTAAGTCTATCGCTCCTATAGTCGCCTCGCTGTAACAAGGTGCGTATGACAGTTGGCAGTATGACGTTGATATCTATCAGTACCACATTACTAGGGATGTGTCGATATGCAATTCATGTTTAGAATCCTACGATAAAGGAGATAAATCACGTTCTATTTATTATTGTTATGAAAATTATTGCTATATTTATTTTTTAATTAACTAAACAGCTTAAAAAACCGATCTTGTGAGCAGAGGTCTCCGTACCGAAAAACGACAAAAAATACGTTTGTTGTATGGGAGTCCCCTTAAATATTATAATTTTTTTGTTTTTAGTATTTGTTATTATAGCGGTAACAAAAACACATAATCTGTGAAAATTTCATCTCTCTAGCTATCACCGTTCAAAAGGTACAGCCTATCAAAAGACCGGGTAACTTCGCAAGAAAAAAAAGAAAGTAACCGAGAAGAGGAAAAATATTAATAATAATAACTCAATAATATACTTTTTACAATAAAAGTTGGAACTACGGACAATATACATTTTGTTTTATCAAAATATCGACTATCCATTGTAGATGTATATAATCCCATCACTAAAGACATCTTTGGTGTTACGTTATACTCAACAATTTGTTAATTTTTTCTTCCAAATTCATTTTATTTGTAGACTAGAATATTCTGATTGAGTTTAATTTTATATACAACAGTGATTAACGATTTAATATATTATGAATGGGATGTAGCTGAAATATTAAGTTCATAATTGTAATTCACGGCAACTTTCAAGAGTGAAACGAAACGCGATCGACAACTGTCATACGCACCATGCTACACCGAGATGACTATAGTAAAATACTTCATGATAAAATAAAAAGTTAATATCTTAACGGTATTGCTACCAAGACCGAACTTATGATCATAATTTCTAAGCATTGAATAATAATGGTAGTCAAATGTATTATGTGCACATTATTAAGGTGTATATAAAATAAGAAATATAAAATAGACATAGGAGATATATGAAGGGTTTCAATCCCCTCACAACAAGTGTTTATGTGATCCCTAAATGTTTGTTGTGTAGTTTGTATGTTTTCTATATATAATATTTAGATCTTCAGCAACATGAATGTGTTTATCAGTTATCCAATACACAGTCACAGAGATATCTGCAAAGTAATGCAGATAATTACTAAAGCATTCAAGTAAAATATCATTCGTAGTATGTGATTGTACCCACATAAATCAATTATAGTAACAATAATCATGAAATATATTCATTTCCATTATTTGTATTGTTGATTGATGGACTTTGTGGAGCATGCTGTATTTATGGAATAATGCCACTTGTAGTGTTAAATATTTATGATGATTCAATGTTAAAGCCTTTGCGGTAAATTTTTCCCATAATCATTTCCCAAAGGAAATTGAATTCAGGACCTATATTTTATTCCATGGTGTTGGCTATCTGTGTATACCAAAATGTCAGCCAAATAAGTTCAGGGGTGTATATTGATAAGCAATAAACTTTCATAGCTCTATAATTTGTTAGAATATGCAATTGATGTCATACTCATCTATGATTGCACTTTGGGGAATGTTAAAGACATAGTTATGGAAGTGTAGAAGTGCATAAACAGACTTCGGGTTCTGAAGCAAGGCTTATCAACACAACCTGGAATAATTTCATGTTATGTGTGAATGTTCCACCAATCATTCACATTATAAAGTAATGATTATTAGGAGCAAATATTATTATGTAATTCCAGGGTCATCTCATAGTGATAAAGAAGTTGATGCTTTGACTCCAGAGAAGTCTGTGGCTATGCGAGGCTCAACTGTAGCACCTGGTACTGCATTAGTACCACCTAGTGGTGCCACTCCTACTATAGCCATGCCGGAAAGGAAAAGAAAAAGAAAAGGTAATTATTTAATTTTTTACACAATCTTATAGTCAACAATCCAATGTAGTGTCTTCTATTTAAGAGACAAGATTTAACTTCTCCTATTTTTCTTAACTTATTGAAACAATAACTGTAAAACAAAAATTGTAAATATTATTTGGATGATCTATCATCTGTCACAATTCATTATTTTGGCTGCAGTCAGTTAATACTCATAAAGAATAATATTCTCAGGTATACTCCAGGTTTATGTATAGAAAAAAAAGACAACTTAGTTCAGAATTGAGCTGTGAAAGGGGCACCAAAATATTGACAACAGCATATTTGAAATTAAAATATTTTATGTTCCTGATCCAAGTATGTTATATATTATAATGTGTTCTCATATATTAATGAGTAATGTTATGATTTTTCAGGTGACGAAGGTGTTGGCGGCGGAGGGGGTGGAGGCGGAAAGCAGAGGCATAACTCAGATAAAAATATTAGGGAATACTTCTCAAAACATCCGTCGTCAAGTCCTGTGAGGCACGCCGGAGCCAAGTCGCCTTCACCCCAAGGCGCTAATTATCCTATGGTAGGCAATTATTGTTATTGTTTATTTTAAATCTATATTTTCAGGGCTTTATACACAACGGGTAAAAACCTAAGAGACCTTAATACTGAAACTTCGGTGTCAGTCTGTCTGTCATGAGGCTGTATCTCAGAAACTGTGATATTTTGGACACAGATGATGTATTTCTGTCCCCGCTATAACAACAAATACTATAATAAGAAAAAGAGTTTAAGGGAGGCTCAACATACAACAAACTTGATTTTGTGCTATTTTTGCTACGGAACCCTTCATGTGCAGATCTAACTTGCACTTAGACAGTTTACCCATAGGTAATTTGATAATCATGGGTGGGCATGATTTATAAAAGTCAATTAAAATGTCAACTGAACCCTTTAATGGGTGGGTGGCCAGTGTACGTCCATTTGTTAGCAGGTTTACTATCTTCCAGGTGGCTATGGCTGTTATGGATATAAGGGCTTGACTCCTCTATTGACCAGCCTTAACAGTTTTTGGCCACTCACGGTTTACTCATTGTCTTAGGTGAGCGACGGGATGCGACAAAATGTGATACAAACTTATAGAGTCTCATTTCACGCGACAACGTAGGCCACAAAATACAACAACGACTATTTGATATTTGGCGACGCCTTGAGGCGTTTGTCGGTCTCCTCTATGACAACGCCTTGCGATGCATCTTGGATGGACCTACAGAAAACTCATAAGTACTCCATCATTAATGATTTTAGCATCTCACTAAAGGGTTTAAAAATATCAAACTACCATTACTGTAAACTGGTACCACTCTGGGCTCACTGTAGCATACGATTTGATGCATAATACAGTAATAATTTACAGATCAGAACAATCACTTAAATACTGACTGCTCACTTTTTCAGGACAATTTTCCATATCCTCGATGTGGAATAAATAATATGTCTTATTTGCGCAGTACCCACCGTCTCCTTCATCGTTACTGCCTTCGGGTGCCGCCGACTTTTTACGGTCTACGTCACAGCAACGACCTCACACTACTGTTAAACAGGTAAGATTTGACATTTCTATAAGGGGTTGTTGAGCACACTGATGTGGCTGTACGACGTGGAAATAGCATTATGTTACAATCAAATATTGTTCTACAAACACGGAAATAAGGTTGTTTGATCATCGCCTACCATTGAAATAGGTTTACTCCCAAAAGTGCCATGGCCCACTTCAGTTAGCTCAATCTTTGGGTATTTTTGTTCGGTTGAATACTACTTATCCAAAAGCAGAACAACATTTGTGCTATTATCAGTTTAGGTCGTTCCAAAATGGAAACAAATACTAAGCAAAAGATTCCTGATTAAAAGGAGTTTTTGGTTGAAGATCAGGCAGCATCATTGGTACCGTAGTGGTGGTGTATTTAAACTGAAGGTGTATGAAATCATAACTGTCAAAAAGGCTGTTCGTCATAAAGTCACTTGCAAATGTGGCAATTACTCAGAAGTTCATTCAAATTGTCTGTTGACTTATGCATTTTTTGGGGACACTTATTTTACGCAGTGTCATATTCTTATGCATAGAAAGCACATCAGCACCACACAAATATTTGTTCTGACTCTGGACTCCAATCTGAAACCTCAGTAGTCGCATACACTACCACATTGCCAATAAAGCAGTTCCTTTTAAACCTAGTGGGGATGTGGGTTTATTTTTATTATTATACTAAAACATGTATTTTCTCTGTTGACAGGTTCAAACAGACTTGACATGTCAGAGGATACAGGAGTTAGAAACTCAAGCATCTTCCGACTTAGAACTAAGAAATAATAAAATAGATGAATTAACAAGAACGAATGAAGAATTAAAACATCAAGTTCAAGCGCAGAGCAAGGTATTTATAAGCACAGTTTCTTTAAACCTCCAGCCACACTATCGCACTGCTCCTTACCGCGAACTACCTACACACTATACTACTTACGATATTGCGTTGTGCCCACGCTCTTATCTCCACTCCTTTGACTCGCGCTAAAAATCCGACAAAATATGTAAATTTATTGCCGAGCTGTACTCGCGGCATGACCGAGTAAGCTGCCATACTATGTCTCTGCTCATATCCCTCGTCCAGTGTGTGACCGGTGCATTAAACAGTCATTAAATATAATACTTATATAATCAGTCCTTATTTACAAATGCACACACTTGATCATTATCATTTGGAGTTGGTAGAGATAACAGCTCCCTATTTGCATTTACAAGTATACACCCTAATGAGGGGCTGTTAGAAAGCAAGCTGATAGCTGTATGGGTTGTATGTGCTGATAGTCTGCATGTTCTGTTTTGGCCGAATTATGTTGCGCCAATATTTGTATTATAAAGATAGCTCTGCATATGAGAAGAAGAATGTGGTTTAGAAAACATTAATGAAGGCAATGGGTGTATACTAAGAATTTCTGGGCCCATGCCATACTCATCTGCATGGCACTCCTGGTGATTACTGGTCAAAAACTCTTGATATAAACCATCGAAAAATGATTGTATATGAATTCGTGAATAAGTTCTTATTCATCTTCTAAACAACGAAATTCATAAAACTGGTAAAATCACATTACATATACAATATTAGTAGGTAGCATATCATTCAATTTGTAAATATGACCTAAAAATGTCTTAGCTAGCATAAGCAAAGTCATAGTGTATGTGAGTGTGACCGCTTCATTCTTCGAAACCGCGCACATTTTTTTCCTATGTAGGTATATGGGGATACATCATTCAGCAACTTAAAATAAAACAGTTTTCATTTTCTTCAGGCGTGGGCTATGATTGGTGGATTTTGGACGCAAACTATCCTACTTGTTTGAACCTCACCCTATAACTGGTGCTCATTCATTTGGTATACCAAGCCATCCTATATTTTAATGGACACTTGATGGCTGGTCAACTGCTAATATTATCAAAGAATGAAGATATCGGTTATGTAGAATGGTCTTAAAAATAAAAGCTAATGTTACTTTGACAATATTAGTACATTTGATAAACAAATCTTAGTTTTATAGGTCTTGGGATATCCTTCCGAGGACTTACCCGGGTTCCCTATCATAGGCAGGAGTAGAGCAGGTGTGGTTTTAATCAGTAAGAATTCGGCATAGCATCCAGGGAAGGGGGGATTTCCACACATAAAAAAGAGGATGAAACTACTAATAAACGAATTATATTTTAAGAAAATAAACTTAAATTGTGAATATTGTTACAGGTAATAGAGCAACATAAGTCACACATAAATAAATGTATAGAAGTTGTAAAGAAGCTATTAAATGAGAAAAGCACAATTGAGAAAAAGGAAGCGCGGCAGAGGTGTATGCAGAATCGGCTGAGGCTGGGTCAGTTCGTGACGCAACGTGTGGGGGCTACCTTTCAAGAGAACTGGACTGATGGATATGCATTTCAAGAATTGACTAGGTATGTTTTATAGTATAATGTAATTTTTGGACGTGATAACGTCTTATAAATCGATGAACGCCAGCTGCCGCCTGAGCTGTGTGCAAGCCACGATCGGCTTAAACGTTCGGCTTGTGATGCTTCTGTCTTCACTTTATCTTCCACTATACCGGCCCATTGCGATTATATTACGTAAAATTATCGTTCATAAATCGACTTAACAGACCATCTCTCTTTTTTCAATTGACTTCAAAAATAAGAACAACCCTTCAACATGTGAGCATGGGCTACTGTAAACAGATAGAACGTCGGAAACGAACGTACAAGTTCATAAATGGTATGTGAAGAGTTGCGAAAAAACTTCATTCGATATAAAAAAAAGTGTGTGCGTGTAACCTTTACGCGCGATTGAAGTAAAACTTCTTTGCCATTAACGGCACCAAATGTTATATTAATATCATTCATTCGAAATTCAAAATTCAAAAAGCGTTACTTTCGTCAGAAAAAATGTAAGTTACTCCCTAGGTCGCGCCTAAAGAAGTTTTACTTCAAAAAATCAAGATCTAGGGCGCATTTGCTATTTTGTCGATTTCAATTTAGCCTCCTGTTTCGAAAATACGCGTGCAATTGTTCAAGTTTTGCCTTTTGTCAGCACTTTCGGAATGCAACTGGGCTTTTATGAACTGTTTTTTTTTCAAATGCCTTTTTTATCCAACAGGCGGCAAGAAGAAATAACAGCCGAAAAAGAGGAAATCGATCGTCAAAAGAAGCTTCTATTCAAGAAGCGGCCGGTGAACAGTGAAGGCGGTGGCGGCCGCGGCAAGCGGACGTCCACCGCGGCGCCGTCCACGCCTCAGCCGTCCCCGCTACACAACGGGACGGACGCACCGACCTTCCTCAAGCCTGATCCGCTGCCCAGTATGACCTATCAAGAGTATTATGAAGCTGATGAAATACTAAAGGTAAGAAAAAATATTGTTAATCTGTTTTCTAAGCGAGAATGCTGTATAATTTTTGAAAGGTAAGAAATTGGACGAGCGGACGTATATCGCTGCGCCGTCCACGCCTGGACCGGCCACGCCACACAACAGGACTGACGCAGCTTCCTTCCTCAAGCCTGATCCGCTACCCAGTATGACCTATCAAGAGTATTATGTCGCTGGCGAAATACTGGTGATTTTTTTTTCATACCACTAATGTGGCTGTCAAGCATAAAGCCTCATCTGACGTAAAGTGGTCACCATAGCCTATGAACGTTTGCAACACCAGATGCGCTACAATTGCGCTGCCGACCCTTGCAGTAACCTTCTAAGACCCCTTTTGAAGAACCCCATACTCTAGACGTTTGGGAACACCGTGTCAGGGCGACCGTTCCACAACCTAAGTGTGCGTGGAAGTCAGCCCCTATCGGATCTTACAGTGCTCGAACTCTTAACCAAAAGAAAAAAATATTATTAAACATCTTTTCAAGCGAATTTTGGAGTGATTTCTGTATAGCGGCAGCCTGTAAGAAAATGCAGTATTATTATAGCAGTAGACCGGTACAGCCCCCAACCACTTTTAAAGGAAACTGCTGAACATCATTTGAGTGACTCATTGTGACTGTTGACCTATGGCTACTTGGAAAAGCTAGTGTACCTCTCCTAATTGACCTGAACAATATGCCGCTAGTTCCCGAATGGGTCAAACCGTTTCTGGGCTACGCGTGTAACAAAATATAAACCATGCACGAAATTCAAGAAGGCAGAGAATGGGGGCCATTTAACAAAGATAAACTTAAAAATGTAGGTTGTGCTTTGTGATTATACTCTTAAGAAATAGATTTTTTTTTACTGCTGTCAATAACTTTTCTCTCTTTTAATCTAAATAATAAGTTGTGAGCCTTATTATAACACAAAAATATTTACTTTTACAGTTGAGACAGAGTGCACTTAAAAAAGAAGATGCAGATTTGCAGCTAGAAATGGAAAAATTAGAAAGAGAAAGAAATCTTCACATTAGGGAACTAAAGCGGATACACAACGAGGACCAGAGCCGCTTTTCACAACATCCTGTGCTCTCTGACCGGTAAGATTGTTATATATCAGTTACTTTTTTATACCACTGAAGTGGCAGACAAGCATACCGTCCACCAGGTCGAAAGTACTCATAGTCTCTGGATATTTGCACCACCAGAGGCGCTGCACTCTCGGGCCCTGTAAAATCCTTGTAAATAATCCGCCCTTTTGAAGAACTCCATACTGAAGATGTTTATTTTTATGAACGAAAGTTATTCTGATGTCGAATTCTGCGCCAAAATCGGCTTAAACTGAAGACAAGCATACGACCCATCTGATCGAAAGTACTCATGGTCTCTGGACGTTTGCACCACCAGAGGTGCTACACTCTCGGTGCCGGCCCAGTAAAATTCTTTTAAAACCTCTTTTGAAGAACTCCATACTGAAGATGTTTATTTTTTTAATAAAAAAAGTTATTCGGATGTCGAATTATGCGCCGAAATCGACTTAAACTGATAGCTTATCACTAAACCTAAGTAATTATGCTATTCGGCCATCGTGACGGCTTTCAACACGTGTTCGGCAGTTAATAATAATAAATATTGTTAGACATTCTCAAACATTATCTAGCCCAAACTAAGCTATAAGCTTGTGCTATAGGATCTAGATCACTGATAGACATACTTATATATTTCTAAATACGTACATAATATAGATAAATTACACCCAGACACAGAATATATCAATATGCTCAGGCAGACAAAGACATTTGTCCTGGATGGGAATCAAACCCACGACCTCCAAATCCGTAGTCAGGTAGGCTAACCACTACTAGATCACAAGGCCAGTCAGTTGAAAATGTGACATTCATTCAATCTTCGCAATTAAGTTCTCATGCTCTTAAATTTTCTGCCAACTGTGGTTGAATGTGTCAGATCTGTTGTCCATATCATACTAACTGGAAGGATATCATCAACAATACCCTTAACCATAAAGCCTTTTGATCAGATTTAGCTGATTCAGCAATGTAAACGAGCGGAGACCCTTGAGGTATAATCCGCGCACGATGTCAATGACAATGGGATGCGATCTTTTAGAACCGAGACGATTCAGAACTTGTCGCTAACGCTATTCGAAAACTAATTTTCAATCTACTTCGACAAGGTTCGATCCCATTTTCATTGCGCGCTGATTATAATGCGCAAATGTCACTGTCAGTTTACAATAAAGCGACTTGAAAACAACTAGGTTATACTTTTTTATAAAGTTTTATCGTCGCGGAGGCTCGGCATACATGATTCCGAAAATTCCACAGCGTGTGCAACTTCATCGCCTTGATGTATACAATTATTTGCTTCTGTAACCATAAAGAGGTGTAGATAAATTTTGTATGTAGTATTCCACTAAACTGATCTCCCGTTTTTGTTATCTGAAATGAAATTCTAAAGTATTTCAATTATCATTTTTGTCGAATGTCATCCATTGCGAAAGGTGCTTATTGCAGTGAACGTTCGCAGAACCCCGAGTCCGCTGGGCCACAAACATTTTTTATTGCTACTGTCATAATAAGAAAATATCGAATGTTGTTACAGATACTTGCTGCTAATGTTACTTGGCAAAGGTGGCTTCAGTGAGGTCCACAAAGCGTTTGACCTTAGGGAGCAGCGGTATACCGCCTGCAAGGTGCACCAACTCAACAAAGACTGGAAAGAGGACAAAAAGGCCAACTATATCAAGTGAGTCTGTGTATGATGACATCTTGTCATTGTTATTATGTAATGTTTAAGCTGTTTTCTAATATCATAAGTGCTTATTAAGAGTTGGAGATTGAGTAGACCTGCCTGCGCACATGTATCTCTCCTCTTACAACTACGGGTTCTTCAAGCAGAGTGTGAAGGGATACATGTGGCTGCTAAATTGAGAACCACTATTTAGGTTAGTCAAAATTTTGTGACTCTACTGGGGGTTCGGAAATGCTACAGACTGAGAAGAACACCCCAAGAAACTCAGTCTGGTCCTACCAAAATCCATCTTAGTATCTAATAGTTTTTTTTAACATGTAGAAAGGAGCAATTCGTGTCACTGCCAGGCAGCCTTGTCTTCTAGGTCTTTAATGCTATAATAAGCTTTCTGGCACAATTTAAACTTAATAAGTTTTTTAAATTTATTAACTGACAAACCTGTTATGGCTGTCGGCCATGTATTGTACATTCGAATACAATTGCCCGCAAAAGAATTACTTATTTTATGAAGCCTAACCCTAAGTATATTTATTTATTATTTATTTATATTTATTCTTATTTCTTAAGTTTAGGTTATGGATATCACTATTTTTAATAAATTTACTGTTATGTTTAGTAATCAGAAGTCTTATAGCCTGTAGGAGTGGCTTCCAATCGCTATGGATTTCCATTAGGAAGGCGGCTTAAACATAAGGATATAAAATGTTCGTCCTTCCTATTTTTCAATTCCTCCTCCTAGCTCAAATGAAGCCTGCAGGGCCGTCTTAAGGCTATATAGCGCCAGGGTGCGAAGCTCAGACGGCGCCCCCCCCCCCGCCCCGATTAACCAAAAAACGCAATATTTTCTTTATGTATCACTTCTTTTTCTCTAAGATTTGTAATCTATATATATATTGCTACTGCTCCACCTGCGTTAACATTAATGTTGATGTCCAACTACTCGATAATTAAGGCATTAAGAATGCGCTTTGGCTACATTAAGGTCACAACGGGTTTACTAATGTTTGCCATAATTTAATATGCCATAATTTCATATGCCATACTGGTATTTGCCATAATTTCATTAGAAATAACGCTTCAGTTGCCATAATCGTGAAATGTCATAAAATGACTTTCACTAATTCCATTGGTCATAATCGATCAAGTGTCATAATAATTTATGTAAATCAATAAATGTATTTGCCATAATTTTCGTTTTCAATAATGCCATTTTCCATAACTTTTATTCACCATAATATAAATAAAGATAATTTATACGACACAGATTTTTTATTCACAATTAAACCTAAAACTAAACCTCATAATGGCGTCTACTAACCAAGCTCGACGGAGCCCCGCTTTGCGCTTTGCGGGGCTTCTCCTACTTCTGGGTGGTTTAAAAAAGAACCACGAAGACTAAGGCGGGAGCTTCGCTTCGCTTCGCATCCGCCTTAGTCTTCTAACCTAACCTATCCGAGTCGGATTGCACTGAGTCGGGGTGTTAAGCATAATTAATTTCGACCTAACAATATTATGTATTATTTTCATAATTATATCAAATTTTGATTATGTCAAGAGTCGATTATGAGATGTGTTACTTATGGAAACTAATTATTATGATATTATGTTGTTATATAAAGTCATTTTATGGCAAATAAAAGTTATCACTGTTGAGTTGTTAAGGCAAACATTATTACACAATATTATGATCGGGAATGATTATGGCAAACAATATTAGTGCAAATGAATTTATGGAAAACGAGAGAAGACCGTCACAACGCCGTTAGAGTGGATTAATTCAAGAAGTTACGCGTTAACACAAGATGGAGGTTGAACCTAATCACACAATGGGGGTTTAAGGGGACTAGTTTAGAAAAAGACGAAACCCCGCAAATGAAGGCGTTTTTTGTCTACCTATGCAAACGGAAAATAATAGCCAGAAATAGTTTTTTAATCTTAAAAATCGGTGTCAAAATATTTGGTTGTAAATTTTATTTATACATAATGTGTAAAGCAATCATAGAGTAAGCCCCAATTTTTTAGATGAATGCCCGCGAAATGAGATGGAATTCCGGAACTACTGGACCGATATGAAAAATTCTTTCACTGTTGGGAAGCTACACTCTTTGCGGTGAACATATGTTATTTTTTTTTTAATTCCCGTATTCCCACGGAAACGGGAACTACGTGGGTGAAACCGCGTGACGTCCGCTAGTGTTAAATAAATTTAATTGTTATGTATATCGAAACAAGAGCTATCTTACTTTGCATATCGTAAAGGGTATGACACGTGCCGAAAGGCAAAAGTGAAAATAATACAATGGTAATTTAATATGGGTTTGACGTTAGTTTACGAGACAGGGGAATGGCGTTAATATTGTACTTATGAGTTAAAGTTTAATTAGGTAAGGAAATATCGCAATGTTTAGAGCTCGGCCTGCGCCCCCTCGGGCTCGGCGCCCGGGTGCGGCCGCGCCTCTGCACCCCCGGTTAAGACGGCCCTGGAAGCCTGTATAGGACCAACATATTGCTACAATGTTAAGTTATGTCTGTTCCGTTGAGTGCTTGCTTCCCAATCCTTGTTGAAATTGTGTTTGTTGTGTAGTGGCAGTTTACACAAATGAAATCTTTGTCCCGATACCTAGAGAAAGCAATGTGGCACTATGCCACTCGCACTGCCTCGCACAATATTACCCTCCCACACACTCTGCTACTTGCGATGTTCATTGCGTTATTCCCTCGCTCGTATTAGCGTTCCTTTGACTCGCAATAAAAAACCGACAATAATGGACCGTCGGGCAGTAGTCGCGGCATGTAGATGAAGCCACACTATGTCTCTGCCCATTTCCCTCGCTCCTCGTCGAGTGTGTGGCCGATCCTTTGCACGTGTAAACCAAATTGGCGTTACAATTACTAGGGGTACACATGGGTCTCCTTCACAAACTGTTTAATCAAGGAACCTGAAATAAAGAAAGTCTCCCAGTAGAGAGTGTAGAGACCTTTCTATTCTACATCGTTGAAGATTACGTGGCATACTTTAGTTAGAACTAACCACAAAATACCATCTATTCTAGGTACAATATGTTATCATTTACTTGCAGTTCCATTATTTATAATGCCAGTATTTGCAGTGGTATTGGTTTCTTATCTTATCGCGTCGAAATAAGGATAAGGTCAAATTGTATTGCATACCTATTTTTGTCGGGGGATTCTATTATGTGTCGAATTTCAATTGTATCAATGTAAATGTATGAAATTCATAAAAAAAAACTAGGTAATGGACTCCATTGTGTAGATTTTCCGTAACATTTTCATCCAAGTACTTGTTTTGTGATAATAAATTTATAGTCTATGCCCTATGTGTGGCAATCAGGATAGCGTATATACTAAATTTCAGTCAATATTTTCAGGAGTCAAGAGCGTGATTGGGTAATAAATACCTTCATACTTTTTACCACAAATAAATATTATAATTTATAAATTTGGTCTTGGTTGAGATTCCTTGCATTAAAGGGAAAAGCTTGCATATCAATCTGTGTCACGGTCCTGTGCCTTTCGCATCCAGTACCAGTCTGCGACCTTTACCAGGTCGTCGGTCCATTTGGGTTACTACCCTTCGTTTACCGAGTCGCGGTCTCCACTCTAGAACTCGTTTGCTCCATCGGTCCTCGTTTCTGCAACAGATGTGGCTATCCTGTTGCCACTTTAATGTGCTTATTCTGCGAGCTATGTCGAGCACTGTGGTTTTCCGTCGAATAACCTCATTTCGGAGTTTATCACTCAGAGATCTCAGAGGTCCTCTCAGAGATACTCCAAGCATAGCTCGTTCCATAGCTCGCTGTGCAACTTTGAGGGCATGGACACTTACGCTGGGGCTAGCAGCGTAAGTGTCCACGTCTCGGCACCGTTTGTCATCACTGGTAGGACGCACTGGTTGTAGACTTTCGTTTTCAGGCACTGCCGTATAGTCGATTTGAAAACCTGACGTAGCTTGCTAAACACTGCCCAGTCCAATCGGATCCTTCTAGCGATTTCCTTATCGAGGTTGCCCTTGTCTAACGTGTTAACGTTTTTTGTACAATCTGCCGAACAGTATGAACGTGCCCAAGATAGGTATACTCCTGGACAGCCTCAAGTCTCGATCCTTCGACGTAGATTGATCCCGGCATGACATGCTGATTGAACGTGACCTTGGTTTTCTCCAAGTTCATGCCGAGACCAACACGTCGAGACGCACCGTTCACATTCCGCCCAACTGTTCCAACGTCTCCGCCACTATGACGATGTCGTCAGCAAATCGAAGGTGCAAGATGCGCACGCCGTTGATGTTCACGCCCCATGCTTTCCAGTCCAGCGTCTTGAAGACGTCCTCCAGCGCATTGGCGAAGAGTTTCGGGAATATTACGTCGCCCTATATTACACCTTTGCGCAGTTCGATGGGATTTGTTTTGTTGTAATCCAGCTGGATGGTAATGGTAGCGGTTTTGTACAAACATCTCAACACCTCGACATAGCGCCAATCGACCCGACACCGCTACAGAGGGTCCAGGACTGCCCAGGTTTCGAGTGAGTGAGTCTAAAGCTTTCTCGTAGTCTACAAAAGCCAAACACAGCGGCTGATTGTACTCGTTTGTCTTCTGTACAATCTGCCGAACAGTATGGATGTGGTCTACGGTACTGAAGCCTTTACGAAACCCGGCTTGCTCCTTTGGCTGAAACTCGTCGAGTTTTCAGGCGGTTTGTGACTACTCTCGAGAACAACTTGTAAACATGACTCAGGAGTGAGATGGGTCTGTAATTCTCTAGCAAGGTATAGTCTCCTTTTTTGAAAAACAGAGCCCGCTTCACGCTTTAGGTGTTTGTCCCTGTTTGAGGACGGAATTAAAGAGATTCGTCAGCTCTTTGAAGACTGGAGTCCCACCAGCTTTCAGAAACTCAGTCGTAATGCTGTCCTCTCCAGGAGATTTATTGTTTTTTAGTTGCTCGAGAGCCGCCCTGATCTCACCCTGGTCAATTTCCGGAATGTCTTCGATATAGTGGCGCGTTAGTGGGGCTCTGTGGTCACAGTCGCTAGGGCCCGTCTCGGTCTTTTTGTCCGTAATGCAAATAGGTCTCTGTAGAAGCTCTCAACTTCCTCGAGAATATCAAACCTCGAGGTCACGGTTTTGCCATCCGCTGTCTTCAATTTCGTCAGACGGGGTCTTCCGAGCTGTTGGACAAAGACTTCAGTACCCCTATTCTGTTCGATCGCTGCCTCGACGGTGTTATAATTTCTGAGGTCGCGTCGTATCAGCTTTCGGATTTTGAAGTTTAAATCACTCTGGGTCGGACGAAGACGTATACATAGATGGTGTTTCCCGTCTGATTCTCATGAGTTCGAGAGTCTAGGGCGAAAGCTTGGAACACCTATTCTTGCTATTTCCAGACAAAACCTTCGGGACACTTGTTTTGTAAACACCATTGTGTTGTAAGGGTTTTAATTAGTATCGATAGTTTCGCAACACTAGTGAGCTCAAATACGTGGGTTGACACCTACAAATTTCGCCCCGGGTTTCACCCATGGGATAAAATCCGGAACGATGCTATCCGTCGAGAGAACCAGAGTGGTCGACATAGCTCGCAGAGAATGCGTTTTAAAGTGGCAGTGATCTGTAGGAGGACCGATGGTCGGTGGAGAAAACGAGTTCTGGAGTGTAGACCGCGACTTGTACATGTGGGGTGGGACGACTCTCCGCCAGATGGAATGACGACCTGAAGAAGGTCGCAGGAAATGACTGAATGCGGAAGACGTAAGACCGTGTATTGTGGCGTAATTTGAGAGAGGCCTACGTCCAACAGTGGACTGCTATAAGCTGATTTGATTGATAAACGTTAGGACATTTATCAGTAAACAGCCCGTTCCAGACCCTGAAAATCCTGTTAGGACCCCTTACACCCCTTCTACACTTATGACACTTCAAAATCTCATTGTTTGTTTTATTTTGTTACAGACATGCTCTACGGGAGTACAATATTCACAAAGCGCTAGATCACCCACGTATTGTAAAGTTATATGACGTATTTGAAATTGACGGCAATTCATTTTGTACAGTTCTTGAGTACTGCAATGGACATGATCTCGACTTTTATCTCAAACAGGTAAATTGATTATTATAGAGTTCCATTTTATATTTATTTGGACTCCAGAGATAGTCAATGCAACTTGGCAACTGCATGCAAACACACGTCCAAAAAAAGCATGCATGCTAGAAATTATTTTTAAACGATCTGAGATTTATTGAAGTCAAACTATTAATGGTTATAAACCATCTCTGAAGACCATTTATCGAAGTACTATTTTGACAGAGTCTTGTTTGAGATTCACATTTTAACATAATACTTTTTAAATTTCCAGCATAAGACAATTCCAGAACGAGAAGCTCGTTCAATTGTCATGCAAGTTGTATCCGCATTGAAATATTTAAACGAGATTAAGCCTCCCGTTATCCACTATGATTTGAAACCCGGCAACATACTCCTCACAGAGGGCAATGTGTGCGGGGAAATCAAGATTACTGACTTTGGTCTGTCGAAAGTCATGGATGAGGAGAATTACAATCCTGACCATGGCATGGATTTAACAAGTCAAGGGGCGGGCACATATTGGTAAGTTATGCATTTCTCATCTCTTTTTGAATCTTGATAGCAAGTTGAATGTCGCTTATCTTATGCTCTGAAGTGGCATTTTTCGTAAAAGAATTAGTGCCATCAAGTCAATTCATCTGTCGTGTTTTATTGGCCAACGTTATTATTCACTATCCAAAACCGCCATGGTAATCGTGTTTTGTTCATACAAACATACCATCACGCCTGTCGTCCATTGAGGTTGGCAGAGACTGCTTTCCACTTGCTATGATACCACATTCACTTCTACTTTCATAAGTGGTTTTAAACACACTCGCCGGTTAAGGGTACTGACCTGGACTTTTTTTATTTTATTTCATTTCGATGCGTCCCCGAATTTATTTTTCGGAATAGCAACATCTATATCTATCTTTATATACATAATTCTACTGTACGTGTGTATGTCATAGAACTCTTCCTAAACAGCTGGACAGATTCGAATGAAACTTTTTGTAGGTATGCGTTTGGGTGGCGCCCTGAATGGTTGAGATTTCGCAAATCAGCCCGACAGATGGCGTTGCAGTATCTAAAGCATTTCTTGTACGAATCTGCTAATGAATTTGATCATGAATGAAACTCACTATGTTGCCTTTTTAGGCCCTCAGGTCTTTGATCTGAGGTCGAACTCCTAAGAAGAAATTGTGAAATTAATCAACTTATATTTGTTTCCAGGTACCTGCCACCTGAGTGTTTTGTAGTCGGCAAAAACCCACCAAAGATAAGTAGCAAGGTGGACGTATGGAGCGTGGGCGTGATCTTCTACCAGTGCTTGTATGGCAAGAAGCCTTTCGGCCACAACCAGAGTCAAGCGACCATACTGGAGGAGAATACGATCCTAAAGGCGACTGAGGTGCAATTTGCTAATAAGCCGACCGTCAGCAATGAGGCTAAGGTATGTTTCTTTGTTTAGTTTTGGTTCCTTAAAAAAACTTTGAGATTTGGTTTGATTGCGTGCAAGTATCTCCACTTAATATATCATTGATGGCTGGCTGGCGACAGACGGTAAAAGACACTATACAAAGCTGCCCCCTTAAAAACTAGTATAGGTAAACACTTTAACTCAAGTATGCTTTGTCAACGTGAGTTTCACATCTGATGTTGAGACATTAGGCATTTTGTTGAGAGAAAAGAAATTGTTTTGTAAAAAATCAAAATTTTAATTCTAAATGCTTAAAAACCCAATTTTCAAATTCAAATATAGAATTCTTGCGCTAGCGTCGCCAGGAGGGGGCGGGGGGTGGGGGTATGCTGTCCCCCCCTGAAAATTCAGTTTATCCCCTCGGCATGGTTTACATTAATAGCTGGAACCAATCCCGCATAAAGATGATACTAATCGCGTGTTCCCGAGCCCACCTGCAGAATGTTCGTGCATGTTTAAGCGAACGCCTACCGTGACCCATGGCTAGCACGTAAACGCGAGTTTGTATGAAATTGAAGCACCTCCACTTACCTGCAAACGTGTGAACTTACGTACGAACGTACGAATACACGTATATGCACTTTACCGTGAGTTTTAAAGCGGCAGTAGGCTGACCTCGTCTGTAGAAAAACCGATAGCCGATGGAGCAAATGAGTTTTGGAGTCGAGACAGCGACTTGATACACGTAGGGTATGACGACCGCTAGATGGATTGCGGCAACCTGAAGAAAGTCGCAGGGAGTGACTGGATCCGGAAAACGCAGGACTGTGTATTGTTGCGTAATTTTTAATAGGCCTTTGTCCAGCAGGACTCCTAAAGGCTTGGTTCTCTGTCCGAGTGTCTAGGGTAAATTTTGGCGGGTGCATATCGTCGGTCACGGCGACCAACCGACCACGTTAAGAGCGTAAATTCGGTTTTCAAATTTCTTTACGATCGTAAGAAATCAGCGCGGCGCGGCGCACATAGCCGTATAGTGCCAATTGTTGCTACCAACAAGTTTGATACTTTTGTTTTCCTTGATGTATTACCGGTGTCATATTCTTAGTCTGAGCGTTCAATCTTTTAATTTAATTTTTATGTTGGTAATATTAGTTAATAATTATTAATTATTTTATTGCAAATTGATTGATATTAGTAGTGATAGACACTGACATCATAAAATTAATAAAGTTGACATTTATTTACCTAACTAATATCAATATTGCAATTAGAAATACCGAACCGAAGGAACCGACGTGCATGCATGAAAAGAAAAATGAAAGTTGAAGAAGCAAGTGAGGTGTGTATGGAGCGTGCCATGTGGCGCTCGGTTCTTTCTGCCTCCCCAAGGGATTTGGCGTGAAGATAGTATAGTATATAATACACACATACATTAAAACGGTCCATAAGTTTATTTTTAAAGTATCTAAATATACGAAAATTGTAGAAAGTAATGGACAATATTCTATTTTACACTATAAATATTTAAATTTGACAATACACATAGTTAAAAACGCGAAGGCGCTTGGCATGGTCCGATGTTTTGCTGCCTACTGCAGATTCAGTGCTGGCAGGAACATTAAAATATTTTTTATAAATAATCAATAAATATTGTTGGATATTCTCACACAACATCATCTAGCCCGAACTAAGCTATAAGCTTGAGCTATGGGATCTAAATCAAATTTTAACTCATAGTAGGTGTTTTTCATTTATAACAACCAAATACTAATTAAGAGGTATGTGCATAACAATGCACACCGCCAAGAAAAAGCCATTCCGTATCGGCATTGATCGATTATTAGATACCTGCTAAGATGAATTTTGGGAGGGACCGAACTGAGTTTCTTGGGGTGTTCTTCTCAGTTTGTAGCATTTCCCAACCCCCAGTAGTCACAAAAATGTTGACAAACCTATTTTTTTCTTTTAATTTCAAAGGGAATAAATTTTATTTTATTTTATTTTATTTTATTTTATCGGCTCTTTCTGGGCTCAATCATTTTGGGCAACAGACATTAGTCGTAAAAAATTTACAGTTTAGGTTCCATCCTCGTAGTCCAGAACTCTTCGTTTTTCGAAATATTTACTGTGCTTATGGGAAAAATAGTGTTCAGTCTACACCGCAAATCGATAAATGTTGGCTTGACTGAAAGTAATTTTAATACAATTCATTAAAATATTTATTATATACACAAGATCACTAGAAGATAAAATAAACGCAGCTTCTCACTTGATTTGAAGTTGGTCTTGGATTTTAAAATACCAGTCATGCTTTGTAAACAGATCCGTTTTTCTCCAAAATTTAATTTTACCATCTGCTATGGCTTGTTCCACATTCATGTATATAGGGAGTGTTCTAGGTTAAATTGATTGATTGGTTATTAGGTCGTCTACAACAAGGTTCTTTAGCATTGGTGAGACCACGCCCCCTTGTTGACAACCTTTGGCCATGGCTGCGCACTAGTTTCTGCTTGTCTGTAGCTTTAAAATGAGTTTGTTTAGCATGTTATCTATCCATTTACTGACTACCGTGTATACTCGGTGTTTTGCCAGTGCCGTAGTTATGCTTCTTCTGTCGAAAGCTCCCTTTATGTTTATGAAAGTGCCGAGGCACATTGATTGATTGATTCTGGATGACCTCTTCTATTTTGTGTACCACTGCATGTAGTGCTGAGTCTGGAGACTTGCCGGGGGCATTATGCGCGTTGGTTGGAATGCAGTGGTTTATTTTGAAGGGCCGTCCCTCGATTGTCTCTGTCACACAATCTTTCCAGAGTTTTTAGCAGGAAAGACGAAGGGCTTATCGTTCTGTATAACCAGTGGTCTGAATCACAAACATAATTCCTTTACCGGGTTTTGGTATAAAGATCACTTAGACCTCTCTCCACAGTCTGGGTCACAGTCCCATTCATTGTCTGGCGTATAGATACTATGTAACTGACAATATCAACTTGTGTCCTCCCCCATTTTATCACTGCAGGGAAGACTTCATCCTGTCCTGGAGATTTGAAGGACTTGAAGCTGTTAATTACCCATTCAGTTTTTTGTAAGTTGACAGAATAGATTAGAACAGGTCTTGCGAGCTCCCACAGGACTTCTTCTGTGGATACCTTTTTCCACCAGCCACATGAGTGTCTGCAGCAATTGGCATTCTGGAAGTGCGTTTGTATCAAAATACTCTCGGCTTCTTTTCATGATAGTTAACGTTAGTAGAATGATGTAGTGGTAATTTATATGTTATTAATTTATTGTTTTCGAGTAATTAAGTTATTTAGTGGTCTTTATATAATGTTAATTTGCCTTTGAAAATGCCGAAAGGTTCCACCAAGTGCCATCAATCAACAGTATAAACAATTCTTTTCATGTGTGGGTCAGACCGCCGCGCCGTCAGGTTTCTTTATGGATACGGACAGTTCTGTCCCTTGTTTGGCTAGTATTAGTCTGACTCTGACTGACTGAATCAGAGGTTTCTCCAAGACTTGGTACTTTTGTATCTCAGTCGCTACTTGTATTTTGCTTTAGCGGCTTTATAGCCGTCCCAATCCTGGTCTGGTTCCTCACAGGTGTTCCATTATTACCACTTATGAAAATGGTGTGTTAATTTTTTATTATCAATACCACACGAAAAGTGACTACCTGCCTTGCGTATAATATCTACACCTACGCTGTTCGTGAAGAAAATAGTGCAACTGTAAAAGCTTATAACTTGGTCAGCTTTCGTTAGTCGGGGTGTCTGAGCTTTGCACTATACAAAAGTTCACGTTGTATATCGACCATAAATATTTATATATATTATATTATACGTCACAAAGTACTAAGATTGTTTGGTCACGCTAGAATTAGACTATTTTTGTTCCTTTTTTCGTATTCAAAAATGGAACATCGAGCGACATGACCACTCTCTGAGAGCCTCTCGGCGGTACTAAATCGTATTTGTTGGCGTATCTGCATTTATAGGGGTTCACAAAATACTTTGTAAAAAAAAATCTGTATCTAGTTACTTAAAAATAAATATTTTTATTGTCAAAAGAGAAGTTCTGACATAATATTACATAATTATCATAATGATTTAAACTACAGAAGCTGGTGAAAAGACTACTTTATTTTGGTGAAATTTCTCAGTATTTGAGCAAACTTTACAGTCATTTTTCTCTAAAAAAAGGAACCTACCTGATATCAGGTTATTCTACAAACAGATAGCCAACGCCCTTTGCAATTGCTTCGTATCCCTTGTTTATTAAATTAATCAGTAATTTGACATGAATTTAAGCATCGAAATCTATGCAAATCGTATGATTTGAAAAACCTGTTTCACTTTCGTTGATATTAACCATTATGTAATCTGTTGTTAGGTAAAATATGTTTTATGAAACGTTTAGAGAGCTAAATTTACTAAGTATGTTAGTGAATACCATGTTTGTACGATAAATATTTAATGACTTTAAATGCAATGAAAAGTATGGTTTCTGAGCAATATGTGGCGCGAAATATGTTAGCCCTCTTAACTGAAATTTGTATGGTAACGGGACATTGCCACCTAGCTGTAAATGCGGAAAACTTGTGAAGACTCAGGTTGATTTATCTTTGTGTATCTAATATAATGTTTGTTGGTGCAGAGCTTCATCCGCGCGTGCCTGGCGTACCGCAAGGAGGAGCGCATCGACGTGTTCGGGCTGGCGCGGCACGAGTACCTGCAGCCGCCCATGCCCAAGTCGCGGGGAGCGGGCGCGGGCGCGGGCGCGGGCGTGGCGAGCGGCGCGACGGGCGGCGCGGCGGGCGGCGGGGCGAGCGGCGCGGCCGGCCCGCCGCCCGCCTTCAGCACCAACATGTTCGGCGCCGGCTCCTCCTCCTAGCCGCGCCGCCGCCGCGCTCGCCACCCCCCGCCCCCGCCCACCTAGTGCCCAGTGTGCAGTGTACAGAGTGCGAGTGGCGCGAACAGAGTGCGGCCGCGGCGAGCCACACCACACCTAAACGTACGTTTTAGTTTTGAAACTTTGTCAGTTAATATCCACAGTTGTAAAATGACTAAATATCATTTACAGATAAATTGTTTAAGATTATGCTTACTGTTGACTGTATTTATTGAGCTGGTGATAAATTGTGATACTCCATCTGTGAATGGTTTTATCCTTTTATCACTGAAGAGGAATCCTTGGGACTATCCCTTGCATATTATATAAGTTATCCCTATTAAAAAAAAATTAAAATATTGACAATTGTTTTTAATTTTACTCTTTATTTGAGCACTTCATCCTACCCAAACTTGCGGTTTTTCATGGCATTGTTTTGCTACTTGTGCCTATTGTATCCCAAACCACAGTCAGGGCTTATTTAAGACATCAAATCTTGCCAATCTGCATGGAGTCACCAAAAATTCTGCCTATAAGGGGCCCATTAGGATCCAGCGACCCACGCGACTTCCTAACACCACCTGCCGACTAGTTAAAAGTTTTGACGCCAAGCGTCTAACGTCGAGAACATCGAACTTTGAACGTAAAGCGGCAAAAGTAAATAACGTCGAGCGTTCGACTCTAAACGATCGGCGTTCGACGCTCCGTTAGACGCTCGATGTTACTAAATACTTGAGTCACCTAAAATTCTTTGTGTAAGGTGCCCCATCAGGATCCAGGGGCCCACGCGACTTCATCTGCAAACGGCGCACCTGCTTACAGTTAACGGTAACGGTAAAACGTAAACGTTAAGCTTTCGAAATTCGACATTTTGGTTCGACGCTCAACGTTACACGCTCGACGTCAGACACTCGTTGCACACACAACGTCATTCGATTCTTAATGTTCAACGATAGATGCACGACGACCGACGTTAAACACTCGACGCTAGATGCCCGACGTTTTAGGCTTGACGTTCGACGTTGCGATTAACGCTCGACGTTTGAAGTTCGACGCTCAACGTTAGACGCTTGACTTTCGCATCCGATGTTTTCGTTCGATTCAACGTCGTTTCAACGAAAACGTGCTCGATGTTAGACGCTCAGCGTTCATTAGACGTCGAACGTCGAAGGTGAACGTCAGACGATCGACGCTCAACGTTGAAACGATCGACGCTTGACGTTAGAGCTTAGACGTTCGACGCTTAACGTTGGACGCTAAACGCTCGACGTTTGACGTTTGATCTTTGACGTCCGATGCTTGGCGTTCGACGTTCAACGCGTGACGCTCGACGCCTAACGTCTAAAGTCCAACGTTTAACCCCGAGCAACAAGGTTAACCGTCGAACTTTGAGCGTTAAACGTTACTCGATACTCATATTCGATAATCGATATGCGGTGAGCGATACTAGATACTCGAAAGTACTTTATTTGAAATGAGATCTCTATTCTATTCTATGACGATAAGAATGAGAAATCTTTATTCGATTGTCGATACTCGACTGCTGGTCACCGCCGCAACTATAGTAGGTAGGTAGGTATGTTAATAATTTATCTTTTTCAAAATATGAAAAATAATTGTTCCTCTTTTGAATCAGATAAATTATAAAAAGAGGTGGATATAAATCCATTAAATTTAATTAATTATCAATTGATTTTAATAATATTTTTTTTTAAAGTTTTATGGAAGATAACACCACAAGCAGCGCAGCACTCCTGCCTTGCTCGGAATCAACGCGGCAGGTGGCACTGCTGCGCAGCAACTCAGTGGCAGCACGCACAAACATCGGGGCCTCTTTTTGAATGTTTACAACATTAGTTCTCTCGTCCCACTAGCGTTACGGTGCGATTTATTCTGGACGGGGTGTCTACCTGATTTTGTAGGCTAATTAAAGGGGCGCCTTTCTTCAAGATCGAAGGAGTAAAACTTCTGTACGTGGTACTTTTAGTTATTCTGTGGCTTAATTCTAGACATGAGACGTTCGACGTTTCACGTTTGACGTTCCACGTTTGACGTTCCACGCTTAAGGCCGCGTGGGTCAGATTTTGAGTTTTTTGAAACAATCCTAGTCAAAAAGTAAAGGGTTTTTAAATCTGAAAAATATATATGTAATAGTTAAGGATATAAGCTAAACATATTCCGAGCCCGTTACACGATCCAATAAATTTCACTAGATAGAAAAAAATCCCAAAGTTGACTCTGTCAGAAAAGTTTTTTCAAAACTGTGGCTAAACTATTAACATTTTATATATTTTTGTTGCACTCAATTAAAGGTATTAAGTTTTTACACACATTTTCCGAGCGTTTTTCTATAAACAACTATTTACATAGTTATCATGTACGAATATCTACCAAACGCAATAGAATTGCGCCGCTGACGGCCGATCAGTCTCGCCCTGGCGCTTGTGGAGGCAGGACCTGTGTCAGTTTTTTTCGCAACTACTTCGTAATTATTATGCCAAATTACGTTCAAATCGCGCCACAGTATAAAAATATCAGTATGGGCAAAATGTAATTAGATTAACCGTTACAAATACATACGCGACTCATGGTAAAAATGTGGTGATCTTTTACTTTTTAAGTGTTTTCACGACATGGTAACCAGCTACCTAATGCATTAAAATGTCTACGAATTACATGATAATTTCGCAATCCAACATGGCGGCCACGCTGTAATCACAAAATTTCATGATGGGTATCGTTTAAGGGGTTTTTTGGTATGCTGAGTACGAATCACGTGATAATTTTGCAATCCAATATGGCCGCCGCGCCGTAATCACAAAATTTCATGATGGGTATCGTTTAAGGGGTTTTTTGGTATGCTGAGTACGAATCGCGTACTAATTTTGCAATACAAGATGGCCGCCGCGCCGTAATCACAAAATTTTATGATGGGTATCGTTTAAGGGGTTTTCTGGTATGCTGAGTACGAATCACGTGATAATTTTGCAATCCAAAATGGCCGCCGCAGTGTAATCACAAAATTTCATGATGGGTTTCGTTTTAAGGGTTTTTTGGTATGCTGAGTACGAATCACGTACTAATTTTGCAATTCAATATGGCCGCCGCAGTGTAATCACAAAATTTCATGATGGGTATCGTTTAAGGGGTTTCTTGGTATGCGGAGTACGAATCACGTGATAATTTTGCAATCCAATATAGGCGCCGCGCCGTAATCACAAAATTTCATGATGGGTATCGTTTAAGGGGTTTTTTGGTATGCTGAGTATGAATCACGTGATAATTTTGCAATCCAATATGCCCGCCGCGCCGTAATCACAAAATTTTATGATTGGTATCGTAAATGGTAGTATCGTAAGTATGGTAGTATCGTAAATCATACGTAGCAGACTGTAGTGTAAAAGAGATAGAGACACATGTTCCATTCTTCGTTCTAACATTTGTGTGTGGTTGGATTGCATGGAACGACAGACTAAAAAAACTTGTTCGGTTTACTGTGAGTTAGTTAACCGCGTGCCAATTTGCAACTGTGCAAGACGTGGTCAGAGTTAAGAAGTTATTTATTTAACTCAGAGCTTACTAACTCTATATTTATATATTTAACTCGACTCTCCGCGCAAGTAGGCCTAAATAGCTTAGGCGGCCAAATTGAATTCCAAAATGATCATGTTATTTGTACTCAGCATTCGAAAAAACCCATTAAACGATATTCATTACGAAATTATGTGATTACGGCGCGGTGGCCATTTTGGATTGCAAAATTATCATGTGATTCGTCCTCAGCATACCAAAAAACCCCTTAAACGATAACCATCATGGATTTTTGCGATTACGGCGCGGCGGCCATATTGCATTTCAAAATGATCACAGGATTCGTACTCAGCATACCAATACACCCCTTAAACGATACCCATCATGATATTTTGTGATTACGGCGCGGCGGCCATATTGTATTGCAAAATTATCACGTAATTCGTACTCAGCATACCAAAAACCCTTTAAACGATACCCATCATGAAATTTTGTGATTACACCGAGGCGGCCATTTTGGATTGCGAAATTATCACGTGATTCGTACTCAGCATACCAAGAAACCCTTTAAACGATACCCATCATAAAATTTTGTGATTACGCCCATATTGGATTGCAAAATTATCATGTGATTCATACTCAGCATACCAAAAAAAAACCCTTAAACGATACCCATCATGAAATTTTGTGGCCATATTGGATTGCAAAATTATCATGTGATTCATACTTAGCATACCAAGAATTCCCTTAAACTATACCCATCATGAAATTGTGTGATTACGGCGCGGTGGCCATATTGGATTGCAAAATTAGTACGTAATTCGTACTCAGCATACCAAAAAACCCTTTAAACGATACCCATCATGATTTTTTGTGATTACACCGCGGCCGCCATTTTGGATTGCAAAATTATCACGTGATTCGTACTCAGCATACCAAGAAACCCCTTAAACGATACCCATCATGAAATTTTGTGATTACGGCGCGGCGCCCATATTGGATTGCAAAATTATCACGTGATTCGTACTCCGCATACCAAGAAACCCCTTAAACGATACCCATCATGACATTTTGTGATTACGGCGCGGTGTCCATATTGAATTGCAAAATTAGTACGTGATTCGTACTCAGCATACCAAAAAACCCTTTAAACGACACCCATCATGAAATTTTGTGATTACACTGCGGCGGCCATTTTGGATTGCACAATGATCCCGTGATTCATACTTAGCATACCAACTTTAGAAAACTTTAGAAATTTTTATGACCAGCTATTATGTAATTTACATTTTTTACGCAACTGTAGCAAACGTACGCAACGGAAACTCTCAAATGAAATGAAATATCCTAGTTGTCGAAAAATGTTTCGTTGCTGGTAAGCTCTTATTCGCCTTAGCGTGATGTTATATATTTTGGTATTTTTCAAAAATGGACATTCTGTTAAGAAACTCTTGAAATTCAACTAGCAGTCTCTTAGACTCTAGAGTTAGAACAACTAAACAAACAAACAAACTCATTAGCTTAAAAATAATAGTATAATATACATAATTTATTTACGATTAACTCTTTTATTTTTATTTACGAAACTAATAAATCACTACACTTAATAAAGTTAGATGCATTTACTACGTCAAACAAAGTTAGCATGCTGTTTCTTTCTACTATACTGTATACTGTGGCATGAGAGTTGACTGCCGCTGCCGGCGCGCGGTGTGTCTTGCGCCCGGGGCGAGGGGAGCGCCAAATGCCTACTTGTGCGGAATAACCGCCCCTTAACACTAAGCGTTAGACGATTGACGCTCGACGTTAGACACTCTATGCTCGTCGTTAAACGTGCGATGCTCTCGGCACACGACGCCCGGCGTTAAACCTGGTTAAACGCTCGACGCTAGATAATTGACGTTTTACGTTAGATCACCCTCTGGTTATACGAATCCATAATTAATCAGACCCATTGCCGCCTACGGAGCTGTGGTACCATACCACAGCTCCGTAGGCGGCAATGGGCCACGCACACACCTATTAACCACAGTCGTGAACGTTCTAAAAAAATCCAAGGACTAGCCTGCATGACAAGTGGGATGAGAGCTACACCCACCGCCGCCATGGAGGCGATGCTGGGTCTCGCGACACTACACGTCTTCATCAAACAAGAAGCCGCGGCTATGGCTATTAGATTCATAAGTCTAGGACTTTGGAAACCAACCTAGGTAGCACATACGGAGATAAGACCTTGGTGGATTCGGAACCACTAACTGAAGCGATCACCGACACAATACCAAAGTTTGTATTCGACAAAAAGTACAAAATGTTGTATTTTGTACTTTTTGTCGAATCAAACAAATTGCCCCCAACTGTAAGAGCCCCGAGAGGACTATACCAAGGTGCTAAGGGTATTTACTGATGGATCCAAGAGGAGCACGGGTACCGAAGCAGGAATCTTCTCGGGGGACCTCAACATAAATATCGCAACACTCATGTGTCATGGTTGTGGATTAATTTAATGTCTAAAAAATAATAATGTCTAAAAAATTAAAATGTCCAAAAATAAAAACGTCCAAAAATAAAAAAGTATATAAATAAAAATTGCAAGTTTATCATAACAAAAATGTACAAAAATAATAAAACCTTTAACATACATTAGGTCATGATCTCTTGTTACGCCGAGGTACGAGAGGCAACGCACCGAGGCGCAGCAAAGGCCTACGACAGGCATTGTTTAAATCGTGGATGGAATACCGTGGCCGTGTATGTCTGGTCTGGAGGTAGCCCTTCACAACCCTCAGGCACTGTCTTTTCACGGAACTGGATGGGGCCGCCCACGGAACCTAGCATACAAGTAGGGAGCGTTAGCATCCGCATCGAAACCTTAATGAAATAAGTAGGTAGGTATGTGGGTCTCGTTTTCGATAGCTTTCAAAGCTTGACCCTATAACTGAGGGCGGCGCAACAACCGCATCTCGCTTGCTGCCCAACATAAAGGGACCCAACGCTCCCTGTAAATGACCTCAAAATCGTGAGGAGCATGGGCCCCATTCGGGGGCTATATAAGTGGAAACCCTGATGGTCCACAACACGGCTAGTTTTCTTACTCGCTGATGGCGAGGTTCTAATCTCCGTTGAGGCTATTGTTTAAATGGCGCAAAGAGATGCCGGAGCGCGACCACTGACCTGCATCCTGAGAAACCAAGGCTCAGTGGCCAAGGTAGTGAAACGTCACAATCGAGACGGCCACTTGTCACGATTTTGACTTCGTCCGTCACGATTTTCGGCGTTTGATAATGTCATGTGTGCAATCATACTTATAGAACTCGTGACTTCACGCGAAATACATTTACTTACATTTTCACACCGACGACGTTTCGAGCACGTTGCCGCGCCCGTGGTCGCGGTTGGAATGAGGCGAGGATCGACGAAAACCATGAAGTAACTTCTTGTCGAATTACCCTCCGCTATTGTTACAACGAAGGATAAGGCCGGCGACACACTTTACTTACTACTTACGTCAGTTTTAATTGGCACAGTTTTACGTTCAAGTTTATTAATCACTGCATTCCACATCCCGGAGAGCTTATGTCCATCATCCCTATTGAAATTTCTGTGCTTTTTTATTTTAATGGCTTCACGCACCATACGTGAATTATAATAGCGATCAGTGGAGAGGACTTTTGGTTAGTGAAGTTCGATCCAGTGATTACTGCCCGTATCGAGGTGTTCTGCTATTACCGATTTGTTAAACTGACGGTTTTTCACAGCTGCAATGTTTTCTTTGACCCTTTCCGCGATGGTCCGCTTGGTTTGGCCTATGTAGAACTACCGCAGCTGCAATCCACTTTGTAGACACCTGGTGTTAGCAGAGGAATGACGTCCTTTGGTGTTCGTACGTACCTAGTTACCTTGGTTAACGGTTTAAAAATCGTCCGTATGGAGAACTGCCGTAAACACGATCCGATCTAGACCGTTATTCCCTTTAAATACGGCATATAAGCTGGTTGACGTTCCACCCCCGGTTTCACTTTCCTCGGTGCACGTCGTGTCTTTCTACTACTCGCTGCATACCCATTCATCTTGAGTATCTCCTGAACATAGTCTAACTCCTGCTGTAAATGCTCAGGGTCGCAGAGGTTATTAGCTCGCTCGACGAGCGTCGCGCTGACTGATTTGAGATGAAGTGGGTGATGATGCGAGGAGGCGTGCAGGTATCTATTTGTGTGTGTGGGTTTGCGATACACAGTGTGGGCCAAGGAACCGTCTGCTCTCACCATTAATTTGACGTCAAGGAAAGACAATGACCTGTTCTGAATCTCATAGGTAAATTGTGTTTTCACATGTAGGTAATGAGTTGAGATACTCAGTAAAACAAATAACTTGCTCCATGTTGCCTTTAAATATGCAGAATATATCATCTACAACCTTTTCCACAACTTGGACATCCTGGAATAACATGTGTTCTTTCTATATGCTCCATCCAAATATTTGCCACTACTGGCAGAGTTGTATTTCTACTATGCTACTGGTGCCAATGGACTGCCCATAGCCACGCCGTCTATCTGGAGGTAGTATTAGATGTGGTAAAGGAAGTAGTTTTCTTCTATGCAACTTCGCAGCAGCACCGTATAACCATTTGGCAGGCCATTTTCTATTACCTTAATCTCGACAATCCGCAGACAATCTTCTAATGGAACGTTGGTAAATAACGATTCTACATCAAAACTTACCAATAGCTCGTCCGGTTCCAGCTTAATGTCGTGGATAATGTCCACGAAATGGCGAGAGTGTGAGAAACGACGGTGTATTCCCTACCATTGGCTGCAGTGCTTTGGCAATGTAAAATAAAAAAAGAGGCGCTCCACGCGACGCCCCTCTGTACCTACGTAAAAAAGGGAAAGATAGTAAAAAATATCATAAACATGCAATTAATCAATCAACAAATCAGCCTATGACAGTCCACTGCTGGACGCAGACAACTAACGCCACACGGTCCAGGTCGTCGGTCTATCTGGCGGGTGGTCGTTGGTGGTGGTTGTGGTGGTAAAAAAGGGTCTGTCTGTCAAGTTCCCTTTTGTTTCTTTTTTAACTAGTCTACTTGGTGACTGAGTCCTCACCGCGTTGGCCGCCTTGAAATGTCTTAGTTGAGAGAGGTGGTAATATAGGCGGCGAAATGGCCACAGACAGTATCCCTGGCTCAGTGGTCCCAGCTGCTCAGCGGTCCTAGCTTCATCAGGAAATCATAGAGACTTGAGCAACCAATGTGGCGATCAGACCGATCATAAACGAGTGGCTGTAGAGGAACCATTTCTCCTAGATTTATTTTTTAGATTTTACCAAATCTAAAAAATAAATCAAACAAAGCTAAAGATAACTCAGCAATAAACCTGGGAATGGGAACCCTTTAAAATAAAAAGAACCGCACTGAATAATCGCTCTTTTGTACAATACTTTGCGCAGAGCTTTTTAAAAACAAGTTCTGTGATATCGCGGACGACGGCGACGGGTTTAATTAGAAGAAAATTTTAAACGTAGCCTGTGATGAAGCTATGGCTGGAATAACTTGAACTACAAAGTTTTGCAAAGGGTAAACTAAGTTTGTTTGCAAGGATTCCTTTATATTCCAGCTTGATATTTTTTCTATCTTCAAATAAATACGTAATTAATTTTAAAAGTTAGGTAACTAAAGGTAGGTAAATAAGTACCACAAACGCTCCTCAGAAACGAGAGGAGAGATTTTTTTTAACGCTTTAATTGAGCAAGTAGGCCTACTACCTAATATTATGGTTAGGGCAGCAATAAAATGTTTCGAAAGAAGAGTCTGTTTGCGCACAGAGGGTTCCGTACCAAAAAACGGTAAAAGTATCACGTTTGTTTTATGGGAACTCCCAAAAATATTGTTATTCTGCTTTTAGTGTTATTGTTAAAGTAGCAACAGAAATACATGTTCTGTGAAAATTTCAACTTTCTAGCTCTCACGGTTCATGTGATACTGCCTCGTAATTCGTGACAGACAGACAGACAAACGGACAGTAAAGTCTCAGTAATAGGGTCTCGTTTGGGTACAGATTTTTATATATTAAGCTCGCCAAATTGACGTCGCCACTGATGGCAAGCCGCGGTGCATCTAGCGATTGGGGGCCACTCTCACGGTTCGTAAGTCTACTGGCAGTGGTCCTCAAGTTGGCGGAGCTGTGATGTGATATATTCGGTACCTACTCGCCGTTATATATTCGGTTTTACTAAAATCATGATTTCAATCTAGCACAGTAGTCACAAACTGGTGGTTCGATTCGCTTGCCGTGATCGTCATCGACACACGCCGCACGGTCTTGCACAGCGAGCCAAGCCAAGAGCCAAAAATTTGAATATTACAGTCGAGCCCCGAGCCAAACTGCTGTTTTCTATTGATACACGAGCCGCAAGGCCTAAGGTTTTAGGTACTCATTTTTAGGTTATACTCATTCACCCACTTTACAATAAACTAGCGGATGTCACGCGGTTTTACCCGCGTAGCTCCCGTTTCCGTGGGAATACGGGCTTAAAATATAGCTTAAGTTACTCGGGGATAGTGTGGCTTCCCAACAGTGAAAGAATTTCTCAAATCAGTTCAGCATTTTCAGAGCCAATTCGATGCAAACAAACTAACAATTTAATCTTTCCTCTTTATATTATTAGTAGAGATATAGAAAAGTGTGTGTCATGTGTCACGAGCTAAATATTCGGGATACCCAATGAACTTAATTAATTAAAATAAAATGGCAGCGAACATACCCATTAGGGTCCATGTTAATAATCCGTTGGTGTTGGCAGTGTGGCACCAACGTTCATTACGATATGAGATATGAGCAATTTATAACATGTCACAACGTTCGGTCAAACGCTTTCAGGCAAATTGCTTATACTCCTCGACTCGTAGCTCGACTATTAAGCTCGATCAATTTTATTTAAACTAGGACAATACAAAGTGTTATTTTTAAAGTATCGCGGTTTTTTACACTCATACTTATAGAATTCGGGACTTCATGCGTAATGTAAGTTTTTTTTTCGCGTGAAGTCCCGAGTTCTATAAGTATGACAATACAAAGTGCTCAGCAAAAATAGTCGGTATTATCAATCAACCTTGTTTGCTGTCTAGGTTTTTTCGCTTTGCGTTTGGGAATCCCTCGCATCTATACCGGAATCTCAACACACGTGGCCCTACCAATGCTTACGGTCGGGAGTCCCGGGTAAGCTCTCAGAAGGATTTTCAGGATTGTCTAGTAGTATAGTTGCTTAGGCACTTTTCTTAGAACTGCCTCGGAGGTGCAGTGGCTGAGGTCCCTCGGTGCCGATTTACGGGTGAAACTCATCTGTTTCATATTTAAGACATATTATTATAATAGTAGCTTAATTTAGGCTAGATGGTTTTGTGGGACAAATGTGACATTGTCCCAAAATATTAAAAAAACTCACAATAAACCTTACCAGTCTAACTCGCAAATAGTGGTAACAAATTCCTTTTATTTGAGGCGATTTTCCCAAAACAAAACTTCAGTTGACAAATCTATACGTAAGCTCGTTAGCCACGTTTTGATTTCCACCAGTTACCGTTTTATTCAGCTTACGAAGGCTTATGGCGGTTTCCGCTATAAAATTTTCGTCGATAGCATTCAATAATGTTTTCTAAACAAACAAATTCTATTTTATCCGCCAACTATTTCCGTAATTTCGAAGTTGATTTGAATTGAATCGATTTGTTCATTGCAATGGCGTTTACGAAATACTGCAGTATTTCACAATATGTAGGTACTGCATAATTTATTTATTATTGCATTAGGTACTTAATACTTAGGAATTTCCTAGTTTTGTTACCTAGTTACATTACAAAGGAGTGATTCTGATCCGATTGTTAGGGTTTTCGAAGAACAAGGTAGGTAACCATCTAATCAAGCTCTTGCAATATTCTTTGTCAGCCGTAACAATTGGATGAAACAAATAATCATACAAACTTATTGATTAATTCAACGCTATTTAAAACTCAAATGAAAAAAGTTCGTAGATTTAGGGAGAGCGTCGCTATAACGTGGAGCCCTGTTCGCCCGAGAGGATAATTTGCGAGTGCCGAGAGGAGGCTTTGATGTTCAGCGGCCTTCGACTGGCATGCGGCGAAGCGTGAGCCGCGCCAACCACCACCTCCTCGCCGTAGAGCTTGACCTTTATACAGCTCGTGTGAGACTAAAGTGGATCGTGCATGTTCCACATTTTTATTAGGTAACGTAGGCATAGCTTTATATTGCCTATATTTTTTACATGTTAATAAAATTATCAAGGAGGTACTTACACGAACCTGGCTACTCATAGGTTCTGATTCTGGAGCGGTAAAACGCTTCGTGGTGAAGTACCCTGACGCAGTTCAAGGTACGGCGTCAAAGACTCCGCCAAGACCTCCTTGTTTCCAGAAACTGCTTGTTTCGCGTGCACATTCACGCACATAAAAATTATGTCCACTGTGAGTCCCTGGCTAAGAGCAAACTCATTAAATCAAAGTCATGCGAGCAAACAGAGTTCATTGCAACGTGAAAAAAATGAGAAACATGTAAACACGTTGCGTTGTGCAACTTTCTGTAATAGTTCTCATGGACCTACAACTGTTATGTATGATACATTTGTAAGGCTGGCTTATACTACACGGGACAGGAACCTACACATACTTGGGTGCAATTTAAGTTCTATAATAAGAAGGTAGGTACCGATCTGGCAATTAATTAAATTCGACATTATAGTTTAGGTAGGTACCGGTTTCTTCATGATAGGTATTCATTTATAGACCCAATCAATACCGCTGTATTGAACCTATACAAAGTTTTGTTTTCTCAGTCGATAAGAATGTGAAAATAGCTTGTAATAACGATACCATCTGGCGGGGGTGCTTGCAATTCGCATAAAATCCATTTGGTTGCGCCCTCCAAAACGAACAGATCGCGTGTACAGCGGTAAGGCTGAAACCCCTGACCTTACACCTACAATGTCAATGTTATCTGATCCGACCCGATAATGTTTGTGTGTTTAGGGTGTGGCCGTGCCTACGCCATGTTCCTATCTATGTTTTTTGATTCCATAGTTCTAGTTAGTGCATGTCTAGCGAGCGACGCAGCCGGGTGCCCCAAATAACTTCCCGGGAAGATGTGCTACTACTTTGTACGACCTAGGTCACACACAGCAATTTTAAGGAGGGATTTATTTGTTTGTCTGTAATCGTTTAACTCTGAAACTACTGAATCGATTTTAAAACGGAATAGTAATAGGGAAATAAAATATATCATCATGTTTCTTTCCAAGTAGTAATAAATATGTCAATTTACCTGGAAGATTCCATGCATTATTGTACATGTATTGGGCTAAATGGTCGCTACGGGGTTCGTAATATGTTATAAGTGAAACCGTGAGGCACAGCACAGCTAATTACTCAAAAACGTCTATGAAATGTGACACCACCTTATAAACCCCGCACGTTGATATTGCGCTTGGCGGCCATCTTGGTGACCACTTGGTGACGTATGTCCGTTGAGCAGTCAGTACTAAAAAAATACCGTACGCAGCTTCGCGAGGCCAGCGCGCGCTCGCGCTACGTCACGATGACGTCACTTAGCTGTCATTATGACAAGGTTCCAGCGCATTACCAACTTGCGGGACTTATACGTCATCGTACACAACGGTTCGTTTACAGTACATTGACGAGAATATATTAACATTTGTAACGTTGTGAAGCAACGAATAAATAATCTATTAATTCATATTATTATTACAATTAGTTTGGTATATTAAAAACTATTTTATAATGAAAATTGTTGAAAGCGCCATCTGCCGACAAATAGTCACATTAACACTAGCGCGGGTTAACTCGCCAAGTAGGTAAATGACGTAGGACGTAGGGACGCTACTAGCCGCAAGAGGCGCTGTTCAATGCTATAAATAGGAGTGCACGCGCAGTTTCGGGAACCACATCACAAATTTAAAATATACTATCGCGAAAGTATCAGTGCATCAAGAAATATCTTTAAAAATAAATATAATTGTATAGGGAGCGAAATTCTCCCTAGGTGAATAATTGTCTAGCTGCAAACGACGAATACCCCATCCTTGGGGTCCACCCTTCGGGTTCCACGAAGGAACATCCACCCTCCGGGTTCTAAAGAACCATTCACCCTACGGGTTACAAGAAGCTCACCCTCTGGACTTGTGCTCCGGGTTGAGAACACCGTGCCATTCTACGTTGTGGACGGCACGGCCACTTCAGCAACTGCAGCATCCTTCAGGAGACCCAAGATAAGTCGGAACCCCGCGAAGACTATCGGAAATCGCAAAGCCTCTTGCTGCTTGACCACAAACCACGACCCCGAGTTTTTTTTAATTTACAATAAACCAGCATTTTAAATTTCAACATTACTTTTTATTCATCTCTTCAATTTCCTGAAAGCTCACAGCTTTTCAGTGGCGCCCATATCGTGGTTTCAAGTAGCGAGAAAGCGATTTCCGACGGGAGTAGGGAGGTCATAGTAATAAGATATTTTGAGTTGTGTAAAATAGTCTTAAGAGTGCCCGTTAGCGGGGTAGTTTCCCACCAAATTATCACAACTACCCAGGAATTTGGCTCTCCTGACCTCTGCTGCCAACTTGTTCTTTCCGGCTTATTTTGTGTTTTTTTATTAATTTTAGACAGATTTCGGCAAACTCAAGAACAAGGCCAAATTTGAAAATTTTCTCAACATAGAATTGTAAATTTTCCAAATTTTAACGGTCCCTATTTTATTTTTCACACCCTCAATATTTATTTTATGGTGGAAAGTTTTTAAGAAATTACAGTAAAAGTTTTTTGTTTCAATTTTAAATCTAACATTTGATAAAGTTCTTAAGTAAAACTTCTAATTTTAAACGCTTACATTAATTTTCGTAAGTGAGTTGTATAGTATATATTCATCATAAAAAGTAGTCAAAGTATATCACCACCACAATTTTTATTTTTTTTACGGCGTCAAACCGCCTCAATTTGTGTATTATATTGTTGTATTTACTATATGTGAATTTACAGCGAGACCAACAGCCGATAATAACACTTCTGGGTAACAATCCCTATTCAATTTTCACTTTAGTAAAACAGTAGAACGAATATTTCACGAATTTGCACTTCAAGTAAATAACAGAAGATTTATAATTGTTTTCACTTTTCAAATTGCGTCGAAATCTGGTACACTGAAAATAAGGCTGAGAAAAAGGCATTCCAAACGTAGATTACGCATTGAATACATTCTTGCCAAAAACCACTTTAAATTAGTAACTTTGACTCGTGTTTCGAAAAAGCAACGGCAGATTTTGCTTTCTTAACGTTTACAAGTAAGTTTATTTCCTAGCTCGATAGTAGCGGAAAATTTTTTTTCCTTATAAACTGTGGGTGGAAGTGAATAAAATACACTCCTGAAACAAACAGTTTCATACAAGATATTTCCAGAATCGTCCAAGTGCGAATCGCTTTTGACACAATTCGAAATATTTAAGGGTTCCGTAGTAGTAAGGAACAATTTACATAAAAAGTTAGTTACTACGATATAGATAATTTCCAGAACCGTCCAAGTGCGAATCGCTTTTGACACAATTCGAAATATTTAAGGGTTCCGTAGTAGTAAGGAACTACTTTTAAAAAAATATTTTTGTTGGTACGTGTTAACATACAATTAACTCTTAGCACGTTCGCGGGAACAGTTACTTTTCAATAAAAATAATATTAGCGTCGAAAATTGTATTAATTAATTGAAGCTGTCAAACATTTATTTAATTTCATCAGCCAATCATCACACACTTCGTTATCACTACTTACTACTTCTGGTTAGATTAACTTCAAACACAGACAGACAGACAGACAATTAATATCTAGAAGGGTCCAATTTATTATTTGAGCAAAGGAACCCTAAAAGAAGGCATTTCCTAACTCAAGTATTTCCCAATAGAAACAATCAGTTTTCAAAAAGGTTCAATTTGTAATTCGGTTCACCGAACCCTAAAAAGAGGAAATTATTTTTCGTTTTTCCGCGGGTGGGTCGAGAAATATTCACATTCCTCAATACTACAAAGACGAATGCAGATAACGGTAAAGGCCGTAGCACACTGCATTAAGATGCGTTTGCGAATAGCGTATATAGCATATTATTACAGATACACAATTTTGTTTTTAATTATTAAATTGATAGAAAGGTTAAGGGTGTTAGCACACCGTAATATAATTTTAATACTGAGGTGGCACATAAGGTACCACATTTCGTGTCATGTTACACGCATACATATTTTCATACGGAAGTTTCACAATTACACGTACATAATACTTAGATAGCATCTAATCATCACACATTCATCATAATTATCATCACACACAATTCCCAACACTTAATAAGCATTTTTTTATTAACATAGTGACACTGGCATTTCATGTTGTGTGACTCCCAAAGGCGGAAGGAGGGGGCAGACTAGCTACAGGCGAGTCACATTCGTAGATTAGAGAAGGTGACTCAAATGTCCTAAGTCATGTTTCCCGACGAAAGCTGACGGGTTAACATAGCATGGAATGTAGTGTAACACTGGCCTTAGATAGAACGTAGATAACACGTTTACATCAACATTATTACGTCAACATTTTATTCGCAAACAAAACAAAACTTACACAAGGGTGATTTCATACGTACATACATACATATTATACATTTAAGCACGCACATACATTTTATACTACTATGGTGGCACACAAGGGTCCCATTTTTTTTATATAATTGGCGTTATGGCCAAATATTAATTACGTTCGTCATTTATTAGGGTTGACATAATAGTAACGTACACACATTCATTTTATACTACTATGGTGGCACACAAGGGTCCCATTTTTTTATATAATTGGCATAATGGCCAAAGATCATTTATTTTCGTCATTTATTAGGGTTGACATAATAGTCACAACAGTCTACCACTAAGGTTGCGAATAAGCACCTAGTTTTTGTTATTACTACTAAGGTTGCGAATAAGCACTTAGTTTTTGTTATTACTACTAAGGTTGCGAACAAGCACTTAGTTTTTATTTTATTTTGTTAAACGGCTAAATAGCCTATTTATTAGTTAGGGACACTACACACTACTTTCAAAGAACTATATATAACACAAACACATGCAATGTTCGTCATGGGGACATAGGGGTTAACTAAGGGTTAACTAAGGGGTTAACGAAGGATTCTGCAAGTAATTTATTTTTTATCACATTTCTGTTTCATGGTTTAGTTGGGAGTTACTGTTAGTTGGAAGCATAGGTCTATCCCTAACAGAGTTCGTCGATTACTGTTAGTTGGCAGCATGGTCTTGCCCTAACAGATTTATGTTGTAGGTTGGGTACTGTTACGAGGAAGCATGAGTCTTACCGGAACAGATTTATGGTATACTGTTATTTGGCAGCAATTGTCTTGCCCTAACAGTCTTAGGTGTGATCACCTTTATGTTGTTTTATTTATATGGCTACTCCTACCACTCGGAAGCTAGATGCTTTCCCTGGGGGATAGCTCATCCTATGATTCGGAAGTGTCACACTAGCCCTAGTAGGATGTTCTTCTCTGGGACGGTTGTATAAATCCCAGCCTTCAGCAAAAAGCCTTATTATACACACCCCACTTTCAGGCGGTGCGTATTACCTGAACCTTCAACCCAAAGCCTCAAATACGTCTTTTCTCTTTCTATCCCATAAAGTTCTTCAGAATCACCTAAATACAAACTGTGAGTTGGTTTCATTAAGGTTAAGACCGACTCTAATAGCTATACCCAGCATCACCTCATTCACACAGCACACTAACATACACACACACATAGACGAGTAGTAGGTCTTATGTAGGGGCGTTCGGGGACGAACGCAGCATTTGACGTGTTAGGGTACGTCAAACGCTCACCGGAGCGGGGGAGTATGTAACGTTGTGAAGCAACGAATAAATAATCTATTAATTCATATTATTATTACAATTAGTTTGGTATAATAAAAACTATTTTATAATGAAAATTGTTGAAAGCGCCATCTGCCGACAAATAGTCACATTAACACTAGCGCGGGTTAACTCGCCAAGTAGGTAAATGACGTAGGACGTAGGGACGCTACTAGCCGCAAGAGGCGCTGTTCAATGCTATAAATAGGAGTGCACGCGCAGTTTCGGGAACCACATCACAAATTTAAAATATACTATCGCGAAAGTATCAGTGCATCAAGAAATATCTTTAAAAATAAATATAATTGTATAGGGAGCGAAATTCTCCCTAGGTGAATAATTGTCTAGCTGCAAACGACGAATACCCCATCCTTGGGGTCCACCCTTCGGGTTCCACGAAGGAACATCCACCCTCCGGGTTCTAAAGAACCATTCACCCTACGGGTTACAAGAAGCTCACCCTCTGGACTTGTGCTCCGGGTTGAGAACACCGTGCCATTCTACGTTGTGGACGGCACGGCCACTTCAACAACTGCAGCATCCTTCAGGAGACCCAAGATAAGTCGGAACCCCGCGAAGACTATCGGAAATCGCAAAGCCTCTTGCTGCTTGACCACAAACCACGACCCCGAGTTTTTTTTAATTTACAATAAACCAGCATTTTAAATTTCAACATTACTTTTTATTCATCTCTTCAATTTCCTGAAAGCTCACAGCTTTTCACATTAGCAGGAGGCACATTGTTTCCCAAAGACTCCGATAGCTCTTAATGGATTCTTGACACGCTTGGCTCTCTGAGACAGCGGATAGACAGCTATTTGTAATACACGTATAATTCAGAAGTTTAGCTTGCCAAACTGATGCCGCACGCCATTGTAATCGATCGCGATATCCAGCTACCACACACTCTCACAATTCGTAAGGCTTCTGCTGACAGTGGTATTGGGTAGCGACCCCATGATGTGCCCCTTCACGCTCCGCTGGTAGAGCCCGGGATTGTTAGAGGAGGGAAACACGTACGCGAGCAGGTCGACCACAGAACAGAAGAACGATCTTTTGAATCGCTCAGTTCTGGCGAAGATTATCTACACCTTGTAGGAGTTAGCACCTCTCACCAGTTCAGTACAGTTCAGTAGATCAATAAGACAAGGAATTAGAGGTTGAAGAGCTCTTCAGAACACTCGCCGTGATAGATTCAGTAGAATGTCGCCATGGTCCTTCGCTGCGTCAAAGGATCGAGGCTTTCCGTCACCCACGTTCGTCTATGCATAACGTCAAGCGCGTCTAATAGTACATTGAGCGTCATTACACATGTTAGAGCACTGCTCTAAGAGCAATATACGGCGCAGGGACGAATCTGCGTCTTATATCTTAGGATTCATACTTTCCGCGAGGCCAGCCCAGTACAACTCTCCGCGTTGTGTAGTTTTTATTATTAAGCTCACGCGGGACGTATATACCAAGAATGTTCAGGTTGTGGTACCGTTCCGTAACATTCTGAAGAGAGGGTAGGGGTAGGGAAGGTACTTAATTTTTAACTGTAGCATTTCCTCGGTTTGACAATCACAACTCCATATAATCACAAGACCTAAGAATTATCCTGGTAAAATTAATTTATAAGAGATTGGTAACCTGAGTAGGTAACCTAACCTACGTCTGAAATCTGAATGAAGCCTGCTTAATCTAAGAAAGCCCGAAAGCCTAATCTTTTGAATAATTAATCAGGCATACAATAATAATTATTCATTCGGCTTTATGGCTTACATGTGTATTTCAGGATAGATTTAGGCTACGTTCACACGGCGCACGTTTTTCTCGTGCACGATTTTCTCGTAGGTACACGATAAAATCGTAGTGGCAGTAGACAATACCAGTAACAGTAACAGTTTCGTATATTGTCTACTGCCACTACGATTTTATCGTGTACGAGAAAATCGTGCACGAGAAAAACGTGCGCCGTGTGAACGTAGCCTTAGAGGCTTTGAGCCATACCCATCTTCTAGGTAACACGCAATATTAGGTACATTATCCCTACACCCTACTAATATTATAAATGCTAAAGTAACTCTGTCTGTCTGTCTATCTGTCTGTTACGCTTTCACGCCTAAACAGCTGGAGCGATGGAGATGATATTTGGTATTGGGATTGTTCAAGGCCCTGGGAAGGACATAGGCTACTTTTTAGCCGACTGTGCAAAAGGAGGGTTATTATTTTACGCAAAAACTACTTCTACGCGGTCGAAGCCGCGGGGAACAGCTAGTTTATTATAAATTCAAAGATTCAAAATGATGACAGCGCCCAACGGTCTAATTTTAGAATGAGTTTCAAAGAGGCAGACCTTCAGCAGATATTGACAACTTGCTTTGTTTACTTTTCATCTTTTTAAATTTTACACCTCATCTTTACGGGACCTCCACGGTGTACTGAGCTATTATTTATCCCCAAGTACATACTAATTAAGCCCTGGCTTTTTTTAATTAACGTGAGGGAAAATCCTTAATGGATGCTATGCCTTACTCCTACCGACTAAAAACCTCACGTAACGCCCAACAGCCTACGGTTGGGAATGCAATCCCGCAACACAATTGTAATCCCGGTATTTGCGGGACTGAGTAATCTCAGTCCCGCGGGATCCCGGTATTTGCGGGATCCCGCATATTTCTGAAAGTCATTGAGAAAAGAATAGAATTCTGTATCATACATGCATCTAGAACTGAAAAATAGTCACGCCTTAATCCCCGAAGGGGTAGGCCGAGGCATATTATATGACCAAATATCACCTTTTAAGATTTCGTACCATGTAACTTCTGGTGAGCCGTATTGCCGTCTTGAAATGAACAGGTTGCGACTGCTTGCTGTTGAAATTTTTTAAGCCGGGCTTTCAACTTGGCTTAACTGCCATGTTACCGGCAAACAGGACCAACGGCTTAACGTGCCTTCCGAAACACAGCAACGCTCAAATAAATGTCACAAAGTAGTCACCCATCTAAGGACCGGCCATAGTAAATGTAACTTACTGCAGTGATCTTTTACAGAACTCTGAGTACGCGGGGCCACAAGAAAAAATAAATTATTGAATATTACTTATGTAGAGTATTGAGATTATTAAACGGGTATACCTACATATAAGTAATAAAATACCTACTGCAATTTATTAGAAGCAGATAAAATGGGATAAACTTCCGAAAAGCGCATACTGCCGATCAATCTGAAATTTTGTGTAATGACGTATTTTGACCTCCTAATCACGAATATCATAACGAAAATTGGCGCAAACGCCATTTTGAATAAGAGAAACGGAGAAGAACCTCTTTTCGTTCGGTGTGCATGATCGCGCATTCCTTACCGATTTAGATTATTTTTTTAGCTGGAGCAGAGCTATTTTTTTTTGTTTTGTCGTTTTTTTATTTTATAATCATACGATTTTGCCGAAATATCCCTTTGTGGGGAAAGCTTAAAATGGGTAGTTTTGGCATTACTTTAAAAGTGCGCAAAAAAACATCAATCAATCAATCAAATGAGCCTATCGCAGTCCACTGCTGGACGTAGGCCTCTCCTAATTTACGCCACAATCCACGGTCCTGCGCCTTACGCATCCAGTCCCAGCCTGCGACCTTTACCAGGTCGTCGGTCCATCTAGCGGGTGGACGTCCTACCCCACGTTTGCCGAGACGCGGTCTCCACTCTAGAACTCGTTTGCTCCATCGGCCGTCGGTTCTTCTGCAGATATGGCCGGCCCACTGCCACTTCAATGTACTTATTCTGCGAGCTATGTCGACCACTTTAGTTCTCTGCCGGATAGTCTCATTTCGGAGTCCATCCCTCAGAGACACCCCAAGCATAGCCCTTTCCATAGCCCGCTGCGCAACCTTTAGAGCTTTGACCAACCTCTCTGTAAGTGTCCACGTCTCGGCACCGTATGTCATAACAGGTAGAACGCACTGGTTGTAGACTTTGGTCTTCAGGCATTGCGGTAAAGGTGAATTGAAGACTCGACGCAGTTTGCGAAATGCTGCCCAGCCCAACCGTATCCTTCTGGCGATTTCCTTGTCCAGGTTCCCTTTCCCCAGTGTAATAACCTGCCCAAGGTAAGTATATTCCTGGACGACCTCTAGCCTCGATCCCTCGACGTATATTGGCCCCGGCGTAACGTGGTTATTAAACATAACCTTGGTTTTTTCCAAGTTCATGCCGAGTCCAACACGTCGAGACGCTCCGTTCAGGCTATGCAGCATTCCGCTTAGCTGTTCCAGCGTCTCCGCCACAATTACGATGTCATCGGCAAACCGAAGGTGCGAGATTTGCGTGCCGTTGATGTTCACGCCCCACCCTTCCCAGTCCAGTGTCTTAAAGATGTCCTCAAGCGCATTGGTGAAGAGTTTCGGGGATATCACATCACCCTGTCTTACACCTCTACGCAGTTCAATGGGACTGGTTTTTTGATTATCTAGCTGGATGGTCATGGTAGCGTTGTCGTAGAGACATCTCAACACCTCGATATATCGCCAATCTACACGACATCGCTGCAGAGCGTCCAGGACTGCCCAGGTTTCGACAGAGTCAAAGGCCTTCTCGTAGTCCACAAAAGCCATACACAGCGGCTGATTGTACACGTTTGTTTTCTGTACAATCTGCCGTACAGTATGGATGTGGTCCACGGTGCTGAAGCCTTTTCGAAACCCGGCTTGCTCCTTTGGCTGAAACTCGTCGAGCCTAAGGGCGAGGCGGTTTGTGACTACTCTCGAGAACAACTTGTAAACATGGCTCAGGAGTGAGATGGGTCCGTAATTCCTCAGCAAGGTCTTATCACCTTTCTTGAAGAACAGAGCCACCGCACTCCCGCTCCACGCTTCAGGTGTTTGTCCCTGTTGGAGGACGGAATTAAACAAACTCGTCAGCTCGTTGAGGACCGGAGCCCCCCCCCGCCTTCAGTAGTTCAGTTGTAATTCCGTCCTCCCCAGGGGACTTGTTGTTTTTTAGTTGCCCGAGAGCCGCCCTCACCTCGCCCTGGTCAATGTCCGGAATGTCCTCGGTATAGTGGCGCGATAGTGGGGCTCGGTGGTCACAATCAGTAGGACCCGTCGGCCTTTTTGTCCGTGATGCATACAGGTCTCTGTAAAAGCTCTCAATTTCCTCGAGAATCTCGAACCTTGAGGTCACGGTTCTGCCATTCGCTGTCTTCAGTTTCGTCAGACGGGGTCTTCCAAGCTGTTGGGCAAATACCTTGGTACCCCTGTTCTGCTCGATCGCTGCCTCGACGATACTGGTGTTATACCGTCTAAGGTCGCGTCGTATCAGCTTTCGGATTTTGAGATTTAGATCCCGCTGGTCTGACGAAGACGAGTGCGTAGATGGCGTTTCCCGTCTTATTCTCATAAGTTCGAGAGTCTCGGGCGAGAGCTTAGAGCACCTGTTATTGCTTTTTCCGGACAAAAACCTTCGGGACACTTGCTGTAGCGTCCTGACCACATTTTCGGCCTTATCGTGAATTTTGCCAGTGGTTTCCAGCAGATCGAAACGATTTTGAAGTTCTAACTGGAACCTCTCAGCCCCTGAGGCTAACTGGAGCGCGGTAGGACGGAGAGTAGGCTTCATCATACGGGCCCTTTCAGCTCGGAAGTCCAAATTCAGAGATGCTCGCACAAGTCGGTGATCACCACCGGTATTGAACCTGTTAATCACAGAGACATCTCTAAATATACACTTCCTGTCCGTCATGATGAAGTCCATCTCGTTCCTTGTGACCTTGTCGGGGCTTCGCCAAGTCCATTTTCTGTGGGGCTTCTTCTTAAAGAAAGAGTTCATCAAGAAGAGCCCCTGAGACTCAAGAAAACTGACAAGCATATGGCCCCGGTCATTTCTGCGCCCCACACCAAAGGGACCGATCTTCGTTTCGCCGCGTTCTTGTACTCCCACTTTGGCATTGAAGTCCCCCATCACAACGCTGTAGTGAGTCTTGGCAGTACCATGTAGTGCTTTTGCTATGTCCTCGTACACGGTCTCAGCTGCCTCGACAGTGCTGCTCGAGGTCGGGGCATACACTTGTATCACCTTCAGGGTGAACTTGTTGGTGAGTCTCAGTATTAAGTATGCTACCCGAGCCGAAACACTGCTGATCTCCACAACGCTGCTAACGAGGTCCTTCTTCACCATAAAGCCGATCCCGCCCTCGGAAGAATGTCTTCCGTCACCTTCCCGAAAGTAAAACAGGTCGCCTGATGCAAGGGTTAACGTGTCCTCCCCCTTTCTTCGGACCTCGCACAATCCCAGTATGTGCCAGTTAATACGACCTAGTTCTACCTCGAGTTCGGTGAGCCGCTCGTCCAGGCGCAGAGTAGTTCCATTAAACGTAGCCAGGGTCAGTTTTGTATGGCAGCCTCCCGTAACCCGGAGATTCTTAGCACCCCCCCTCCCGCCGTCACTCCGACCGCTGCCGTGATCGGGAACAGCGGGAGTGCCGGGAACTGGGGGCCGTTGTTTGGTTGTGTGCATCATAGGAGGACATTTGGCCTTACTGTATCACGCTGGCCAGACGGGTTGGTACAGGGTTTAGTTTCGAATTTTCCTTTTCTGTGCGCCATGACCTCGTCCGTTTATCAGCAGGTGCACCACTCGCAGGTGAGGCTGGTTTGGACCCCGGGGTTGGTGGTAGGGCCCCATCGCACCCCAAACGTAGCAAAAAAACATAGCATGTCAAAATTCTTGTCTTCCAAACGACTCCTAACTTTACATGTCAGCTAGCCAGCAAGCAATGTACGAGATTATTGAATACTTTTCTAACTGTTTATAATACAAGAAAAGTCAAATCTCCCTGATTAAATCACTAAACACACTTATTTGTGTTTAGTGATTTAGTTAGTGAAGTACGTTATTAGGTTTATATTACGTCACAATTACAAAAAACTTACTCAAACCGAATCAGTTTGCGCGCTTCCGCTTAAAGAACAACACATGGCGTTTACCTTTGCACAGTCCCGCTAATCCCGCGGGATCCCGCACGATTTACGTGCGGGACTAGTCCCGCAAAAATACTGCGGGATCCCGGTATTTCGGGATCCCGGTATCCCGGTATTGCATTCCCTAGGGAGTCCCGGGTAGGCCCTCGGAAGGATGTCTCAGGACAAAGGATGTACCAGGACAAATTAAGCCCTGGCGGACCGACAAGCATCGCCTAAGAATCATACAGTAATGTGCTAGGAACTTTCCAAATCTTGTTTTAAATCTCTCCTGGACTTCCTCCAATATTCAAATCCTAAATCAGAAAATTGGCCCAGCTGTTCCTGACTCTTAATGAATGATGTTGTGAACGTTTGCTACCTGCTTAGTAAATCTATACATATTAGGTACATAATCCTAATCCTTAACAGCGGCCTGAGCAGAATCTTGCAGTGGCATTGATAAATTGACGATTTTCTTACGGGTCACAGCACTTTTCCTCATCTAGCTACATAATGTACTAACTATAACTACTAGGTACCAATATTAAAACTGTTTTGTTGTACTTTTCCTATTACCATGATAAAATCAAGAATTAATTTACCTTAGATTAAATGTTTTACTTGCTTTACAAGAATTGCCCACGCACCGATATTATTTATTTTTTTATTTATTTATTTTACACTTTATTGTACGCCAAGTATATAAAACATAGTACATACAATCCGTGCAAGTAGCTGTACAATGGGCGGCCTTATCGCTATAAAGCAATTTCTACCAGGCAACCTTCGGATGGAGAAAGTTGGTCGGAGGTTACGAGTGATAGTTCTTAGGCGTACTCTCAAATCTAATATACATAAATTGATAAACATAGATACTAGTTATCTACCTACATAATACATATCTACACATATTTTTAAAATTTTAAAATCATACATAACATAACTCCAATTGTTAATTAGGTATTTAGCCTTTATTTTCTTGTTGCTCCTATGATATGTACCTATTTATGTCCAGCAAGTACCTAGTTAGAGTAAAACAGTTCTAATATTTCTGTATCTTCATGAGCTTCATATTCGTAAAATACATTTGCATTCGAAAACAGAATTGCATTTATCTAGGCAAGTTACAGGCAGGAACTGTGCGGCGCAGGCTTCCGTCGAGGTCGATAACAGCGTTTTCAGGCAGCTGCCGGCTAGAACTATTTACTAACCTGGTACCAACTTTGCGTATATAGAACAGGGTGTACCTATGAGTATCGACTTTGTACTGTAGTATCGGTAAGTAAGAGCACATGATTTACTATTCTGAATCTATTCTATTTGTTTTTTGAAACTACTTTACTGTTTATTTACTAGGAATTGGAATATCGAAATTTACTCTTGTGAAAGAATTTTACTACTACGAATATAAATACAGTCGATAATAGTAGAAAAGTAGAAAAGTGTTTGCACTCCTTCAATAATGGATCCCGCAATTTTACCCCACGAATACAGAAAGTACTGCTAATAAACTTGACGTAATCTTTCGTTATTACCTTTGTCGTTTAGATGATAAGTACCTACCACACTGCAGAATGAGTTTCACTTCATGAACATCTCAAGGAAGTTCCTCAGAATAGGACTCTTCATTTAAGACTCCGTAATGTTTATTGTTTCCCATCTTGGCGGTAAAAGCCTTCGTTATTAGATACTCAGTGTAAACTGAACATTGCACTTTATATTGTAACCTCATTCGATAAGGTAAATACCTAGTACAATGACAAAAAGGTCCATGGGGTCCCAATGCGCATAATTTTTTTTAAATTTTGAAGAAGCGTCTTGTGGAGTCAACTGGTGACCTTAAGGGCTGGCAGTTATTTCTCCCAACGAATAGGCGTCGCCGTTCAAAGGGGGAATGCTGCCAGTCTTTTGGGCACAATGCCACGGGGGCCCTATTTAGATTTAGTGTAGTTAGATTTATTCATATTGTAAATACTTAGTTATTATGCTTTATTGTAACATTTGTCTTATTGAAAATAAAAATGTACTTTTTAATGACAAAAATAACTATTCCATATTCCAACGAGATACACTATAACTACTCCTCATTCATTGATATTCACCTTAAAATTCATAAAGTTTCGACAGCAAGCAGGAAAACAGTCGGCTCATACATACATAATGCAGGAAACAGTCGAGGACGTGACTCCAAACCTTTCCAGATTATTCTTAGAGGTCGAGAAGTATGCATTATGACGATTTATGCCGTCATTGGCATTCATACAAGAACATCATCAATGTCATAGGATAATCCATCATGTGCACTTTAATATGTGACCGAAACTTTCAAACTTCAAATTCAAACTGGAAACCTGGAAAAATAAAAGTTTGGAATGAAAAGGAAAAGGTTCTGGTATTGTCCTGTGACATCCTTCCGAGAACTTACCCGGGGCTCCCAACCATAGGCTGTTGGGCGTTGCACGTGAGGTTTTTTAGTCGGTAGGAGTCCGGCATAGCATCCATGATGGATTTCCCCTCACGTAAATAAAAAAAGTTCTGGTTTTTTGCCAGGTTGGAGTTTTTTGTCAGTTTTTCTCAGGAGGGTCGCGTTGTGAACTGGTGGTTCTTTGGTTTATATTCGTGAGGTTTTACAAGTGCATCGCATCTGTATATGCTAAAACATTTTTTTTATTTGTTGTATAACCTAAGTTTTACATCAGATACGATATACGGTGTAGGTCTGTACTCCTTCTTCACTCCCTCCCTGGATTTGAAGCCAGGGTTTCATCTTGAATTGGTTACTGGGAGCTGCTATTATTTGGAATTTCGTGTAGCCACCAAGTAAGCATACCTACGTTGTTGTCTCTTCCATTGGTCAGGTGAGTTTGTTTAGGCACCAGAGGTAGGGCCCCTATTACAACTCTATTTTTTTTATATTAAGCTCGCCAAATTGACGTCGCCAGCCTGATGGAAACTCATGGCGCATCTAGCGATTGCCGGCCACTCTTACAGTCCGTAAGACTTTGATAGTGGTCTTCAAGTTGGCGGCCCTGTAATATGCCTCTTCTAGCTCCGCTTAAAGAACCTGGGATTGTAAAATAAGGGAAACACGAGTGCGGGTAGGTCGTTCCATGCCGTCGATTGAGTTATTATTATAACTCATTGGGTACGATAAATAAAGACCTGCGTTGCCGTTGTGCTGTACAAATCTTGATTCACTATCACAGTACCATTGCATCTACTGGGTGCAATGATTATATTTAAACCTTCCAGAGAAACTTACACAACGGAGACAGGAGTTCCATGACATAGTGATCTTAGATATTGGCATATGGGTACTTCGTAAGTATACAGAATATAGAAACGAAAACACTGAAAACATTAATTTTCATTATATAACATCCATACACACGCATAAAACATATTCACATGCTTTATATCTAGAGTCTAGAGTTCTAGACACAGACTGAACGCTGTCCTCTGAGATACAGGCGGCCTCCGCCTAGTTCAGAGGTTGGGCCAACTTATTTTTGCTAATTTTCACTGCCATCACCTGCATCAACTCATTGGATAAATCTGGTAGGTACTTTGTTTATAGCCAAATATATTACACATTTATTAAAAAAAGACACGTGCTGGTCGATGTTAAATGAATAAGTAAATAAGGCTTAGCAGTTCTCTGTAGATTGTTCATTTTTCGTGAATTGGGATGACAAATTATCGGCACCGGCTGTCGACAAATTCGATTTTCTTCCCTGTCGACGTTTTCGCCCCGTCTCGCGTTGTAATAGCAATCCATCAAGATCAATAACTTATATATTGCATGTATTAAGATGAGCAGTGAGAATCTTGAGTTACTTATCTTTACTAATAAAACTGTTGAGGGTCGAGGGTCTGTACATGGAAGATATTTTGAAAATTTTAATTGGAGGGTGTTTTCTAATCGATACAGAAGCCGAAAATGTAATTAAAAATTTTCATGTCTGTCTGTCTGTCTGTCTGTATCCCGAATAAGTATCACGCCGAAACTACTGAACCGAATTGAATGATACTTGGTACATTCCGAGCTTATAGTCCGAGGAAGGTTCTAGGATACTTTTGATCCCGATATTTTGCGTGGTTCCTGCGGGAGAGGGGATGAAAGACAAAATGGTTTTTTAGTTGTAATTTCTCAACGCGTGGTCCGATTCCAAATAATCTTTCAGTGTTGGAAAGGGAGTACTTAAAGGCTCATTTCACACAAGTTTCGATATTGAGGGTTATGTAGTTCAGAAATTAGGAGCATCTCAACTTTCGGTAAACCTAGAATTCAAGGTTTCTTTTGAATGTTAGGGTAAATCCAAACGGGCGTGTTGGCTTAATCATAAAAGTAATATAATCAAGCAAACAGGGCCGTTTCACACGCTGCTTGATGAGACTCATGAAGAAGTACCCCTCCTTTCGTACACCTTATGTGACGTAAACGAAGTTGCGAGGGTCAGCTAGTTATATTATAATTTTGTTAGATAATATTCAACAAACAAATTTATTCAACAATGTTGGTTACAGAATTTCTTGCATTGCCCACCTATTCTGAATCTAAGACGATTGGCGTTCGCTGCTGGGTACAATTATAATGGGTGTCCCAGTAAGAGTGCAGTTTTCATTTTAATAAAAAAAACATATTTTTTTGAGAGAGTTGTGATTTTTTTATTGAGTTGTCGAAAAGACATGTTCCGATTAAGTATGGAACAAAATATCCGTCAAATGGCCTTCACGGCTCTGATGGCAGGCCATTACTCCATTCATGAAAATCTTCATGACTTTTTCACAGAGATGAGGCTGTTTCGCACCGAATGACTCGTTGGATCTCGGATTTGAGCTTAGGCATTGTTTCTGGTTTATTCGCTTAAACCTGCGATTAGAGAAAACCCCAAAGAAAAAAATCGCACGGCGTTAAATCTTGGTGGCCAGTTCACATCAGAATTTATTGAGGTATTTTTTCGGCAATCGTTACTGCAATGGATTGTTTCATGCGCGGTGTAGCAGGTGGCGCCGCGCCGTCTTGCTGAAACCACATGCCATCCGCACACAACGGAAGCACAGGAGTCTTACTATCCATTACTGACCCAGCTTCTTAATTTTTTTTTGAGAACTCTTCGAATGGTTCACACGTTAGGTGCACTTTCTCGACTGAAAATTGTTCGTAGTTTGCGAGCGGTCTCAGCATAACTTTCCAAATTTTTGTAATAAGTTTTCACAATTATTACGCGTTGTTCTTTCGAAAAGCGCTCCATTTTTATTAATCGGAACAAATAAATGTGTAGGCTGTCAAATCTCAGAGTCACCACTTGTACAAAAAAAAATAGCACTAAATTTAAAAAGTGCACTCATATTGAGACACCCTATACAATAGGCGGTGATTCGCGGTTGTGAACTTGTGATTGCTCTCGCTGTTGAAGTTTTCCAAGTCCTCCAACTTGGCTTAACGACTGCTATATGCTATTGACAGCCGGGACCAATCGATTTAACCTGCCTTCCGAAGCACGTAAACGGTTGAATATGGATGTGTCTCAAAGAGGTCACCCATTCGAGGGGCAATCACAGCGAAAGTTGCTTACTGCAGTGATCGTCTACGAACGCTTCCAAGAGAGAAAATTCCATTTATGTGAGGTACCTAAGTATCATTTTTGACTTTACCACTCAGTCCAGTTGGGATAAATAGTATCATACGTTGCGAATTTTATCTTTGTTATTTAGTCTTATAATTCTGGTCTATCTTGCAATGCAACATCCATGGAAGCAGCAACATCTCGTCAAGAAATAGTCTGTGTCTATCTTATAGCTACGTATATATAGCGCGGTTAAAGACATTATAAAACAATGCCATTTAGTCATCACCTACCCCATCTACCACAAAAGCCACATATTTACAGTGCATTTTCCTAGAACGTAATCTAAAAATATGTGCATACTGTGCAGACTCGTCACTGCCGGGTTCTTTGTTGTAGCAGACAGTGAATGTCAGCAAAGCAAAAACTCTGTGGGGAAGCTCGTTATGAATACGTGGGATCTCGCTCAATTGCTATCCGGAGTGCCGGTTCCTTTTTGCGTTTTTATCAGATTCATTATCGCCTAGAATAACTACATTATAATACTCTCGTATTAAGTAGATACTAAGTACCTTGATAGGTATAGTAGTAGTGTGATCGATGAAATTCATAGAATCATGTATATTCTATGAATTTCGAGTTGGTAGGTAGTCCCTTCTCCATGTCCCGATAGTCAAATTTTTCTTTGGCATTGTTTTTTTTAAATCCGTGATTGACCACATATTGGTATCTACTTCGTGCTTGGGTGCCTAGGTATGTATGTACCCTACCTACGTACTCGTGTGGCTAATGCTAGAGATGATAATACCTAGAATCTAGAACAGTGGTGGTCACACTTTTTTAATGGGATGCAAGAAAAATTTAGAAATTTCAAGGGAGGGCCAGAATTATAGGAAAAATGGATTTTCTGCTGAAACTATTTTTGCTGAAACTATTTTTACGTGGAAAGAATGGATGAGAATAGACTGACAAAGCAGATTTATGAGGCGAGAATGAATGGGCAAACTGGTAGGGGTCGACCTCGGCGTACGCATGCCGATCAAATCAGAGACCTTCTGGAAAAAGGCAAGGTCAAGAGTACCCTTAACCGGCGAGCGTGTATGAAAACAGTTATGAAAGTAGAAGAAGCGAAAGTTGTATGCCAGGATCGTAGCAAGTGGAAAGCCATAGTCTCTGCTTACCCCGATGGGAGACAAGCATGATTATATGTATGTATGTATGTACTATTTTTAATCATATAAAACAATAGAATTTAACTCTTATTCGAAGGTCCTGCGTAGGCGTGTGTATGCAATTGCTTTTTAAGTGCCATTTTTCATAAACATCATAATGACGGGACCAACTCTTGTATTCGAAAGATTCTCCCACGTATATTTAGCACCCATTTAGTTCTATTTTGTACCTGTCCTGAAATTTTTGTACCTTACACGGCATAACCGGAATTTCACGATAACACAGGTCCCGCCATTATGATGCGTCATAATTACGAGACCATGCCTGTACTCCAAAACCACAATCAATTCCATCATCCAGATCTAACCAGTATTTAAAACCTGATTTGGTACCTCTGATAATTAACAGTGAGAGACATAGATCTCAGTAGCTTTTTTTAATAAATTAAATATTTTATTTTTGACATTTTATACGCCTAAAAAAATTTACGAGCGAAAATATGTACTTCAAGTAAGTTGCAGCTGCTGTTCATGCAGGCGCTTCATTATTTATTGTTATTATATTATGTATTGACATTATAATAATTAACATTATGTTATTAAACGGGGCTAAAAGTAGACTAGGGTTAGCCACTTTGCTACATTAAATGTGAGAGGAGGAATGAAAGATAAAATTGAGGAGGTATGTAAGATGATGCAAGAGAGGCATCTTGATATTTTGTGTGTGAATGAGACAAAGCGGAAAGGATGTGACACCACGACACACGGAGCCTATACGGCCTATTGGTCAGGTGTAGCCACAACCAGCACAGCATGCCAGGGGGTCGGTGTACTACTTTCCGCGAGAATGAATGAGTGTGTGACAGAGTATGAATGTGTGAGCCCAAGACTCCTTTGGCTAAGACTGAAGGTTGAACTTACCCGCATCTTTGTTTTGGGAGTGTATGCTCCGCAGGATGCGCGGTGGCACCGGTCTTCAAAAGACCAAAGCGAGAGGCAGGCATTTTGGGAGAGTATGAGTGATATTCTGGATAAATGTAAACGAAACGAGAGAATAGTGATGTTAGGTGATTTTAATGGTTGGGTGGGAGTGAAGCGCGATGGATACGATAGTGTATTGGGAAAGTTTGGTGATGAACGAGTGAATGAAAATGGAGAAAGCTTGCTAGAAGTATGTTTGGAAAGGAATCTTGTGGTAAATAATACCATATTCAACCACAAGGATATCCACTTGTATACAAGAGAGGAGAGAGATCAGAGAAGCATGATTGACTTTGTGATAGTAGACGCAAGACTGAGAAAGAAAGTGCTAGACACTCGGGCGTACCGTGGCACCGGGATCGACACAGATCACTTCTTGGTAATTAGCCGGGTAAGGGGTCTGTTTCAGCGGTGGCGACATCGTGTGCATGAACCCGTTAGTGTACTAGAGCGAATAAAATTTGAGAATTTACAAGAGTTAGGCATAAAAGAGGCATTTGTGAGTAAACTGAGTGAAAAATTTGAAAACCTAGATGAAATATGTGAGATTGAAGAATTATGGAAGCCGTTTAAGGAAGGACTTGTGGAAGTTGCGATTGAAGTGTGTGGGGTTAGCAAAAGACGACAAGGATGTATGGCAAAGGGAATGAGTGCGGAAGTTCTTAATGCGTTGACTGGCAAGAAAAAAGCATGGTTGGACTGGTTGGCTACAAAGGCCAGTCAAAGAATGCAAAAGGCAACGGATGAGGATGTAAAAATGGCAAAGGATGAATATAAAAAGTATAAACGTGTTGCAAAAGAGACGATGATGAGAAAGAAAGAGAATGATAGAGAAAAATTTGATAAAAGGTTATCTGAAGACTTCCAACGGAATATTAATTTTTTTTGGAAGTCCATAAGAACATTGAGGAGTCAGCAAACAATGTCGCCGCTCAATCACATCAGAAACCAGGATGGAAGTTTTGTAAGAGGAGAAGAATGTGTGCTAAAGAGATGGAAGAAATATTTTGAGAGTTTATTCGAAAAAGAAGATAATACAAGGCGATACGCGTGTTTTAGAACTGAATGAATTTGGCGATCAAAGCGAGTTAAGTATGGGAGAAATAGTGGAAGCGTTGAATTGTATGAAAGTAGGAAAGGCTGCTGGAATAGATCGGATTTCTGTCGAAATGCTGAAAGCTGGACGTGGCGTGGTAGCTTGCCAGCTGTACCGCCTTTTTAACTTTTGTTGGCGAAGTGGCAGAGTACCAGCAGAATGGTGTAAAGCTGTCATTGTGCCGCTTTACAAAGGAAAAGGGTCGCAGCAAGAGTGCAAAAACTACCGCGGCATAAGCTTGCTCAGCATCGTTGGCAAATTGTATGCAAAAATGTTGATAAAAAGCGTGATGAATGAAACTGAAGGAAAAATGTGGGATGTGCAAGCAGGATTTGTGAAAGGAAGGGGATGTACGGATCAGGTCTTTTCCTTACGATGCGTAGCTGAGAAAGTTTTGGCTAAAAGTCAAAAGGTCTATTGCATATTCGTGGACTTGGAAAAGGCCTATGACAGAGTGGTGAGGAATGAACTGTGGTCAATATTGTCCATGTATGGAGTGAACAGCAACTTGATACGGGCACTGAGGTCTCTCTATGAGGGTTCTAGTGCTTGTGTCAGGATCAACGGGCCCTGCACGGACTTCTTTCACAATGAAAAGGGTGTGAGACAGGGCTGTGTAGCGTCTCCGTGGCTGTTTAATCTATACATGGACAGTTGTCTGAAAGAACTGCAAGAGAGGTATGGTTATGGTGGTGAGGTATGGTTTAAAAATGAATGAACTGACCGTCAAATGCCTCCTATACGCTGATGATCAGGTGATATTAGCATCATCAGCGGAGGAATTGCAGCTGATGGTTAATTGTATGAATGAGGCTCTAAAAAGTAGAGGAATGAAAGTTAATGTAAACAAGACGAAAGTTATGGTTTTTGAAAGAGAAGAAATTATGACGAATTGCTCAATCTTCATTGAAGGGCAAAGAGTGGAACAGGTGAAAGAATTTGTATACTTGGGTTCCAAATTTGTAAGGGATGGAAAGTGTGACCAGGATATTGAGCGAAGAGTTTTGGCAGGAAATCAAGTGAATGGGGCTATGTACACCTTTATGAGCAGTCAAAATGTGTCTGAGAAGGCCAGGTTGGCTGTACATAGGGGAGTGCTCATCCCTACACTATGTATGGTAGTGAAAGTTGGGTATGGCAGAAGAAGCATGAAAGCAAAATTAATGGAAATGAGAAGTCTGCGAAGTATAGCTGTAGTGACTTTAATGGACAAAAAAGAAATAGCGTGATAAGGGAAAAATGTGGTATAACAGAAGATGTAGTGACTAAGATCGAAAAAGGGATGCTTAGATGGTTTGGACACGTGGAAAGAATGGATGAGAATAGACTGACAAAGCAGATTTATGAGGCGAGAATGAATGGGCAAACTGGTAGGGGTCGACCTCGGCGTACGCATGCCGATCAAATCAGAGACCTTCTGAAAAAAGGCAAGGTAAAGAGTACCCTTAACCGGCGAGCGTGTATGAAAACAGTTATGAAAGTAGAAGAAGCGAAAGTTGTATGTCAGGATCGTAGCAAGTGGAAAGCCATAGTCTCTGCTTACCCCGATGGGAGACAAGCGTGATTATATGTATGTATGTATTAAATAATATCAAAAGTTGGAAACATATATGACGGCACACTTCAAATGTGATCCTAATGACAAGTGACATTGACAGGTGACATAACACCGAGCGCTGGAGGGGCGGCCACGCACGACATATCAGGACGTCGTCAGTCGAGTCTCGGTCATTATTGGTGCAACGATCGACCGGTGCGCACGCGCCCACGTGCTCTGGTGGAATGTTATAACAGTGTAGATTTAATTAGTCCTAGGAGGTTCTTTGTGTTTAGTGTTAGTTATACGATTGACTAAATGAGTGTTAACTAAACCACGCATTATTTCTTTATACCACGATTCCTGGTTTCCTCGCCGAACTACCTACAAAGTGATGGTTACATTGAAATGTAGCAACGTGCCACCTGACACCACTTTCATCCTACATCAGAAGTGGGATGAAACTCAGTCGCCCACGTGGCGATAGAGTATGCATTTTTATGGCGATACAGAAACGGAAATATGGCATTTTCTGTTGAAGCAGCAGTAACGCGGTAATTTCTGTCACAGAAAGTACGCACGCACCTTCAGGATTACTTTGGTGAGCAGTTTCATGTTTATTTCTATTCTGATACCGAATATTCGGCAGTGGAAGAATCTATCTTCTGTAAATTTAAGAATTAAAGACTTTGTTATAGTGTGACTGCAACAGATACTGGATTAACTTTCGTGAGATCGCCTGTAGAAATTCTGACGGCTCAACTTTAGATTGTCTGACGTGGAGTTTGGGGTTCATATTTTTTTTACACAAAGCTAATATTATTAGAAGCCTCCACACGAAGTTTTAACTTGCGGAAAATAATGGTTAACGAGAAAAAAAATAATGAAAATCATTATAATTCACCAATAATTTGTCACTTTTCACCACAGAATACATACACTCTCAATGCTTTTGACATTCGACTCGTCACTATACGTTTCGTTTTCCGTAAGGTTAAAGCACAACAATGTTTTACTTCATTTAATAATTAAATAAATAATTATATTGAGTAAAAAAGTAAAATTTTATGCATATTTTATAATATTACGTATATTTTGCTGATATAAATGAATGCTATTACTTAAATGTATTCTGACAATAATTTACCGACTATTGCCGCTATGTAAAACTAAACGTAAACGTCGTCGACGCGCTGTCACTGTTACTTTCTGACAGTTATATTTTTTTTTTGTAATATATATTTTACGGCCTTTGGCTTCAGCCTTTTAGCCAAACTATTGTTGATTATCTTTATGCACATATTATGGTTAGGTTAGGTTGGAACTGTGACCATTGACGCGCGAAGGCGAGCGAGCGAAGCGAGCGTGCCGCGGCAGCGGCCGCCGAGCGCTTTATAATATTATTTTAACAATTTCAACCTTTATATCGATGTCAATGAGAAAGTTAGGTTAGGATATTAAAAAAATCATAACTCAAAAAGGGGGGGCTTCCGCAACTTTTCCTTCAGGGGGGGGGGGGGTTCTACAACCCCCCCTCCCCCCTTTCCACCCCCTCCCGCCCCTTAAATCGTGGAACGACAATCCGAAGTCCTACCATTCTGACCACTGATACTGATGGCGTAACTTTTGAAATCCCTTTTTTTTGTTTTACTAGGCCACTAGGCTGGCTAGAAACGATCATGATTTGACGTAATTTTACGTCCAACCGTATCACATTGCGCCCTTCATTAAAAAAAAAAAAAAAAAAAGAAATAGAAATTAGATTGACCAGTACGTGAGACAATAACATCCCTCCTATAAGGAAACTGAAATCAGAAACTTGAATTCTTCAATCACACGTTTATTATCGGTGATACTCTTGCAGTTTGACCCTGGAGGAGCACACCAGTCGGTTCTCGTACATACTTAAGAGCCAATATAATTCGCTGTAGTTGATCATTATTTGCAAGTTCCATTCTGTAGTTTAAAATGAAACAAGACTGTACGGACAGGATGTGTGTAGACTACTGCGATTGAGGACACACAGTCCTAAACCGTTATTATATTTTTTTGTTGCTTCTCGGAACAATTAGTAAGGTTACATGGAGGTCGATCTCTCTACGATCTTAGATTTAGCGTCAGAAAAGGTTCGAAGCTCTCACTCATGCAGTTGGAAATTATGTTATCATCATTTGCATAACAGCAAGTTTGGTGTGGTCAAAGACTGCATTCATGCAGTCCACATGGGCGAAAGCGGACATAGTGCCGCTTGTCTCATTAGAATTTCATATGGTGATGTCGAATTGGATAAGAAGGCATTGGCTAGGAAATATTACATGCACACTTCTTTTTAGAAAATAATCCCCTACAGTACTGCAAAGAGAGTGTATTGATCAATCAGCGGAATTTGCTGACCAATAGCTGATTGCGGAACAGCAGAAGGATGGAGAGCTCTTAAAACTCGTATCCTACCTGAATAATGGGAAGCTTCCTCGGGGATCACTCAGGACCCAAAGGGCCAGGATCAGATGTGCTACACCGGAAATCTAGCGATTTGGTAAAACTCTTTGTTTGCAAATGGTCCTTAGATCGTTCTGATGTTCTGTCATCAACGATGTCCACGAGAGGTTACTGCGTTCACACTTATGAACTTTATTGCTTCAAGAACATGCCGAGGGTTATAAGAAAATTTAAATAAATTTACAGACCTCCGCGCGATATCATTTATCAGGTAAAGTACAGGTTAAAACGAACACCAATACCAGGGTGGCACTACCCTGACACACCACACACATTGATGCGACCAGAAAACTTAGTGTATGAACAACCAAAAGGAAGTTATCAGTTCAATAGAAGCGCTTGTAGTCCTGCGGTCTTGGTGTTCTGTAAATTCATTTTGTCGTAAGCAGCTTTTACTGTGGCAGTCGTTGGATGGGTAACCACTTTGTGACTCTTTCATGTACAAGCACTTTCGGGCTTCGGAGGTTAGCGGTAAGGTCCCGGTTGTCGATGAAATGGCTGTCATTATACCAGGTACTAAGTACGCATTATTTCATCCTACACTTAGCATCGATATAAGCAGCAGTATAAGACACTGAATTATAGTGTTCGTTATTCGGCATACTTATCTACATGATTGGCGATCAAGGACGGTACTCCGCCAGCAGAGACTTCAAGGAATTTTGTGAGTCCGTTATTATCAAGCTTTATTTAATAGCAACATGTACCTAATTCGAAAGCCTACAACCAGGAAGAGAGAATCCGAGATACTGAAGATGAACTCCATGTATGAACTTAAATGGAACTAATTAGTCGCTCGTGACGGGATGCTCTGTTCAAACGTACAGCTCTCTCTCAATTGCACCATGAATTAGGTCACGCAGGCTAGTCCCTTAGAACTTTTAATAGGTAAGATTGTAAGGTTTAAATTTTTGATAGATTACAAGCTGTGAATAAAATTCGCTTACAAGTTATGACTCCTGTGTTATCTGATCGTAATTTCTTAGTGTAATTATCAGACCAGTGATTTTAGTTGTAACTGACGGTACCGGCTACAAGATGGTTTAATGGTTGCCCAATGAGTGTTTTGTTGACCAGGAGTGATACAAGTTCGAATGGTTTGATTATTCCAATGTGACATAATCTTTCCTCAAAATATTGGTTATAAATAATGAAATGTAGGTATGAGCAACCGCCGCTTATATAATGGGCAAAAAATAATCTATTCAGGGAATGGAACCAATATTATGTCATCCCTCATAACGTTTTGGCGGAAGACATGTACAGTAACTTGTTACCGGTGTACTTTAACTCTAAATTTTGTTAATTTTCATGTAACTTCTTCGTGAACGGTTGCGCTGTGGCCGCTGTGGGTGCTCCATCGCCAGCGCAGCGGAGAAGCAGAGCGCGGGTCGACAGCGGCTTGCGCGAGCACTGGTGTGAAAACTAACAGCGTGCGGCACGGGCGGCGCGGTCACTAGCAGATTATGTTGTGCCGGAGCTACGGGAGGCGTATCCTCATCGAGCTGCTGGGTAGTTATGAAGATCGACGTGCTACGAGGATGGACCTTGCAAATTACAGGTCACGTAGTCCTTTTCTTTTTTCATTAAGTAGGTCGTTGAGATGACGAAGGGGTTAGACCTTCATATGCTGTAAATGTTTGCGATGCTTCACACGAGGACGTGTGAGTCGTCGTGATGGCCGTGTCGCAGAACTAACATCACAGCTGGAGGTGCACTGCTAACGTCATCCGGTGAGACTGTTCTTTTTCTTTCTGAAGCGAATCGCCAGGATTTGCGACCTTTGTGTGCTTCTTTCACGTTCTACAGATTCGTGAGTCGATTTATGTATGAACCTCTGCCGCTATACAAAGTCACGCTTTTGTTATGGGGAAGACTGGTTGAAGAGGTCACGTATGCCTGAGCCACGTCTGTTTAGGCTGGTTCAAAAGGATACGTGCGCCTGGGCCACGTCTTTGTTGGTCAGACTGGTTGGAGAGGCCGCGTAAGCCTAGACCACGTCTGGTTGGACTGGTTGAAAAGGTTACGTGCGCCTGGGCCACGTCTGTGTTGGTTGGGCTGGTTGAAGGGGCCGCGTACGCTTGAAATGTGTACGTGCGCCCGGGCCACGTCTGTGTTGGTCGGACTGGTTGAAGGGGCCACGTACGCTTGAAATGTGTACGTGCGCCCGGGCCACGTCTGTGTTGGTCGGACTGGTTGAAGGGGCCACGTACGCTTGAAATGTGTACGTGCGCCCGAGCCACGTCTGTGTTGGTCGGACTGGTTGAAGGGGCCGCGTACGCTTGAAATGTGTACGTGCGCCCGGGCCACGTCTGTGTTGGTCGGACTGGTTGAAGGGGCCGCGTACGCTTGAAATGTGTACGTGCGCCCGGGCCACGTCTGTGTTGGTCGGACTGGTTGAAGGGGCCGCGTACGCTTGAATTGTGTACGTGCGCCCGGGCCACGTCTGTGTTGGTCGGACTGGTTGAAGGGGCCGCGTACGCTTGTAATGTGTACGTGCGCCCGGGCCACGTCTGTGTTGGTCGGGCTGGTTAAAAAGGCCGCGTACGCTTGAAATGTGTACGTGCGCCCGAGCCACGTCTATGTTGGTAGGGCTGGTTGAAGAGGCTGCGTATACCCAGGCCACGTCTACTTAAACTGGTTAAAAGAGGTACGTACGCCTGGGCCACGTCTTTGTTGAAGGTTGGACTGGTTGGGAAGGCCTCGTATGCCTGAGCCATGTCTGTGTGTTGCGCTAGCTAGTTCAAGAGGCCTCGGATGCCTCAACCCGTTTCAAGTACTATTTGGTTTAAAGGGCTTAGTACGCCCGGCTTATTGGGAAAGGAAGTTAAGTTCACAATTTCTGTCAGGAATGGAGCGATCATTAACGCATTCTTAAATTTCTACAGGTGTTTCGCCCGAGGACGTGCGATAGTCAGGGTTGGCCGTGACGGCACACTTCAAATGTGATCCTAATGACAAGTGACATTGACAAGTGACATAACACCGAGCGCTGGAGGGGCGGCCACGCACGACATATCAGGACGTCGTCAGTCGAGTCTCGGTCATTATTGGTGCAACGATCGACCGGTGCGCACGCGCCCACGTGCTCTGGTGGAATGTTATAACAGTGTAGATTTAATTAGTCCTAGGAGGTTCTTTGTGTTTAGTGTTAGTTATACGATTGACTAAATGAGTGTTAACTAAACCACGCATTATTTCTTTATACCACGATTCCTGGTTTCCTCGCCGAACTACCTACAAAGTGATGGTTACATTGAAATGTAGCAACGTGCCACCTGACACCACTTTCATCCTACATATATAAATAATACGGTCTTTAACATACTTTATAAATAAATAATCTGCACAACCTGTATATTTGTGCATTTATGCACATACCTTGTATATTTATGCACACCTATTTACGTCAGGGTTAGCTGTAGTCGAGTTCATACCACCAATTTTAGAAGGCATAGGTCACATAAATCTAATTGTGTAAGGATACTAGGCAAATGTGAATGTTATGATGACTTAAATAGTAAACTTAAAAAAAGTCATTCGGTTGTCATTCCACATTGCATTATATATGCAGAAGTATAATCCATGTGATTTGTTTGATTAAAAATACATATTTATTATTTAAAAAAGACTTATTTATTTCCACCTTATTCTTTTTTGTTGTATCTCATTCAAAAACTGATAAAAAAGCCGTTCTTTCATATGATAGTATATATCCTGCGCCAATAAAGAAATTTAAAGGTCATAATAGATGGCTTTCCGTCTCGCTCATCCAAGTAACAGAGAAGTTATGGATATATGTTGCACTTGCAGACTAGCCCTCACGTAAATAGGTGTGCATAAATTTACAAAGTAGGATGTGCAGATTATTTATTTATAAAGTATGTTAAAGTTCGTATTATTTATATATTATAAGTTTCCTGCTTTTGATATTATTCAATAACATAATGTTAATTATATTAATGTCAATCCTACTATCCTACTTCCTACTAATATTATAAATGTGAAAGTTTGTGAAGATGTTTGGATGTTAGTTACTCAATCAAGCTCTAACGGCTAAATGGATCTGCCTGAAATTTGGTACAGGTATAGAGTATAGTCCAGAATAACACATAGGCTACTTTTTATCCCGGAGAAAATGTTCCCACGGGAAGCGGGAACGGGAACCAAATTCCACGCGGGCGAAGCTGCGCGCATCAGCTAGTACATAATATAATAACAATAAATAATGAAGCGCCTGCATGAACAGTAGCTGCAACTAACTTAAGTGTTTTCGCTCGTAATTTTTTTTAGGCGTATAAAATGTCAAAAGTGAAATATTTCATTTATAAAAAAAAACTACTGAGATCTCCGTCTCTCACTGTTAATTATCGGAGGTACCAAATCAGGTTCTAAATACTGGTTAGATCTGGATGATGCAATTGGTTGTGGTTTTGGAGTACAGGCATGGTCTCGTAATTATGACGCATCATAATGGCGGGACCAGTGTTATCGTGAAATTCCGGTTAACCCGTGTAAGGTACAAAAATTTCGGGACAGGTACAAAATATAACTAAATGGGTGCTAAATATACGTGGGGGAATCTTTCAAATACAAGAGTTGGTCCCGTCATTATGATGTTTATCATTTTTCGAATGCATGTTCGAGTTGTGACGAAGGAACATTCATTCAGCAGCGCGAATAGGTGTTCATCAGTAAGTCCGCAATTTCATGGTTAAAAAAGTCTGTTCACTTTACTTATGCGTCTATTGCTCTACTAAGTAGCATCTACATAATCCTTCTAGACCGTTAAATTCTCGCAGGCCCATACTAGCTAGGTAGGTAAGGTATACATGTCGAAGGACCTTCGGGGAGCTGGCTTAAATTCTTCCGCGGGCTGGAGCTGGCCTTTGCCCGTCACTGATCTAGACTCTGATCGAGGTAGCAGTCCTAGCTTAGCATAGAAAAAATATCTGTTGGGAGTTCTGGGACATCCTTCCGAGGGCTTCCCCGGGGCTCCCAACCAAAGGCTGTTGGGCGTGACGTGAGGTTTTTTAGTCGGTAGGAGTCCGGCATAACATCCATGAGGGTTTTCCCTCACGTTAAACAAAAAAAAAGCATAGAAAATATCTACTGCAAAAAATGTCAGGGTTCTTATTACCTTAAACTTATACCTACCCATTGACTGCGATTCATATTTTTAGCTAATACGGTTTTTACTTGTATGGTGCGGAAAACTCAGCGTGGGTAGGCCCTCCCGCAAGGTTGACGGATGACGTCCGTCATAAATTCATGCGATACTTATGTAACTGCAAAAAGAAAGTAAGTTATTGATTTTAGGATTCCGTTCCGTACCCAAAGTCTGTCTTTCTGTCTGTCTGTCAATATACAGGGTGTGGCGTAAATAGTGGTCCAACCGTCAGGGTGTGATAGAACAGGTGCCCCACTATAACATACTACAATATCATCCAAATTTACCCAAGGGTCTCAGAAAAAAATAACTTTTTTTGAAAAATCGTCCCTTTTTTGTAAAGTTGACTGTAGATTATAGGAAAACAGCTATTTCTGATTTCTGTTTTTTCTCTCTTAAAGCTAAATACATAAGCTATCAAAAAAAAATATTGTTAATAAAATTCCACAACAAACGTTTGAAATAAATATAAGTTCATCTCAATTTTCTCTCTAATTTTCAGGTATCATGAAAATTGTTCAACGTTTTTTATAAAAAATATGTACTACACTGATGCTATCCAAACGTTTAAAAATATGCTTATGTAATATTGATTTCAAAATGATACCATGAAAGGATTTCGCATAAACAGAAACTAGTAATTTTTACTGTTAAAGTTCAAAACGGGTTAAGAAAAATGACCAAAATCAACTTACATACATCACACTTATAACGTTTTTTTCATAGTAATAGTTCATAGTCGACATTATTATTATTTATTTAAAATCTTATAACCTAGACAGCGCCCGCGGCTCCACCCGCGTGGGTTTTTGTAACTATTCTCGCTTTTATGATCCCACCGGAAGTGGGAATAGTAACAAAATTCATCGCGGGTGAAACCGCAGGCAACATCAAGGTCGCGGTTGAACGCCCGAAACGTCGGTGAATGTAAGTAAATAGTATTTCGCGTGAAGTGTTAAAACTGCGATAGTTTAAAAAAATCATAACCGTGATGGCGCCCGCAGTTCCACGCGCTAGGAATTTGTCATGGAATGGGAACAGAATTTCAGATAGAAAATAAATAAAAGCGAGAATAGTTACAAAATCCCACGCGGGTGGAGCCGCGGGCGCTATCTAGGTTATAAGATTTTAAATAAATAATAATAATGTCGACTATGAACTATTACTATGAAAAAAACATTATAAGTGTGATGTATGAAAGTTGATTTTGGTAATTTTTCTTAACCCGTTTTGAACTTTAACAGTAAAAATTACTAGTTTCTGTTTATGCGAAATCCTTACATGGTATCATTTTGAAATCAGTATTACATAAGCATATTTTTAAACGTTTGGGTAGCATCAGTGTAGTACATATTTTTTATAAAAAACGTTAAACAATTTTCATGATACCTGAAAATTAGGGAGAAAATTGAGATGAACTTATATTTATTTCAAACGTTTGTTGTGGAATTCTATTAACAATATTATTTTTTGATAGCTTATGTATTTAGCTTTAAGAGAGAAAAAACAGAAATCAGAAATAGCGGTTTTCCTATAATCTACAGGCAACTTTACAAAAAAGGGACGATTTTTCAAAAAAAGTTATTTTTTTCTGAGACCCTTGGATAAATTTGGATGATATTGTAGTATGTTATAGTGGGGCACCTGGTCTATCACACCCTGACGGTTGGACCACTATTTACGCCACACCCTGTATAGTAATAGCTAGAGAGCTGAAATTTTCGGGAACACCCAAAAATTCCGAAATATGTTTTTCCGAATTTCAATATTCCGATGTTAAAAATTCCGAAGATTATAATTCCTAAGAAACAAAGCTCCGAATATTGAAAAGGACGATATTCATTTATCCGAAAGTCATAAGCACGAATTTTTATTTTTCCTAATTTCATTAGCACGAATAATCAAAAGACCGGACTGTTATTTTTCCGAAAAACATTATTCAGAATTTCAAATATCCGAAAATTCACTGTTAAAGCTTTTTTAATAAAGTACGGACAAGTCAAACCTCCGAAGATATTATTTCCCAGTGAGTGGAAGGCAAACGACAAAACAAAAAAAATAACCACGATGGCTAAGGCCGGAGCTCCGCTCCGCTTCGCTTTCGCCTTAGCCTTCTAACCTAACCTATTCATGTCGAGTTGTGAACCATAATAAGTGAATGGTTAACACCCCAACTCAGAGTACCCCGACTCGGATAGGTTAGGTTAGAAGGCTAAGGCGGGAGCGAAGCGGAGCGGAGCTCCCGCCTTAGCCTTCGTGGTTATTTTTTTTTGTTTTGTCGTTTGCCTTCCACTCACTTGGAAATAATATTTTCGGTAGTTAAACTTGACTACTTATACTTTATTAAAAAAACGGGTGGAATCGAGAACATAAATAATCGTCTTTAATGATAAGTTTGAAACAGGAACGGGTGGAAACGACATTCATCCTTCGTATTTATGATATTTCGGATTTTTGATAATCGGAGTTCGTATTTATAACATGGCGGATTTTTAATGATTCGGAATTCAACGGTTCGGTTTTTTGAAATTCGGCATTCTGACAGTCGGAATTGTAAACATTCGGAATTTTAAAATTATGACTTTTGATAAAAAGGATTTATGAAACATCGGATTTTTGACTTTCGGGATTTCGAATCATTCGGACTTATGAAATTCGGAATTATGAAATTCGTGATTGTGACTTTCGGAATTAAGTTTTTCGTATTAATGTAGTGTACCCGAAATTTTCACAGATGATGTATTTCTGTTCCCGCTATAACAAGAAATACTAAAATCAGAAAAAAGGGGGATTAGGGGGACTCCCATACAACAAACGTGATATTTTGCCGTTTTTTGGTACGGAACCCTCTGTGCAAGAGTCCTACTCGTACTTTGCCGGTTTTTATAGATATTGTTCTCGCCCTTACAGAACGTATTTATGTTCACAAATAACAACGTTATTGTAATAAATAACGATCCAAGTTCAACGCAATACAAAGGCCCGACACGATATTTGATAATTAAATGAATTATCGACAATTTATTGCAAAACTTTTCAATAGAGGGGGAACATCGCCCCCAATGACGTACGTACAGGCTATTTGCGTCCAAGTTTGAATGGTAGCTGTCAAACAGAAGATTAGCAGACGTCATGCACTTGCATTTTGATAAGTAGCAAACCACACAAGTATCGGGCGGTTGCACCACAGAGTAATTGTATTCATTCTCGACCTCCTTTAATTGTGGAGAAATATGGTGTTAATGGATACGTTCCATCCATGAACATTCCTAACGTTAGACGATTTGGTTTATTTAGATAGAGCTCGGAAAACAGATCAAATAGCTGTAAGAATGATATGCATCCGAGCACTAGCTCCAGTTCTCTTTCAGAGTTCGAGGTTCATTTTCCTACGCTTCTTGTTTTTTTTTGTTTATTGTTAAAGAAGGCTTACAGACTAATTAACAAATGGATAATAAATAAAATATGGTACATTAAGTTGCTAACGACAAGCCTCCGTCTTATAGTATAACTTTACAAAAATAAAGGTAGAACAAAGAAAAAGTACTTACTTCTTTTTTTTCACAAGATCTTCGGCATCCATTTCCTTTGCAGTGGGCAGGGCCGAGCCGACCCCTGGCAGCGCCTGTGTGCGAAACCCTGTGAAGCGCTTTTTTCGATTCTCCATATTTCAACGTATTTTTGATGTGAAACATCTCAAATTTTTTGGTTGCGACGCAATTTTTTTGACGTGTGGAAAACCCGTCATGTAAGGATATCCCCAGGATTCGCAACAGACCTTGGCTACCACTGCGGCCTCATCTAGGGGGTAAGGGTGCTATCCCGCGTCTTTGAGGGGTTGTTCGGGTGTTATCCCGCTTCTTAGGGCGTCTGGCGTGCGTGAAACTATCACATCACGCTGCCGTGTTGGGCTGCCGTATACAAAGTAATTATAATTTGTAACGGTTAATCTAATTACATTTTGCCCATCACTGCCGTTCTGTAAGGACGGTGAGCAGCCCCCCCCCCCCCCCTTTCTCAGACCCCCGGCCATTATAACTCAATGGGTGATTCCCTTAGACCATCTAGATCAGTTACATAGTCAAAGGTGATTCCTACTTATTTTATGCTGGCGTTTTTTAAATACTTGGCGATGATTGGACCGAACACACCGGCACGTCGCGACGTCTTGTGATCCAGTGATGTGTGATCCCAAATTCCCAATTTTCCAAAAAATAACGACTAGGTACTTGAGGTAAGTTACCCATGTAGATTCGTTTGTAATGTAGGTTAATTCCGTTACTTAATAAGTAGGTATAGGTAGGTGCCTAATTTATTTTTTGCGAAAACCAATTCGGTCATAATAGGGACGTCACATTGCCTATTCTTCCTAACAACTAGAACCAGAACCATGTTTTTTGTCAATTTAGTCCTATCCTGAATTTCTTATCAAATAACATTTTTCATTCCTTCATTCAATATTACCCTGCCATGCGAGGAAGGCGTGCGCTCCCCGCACTTCCTTCTTCAGCGTCTCTTTCTATTGGTTCGCGTCGCACACCCTACCAAATAATGAAGGACGCGCTTTTAGTCAGTCTGCGACTTCGCCAGTCATCGAGCGGCGGTTCTTGGTGATGTTATAATCCGTACAAAAATAACGTTATTGGGCTAACATGCGCGCTATTCTTAAATTGTGAATAAAAACAAACGTTTCTACTGGATTTCAGTGTTCGAACATAGTGTTAGTGCAGTGAGAACATTAAATTCCTTCAGAGTCAACATTATTCCGCGTATGTTTTAACCGATTGGTGCAGTGTTTATGTTAGGTGCGCGCGGCCCGTTTCGTCCGGCGTGTTGGAGGGACGTCGCCCTCGAGGATTCTTACTAGAGGTAAGGTATTATGAGTAGGATTATTTTTGCCTTTTGTTTGTAAACGCGGTTAGCTGTGAGGCGAATAGCAGGAGAAGTTTGGTGGCAGTTCCAAACGGTGCAACATGATTTATAACCGTCCGAAAGCCGGTTTCTACCCTAGAACTGATGCGTTTAAAAATATTCCGGTTGTATTACTACTTTGTTTCGAACCATTATACGGCTTGCTGTTGTGCACAGATTGTACATAATGTAAATCTAAACCGAAATTACCCTCCTCGTAGTTTGAGAAAGTTCACGATGTTCAGTGACCAAATATACCAATCTACAAGCTGTAAGTACCTGATAATAACATACCGATCTAAATGCAGTCGCTTCCAAAATAATTGTAGAATATAATTATAGAATCGCACGGTCTGCTCCTTGTACCCATTCAAAGCGAACTCCAGATTCCGAAAAGTTGAGGTATGTATTGCATGCAATCGGAGCTTTAAGCTGAAAGTTATAAAGTGCAGTGGATAGTGCTAATCTATATAATTATATAAAAAAGCGTATTAAAAACAAGAACTGACTGACTGACGATCAACGCACAGCCTAAACCGCTGGGTCTAAAAGCATGAAATTTTGCACAAATGCTCCTTATGTGACGTAGGCGAGCAATAAGCAGCGATTTTTGAAAATTCAACTCCTAAGGGGGTAAACAAGGGTTGCAAAGTTTGTATGGGACTACGTGATTCCTTGGTTCGATCTTCTTCAAATTTGGCATAAAACATCTTTAACCGAATTGATGGGAGACGTGTATTTTATTTTATTGAAATTTATCATTTAACATGTTTTAAATGGGTTAGAAAAAAAAATTGGCGGCATTTGCCTCATACATAGTTTATATTGATACTCCTTAGTCGGTACTTTTTGAACTTTTTTTTTTGACACATGACAGCTGAATTTTGATTAAAAAAAATGGTCTAATTTTTGATAAACGTCAAAACATTTCAAATTGTATTATGTAATTTATTTTATTTATGCGTATCTATATTTATTTCAATAAGCGAAATTGCCTTCATATTATATTGTATGTCAAAATACATTTGTGAGATGAAAACCTGAACATGGCTGGCTAGGAATTATGAAAGAACAAGTTCTAGGTAAGGTGTACACGGTTCCGATTATCACAGAGTATTTTATTACCATCTTCGTTTATTTTCGTATTATAAACAGAGATAATACAAACGGTCAGAGGCATTATAGATGAACATTTAGCAAATAAAATCTATAGTAAATTTCTGGTCACAATAGGAGAAACTGTATTAGTACGGGTTGCCTCAGCCTCGAAAGTCTGAAGACTTACACAATACGAGAAAGAAAGAAGTTCAGATATTAATTCCTTAGCAAAAGCAGAGAATGCTCTCTAAACCAATTAACAACGACATTAGTTATCAATTTTTACAAAAATATAGATTTACTTCGCTCAAAGTACGTATTTTGATTTATTTAGTCAGAATTATATCTAAACATATAAAAACAGCACTGTAAAGTGCGGCGGGCTGGCCACAGAAGACGACAGACGACGGCAGATGGAGCAAACGAGTTCCAAAGCGGGCATCGCGACTTGGTTCACCCGCCAGGCGGACAGAGGACCCAGAAGAGGTCGCAGGCTGGATGCTGAAGGCGCAGGACGTAAATTAGGAGAGGCCTACGTCTAGGAGCGTACATGCTGATTTGATTGATATAAAAATAAAAACTGACTTAGATACCTGATCGAGATCTAGAACCTTGAAATTAGATTAATGGCATAGTTGCGCACAAAGAAACGATTTTTAGGGTTCGCGCCCTTAAACGGGACCATATTTATGAGACTTCGCTGTCCGTCTGTCTATCTGTCCGTCAAGAGGCTGTATCTCAGGAATCGTGATATCTAGAGAGCTGAAATTTTCAGATGATATATTTCTGTAGCCACTATGACAACAAATACTAACGTCAGAAAAGGGGGGCGGGGATTAAGGGGGCTCCCAACCATTAAACATGATGCTTTGCTGTTTTTTTTGGTACGGAACCCTCTGTCTTTCCACTCCGACCAACTAAACCGGTCAACCGCTGTGTGTGTGGAACTCATCTACGGGACTTCTTTATTCCTATCTATACTTTATTAATTTCCTCTGTGCGCGAGTCCGCTTCCCACTTGGCCAGTTTTTTATACTACTGAGATGGCAGACAAGCTTACGGTCCACCTGATGATTGGTTACTGTAGTACACTAATTCGCATAGTGAACGTTTGCAACACCAGTGGCGCTGCTGCATGTCGACCCATATTTCCCTTGGCATCCAGTGGAGTCACGGGAAAGTAAAATATCCCGTAACCCTACTGATAGTGCTCTCCGGAGGGCTTCGAATTAGGTTCGTTTACAATAACCATTTTAATGAATACCCAATTTGTGCCAAAATAATACAACGGGAATACACGTGACAGAAAACCACGCGATAGGAATAGAAGCGACGGGGGACCTTTCTATTTCTCTCTCTTTCTTACGCAAACGAAGTTGCGCGGGTCAGCTAGTCTGTCATACCTACTGGGTACCAAGGGTACCAAGTAGAGTAAACCTATGAATAAAAAAATCGCTTATTGTATGTCCCGACTCGAAACCAGTTTTCGCTGGTGTACCTATGTACCGAAAAGGTTGTAATTTCATGAACATCGTTATAATTTGCTTAACAACGGGTTTCCTAAAATTTTCATTCCCCGATCTCGTACCTACTATGGATTTTCATTTTAAGTTTTCCAATCCTATTTGATAATCATCTCCTGCCGATAACACATACTTACCTACATATCATCACGCCTGTCACCCATCGGGGTAGGCAGAGGTAATAATGTAACAAAGAATTTAAGGTAGGATCCTAGGTAAACTGGTGCAATTTTAATCTATGTTTACTGGTTTCCCTCAATTTAACATAGATAGGTAGGTTCACGGTAGGTTAGTTAGGTGCCTACATACCTATTTAGTTGTTTCTCCACAGACTTACAAAATGTTTCTCTCATAACTACCTACCTATAATCCTGACTTCTTTTGTGAAAATTTAGGTTAGGTACCTACATTCTTGAGGCCGTCTAGTTCTTTGAGCTTACACAGACTGAGTGAAATCTCTTTGATAGCTAATAAAAAAATAATAGGACAATACTTAAGGGAAGGATGGCAGTAACCTCATTTTATTGCCCTAACTCTATTGGTCAGTGACATAAAATACCCATTTCAAATACCTACTTTGACTACGTAGGTAATTCTAAATTTGATTGATCTGCAATGTCGTTAAAATTTTATGGCCAGTTATATTTTACTTCCTTCTTTTTCTATTTTCTAGGGTTTCGTACCTAAAGGGTAAAAACGGGATCCTATTACAAAGACTCCGCTGTCTGCCTGTCTGGTTGTCACTAGATTGTATCTTGCCGGCCCCATACACGTACAATAATATTGGTCAATATAGCAATAAATTGACCGTTGAGGTTTGAGCAGACTATATTCGGACGGACATAAATATTGATGCAATATTATTGAGTCAATAATATTGTACGTGTATGGGGCCGGTTAGTAACTGTGATAGCTGAACAATTTTCACAGAAGATATAGGTAGGTAGGTACTACCCGTTCGCTCTAAGTTTGCCGGTCGCCTACCCTACTACGCCTCTACACCAGCCTCTACGCCAGTGGGAAACAATTCCTATTTCTATTGAAGCTGTAATTAAAAAATAATAAGTAGGTACATAGGTCCTTATATTTAATGGGAGCACCGAAACATCAAACGTGATTATTTATGCCGATTTTTGGTAAGAAACCCTCCGTGCGCAGTTCGACTTGAACTTGGCGGGTTTCTTTTATTTTAATCAGTCGTCTCCACTTAATTGGGTTATAGATAGGTACCTTCCCAGATGTCAAATGCTTCCTTTTTGTAAATGTATTTATTTCAGTACATAAATGACCGTATGGCAATTATAAGTCACGTTTCAAATCTTGTGTCCATCTATACCTACACCCCATAGCAAAAAGATATCATATCAAGAATCTAATTTTATTGTCATTGGGTATCTCTTTCGTACATGTGCAACTGACTTGACGGGTAGGCGGGTTGGAGCGTAACTCTGCGTAACCCAGTTTTACGGGTCACGCAGTGAGCCGGCTAACCCGGCGCCCGGCGAATGCTCATCCGCCTCACATCTCACTGATACAGGGTTATTATCACATTTGCGAAAAAAAAACAAAGTCTGTAAAGTATTTATTATCTTCACACACATTATGTGTCGAGTATGAGTCGTCCTAAGATACTTTATTAAATATAACTTGTAAATTAGAATTGTGTCTTAAAATAAACAGAACTAGGTACCAATGACTCAGTGACGGAACTCTTGAACAGTTACGCAAATATATTTAAGGAGATGCAACAATGAAAGCACTAAAACACTACTTGTATGTATTGTATATGGCTAGCGGATGTCTGCGTGGAGTGGAATAAGTACTAGGTACTGAACTCGGTTCGGTCTGTGACCTATTGAAAGAAAGACATACAATGAAGAAAGCCCAAAAGGGCCAATAGCTTTTCGATTAGTAGACCAAAACGTTATGGCTTGTGTAGGCATCATACCTTTAAAAAATAATTACCTACCTACTACATTTTGGATCTGAGTTGGTGACTTATAGTACTTTTATATAAAATTATCCATAATTTCATTCAAGTCCATTCACTTTTGTCATGATTATCTACGTGAATAATCAAGATAATGATCACTATTTAAAGACGGCAGTACTTACTAGAGAATAGAAAATTCGAAACAAATCCTATACCGAGCCATCTGGCCAGCAGAGAACAGAAGGTCCATCACCCTCCTAAAATAATTGGGACAGGAGTGGCCTATGTTTATCTAGTCATGGACAACGATACGATGAGCTGATATAAAAACATGGAATGGCCTGCCCGCACACGTGTTTCCCTCATCTTACAATCCCGGGTTCTTCAAGAGGAGCGTGAAGAGGCACATCACAGGGCCGCCAACTTGAGGACCACTGTAAGAAGTGGCCCCCAATCGCTAGATGCGCCACGGCTTTCCATCAGTGGAAGCTGGTGGCGACGTCAATTTGGCGAGCTAAATATAAAAAAAAATATTATGACAAGCTAATACGTTTCGAGCAAATGACCAAGGCCCGAAGCCTTGTTTTTTTGAATATAACTGAAAATATCTTCATTACTCATGATCAGTCATCTCAATGCTGATGAAAGCACTCGACACTGAACATTGTATGCTTGTCAGGTCGATTGTTTCAAGAACATGTTATTTTAGTAGAGAAATACTTAAAAAAATTAAAAATCATTTTTGTAAATTTAGAATTTTCAGTTTATAGGTTTTTGGCAGTGCGCCGTAGATTATGTAAATAGATGCGTACTAAATGCGTAGGCACTGTATACTGTAGTTTGACTCGGCCGGATTTTAGAAATAAATGCCTACAGCCGCGCGGTACGTCAGCATGCGATAGGGCTGCCCACCTACAGCATCTTAATAATTTGTGCCTACTTTGACTTTCTATTTAGTATTGCGATTGTAAATATGTACATACATACATTTATATAGTCACGCCTTTATCCCTGAAGGTGTAGGCAGAGGCATAGTATACGCCCACATTTTACCTTATAGTTTTACGTACGCGTTATAGATAGTGAGCCTAATGCAGTTGATTTTTTTCAATCCGCCCACAAGGCCTTCAATTTGTATTAAGGATTGTCGTTTTACTGACGGCGTGGCGGCGCAGCGCCCGTTATCTACTAACGATTGAGTGAGACGGGTATAGAAATTTGAAAACGAGTAAATGGCGTAGACAATAATAATCGGCTCATCACATGTTTCGTCAGTGATAGAATCACGGAATTCTAGTCTTTATAATCATTGCGTTAAATTTTTGATTTACAAAATTAAAACTATTTTTCGATTTGAAAGTACTAGTCAGTCTCTAGTACACTAGTACTTTTCGTACATTGTCAAGTTGTGTTAAATTTTGGAAGTTCATATTTGTCTCTAGGCGTGTAATAAAAATCAAAGGTAACAAAAATGCTGTCAATCAAAGTCATACGGTGCTAAGTGTACTGTAACATCGGTCATCTACAAAGAAATGAATACTCTTGAAACATACCTAAATCATTGTTCTCAATTAAATAACTACGAACTGACAACGGAACTAAATGTACTACCTACACGTACTAGAGTTCTGAACTAGTTTTTTTTTATTTTGGATATTGTACTATATTGGATCGCACCATTCACTGACTGAGCAAGCACAAGTCTAGTTTTAAACACAAACATACCTACTTTATGTAACTGCCTAGTTCACTCGTGTCAATTACTTTGTTTAACTTTAGTCAACTAGTAGAATAGTACCAATTAGTACTTAAGTAAAATCAATTTATAGTTTTACCTTTCGGAGTTTCCAGGTAATCTAAAAAACGTTATCTCTGGGTGCGTTATTGACGAATTCATGCAACCAAAACTAGCACAATAGACTCTAGTTGTCATATTAAATATTTTTAGTAAATAAAACACGACACACCGTCCATTCGTCTACTCGGCACAACCGCGACTGCGGACGCTGCTTGCGTGCTGAAAGGCCTGCCGAAAACGAGAATCGTAGGTATAGCTTGCGCTTCGTCCGTTTGTAGGGAGCTACAATACTGGTTAAACAACATATATATACTGTGGCGTAGGTGAGCATGTACGAAGTAGGGATCATTAATTTGGTATATTTATGGCTGCACATAAAAACCGCATATATCCCCATAAGTTGATATGTCGACCAAATACAAATAAACTGTGTGATTTATGGAAGAAGTGCTTTATTTTTGTAGAACTTAATGTGAAATGTATTACTTACTGAAGTTACTAGTTGCTAGAGCCGAAGATGAATATTTTCTGGGTTAGATTTGTTAGAAACAACCTAAGATTCACCTGTACTTACTGAAATGTAACCTCTTTAGGCAATATGTTTCTGGTTGTATTATTGTGAAAAGGCATCTCAACTGTGTTTGAGACGGGACTTGAATCCGCGGCCTTTGCCTTACAGGGGCAACACTCAGACCAGCTGAGCAACTCGAACTGCAGCCGAACCAGTAGCATTTCTTCGCTACCATATAACCACATTTTAGAATTAGGTCAGTACAGTTTTCGCACCACTTAGCAAGTTCGATAGCAATGAATGGTGTTACAACCATGTTCATTGATGAGATTACACAATTCAATGCGGGGATAATTTTTTGAATTACTGTGCCAACTTTTTCATAGAGTAGGTTGAAGTACATGTACAGTATTTATTTTAATAATCTGTAGCACAGGGGTTCCCTTTCAAATATTTATTATACTTTCACTATCAGATCTATCAAGATGAACACGATGACCTTTCCAGAACCTTGATGAATATTTAGGACCAGATAAAACACCTGCAGATTACCGAGCACTACCTATTTGTAATTTAATTCAAGAAAAGAAAACAAAAATATGTAATTGAAAAAGCCTTAGAACTCGTTTATAAAACAGACAGACATGACGAATCTATAAGGGTTCCATTTTTTGCCATTTGGCTACGGAACCCTAAAAAAAGATAGTCAAAAAAAGACAATCGTTTTTTAAATGCTATTTTAATCATTTTGCTGTTGAAGATAAACTATTATTATAAGCCAACTTATAAAAAGCAGGGGTTCGCTTGAATGACTCGGAACCACAATAAAACACGTATTATGAAGTCATCGACACTGGCGCATGGCGTGCATGATGTAAGCATATTTTGTGACCACTATTAGCGGCAGATAACAGGTTCTCTCAGACTAGTCATCTCTTATTTATTATTATTAATGTATGATAAGTTTATAGTATTGTTATATCCATATAATGCTGGCGTGTTCCGTTACTTAGATGTGAAACAATGTGGCAGAGTGGCTATATCCAACGAATATAAAACGTACAAGTCACGCGTATTCCTCCGAAAGATGGTAGTAGCAGAATATTAAAGAAGTATGTACCTATGTAGGTACAATTAATGACATGAATTTAGTTGAAGTAGTTGTTAATAGAAACATATTCTAGGAGGTGTGGTGCGAAAACACGAGTGTCAAATCTATTAGCCAAGATGATAAATAATGCTAGTACCTATTATTAGAATTTTGTTTCGAAACGTCTTTTAGTTACATTTATTATCTTCTATATTCCAGTCCCATCAACAATCCCATGCTTGCAGGTGGTGTGGAACCTCTGCGCAACAGGAGCGACTTTGCCTCCTTATGTACCGCCTGTACAATGGTATGCGCTCTTTAGGAATTGTTTGATATGATGCCCACGGCTACGTTCTATCATTGCACCTCTCGCCACAGACAGACTGTTCATCCTCACACTTTATGTCAGGAGCGTAAAGACTGTTTTAACCACTTTAATTTCTGTACTTCTATAATTATTAGCTGTTTTAAGTCAAATTTCGTGTAACAACAATACCGGGATCAATATCTATTAACTAACTCAAAAATATAAAGTACTAGCTGACCCGCGCAACTTCGTTTGCGTTACATGAGAGTAAGAAAGAGAGAGGTATTGTAATAATATTTCGAGTATTATAATGTTTCCCGTCGCACTTACTCCCTTCGCGTCGCTTATATTCATTAGAGCTGACCCGAATAACTTCGTTGCATCACATGAGAGTGAGAAGGAGGGGTATTAATATTATGTTTCCCGTCGCATTTACTTCCGCCCATCCGTTTTTTGGTATGGAACTTGACCGGTTTTTATCGTTCAGTTGACTGGCTACCAGTGCAGACCACGTTTACTCTCGTCGCCGTCATGTTGCTCATACTTTAAAACTTAATAAGAGGATTATTGTAAGTGAACCTAAAAGATAAGTAAATGCAGTTGAAGACTTTTTTTATAACTTATTAAGAGGAACAATTTTGTAATACACATTTTTAACGTAACTTAAACGATTTACGCAGCATACGCAATGGAAGCTCTCAAAAGAAAGAAATTTTCCTTGTTCTCGAAACATTATTCATGGCTGCTCCGCTCCTATTCGTCTTCGCGTGATGTTATAACGTCATTAGCCATCCTCAATAAATGTAATATTAAACTGTAAAATAATTTTTGAAATGCAATCAGTAGTTTCTGAGATTCTAGCACAAACAAACTACCTATTCAGTTTTATAATATTGTGAGCGACCCTTAAGCGATAGACAAATTAGGTTATTGTGAGCGAACCTTAAAAGATAGACGTATGCTGTCGCGGACTTTTTTTTAGAACTTTTTAAGAGAAACAATTTTGTAATGTACAATTTTTACGTAACTTTAACCATTTACGCAGCGTACGCCTCGGAAGCTCTCAGATGTTAAAAAATATTTCCCGTTTTCAAAACATTCTTGATTGCTGCTCCGCTCCTATGTGTCGTAGCCTGATGTTATATAGCCTATAGCCATCCTCGATAAATGGTCTATCAAACTGTAAAAGAATTTTTGAAATCCAACCAGTAGTTCCTGAGATCCTAGCGTTCAAACAAACAAACAAAACAAACAAGCTTTATAATATTAGTATGGATTAATAAAATGAAATGGTCAATGCATGCAATGCAACAAATACAGAGTACAGACCAATAGCAACTATAAATCATGTTGGATTTATGGTTGAATTGGGAATGCTTGTATTGTTACGCAATTATTGTTGACTGTGCTTCTGGAAAATTATGATTGGTTTTGAAATAGCTAAGTACCTACAGTAATAACTCGACTTACGATACTTAGTTTTATGCGAATTTGGAGATACGCGGTTTTTCTCTGCCCAGTCAGTGCTCTCTGCTAACGTCAACTGAATTATTACCTTCAGTTTACATTTAATTTAATAGATCCTTTATCCATTATTATTTTATCCTATACAATACTAATTTCTTAAGACTCTGGTCTCAATTATATATTTCTACGTAGTTAGGACCTAGGTAGATATTTATGGGTAGGTAGAAGTACGCAATTATTGAACCGCGACTCACGCAAATTCGACTTCGCGGTGATAACTCGGTCCAGTGATCGCGTAAGTACGGGATATTACAGACAGTAAAAGATCTTGGGTCACAGCCTTTATTCACAGTCACACACAGGAAAACAATATTCTTTTAGTACTGTTAGTTCGATGAGAAAGTTCTACTGATAGGGCTGACAGGATTACCGAGCCCTTTGTCTCCACTACCTAGTGAGTAGAGAGAGAACGGTACTCATGTCTCTATTATTCCAAAGCGTAAAGATGGCTCCATTATTGAAAACCGTGGATCATTTTAAACTCCTCCCAAAACATTGAAATAACTATATCACTTTACTTAGCAATATAAAATAACTCCAAACTGCAAACCATATGTTTGACCAATCTATAGTGATACAAATTGTTTTTTTTTTATAGGAAAATCGAAACGCTTTTCAAAGGCAAGCTCTCTGTAATATTTCCGTAGCAAAAGTACATCGGCTTATACCAATATCATTGAGTACACAAGTCTTTTTGATATAACAGAAAAAGAACTACCTATTCTATGGTTTGCTTGAAATAAATCGTCGTAGAAATGTTTCAGATCAAGGGTCTTAAAGGTTGTATAAATGTGCTTTTTAGGGTTCCGTGCTCAAAGGGTAAAACGGAACCCTATTAATAAAACTCCGCTGTCTGTCTGTGACCAAGATTTTTGTTACTTTTTCACGCTTTTTAAAACCTCTTAATTACTTCTCTGAGCCCTAAGAATCTTATCGGCGCTGTATCTGTTTAATTACCACATAAAGAAAATACAAGTTAATAAATAAAAATAAAAAAAACTACCGATATAATTACGTGTACTTACATGGTAATGCACTTCTTTTGAGTGTCCAGTCCAACAATTAAAGGAACTTTTATTATTATTAAAGTTTGAAATAACACATAGGTAACTCCATCCCCAGAAGAAGTTCCCGTGGGATGCGGGTACTGAAACAGAACTTCACTATTCTATTTTCAAACGAAATAAATCCCATTCGAAGTCTATTGGACAAATATCAACAATCGTAAACATTGTCAGATAACAATCGACTTTATGGGCGCATATTCTAGAATTGAAGTTAGTCAGTCACCATACACAAATGGGCTAGTTAAACCAAACCATGCTTATTGTATTTACAAATATTCACAGTTCCAAGGTAATCGAGCGTTGAAGGCCATCTTAAGATTGTTCTCAACCAAGTTATTGACATTTTTTATTTGTTTATTAACTGTGTTTTATTTTTAGATTAAGAGATTTAAATCTTTTAAACCTCTTAATTAGGCAGGTACTTCTCTGAACCCTGAGAATCTCATCGGCGCTGTATCTGTTTAATTACCACTTACATAAAGGACAAGTTTGACAATTAAAAAAATAAAAATTCAATAACCTATATTACATGGTAATGCACTCGTTTTGAGTGTCCTGTCCAACAATAAAAACTTCTAAGTAATTTCGAGTAAAAGTCGCTAACTAATTCTACAGTTTCAGATCCTTGAATTTTTTTTCTGTTATACGGCGCGGTTCCACGTCCGATAATCGGCAGCCGATTTTTACACCGATAAATCAGATCTTGGCTCCGATTTTTGATGCTATTTCTGTCCGACTTTTTTGAAGGACGTGTGCATTGCGCTATTTGCAATACCTAAGTGAGTTCTATTTCTAATATTTGTTTTAAATCTGCGTTAAATTATCAGACGTGGTGGACCGCACTGATATACTATACGTAATCTACCTGTAGAACCTCTTCAGAAATAAGTACCTACTTACCTATTTCATAACGATAATTCCGCTAAGACTCGCTATCATTAACTTTATTACGTCGTCGTCTAGTCTTGTTAATATGGCACTAGTGATTATGATGGCTATAATGACAACATTTTCTATTGTAAATTATACCTATTTCCATAGACACAGTTTAGCGTACTTGTATTGCTTTCTTGGTCCATTCTTTGAGAGGTTTTATCCGATTTCCTGTCGGGGGTATTCAGAGTCCCTTGTCGATCCAGCGTTATTTCTTTTTGAATTAGAATTAAATTGAAATTAAAAAATATCTAATGCCTAGTACAATGTATAACCACAGCCTTATTTTTGTTGTGTAACTGCTTTAAATACTTATAGCGCATTGTTTCGAGGAGCTGCCCATCGCTAAAGGTCACACTGTAGATATACAATTGATTCACGACGATTATGACTTGGAGCCTCCAGGTATTCAGTTTGCTTCCCGACTATATATCCCCCCTGCATCTTGCAAGATGCAGGGGCCAAGAAGTGGATTGAATCAACTAACGATACGGAGTTTGCACCAACGAAATCTGCTGGAGAAGCAAGATAGATAATACTCGTCTACAAGGCTATCGGCCTGGGGAACATAGATTATGACTAGGGCCTGAGGATAGCGGGGTGGACTGCTCGCTATCCTCACCGAAGCAGGTGCAAGACAGCAGAGTGACGTGATAGCTCCGCGCGCGCCTCGCGCCCAATACGTGGGATAGCACCCGAATTAACACACAAAGAAGACCGAAGCCCAGATGAGGCCGTGGTGGTAGCTAAAGTCTCCCGGGAATCTTAGGACATCCTTTCGTCCTCGAAAGGATTTAAAAAAAAGAAAGTTTCGCGGGTGTCCTGATGCTAAACGGAATGGTAGGTGCAGAGTGGTTTTAGTCGGTGTTACTCTGGCATGATATCCGTGATTATTTCCACACGTTCAAAAACGAAAGGGAGGGGCCTTGATTATACCTACCCACACAAGATACTAAAAGTATAAAATTGACAATAACAGATATCCAATGGTTAAATAAGGATTTAGGTTCACCTCGATTGGTATTGTGTGCCCTTGCCCCGTATGCAGATTGCAGCATTGCAGTCGGCCGATGGCCCAATAATATCGTTCAATTTAAATCTACCTATAATATAAAATTAATACACTTGAAGTAGGTACTACGCTCACCTTAAATATCGATTCTTCTTGGCAAATTTATTTTTATTTATCAAGTAGGTAAACTTAAGTTACGGAACCTCCTTCGTAAAAAAAAACGTTTATTTAAATTACGTCAGAGGCAAATTATATTAGATTTTCTCAACGGCGGCGGCGCGGGCGCCGGCAAAAGATACTTGATGCTGAAATGATTTCATGTAATTAAGTCCCAAAAGTTCCTTCGTACTTTAACTTTATATTATTCACGATTGTAAGAAAGAAGTTAGCAGTAACATTAGAACCACGGGCAAATTAAACTGTAACTTTGTTATTTTGTAATGTAAAAGAAGTTGAGCGACGAGATTCGGTCCATTGTGAATTGATAATGTTTTTTTTTTATTTGGGTAGGTGGTATGATGTACTGAAGAGATAAAATTCGTTCCAATTTATGAACATGGTTTGAAATTAAAGCAGTACTTTTGTTTTTGTGATTTGTAGTAAATTGATCTAGGTATTAGTAGATTATCGTAGATTTTTAAGAATTTTTAATACAATAAGTACTTACCAGGTTTTTAACATATCATTCAAAATTAAGTTATATGTAGTAGATCTTTTAGGAACTCTATTAAAATATGTTACGTACAAATTGGGAGCTTATAAATGCCACCCCCAAAGACGCGGGATAGCACCCGAATCCTCTCCTAGCTAGGTGAGGCCACAGGTCTGTTCTTACCCGGGGCTCCCAACCGTAGCCTGTAAGGTAGGATGCGTGTGGTTTTTAGTCGGTAGGAGTCAGGCATAGCATCCATGTAGAATTTTCCTCACGTTTAAAAAAAGCTTACAAGTGCCTTGAAACCACAGAGCATCGCGCGCCTTTACAGACAGTTCGCGTTGCTCTATGCTTGAAACGGATGACATTGTTCTTGATTGTCAACGTCACATTGTCATTGTAAGTAGCACCTATGACAATAAAATTTATATCGATTTTACTCTTTTTTAACTGACTTCAAAAAAAGGAGGTTACTCAATTCGACCATTCGACCGTTTATTGTTTTTTTTACCAAAATAACAACTCTAGCTAAAGGCTGACCATAATAATGAATAACACAGGTAGCTAGCTTTATTATTTTGATTATATATTTTTCCCAAGTTGTAAAACTTCCCATTATAAGTTTATTATCTAAGTTCTTAAAATATGCAGGTCGTTAGTTAGGTAGGTGATTGTGTTCTCTCATCTCATCGACCCCACAGTGAGGTTAATGACTCCATTACTACCTACTGCTATAAGTTTATTTTACGTACATTACTTCGCCCGTAAACATAAATATTATTAACATGTTTTATGTTTTAGTTCCTACTCCATACAGCTGTTGGCCTAATTTTATAATAGAACTGTTTTATTTACTTTCATCCTACGTTTCGGCCATTATGAAAGTGCTAATTAATATGTTTATATAAAAGCACTAGAAATTGCAGCGGTCGTAGCCTGGTTAGTTTAGTGTGCTGTAAACGACCTCTATGGCTGGGACTGAAATGGGTGACCATTTGAAAAATTCAACACCAGTTAGTTAGCACCTACGAGTACCAACTAACCACCTTTTATGACACTTGCGTTTCCATGTATGATAAAGATAATGTATCCATTATGTACTGAATAAAAAGTACCAACGAATGTACCCACGATTGTATAACTTTTATAGAATAATTCCTGACTGTATAGACCACTCGCTATAGCTGCAACTACCAATTTTGGCGGAACCAGGTCTAGATCTCAGATCTCTACGATATTCTTGTACCCGGCGCGAGTTTCTTTATTTTTGACATAAAAAAATCATAATTGTATCTCAGTGATTTATCATTATCAAGAATAACATTCGAGGTTTACAAATTAACGTGGCTGATTGCGCCGTCAAATAAGTACAAATTCAGGTGTAAGTATTGCCAATTCTGTAGTGTGTACTCCATCTCTGGCATATCCTTTCGAGGGCTTACCCGGAGCTCCCAACCGTAGGCTGATGGGCGTTACGTGAGGTTTTTAGTAGTGTCCGACCGAAACTGGTTTTCCGGCCGAAACCGAAACCGAAACCGAACTTTCGGCCCCAGGGTCAGTTTCGGCCGAAACCGAAACCGAAACTCACGTGTTCATATTTAAAATAAAAACAGCCAAGTGCGAGTCGGATTTCCGCACAGAGAAATCCGTTACAAAAATTATGTTTTTGTGTGGATGTTTTTTTCTGATTTTAGTTGGTATTTTTTGTTATAGCGGCAACAGCACATGATGAATTGGTTGGTGGTGGCAGTGTCTTTTGTAATCTCCAACGCTTTCAACACCTTGCCCTGGAGCTGCGTTTGGGAGGCGCTTAATAATTATGGAATGCCTCAATACCTCCGTCGAATTGTCGGACCCTATCTTTCCGAGAACGCCATAACTTACCCGAGCTAGGGCAGGGTCGGCGAGATGTGTCGTTCAGTGTTCCACAGGGATCGTTCTTAGGACCGCTTCTGTGGAACATCGGTTACGATTGGGTGCTGCGTGGTCCGTTGCTCAGAGGTGTCGGCGTAACCTGTTACGTGCGTAACGTGTTACGACGACACCCTAATTACAGCGCGAGGAGCAGCTGCAGGATCCAGCTTACATATAGGGGGCGTCAGCATCGGCATCGAGCTCTCGACGACGTATCCGGGGCTCGTACTCGATAGCCGGTGTAACTTCGGATACCACTTCCGAAGTTTGGTCCCAAAACTGAGGGAGGGGGTATCAGCCGCACTCTCGCGGTGGTTGCCCAATATCAGGGGAGCCAACGCTCCCTGCAGGAGACTGTACCTTGGGATCATGCGGAGTACCTTGGGATCATGCGGAGCACGGCCCTATATGAGGCCTCCGTATGGGCGGAGATCCTGATGGCCAGCAATGCGGCTAGATTGCTTAGCCCGCAGAAGGCGATGGCTGTCAGGGTAAGGATAAGGAGATACCGCATGAACTCAGTTGAGGCGGCATGTCTTCTAGCCGGGACCCCTCTATGGGACCTGGAAGCGAGGGCCCTTGCGTCATTGTTTAAATGGCGCAAGAAGGCGCTGGAGCGGGGCCACAGGCCTCTTTCTGTGAAGGTCATGCTCGTAAAAGAGACGGCGCCGGGGAGGAAGTGGGACAGAACTCTCCCACCCAAGTTGCACAGTCTGCGACGGCGCGCCCTATACTATCAGCCTCTATGACCAGGGGCCTGAGGATGTCTGCTCACCGTCCTTATAGAAGCAGGCCCTAGACGATAGCGTGAAATGTGAGATTCATGCACGCACCCCTCAAGTAGCGGGATAACAACTGAACAACCCCCCAAAAACGCGGCCGCAGTATGCATCATTCCGAGGGCATACTCAGCGCTCCCAACGCGTGGTTTTAGTCGGTAGGACCGGTGCCCTACCGACCTTAGGGAGCATGGCATCCCTGTAGGATTACCTACCGCACGTTAAAAAAAATAGATCTAATACAAAATATATAGAAATACATCATCAGTGAAAATTTTAGGCCTCTATCTGGCTCGGTTCCAGCGATACAACCTCATGACTAAGAGACAGACGGATGGCTAGGCCTCATGTCTCGTTAAAGGGTCCCACTTTAACCCCTCCGTGTGAGAGTTCGACTCGCACTTAGCCGGTTATTTTTTTAATAGGTGCAGCAAGTTCCACCAAGTGCCAACAATCAACGGTATAAATCTTCTAAAGTGTTTATTTTAGAAATATCTCCACCTAAAGGAGTTTCTTTCTATTACGTGTGGAATTACACATGGATGCTATTTCGAACTCCCCTCCGACTAAAACTACACGGTGCCCTGCTACTAGCTCTTGACCGGTTTTGGTTACATTCTAGAAGTGTATTAACTAAAACTGGACAAGAGTGAGCCGGACTCGCGCACGTAGGGTTCCGTACAAGAAAAACGGGAAAAAGTCACTTATGTTGTATGGGAGGACCTTTAATACTATATTTTTGTCTATTTTTATTATTTGTCGCAATAGCGGCAACAGCAATACATCATCTGTAAAAAAATTAACTGTCTAACTATCATGGTGGATGAGTTACAGCCTGCTGACAGACAGACAGACGACCAACACAGTCAACGAAACCGACAACAAAGGAGTAGGGTTATGTAATGTCCTAGATCTTTAGGATTCAGTAACCAAAAGTAAAAACGGGATCCTAAAAAGGAGGTCTAAGAAATAACACAGGGGTAACTGTCTAATACTTTTCAATGATTGTAATTGCTTGTGGTTTAAATAAAGGTAAAGTGTAAATCTCTAAATCTTCGGTTAGTAATATATTAACTGGTTGGGCTGACCCCAACCACGTCGCGAGCAGAGCCAGACAGTCAAAATTCATGAACACGTGAGTTTCGGCCCGGCCGAAAGTTTCGGCCAATTTTGGCCGAAACCGAAACTGCGGCCGAAACTCGATTTTTTGGCCGAAACTGGCCGAAACCGAAACCGAAACCGAAACTTCGGTCGGTCACTAGTTTTTAGTCGGTTGGAGTCCGACATAGCATTCATGAAAGATTTTCCCTCACGTTAAAAAAAAGTGTGTATTATCCAATCTCAATAACACTCATGCACATATTTGTTCAATAAAAAAAGGTGCTCGCATCTTCGATCAAATATACTTTATTTGATCAAAGGCTCGCATGAAGCAACCTATCGTGTGTACAATATCATTATTTTACAAGTACTTATACGAACACGCACTTCAACCTACACCTCTCATAAAAACTCGTTAAGAATGAATTTTCATACACTTTTCCCGTCCGCATTATTATCGTTGTACCTCGTTTTGATAAAAGTAAGAGGATTATTTTTTAACAGGTTCTTGTAAACTAGAGCATGTTTGGTGTCCTCGCTGGGTTTTTATTTTTGCGAATGTAGTCTTGTAAAAAACTTGTTTTTGAAAAGTTCTGTAAAACACATTCAGTTATATATAGTAAGTTAACCTTTGTGTGATAAAACAGAAACTAATCTTCAAAAGTATGACACAGTTTGGCTATTCACGTAATTCATGACTTAGCTTTGGACGTGATATCATAATGCATTTTGTGAGACCAGTGCACGATAAAAACAAAATACCTAGTGACTAACACCGGTGAAGTCAACAGTAATGACTGCGTTGATTAAAATCTGTAGTACCTACAGTCGACACAAACGGACCCAAAACTTGTTAGCAATTGTACATTCCGTCTTAGACTGTTTGAATACTAGATAAGACTCGTCATAGTCGCATACTTACCGCCGAATTTGTAGAAAATGTTCATATATTTAGTTATTCACCACAAAAAGAACATAGGTACTAGCCGTTCGCTCTAAGTTTGCCAGGCGCTTCCCATACTACGCCTCTACACCAGCCTCTTTGATAGCGGCAAACTTAGAGCGAACGGCATAACATATCTGATCTATACTAATATTAAAAAGAGGAAAGATTTGCTTTTTTGTTTTTTTGTTTGTTTGTTTGTAACGAATAGGCTGCGGAACTACTGGACCGATTTGAAAAATTATTTCACTGTTGGGAAGCTACACTCTTTGCGGTGAACATAGGCTACATTTTATTCCTGTATTCCCACGGGAACGGGAACTACGCGGGTGAAACCGCGTGTCGTCCGTTAGTATATTATATACAGCCACGCCTTTATCTTCGAAAAGGTCACAAGAAATAGTAATAAAACAGAAAAGGATTGGGTCCTTTTATGTATGGGTAAAAGCCCAGCAGATACCGCCTTACAAATGCGAGGCGATTTATTAGGAATCAAACCCTAAAGCTAAAACCGCATTCCTACACGGTGAAGTCCGATACCCCACAGAAGTTCCTTAAACCTCGACCCATTATGCTGTTGAATAGAATTCTGCATCGAATTCTGTGCCTAGAATTTTGATCAACAATGTGTTATGAAGACCATGTGAAGGACACTCGCAGCCGCCAAACTAGTTTACAGAGGAGTTTGTCATTGTCCTTAACTTGATTTTATAAAAATAACTCGTGTTTTACTTGACAAGTTACCTCATAATACTAAAATAAGTTACTGGCTGTGCGAGCTTACTAAATAGCGCCAAACCATTTAACATTTTAAATGAGTATAAATTTGCTGTCGCTAATTGGGCGTTTATCTGAATGTGAATGAATTGAATAGAAAAATGTTTATTTCAATTAATATAATTATGTACCGCAGTGTTCTGTTTTGTCTGGTACTATTTATGAGTATTAAAATATTATAACATACTTTAATTTATCTTTAGTAAAATGAGAGAATAGCAAGTTCACCAATTTCATGATGTTCAGAAACTTTAATGATAATAAAATAACAACTAAAATCTACAACACTTGAACCAGAACAAAAAGCAGATGATAAGCGAATTTACCTTAATTCAATTAAAATAGAGATGAATAATTCAAATTTAGAACAATGGGATAAAGATAACAAAACTGTACATGTTTGTTAATGTAATGTATATGTGTGCGTGTATGTGAATTTATTAATGCATACATAGATGTTTATCTGTATTGACAGACAGTAGATGAATGAAAAACTATGTACATTATATACATACGTACTCGTAGGTATAAAACCAAAGATATAATAATAGTAAGTACATAATAAAACGTAAGTTCCGTTCTTTTATTAAGTAAGATAAGACGATGAGAGAGATCAACGCCCTACTGTCATAGTTTTTTTTTTACATCGAATCAGGCATGTGTTATCATCATTACAAAAGAAAATATATAGGACATTGATGTCATTGGGCTGTTGGGATCACCGGAAGGACACATGCAGTGAACAGTTTTGTTTCACGTAATGGAATGGGATATTTTGAAATCCGGCCAAATGTAATAGAAAGACAGGGTCAGACCGTCAAACTCGGTCTTAATGTCGCGGCCGTCTTTATTTTTGTGCTGGAAAAATAAACAGATGTCGTCTGTTCTATCCGACATCGCAAATGTTTTTTGCGATGTCGGAGATGATTAAAAAATAATATTTCTAAGAAGAAATTACATGGGAGGTAAGTATCTATAATTTAATAACTTAAAATTGAAAATGTTTGTGTTTGTAGTGAAATCTCGCTCAAGGGGTAGGCAGGGCTGAATTACAGACCCACAATTGGCTAATAACATACATACTTAATCTATCTTTAACAATATTTTAAGTCCTACAGAAGTACTGGATCGTTTTGAATAAATAGTTTTGTGTGTATATTTCAATGTATTGTGGTTTGAAAACACAAATACTTAGGTCCGGTAGACAACGCTGGTGGTCAGGGTACTCGGGGTTCAAGCAGACTTTCACCGCCACTTTAAAGAAAAAAAAGCAAAATTTCGTGAAAAACTACTGTCTGCGAAAACTGTATGAAGTAATATTGAACTAATCAACGCGTTGTTTACAGATATATCATTTTCATAATTATAACTTTGTAATAGGTAGATCCTATTACTAGTGAAGATTCAACAATGTGGGCGAGAGTTTCAGCGAGATACATTTATTTTTGTTGACGGAAGCCATGTTATTGCCCTGTTGTGGACAGCCCTCAGTATTTATTCATATTTCGAGGTGACAAGCTATTTCGGGACGGCATTCACCACCACCGGCTGATGACAGATTCTCGAGCACACATTGAATGTTTTAGCATTTAAATGTAAAAATATTTGTACGGCAATTCCACGTTGAAAAACAATACAGAAAAACCAATATAGATTTGTGAGTAGAATAGGCGTGTGTGTCAGAATGGCGTGAATGGTGTCTGAATAGTCACAAAACTAGGACTAAAAAACTGTACCTAAACTGTACTAAACTGTACCTATGTTAAAAAAAACTGTACCTCAAGCAATTCTATATAAATAGAAAAAAATATGGACACGCCATTCTGACGTCAGGTTGGCGCGCATAGTCGTGTATCGCCCCAACGTGTGGAAACTATGTTCTGGAACATATATCAATAAACTGTACCTAAACTGTACCTCATAAAACTGCTATTAAAAAAATTAAAATCACTCGTGATATCTGTGAAATCAAGAACAAAAATTTGTTAGGGTTTTGAAACTCACACGACTTGCACTACACATTATAATACAATTCTGGTCTTTTTGCGTATACTTCTACCTGTTCTCACCTCTAGACGTTTCGGCTATATTGCAACAGCCAGCCGTGGTCACGAGTAGACTGGGGAAAGTAGCAGGCGCCGTCATCTCGTACCGGCGATCGTACATGTACCCACATAAAGATTTTTGTTAACACTCATTAGGGTTGCGACGCACTACACTCACTATATCTGAACGAATATTACGCGATTTTAACTACCTGATTCCATGTGGAGAAAAGCTTGTGACCACTGTCCCGGTTGAAATTATGATGCTTCTTAATTTCAATAGTTTCACGAACAATCCTTCGGTAGTAATGGCGTTCGGTAGATAGAACTCCCGGTGCATGTAACTCCATCCAGTGATTGGAGCCCGACAGTAGCAGATGTTCTTGACTGTATCCATGTGCTCTCTCACTCGTTCTGCGATGGTTCACCTAGTTTGCCCGATATACGAGCTCCCATAGAACTTTCGCTAAGCCTACAGTCGCGTCACGATTGGCCAGGTAATTACCTACTTTACGTGTTGCCGTTTTCCAGTGTTGATAATGTATTAATAGTTTTTATATCATTGATGTTTGTTAAGTGTTTGACCATTGTTTATTAATTATTAAATAAATGAGCAATAACAATTTTTTGTTCTTGATTTGACAGATTTTACGTGTGATTTTAATTTTTTCTCCACATGGAATCAGGTAGTTAAAATCGCGTAGTATTCGTTCAGACATAGTGAGTGTAGTGCGTCGCAACCCTAATGAGTGTTAACAAAAATATTTATGCTGGGTACGAGAGCACAGCGCCCGCTGCTTTCCTCAGTCTACTCGTGACCACGGCTATAGTCGAAACGTCTAGAGGTGAGAACAGGTAGAAGTATACGCAAAAAAGACCAGAATTATATTATAATGTGTAGTACAAATCGTGTGAGTTTCAAAACCTTAGCAAATTTTTATTCTTGATTTGACAGATATCACGTGTGATTTTAATTTTTTTAATAGCAGTTTTATGAGGTACAGTTTAGGTACAGTTTATTGATATATGTTCCAGAACATAGTTTCCACACGTTGGGGCGATACACGACTATGCGCGCCAACCTGACGTCAGAATGGCGTGTCCATATTTTTTTCTATTTATATAGAATTGCTTGAGGTACAGTTTTTTTTAACATAGGTACAGTTTAGTACAGTTTAGGTACAGTTTTTTGGTCCTAGTTAAGTGACTATTCAGACACCATTCACGCCATTCTGACACACACGAATAGGCTTGTAGACGACACAAACAAGGATAGGTGGTTTTTTTATTGTACTAGCTAATTCCTGCGACTGCCCCCTCGACCCCATGGTCGATCGTACCGACGCTACGAGGGCGCTACAATCAATACGATATATTTGGTAAGTAACGGCGGGCAGACAAAAGCAAAAAAAAATCACTATGTCGAAACGGAAAATAAATGATTGGAAATTTGTATTGCACTGCACTTTACAACGTTGGTATTTTTATTATACCCGATGAATAGCCTGGTTCACGGTGCGCTCCCCTGCACGTGGCTCGATGTGATGCAGGACTTCGCCCTCACGCTATCAGCACTGTGGTGAGGAGCCCGACCAATATCTCCGGGGCACAAGCGAACTCACCTGCCAGCCATACACCCACCGGTTTGTTGACTGAGCAACGAACGACGCAATGGCATGGCGTTAGGACGTAAGATGGCAGTCGCTCCCTGATGGCGAAATTAAACAAGAAAGCCGTGAGATCGTTCTCACCAGACTGCCCCTCTCTAACACGTTTATTGTGAAAGTGAAAGTTCAATCCGATTGACCTTGTCATTTTTGTTTTATTTCAAACTTTGAACAGATGATCCACGTGACCTAGTGACGTAGTTTAATGCAACAGAGTCACAGACTACAGCCAAAGTCTCGCCATAAGCCCCTCTGCACTCTATTTTATAGAGAGGGGAGGGGCCAAAAATCAAATGCCGAAATAAGTGAAGTTGAAGGATTTTTAAATATGGAAAAATAATCGGTTTCGAGCAGGATTCGAACCTGCGTCTTCTTGTAAACCATGCAGACGCCTTAACCTAGCGCCCACCGAAATCAATTTTTTTCCGCTTATATTAAATCTTGGGGCGACTGAAGTTGGGGGTTGTACCTACACAGACTTACATTTTTTGGTTATATTTCACAGGGTTACGGCAGAATTTCTAAGAAAGCTCTTTAGCTTTATTATTTCCGTCGTCTTGAGCTATTATTGTCATCTTTCAAGCAATTTTGACAAAAGATTTACAAATTATGTGCCTAAAAACCTTTTACAAGAATCGCTTTATCTATAAGTGAAACTTGGGTGATGATTCGTAAATCGTCCAGTAATTTCTAAGTTTATCGCGAACTTAAACGCGGCAGGCGACTTTGTTTTAAAGTGATAATGGAGGATTCATTTAGTTAAGTGTTAGGTATCGAATCTAACACTTTACTCATTAACTCCTTGGATATCTTTCCAATAGGTATTTCATATTTTGTATATCCAGGAACTATAACCAAGTGTTGATATGTGATTGACTTCTGCCTACACCCTCAGTGATATAGACGTGATTTTATGTCACTCCTAAATAATATTTTATTAGCCAAAATGTTGTTTAAGGAAGTGATATTTTTATTATGTACTCTTGACCTCCTTAACCCGAGGTAGACTAAATTGTTATTCTTAACTTTGAATGTCTATAGAATAGAGGCTAATGTATCGTCGAAAATCCTCTTGATCATTTCCTTATCGTTTAAAGTGTTTAAGTTTACAAGTATTTTATAGACCTTTTGAAAGTTTATTAAGTTTATACGCCTTTTGGAATTCTAAACCTGGGTCTTACTCAATAAGACTTTGAGGGATAGGGTTTATTGTTGAAAGTTTGATGAGTGGTATCAGTTACCTTACATTAAAGGTTTCTTCTCTGATTAGTTGCCCATAGTTTCATAGCAAGAATCTAATATTTAAAAACTTGATTTTATTAGGAAATGCAAATATTCTAGAAATGCCCTGCCTAAAATACGTGCTATTCTCGTGTTTATAGTTTCTGGTGACGATCGATCACTATATGATCGTATAATCTTACTAATATTATAAAGGCGAAAGTTAGTGAGTGTGTGAATGTTTGTTACTCTTTCACGCTCGAACGGCTGAACGGATCAGGCTGAAACTTGGTACTGGGATAGATTATGGTCTGTGAACACATTATGCCACTTTTTATCCCGGGAAAAGTTCCAACGGGAACAACTTTCACGCGGGCGAAGCAGCGGGCATCAGCTAGTACTCATATAATAATACAAGAAGAAAATATCAACATTTCTGGCTGGTTATTTCAATAAATGTCGTTTTACTGAGATTTCAACAAACACATCTGTCTTCTTTACATAACAATATTTGAATATGGGTGCTTGAGTACGAGTATAAGATGATACTATTTAAATGAACCCTCCAACGAGGGACTATTATCCACAGGCACCCAAATCTTCTGTATTTAAAAAATTACTCTCGCTCTTTAGTGCTCGATACTGATCTCTCTAAAGATCGCCCCTAAAACAATAGAGTATGTAAAGCTTGACCCGTTCATGCCTTCGGCTATTCGGAGGCCTTTCTATACCTTTGTATTTCATACAATTGTATTTTTCGAAAGACACAATAATACCTAGACTACCTAGAGGATTGCCCCCTCCATGTTACTCACTTTGTTGACAGTCACCATTTCGTCAGTTGATTCAACCCAATTAGAGATAATTTGAGGCGCAGACGTCCATTATGTAAGAATTCCCTTATCTTTATTGAAATGAATAAGTTGTCGGAAAGTGTTCCGATAACTCTTTATGACTTTCGACATTTCTACGAACTTGTCTATTTGTATTATGTTTAGTAAGTAAGTATAAGTACATAGGCGTTAGGCTAGTATAATAAATTGTCATTTGCTATTTCAATGGACAATAGCAAATGACAATTTTTCGAATGCGAACATAATATTTCACATCCAAAGAGGCAAAATTTTAGCCTCTTAGGATGTGAAATATTATGTTTTTAGGTGTTGTTGTAATAGTTTATTTTAGCCGCTAAAATAATCTATGCCCCTCCCTGTTTTTTGAACGAGTTTGGCAAAGCCGACAGGAAGAGTAATGAACTTAGTATTTATGTAAGTTCCACCTAGTGTCTAAATTACTCAACCGATTTAAACCAATGGACTATCAATAGAAGCATCTTAATTGTTTGCGGGATATAGACTGTGACATTATTACAACTTCAATGTGACTCCTCATGGAGAAGTAGAACATCGTTTCAATGCGTCCACTTTCCACGTGTCACGTCACCCATTTTGGTCACTTTTCAGTAACCATTGTCGCGCCTCAGACTAAAAGAAGAGTCACACTGAGAGAAAGTACCAAATCGTAGTAGTTGGCCTATAAACAAACGAAAAGCACTCTTCGAAATAGCTGCATTGAATGCGAACACATTTATAGATCCAGAAATGAGTTGAGAGCGAATAAATTACAAAATAGTTGCAGACGTGGAGATGGTCGGAAGTGAGGAGAGGGGTGGTCACGGTCGTCGGGTCAATGAACCCGTCAAGCATTGCGAAGGTGAGTACGTGGCAAGCGGACGGGCACTTACTCGCCCTCTATCCACGCCATTCTCATGAAATTCAGTCAATGAAAGCTCCGGTTCTGAACAAACAAGCCTATATTACATTTCCACGAATGCGAGATAAAATAAAATTACCCTCTGTAACTCGTAAATATTGTTTAACTGCTTATAGTGAGTTTATCTGTATCACTACTACCCTTAAATTATTCAATTAACTGATATGGGTGAAGAATTGCATAGCTAAAGAACATGATACAACTCTTAAATAGCCTTTGGAATTGTAAGTATTTAATTATGCGTGTACATGAACCGTTTTTGGTATTAAGGTCTTAATTATTAATTAATGATGTTTTAAGACATCCTTTCTCAGAGCGAGTACGATTAAGTACCTATTAAAAATGTCGTACTTATCTAATTAAAAAATTCGACTTGTCAAAAATATAACATAATTTTACTTTATCTAAGAGCTAGTTGTCATTTGTAGCTAAACTTCTAGTTCAGAACCTAGGGCTGGGAGAGCTACTACTACTAAATCCTACGGTAGTAATTGGAACTTAGAATTAATATTTGTGGACTAAAGATGGATCCATGAGTCCCCGACGTCTTTCACAAGAAGTCAAAGAGTTTGACACCATTGGCAACTTTCATTTACATACCTATTAAGTAAAAATACGGACTTCAATCTTGTTGCATTGATTGTTCTTCTCTTGGTTACCTAATCATCCGCTTTCTGAGGATGTTTACTTTACCACTTAAAACTTTTCAAGCTTACGAGGCAAATTGGTTAACTAACAATTGGGAACAACTGAGAACTTACGTACACTTCGTACTATTTTCGCCTGATTGTTTGAAAGTTCAGCGACTTTTAGTACATTCACTAAATACGAACGTTGACTCAAGTCAACGTTCGTATTTAGTGATGACTTGATAGTAGTTTTTTTTTTAACGTGAGGGAAAATCCTTCATAAATGCTATGCCAGACTCCTACCGACTAAAAAACCTCACGAAACGCCCAAGCGCCTACGGTCGGGAGCCCCGGGTAAGCCCTCGGAAGGATGTGTCAGGACTCTCGGATGTCCCAGGACTAGGATGTCCCAGGACTGATAGTGGTAGTGCTATGTGGCAGCACATTTACGTATATACCAATAATTTTTACTTGGTTGTGTCGTGGTGCTTGCTTTCTTTCTTCATTGCTTCTTTCTTGTCATAGTTAGTGCAAACTTTGACCACTCAAATTTGAATTCAACTTTGAATAACCCAAACACACCTCGATGGAAACATGTTTGGGTTATTCAAAGTCGATATACCTCGACGCCTTTTAAGGCCTGTCATTACTGACTGAGTAATCTAATAAGTCAATAGTCCAGCCTGATGAAATATCCGGCTCTGATAAAACACTATTAACGTTGTATGGTCTGAATATCTATTTTCAATTCCTATATAAACTTTTAAAATATTCGAACAAGAAAAGCTTAAAGTAGCAACTAAATTTATGTGACCTATTTCCGTAAGCTTGTCTACTTTGCCTCGAACACAACTTGGGCGGAGGATAATCTCCTAATATCGACTCCATGTGATCGTCTTAGTAGTAGGTAATGTGTTATTTAGGGCATACATTTTCGTATATTTGAACGCTTAAAATATACTAAAATCACACATTTACTCGCTATAACCGAAAAGAAAAACCGGCCAAGTGCGAGTCAGACTCACGCAGGGACGGTTCCGTACCATAAGACCAGATTTGTTTTATGGGACATCCTTAAGTATTGATTTTATTCTGATATTAGTATTTGTTGTTATTGTGGCTACAGAAATACATCGTCTATCGAGGTTCCTGAGGCAGACAGACGGACTGCGGAATATCAGTAATAAAGTTCCGTTTTTACTCCTAGTATACGGAACCCAGAAAATGTTACGCCGGGCTCCGTCTAAAATGTGTGTCTTTTTTACTGCGGAAATGGCAACCCACAATATGAAAATTTTATGTGTTTGATAATGTATTTATTTGCCTTTGCTCAGTGCTTTTCCCGAACGGAGAGGGTCGTGAACTCGTGAGGCTTTTGAGATCAATGCCGCTTCCTGAACATCACATTTTGGAATATGGAAACGTACCTACTACATATTATATTTGTATGGTTTGTTGCTGAATGAATTTCGCCTTTAAAAGTACAGTTGACGAAAAAAGCTTAAGTAATATTATGCATATTCATTCATTCTATCATTAGTAATAGTAAAACGGATTTTAGATCGAACTTACGATAACATTCATATACATATCTCGTATGAAATATTTATGGAAAGACTAATTTCTACTAGATTGGTAGCACAAATTAATTCTTCCACTGATGTTCCCGAAATACTTATAGATAAAATGACAGATAGCTGCCAAATACTTTAAATTATATTGAATATGTTGCTAAATATTCAAGCCAAGTAACCAAATAATTCATTTATTAGGAAGGATAAATTAATTCATTCTTTGAACAATTGGAAATAAGAGTGTCAGTAGGTCGCCGACGGTAATAAATATTTTACTATCGTTCGCCAATAGAATAGCGTACTTATAAAATGTTCAAATCTATCGTTCGGTTCATTTAGTAGCCAGAATAATTAATTGATTGAATAATATGACAGAGTAAACAATGCAGTTCAAATACTAAGATTATCATTTCAATTATTGTTTTTATTAGCACAGATATTAAAAACTAGTAGCAGTAATCTGATGACTGTTTGTTTATTTTGAAACGGTTCAACCTTTTGATAGTAAATCACGCTACAATAAACTATAGACGCTCAAATGTGTTCTTACTTCTTGAATATCTATACTCTAATACTAATATTATAACGAGGAAGGATTTGTATTTTTGTTTGTTTGTAACGCAGAGGCTTCGGAACTACTGGACCGATTTAAAAAATTAAGCTACACTCTTTTCGGTGAACATAGGCTATATTTTATTCCCGCATTCCCACGGGAACGTGATAGATTTGTAAGTATGCGCTTTTTCCGGAAAACACCTTATTCCTACCAAAAATACGAGAGCACCAAAAATGACAGGATCGTAGCCATGTGCGTTGTGCGTATCTAATATTTTTATATGTGTAAGGTCAAAGATGAAACCAAAAATACCCCATAAACTTATTGGTTCATTCAATCAATCACACTCTGCGCGCGGTAATCTTAAAAGGTTTCGATACGGGTCTGAATGAAATAATCGCGTCTCTGTCTGCAATAATAAAATTTATGACGTCTGTCGTTCAATAAAAGGTGAGCGATAAAGACAATAATCGGATTGGCCACCACATAATTATCATGGTAATGGACACAATTAATGAGCTCTTTGTGTTGTGATCATTTGGACAGTTACAATATAACAGTAGGACGTGGACAGTCGCCATTCACCGTCTATCTATATGCGACGCGATGTCTACACAATAAAGGCTTAACGTCAAATTGTCAACTCATTTGTGTAAGACCTAGTTCCATTAATATTATCGGGTGACAGGTTTTATTGCTCCACCTCGTAATTTGCATTACAATGGCGATGTTCATTTTTTATTAGGAATTTAATAGTATTATTCTGCTGTTTTTTATTTAAATAATTATCATGGTCCAGAGATCGGTGAGCATATTTTGGAAAGGAATTATGTTCAACGGTTTATTTTGCTGACTGTACCAAATATAATTTATTTATTTTATTTGTTTTATAGGCGCTATTGGTAATCAAATACTCCTAAGCACTAACGATAACATTTCGTTACTAACATTTTTAATGGTATGGCGAAACTGAAGTTTGATTTAGTTCTGTTTCAAACCTACTTTGAAGTACTGAAATATGGTAACTAACTTGCAGAGTTAACGACGCAGTTAATAATTTAGGACGGTCACCCAAAAATAATAAAGGTACTATTGTAATTGCGACATCGCATCGGTAGCGCGGGTCATTAACTATCGGATGCAGGCGCAGGACCCGACTTTGCTAATTCGATATAGTCGAGGTCAACCCGTCATGGAGGATTGGCTAAAGAGCAACATGGAGGCGCACTTACGCAAGGCACACGAAACGGAAATAGGGCACAGTATTAACAGGGATAGTATTCTATTCTGGCAATGGGCATGGGGCATGAGACGCAGCACTAAAGGCCACAGCAGGGATTGCTCAAGTGTGTCGGATACGGCGGCTGGGTATTGAGGTCGCCCTTCATAAATCCGAGTCTTTGTGCTTTTACGGACCTCGAAAGGGGCCACCTGTAGGATCCAGCCTGCAGGTAGGGCAGGAGGCGTCAGCCCTCGATTAAGTTCTCGATAGCCGGTGGAACTTCGGATACCATTTCCGAAGTTTGGTCCCAAAACCGAGGGGGGCATCGGCCGCGGTTCGCGGTTGATGCTCAACATCAGGGGACCCAACACTTCCTACAGGAGACTGTACCTGGGGATCGTGCGGAGCATGGCCCTATACGGGGCCCCCGTATTGGCGGAGACCCTGACGGCCACCAATGTGGACAGATTGCGTAGCCCGCAGAGGGCGATAGCCGTCAGGGTGATGAGGGGATACCTCACAATCTCAGGTGAGGCAGCATGTCTCCTAGCCGTGACCCCTCCATGGGATCTGGAAGCAAGAGCCCTTACGTCACTATTTAAATGGCGCAAGGAGGCACTGGAGCGGGGCCAAAGGCCTGCGCGTCGAGAAATCGAGGCTCGACGGTCCCAACTCCACCTGGAAACCGTGGAGACATGGAAGGTGCGACTTGAGCAACCAAAAGGGGGTTTCGCCACAATCGCGGCGGTCAGACCGGTCATGGACGAGTGGCTGGAGAGGAGAAGAGGAGACACTGTGCTCTCTCCTACTGGTAGTCACAGATACTTACCGCCGAGGTGTCTTCGCCAACCGGGCAACCGTACAAGACTGGGTCTTGTACGGTTGCCCGCACACGAACCTGGTCAGACCACTTGCAGGTCAGATTGATTTGGACCCCTAACATCTTAATGGAACTTCAGTGCAACCATCTCTTCATTTATCACGTTTAATAAATTTTGTGTTCACAAATTTCAATCAAAATATAACAAACCCCCTTCATTCGACGGAATTACGAAGCGTTGCTTGAGGGTTCTAAATCTTGAAAGGGTAAGCAACAATAAGTAATACAATACAATACAATACAATACACTCCTTTAAGTACATAAAAAGTTGTTCTAATCTTAAAAGTTTTAATTACCACAAGTTTGTTTGTATAGGAAGGGCTTGTCCTTGAAACTCTTCTAATATATGCCCAGTTTATCATAATACAATTTGTATACGTAGCCGCTATCCATATAATATAGGTATGTACACCACCACACCACGGAGATGGCTCGCAACTTCACGGGTAAGATTTGGATATTGCACAAGATGAGTTTCCCTTAGAGCGCTTTTATGCAAAGACTTCTATATAACTAAGGTAGACATGCCCTACGCACCGATTTTTGAAACCTATAAACTGAGCTAATTAGCAGCGTTGCTCGCACTGTAGTGAGTCAAAACTTCGAAAGTAGGTACTTGGCTTGCAATCGGAGTCCATACGCCTTCCCTTTTACTCTTGTTCTATTCGTATATTGCTATTGTGTGTGGTGACAATTACGTAAAAAATATTTATAAGTGAGTGTAGTCTTAGCAATGTGTGTGTTTGAGGATTGCTTTTGAAATCTCGTTTGTTAGAGTACGGCGTGTCTACCTCAGTTTATATAGAAGTCTTTGCTTTTATGACACTATGCAGATCTAGAGCTATCTTTTTAAAACTCATGCTAACCCCTTGATCATATACCCACCCCATTTATATTATTAGAAGCTTAAAATTGAGGCTGAATCTCATCTGTGTACCTCGTTCATTCGTAATTACATTATCAAAGAACATTTTCGCTTTGTAATTCAGTCAATATGCTGTGATTCAGATTAAAGCCGATATAATTTGAACAAAGTAGTCTTCTACTCGATCAGTGGTAGATGGTAGACCTACTTACTCTAAATAAAGAGTCCTTGAGAAACTATTAACTGTATTTAAGCATCAATTGAATTGAACTGAATATACGTATTATAGATTTCGACGCTGAGGTGGAGGTAGTATAAGTGAAAGCCTGTCTCATGTGCACCAAATTAACATCGTCGATATATCTGTAAAGCCTTCATTGTAAAGCTTTCTGCGTAAAAGTATATTGTACTTAAAGTCTAGTAATACCTAAAGTGCTGTTTGAATAAAATATTTTTCAGTAAACCGAACAGCTTAAATAAAGCTGAAGTTCAGTAAGCCAACTTCGCAAAATGTGTGACTGCCTCCCAATCCCACTATGGCAACAAACAATTTTTATAAAAAAATATTTCAACATGGTCTAAGATTCCTTTAAGAAAGACCTGCACCGAGCTGGTTACTGGAACTAAATATGTCAAAAATTAAAATGCAATAGTGTTGCCTAAAAAATTACATACCTGCAATATTTTTGACGGAAAGACCTATCCACAGTACCCGCGGATAGACGCCAAAAAATATAGGGGAGATATCCAATAATACCTAAAATCTTTCAAAGATTAAATACCACTTTGTCGGCTTCATTAATTGTATATTCATGTCAAATTCCAGCTTGCTAGTATTAAACGATATTGAGCTAAACCGACGCATGGTGAAATTATTACAAACTAGCGTAAGTCACCCGGTTTCACCCGCGTAGTTCCCGTTCCCGTGGGAATACGGGAATAAAATATAGCCTATGTTCACCGCAAAGAGTGTAGCTTTCCAACAGTGAAAGAATTTTTCAAATCGATCCAGTAGTTCCGGAGCCTATTCGTTACATACAAACAAACAAAAAAGCATAAAAACAAATCTTTCCTCTTTATAATATTAGTATAGAGACAAACTGGTAGTAATGAAGCAAACAATGTAAGAGCAATGTTGATGTTTAACGCCACTTAAAAAATAACCTATTATATAAATAGGTTATTGCATTAATGTATATTAATAATGTATATTATTATGATGTTATTAATGTATTATTATGATGTTCTTACCTGCTAAACATGTACATTATTAATTGCAACTACGTTTATTACATATACCTAGTTAAACGAATTACATATTCCTTACCTTAATTTACGTTTTCTTCTATGAATATAAATCAAATAAACTTGTAAATTTACCTATTTCATTTTTGTCGCATTGTTTCGCATGTGGATATCGTTTTGTATTATCTTTCTCGCTTATTAATAGATTTGAGTGGCATCGACCTTCTTCAAATATAATTTTGGCCTTCGAAAGACGTGTTTAAATTTTAATGAAGCCTCCTATGTCACCTAAAGAACAATAAATATGTATGTGTTATTAATTAATCTAAGTAAATTCATTAGTAGCGTACTGAAAGTATCATCAGGTTGTTGAGAAATCGATAATTCTTATATAGGTACGTAGGTAGTTTCATAAAAATGCGTTTAGTGGTTTCTGTTACTCTATTGCCTAGTCCTAGTCATTTCCTCTCCAACGCATATATATCTCTGATATTCACAGTATTTTATGTCTATTATCAAGTTACACGGCATATATGTAATCAAATACCGGGCGAGCTGGTGACACGCCTGTTTCAAAGATAATAATCGACACGTGAAGTACAGTATTATTTTGTTTTTAGTTTCGCTTTGTTATGCTGTCACATGTGATGTTACTTAACTGACTAAATAGAGATGTTACAAAAATTACTATCACCAGCTATCACCCTATGTTCATATTTACGACTCGCTAGCGTAGTCTTCTGTAAGTGTAGTATAGTATAGTGTAGTGTAGTGTAGTGTAGTGTCGTGTAGTGTAGTGTAGTGTAGTGTAGTGTAGTGTAGTGTAGTGTAGTGTAGTGTAGTGTAGTGTAGTGTAGTGTAGTGTAGTGTAGTGTAGTGTAGTGTAGTGTAGTGTAGTGTAGTGTAGTGTAGTGTAGTGTAGTGTAGTGTAGTGTAGTGTAGTGTAGTGTAGTGTAGTGTAGTGTAGTGTAGTGTAGTGTAGTGTAGTGTAGTGTAGTGTAGTGTAGTGTAGTGTAGTGTAGTGTAGTGTAGTGTAGTGTAGTGTAGTGTAGTGTAGTGTAGTGTAGTGTAGTGTAGTGTAGTGTAGTGTAGTGTAGTGTAGTGTAGTGTAGTGTAGTGTAGTGTAGTGTAGTGTAGTGTAGCGTAGCGTAGCGTAGTGTAGTGTAGTGTAGTATAAATCACTTCGGTAAAGTTCTAACGCGACGTTGTCTTAGAACGAAGATAGGTATATATATCTCCATTCACGAGCGTTTCTGTGCCTTAGAAAGCACTTTAAGCCGTTAGTCCCAGCTACCCGCCAGTGCTAGTAACATGCCAAGTTACAAAGAACACATGGGCGGTCTGAAAATTTTTAACAGCAGGTAGCCTATCTGCATCACAATCTACAAATGTCATTCTAAACACGTCAATAGGCTTAATAACTGTTACGTGGAACAAAAATACAAGTGGTGAAATATAGGCGTATAGTATATAAGTATGGCTTTGTTAGGCGAGGCCGCAGTGGTAGCCGTAGGTCTGTTGGGAGTCCTGGGACATCCTTCCGAGGGCTGACCCGGGGCTCCCAACCATAGGTTGGTAGGAGTCCGGCATAGCACCCTTAATGAATTTTCACTAATGTTAAAAAAAAAGAAAAAAGTGTGACTATATGTACGTTTAGCATTTTAACCAGAACTGGCTTTTTAAGCTTGATGTGAGCTTAAAAAGCCAGTCAAACTTCTCACATCGTTTTTATGTTTCTGCATTACCTTCCACACGACGCTCCGGGCTACACTCAGACTACAGAACCTCGAGGTAGTAAATCATACTTATAAATCCACTACGGAATTCCGTCTCTAAATTCAATACTTTGACGAATCGTGCAAGTGGTTTACGCTAAATTTCATCCAGCTAACAACTTCGCCTTCGTAACTAGGGATAAAATATTTTCCTACGTCAATGTAAAAATGTCTTGACATATTTTTATTGGAGTATAAACGTAGAGGATTTGGGATTGACTTAATAGTGATGATAAATTGTGTTATGCTTTGATCTCAGCTTTAGTAGATTTCCTTGAGCGTGTGGGTAAGAGAACAAAAATTTTATTTGAAACATTTGAGGACACCATATGCTTTATGTGAGCTATTTTAATCAGCAACATCATCGTAATGATATAATTTTCAGTATTTTTTTCTACACTTCTATTATTAAACGGCATTACTTGGCAAATTTCATAGTTTTAGGACAACGGAAAATAGACCATGAGTGTTGGTTACCTTGAGAGCGCGGCATCTATTTTGCTAGATCTTACAAGATCTTTTATCTAGGGAACGCATGGAGGTATCGAGTTAAAATTAAAACCATATAGTTTTAACCTCCACGCGTTCCTTAGACTTAGATAAAAGATCTTGTCAGACAGACAGACGGACGGACCACTAAGTGATCCCATAGGGTCCGTTTTTCCTTTTGAGGTACTTTTTTTTTTTACGTGTGGAAATCCTACATGGATGCCATGCCGGACTCCTACCGACTAAAACCACACGATGCTCTACAACTGTCTACGGCCGGGAATGTCCCAGGGCTCTCGGCAGACTTTGGCGAACACTTCAACCTCGCCTATGGGGTTCGGGTGCTATCCCGCGTCTGGAGAGTCGGTTCGGGTGTGAACCCGCTACTTGGGGAAGGGGGGGGGGGGAGTTGGGTACTGTCCCACCACTATCACCACTATGAGGGGCAAAGAGATATTCGCCATCGTCTTGGCCTGCTTCTGTAAGAACGGTGAGCAGCCAGCTCACCGTTCTCAGGCCCCCGGTCATGGAGGTCGGTAGTCTTGGGCGTATAGCAGCCTGCGACGACCTCGCCGCCGACTGCGGAACTCGGGAGGGAGATTTCTCTCCCGGTCCCTTCCCCCCACCTCTTTTTGAAGCATAACTTTCTCGCAAAAAGATGCAGCGGCATCCCACTTGCTTCCGCTAGAGACCATAGCTTTTACCATGGTCTCCAGTGTGAGAACGTCAACGTCCAGGCCTGCAACGAGGTCTCGGCGCTGTAGCGCCCATGCTGAGCACTCCACCAGAGTATGCAGCGCCGTGTCCTCGCTGCAGTCACCGCAGTGCTGACACTCGGGTGTTACCTCCCTATGTATGCGCCACAGATACTTACCGAAACACCCGTGTCCGGTAAGTATCTGTGACACCCGATAATGACTAAGTGAGGCTCCTTTTGAGGTACTGGACGCTGAAAAGGAACTAACGTATCTCTACAAATACCTTTATTTGCTCTTACACGATGGACTCAAAAAAAACTTCGACTTGTAAAATGTATGTAATTATGAACCATTAGTTCAGCTATCCTCCATTACAAATTGACATAAGGAAATCACGATTTTGGCTAACCAGAATCGTTCCGTCTACGTACCGTACAATATTGGCAGTGTAAACCAGTGGAATAACTAACGATGGTACTGAATTAATTTCCTGCCAAGTACATATTGATTGAAGGAAGGTTCGTTAGCTTTTCTTACCTAACGATGCCTAGTTCTGTATCTGACAATATAAATTGCTTTGTGGTTTGGTAAAAGGAGGAGATAATTTAGGATCATTGACTGAGCGAATGTAGTGAGTGAGAGTTTCCGTTTCCAGCGCAAATTTTCGTTTGTATGCGTTCATATCTATAAGTCGCATTTCTCGCATGAAAATTGATGTAATCGTTCACTGATTGTAATTTTATTCCTACCAGTAGGGATGTTGGAGTGGTTCTCGGAGGCAAGTCTTGAAATTAATCAGTTTTTTTAATAAAAAATATTATGTTGTTGCAGATGAGGCGACGGGTAGTTCAGAGACCTTGTGCGGTGATGAGGTGAGACCGTGGCGGGCGGCATGGACCACGCGGTGAAGGCGATGTCGGCGCGCGGGCCGTTCTCGAGACTGCTTGCGCGCCGCCGCTTTGAGTCCGCCGAACTGGAGGAACTGTACGCTCGATACGCCTGCAAGCTGCAACGAACCTCCGTTGGATCAGCTCTCGCTCTTTGGGCGCTCCTGGCCGCTGCACTTGCCGCCGTCGATGTCACCCGCGGCTGGAGAAAAGCACCCCAGGTATACTGCAACTTTTCCATCAATTAATCGATTTTGTCTAGTATGCATTAAGGCTGAATAACGATAACTTTTTATTGTATTTGTTTGGCACAGGTTGGGGTGCTCAGCGCCCATGCACTGCTATGTAGTGGGCTAGCGTGGTGGTGCGGACGTGCTGGTGTGGCACCAGAGCGACGACTGCCCAGGGCCTGCTGGATGGCGCTCGTGGGAGGAGCGATCGCTTTGGCCGCCACTCTACCTGCTTGGAACACCGGCGCGGCGGCGGAAGGTGCTGCGCACGTTGTATGGGCTGTCTTTGCAGCCTATGCACTGCTCCCTGTCGGTGCACCCGTTGCGGCAACATTCGGAATCCTACTACCAACAGCGCATACCATCGCCTCCTCGCTTATAGCTCATCGGTTCCCGTATCATATCTGGCAACAGGTAAGTCCTTTAATTACTACAATTTCCTTTTTTGCAGTGTGGAAAATCTTCATGGATATCATGGTTAAGTCGAATATAAGTCAAATTATCTATCTCCTAGAACTACGCGTGTGACACGATACCATGATATATTTTACTAGACTAAAATACTTAAATTCCGTAATATAACCGCGAGTAATTTCCTGCAATAAAATGTTTCTATGTAAGAAAGCATGGACAGTGCCTAACCTACTTATCGATTGAAGCTCATCGCACGACGCGACGCAACAATAAAACAAGGCATTTATTAGGCCTAAAGGTAATTTGTGTCTGCGATATAATATAGAGTAGTAAATTTCCTTTGACCTAGACCTGCTATGCTGTTAGAATGTTCAAATATCAACTTAATCTAGTACCTTAAATCAGCTTTCATCTACAAATTCTTGAACATTTCTTTGGCACTTCACGACCTTCTCACAACCGTTGCTAAATTTTTCCAGAATATCGAACCGACAACTGTAAAATATTTTTTGTACAGTTATACAATTCTTGTTAATATTTTTATCTAGCTTCATTTATTCAGCGAAATCACGCTTATCTGCCTCTTCGGTCTAAGCACTCGTGGGAACACGACTATTATGCATTTGTTTTATGACTTTGTAGACTCATTGTTCAAACAACCACGAAGGAACCAGTTCGCGCGTTCGGTTTTGACTTACCTACCCATCTCATGATGTAACTTCGTGAGGTTTTACCCTGTAAAATACCTTGTTAAAATATTATAAATAATTGGAACATATATGTTGCACTTCTTCTATTCCAGCTTTAAACTACGAAAGTAAAAGATAGCTTTACTATCTTTCGAAAATAAATTAAGCCAAACCAGATCCGCCCACAGCCTGTATACTGTATTATATATTCATTTGAAATTGCAGACGAATAGTTTACCTACCCACAAGTCGACCCGTCTAGTCGTCTAGTCTCATCCAACTTTGCTCAGTTCTAAAAACTGCTAGCTTTATTATAAAGTAGCTGATGCCCGCAGCTTCGCCCGCATAAAATGATGTCCCCGCTTCCCATCGGAAGTTATTCCCGGGATAAAAAGTAGCCTTAGTGTTATTCCAGACTAATATATGCCAGTGCCTGTACCAATTTCTTCTTTGATCAAGATCCGTTTAGCCGTTAGAGCGTGAAAGAGTAACAAACATCTACACATCTAATCATCCACACTCACAAATTTTCGCATTTATAATATTAGTAAGATACTAAGTTACATTTAGTTTAATGCAGCACCCGGTGTTGCATAGAGCTTAATGCACATGGGCAAATATTTCCACTGTTTTAATTATATTAATCCTGATTATAATTTCGTTTATTTATCTTAATTATCACTAACTACGCTATTTCGTTGTTCTCATTTCACAAAATATAAATAAACTACGGTCGTTGTTGTGGTCATGTTATAGTCGTTAGCGGAGTGCATTAATTTGTTATATTCTTTTTGTTTGCTGAAATTATAGTTTGTGAAAGCTGAGAGGGCATTTATTATTCCGATTAAGAAACAATGTTAATGCATTGACATAGATGATGACATAATATGATCACGCCTATTAGCCCCGAAGGTGTAGGCAGATGCATATTATAAGCCCACATTTTACATTTTTTTATTTTGTCCCACGTAAAAGGTGGTGAGCTTTATTGCCGTATAGTGTACTTACTGTACTGTATTTAAAGTACTCCTTGAACTTAAACTATCATTAGTGAAAATAACTCGCACATGTTATTTGTGATCCATAAGGTTTATGTAGGGTAGAGAGATATTTCCGAAATGGCTCGGTCAACCTACGATCGAGAAATATCCACAAACACCTTTATGCCCGCTTTCCACTGCGAGCGAGTCGGACCCATTACGGACTCCGCTATACTCGTAACGATGATTTTCGATACATGTCATGTCCGCTTTGGTGGAAGGACATGTATGAAAATCGTCGTTACGAGTACAGCGGAGTCCGTAATGGGTCCGACTCGCTCGCAGTGGAAGGCGGGCATTAGAAATCACATCACACACAACTGATTTTAGTTATTTTGTGTAAGTGCAGTTGAATATAATCAGCAATGTAATATTTTAATGAAAAGTAACTAAACTGAATACTGTGCCAGTATTAATACGTAGGTATCGTAAACATCCGCTGATGGCAGAAATGCTTGAGTTTGAACGGCTTCATACCGTTCTCTAACCCCAGCTTAGTACTTGTATTAGCGAAACAGCGAAACATCGCGACTCGTCTGTTTGCGAGTCAATTCTATTTTTGTTCTAGCAGAACATGCCACGAGACTCGTACTATTTAAATATCAATCATTTTTATGTCATTCTAAGACAGATAATGCACGTTTTTAATAAAGTAGCATCAGATACAATGCATGAAGGTCATAGCCATAGCCGTGCTCTCTTGGCGCCCAACGTGGGACCTCACTCCACTACCAATAAAGGTTGCTAGGCTGACGTCATTTTTACGACTAAACAAAGCTGGCATACTTTATTCGCTATTTTGGTTAGTTCGCTGTGTATACCCTCAATAAACAAGCTTAATGCTGTGTATACCCTCAATAAACAAGCTTAATGCTAACAAAATCTCAAAATTAATTAAAACATTAACAATGCACTAAAACGCATTTCCTTAATCGCTGTTATCCCCGCTGGCTCAGTGATTTCGAACTAATAATCGAGTACTACGGTTGGTCTTGAGATCCGTGCTGCGAAAGGTACGTTGAGCCAATGCTGCCCGTTGCTGGTCACATTCACATGGTAATCGTTAAGCCAAGTTGAAGTCCTTATAGGTGGTTTGAAAATGTTCAACAGGATTCTACAGTCTATCTCTGACCATTTTAACACGATAACACGACTCTGCAAGTGATATACTATACTTCTCTGGTATTGCAAATGTAACGAAAGTTGCTGCTCGATGACCTAACCACCTGATCGAAAGCTGTTCTTGTGACAACATGAACAGCACAAAAAAAAGATACTGTCCATTCATTTCTATTTCTTTTTTTATTTTATGTGCCTTTCCAAAACCGCGTAAAACTAATGGTACCCGCTTAAAAAAGGTAGGTAGATATTCTAAAGTGTAGTAGAGATACACTTTAGTAACTGTATACGCTTTTACAACAGGCTTCCAGACGAAATTAAAAGTATGTCCCTTAATAAGTTTAAAAGATCTGTTAAAAGTAAATTGAACTGCAGGGGCTACTATACAATCAATGATTATTTGTTGGATAAGGAAGCCTGGAAATGACCTGCTCTGCTGGATTCTCAAAAAAATTGTTAAAATGCCTAGTTTTTAGATTCTTTAAAATTGTAAATAGAGCAAAAAAAGAACAACCCGCTGAGTTTCTTGCCAGTTCTTCTCAGGTGGGTCGCGTTGTGAACTGGTGGTAGAGTTTTTGTTTTGTATTCTGGACGTTTTGCAAGCGCATCTGTATAATGCCTATGTGAAATAAATATATTTTTGATTTTGATTTTGATTTTGAGTACAATTTAGTTGCTGGCGGTTCGTAAACGCTTGTAGCAATTTTATGTGGCACTGGTCACAGAATTGATAGAATGTTGAATAACAGGTGCAGTTGGCGGTAGAAAGATTTCACTTCACGTCCTTTCAGCTCAAATCATTTCCCAAAAAATATTAATATATGCGCGTGACGCTAATGCGTCACGCGCTTCTAAGGTATAGGTGTTATATCAGACATTATGAGCAATATTCCGGTATAAGTATTACAAGTAACGCAGCCTTGCAGAATATCAGGCAAAGCTCACTTAGACACAAGAAGCCTAAAACAAAGATTACGTGGTTTTGTCTTATAATATTATAATATTCGGGTAAATAGGCGGGTGGCGACGGGGTCCCGTGTTGCGACGGGTAAGAGTACAAAATGTCGCCACCCCAATACATCCCGAGGGTGTCGTAAGAGGCGACTAAAGGAACACTTTTGCAAAACGATCCATTGCATAGAGAAGGAGAACTCGAAATGAAACCCGGTTGTCAGAAAAATGACAATCGTTAAGCCAAGTTGAAGGCCTAATGGGCGGCTTGAAAAGTTGTACCTAACTGCGGGTCGCGACGATCTGTGCCTGTCCATTTTAACACGGCAATAGGCTTACCACCTATCGTGGGACGTAAACTATAAGGTGAAATGTGGACGTATATATTATGCCTCTGCCTATGCCTTCGGGTATAAAGGCGTAATTATATGTATGTATGTATTTTGTAATCTTGTTCAGAGTTATCAAAAACCTCTTATACATAATTTGTAGGTACATCAATTTCAAAAGCTTTCGTTCAACGAATTTATCTGTAACAAAAATACAGCGACTTTGATTGTATTAAAAGTTAATCATCAATCAATCAATATCAATATCAATATCAATAAAATAAATATATTTGTTCAACTTTTAGGTTATGACTTTTGTTAAAAAGTTACCACAGATTCATATCTTTAGGCACTTTATTATTACCTGATAGATAAGTCAACCAGTTCTGTCAATATTCAAAAACTCATTTGAAATAGGTAGTTATTATTGTCAAATTTTACAATAGGCTGCGGTCGTAATTTAATTTAACAGAAGTGGTCCTTTGGAAAATCAATAGTAAATTATAGGTCGAGGTCACCGGTCACCGATACATAAATAAAGCAAACCAAAGGATATCATCGCTATCTATGTGTTCTAGTTTGTCTATTGAGGTCATGAAAGAAGATGTTTGCAAGATTTCCATCATAGGGATCTTAATATTACTTGAACAAACTTAAAACGCGCTTCGATTACAATTATGTATTTCTGACTAGCTGTAGCCCGCGACTTCGTACGCCGAAATCTTTAGACTGAAATAACTTTTTTATTTATGAACCGATATAAAACAAACACTAAATGTTAAGTAGAGCAAATCGCAACGCAATAAAGAAAACCGCATCGCAATCGGTTGAGCGGTTGCTGAGATTAGCGTGCACAAATGTACAGACAAACAGACAATAATTCTAAAAACCATTGTTTTGGGTTCTATTGCGTCCATAAAGCGCCCCTATAAACTTTTATTTTATATATCTTCAATGTACCGACAGCGACCTGTTACGATTTTATTATATTGTATTGATGATTGATTGAAAGTGATCAACCGTAACTGCTACCTGCGACTAACGTCAATCAATCAATCAAAGTATTCTCTTACAGTCCACTGCTGGACGTAGACCTCTCACACCATCAATTTTGAGAAGTTTATAGACCTCCATCAACCCTGGCCATACGTACGTCAACCAGCTAACAACATTTCTTCAAACAAAGTATAACAATCACGGCTTGTTACACGTTTCATAACGGACAGCATCCCTAGAGAGGTTATACTATCTCACTGAAAGAGATTAACGTCTCGTAGTGAGTTGATAAGCTTACAGGTGAACAGGAAGTTGCCTCTCCTATGGGAAATACCTAAATCGCTTTGTACTACGACAAGAGGGAGCTCTGATGGCGCTATTATTTATGAATCCTTGTAGTTCTTTTTCGTACATTAGTTGTGTTGGATTAAAATTTATTCTTATGTAAACTATAGTTTTTCTTTTAACGTGAGGGAAAATCCTATAGGATGCTATGCCAGACTCCTACGGAGTAGAAAGCCTCACGTAACGCCCAACAGCCTACGGTTGGGAGCCCCGGGTAAGCCCTCGGAAGGATGTCCCAGGACTCCCAATCCCAATAGAGGTAAACTCTAGTATTTGAATTTTATTATTACATTAGTAACTATGGCATTGAATATTTTTTATTCTTAGGTAAACTATAGTATTTAAATTGGTTGGGATTAACTAATGTTTTAAAGCACAAATTGATTAATTAGGTATTATCATCATCGCATAAGGAGTTCGTCAGCTTAGTATAAAAAAAAATAAAGCGTACAAATATGACTGATTTAAAAATTGATTATTCACAACAACGCGCCTTGAATAACAAACACCATTCAAGGTTGTTGAGCACGCGCCCTTGGATCAGTGCATGCTATGTGGTGTATATTTTTCGCACGAAGGGACTATTAAGGCCGGGAACACAGAAATAGGGAAGTTTCAAGCCCTCGTCCCTTCGTATTATCATATCGATTTAAATTGAGATTTTATGTAAATTGCAAAAGTAATATCTTAAATGTCTAGCATAAATTATGTTACACATAAAATACTGTTTTACGACTCCACGTGCAATCTAAACAAAGTGCATACATACATACATACATACATACGGTCACGACTTTATCGCCGAAGGGGTAGGCAGAGAACAGGGTTTTTTAGATTTTTTCCCCAATAATAGGTGGTGAGCCGTATTGCCGTAAACTAAGTAATAAAAAGATAATGTGCGTACCTACCTATACCTACACATTCCTTATTCTTAATTAAATTTTGTAAAAGCTCTGGAGCTCCGAAGACTGGGAGTGTTTATTGACGAGGCACGAAACCGGTTCTAAATAACATTAAGTTTTAAAGAATCGAAGCAGGTCAGCCCTTTCGAAAATATAGATGAACCACTTACAGAAAGAAACTTTAAATAATAAATGAAAGAACCGGTCAATAGGCACAAACCCGTTTAAGTCCTGTTTTTATATACGAATGAAATAATGATACATCTTATTCCCGAGTTCTATAAACTGGAAATAAAAACGATTTGTATTCAAAGTGCCTTTATTCTCAATGTCATAATATTATTGTGATTGTGACTATCTATACATCTGATTCAACGCCATCGTTTTCTCGTGTTTTTTTCCTTTTCGGTGGCTCAGGTAATATTTTGAGCAAAAAATTAACGAGCATGCAGTGGCTATGAACGACGATGCGTCAGCAGCTAAACTGCGCAACGGTGTTGTCAGTTATGGTTCATCCATTAATAAAAGAAATAATAGGCGAATCAATATTTAAGAAGAGGAGGAAAGCTGATTCCTGGCCCTGAAACGAACGGTTTCTGACACGGTTTATAATGCTGTTGACTCGCCGACTCCTGTGGATCTGAGTCAAAGGTTGCCTGTAAAAGATTGCTTTTTAGCGATAAGGCCGCCCTCTGTACATTTAAGAAATTGTAATATCTGTATAAGAATTTTTAACATTGGTGTGCAATAAAGTTTATTCTATTCTTTTCTTTTAACGCATTCATAAGATAAAGAGTCTTGTCAGACAGACGGACGGATGGACAACATACAAATTGCTTTTGAGATACGGAACCCTAAAAACAAGAAATAATAATATTTAAGGGGTACGGAACCCTTCATGCGCGATTTCATTCGGGCCATAATTGCGTAGTATTGTGAGTGTGGATGTCTGAACGTTTGTCACACGCTCTAACTGCTGAAAGTATCAGGCAGAAATTAGGCACCTACAGGGATAGAGCTACTTTTATATCTGGAATATGTTCCCGAGGGAATCTGGAACGGGAAAAATTTTCACCACACGTTACAGTAGCGAAAAATTCTAAATCTATGCGTTACACAGAAATTATCAAATTACCGTCATGATTTAGATAAGTATAATAAGTTAAATCATCGGCGGCTGGCATCGTTCTGTCTCATCTCATTTAAGAAGTCTTTATTAAAATAAGATTATTTAGTCTTTGCGCTATTACTTAAATAGCGAAAGACTTAGGAAAAATTCCGTGTTGAAATAAACAGACGTTTATTGTTGAAATTTGTAGTGAAGAATGTGTCTCGAGACTTTATATAAAATGCGGTAACGAAACCATAGTGCGGTTCAGAAAAGGGCTACAACGCCATCTATCGAGGAACGAGTCAACATGAGACGCTCTGCTTAACTTGAAATTGAACAGGCCTTAATTACAGGTCGCCGCATTTGGTTTTAATAGATTAATAATTCATAATTCATAATTCATTTATTCTTAACAAAATAAATTTGTGTAGAAAAGTAGGTACCTAACATTACATACAATTTTTTTAAATGTACACCTTGCAATTTTATATATAATTTTAAACAAGTGATAAAATGTCGACAAATTGCCAATTTCTTGATACTTTAAATCAATTAATAAAATAGTAACATGTCAAGGCATACATGGAACATTTCATAATAATAAATACAACAAAAAAGGAATGTCCAAAAAAGAATTGATAAAAACTGTCAAAAAGTTAAAGAATATAAATAAAATAGAAATCATAAAGTAAATGTCAGAAAACATACAATAAAACATTACAAAATATTAATTCACAAAAAATTACGTCAATTATTCAAGAACAATTTACTTTAGTGTCCCCATTAGAATGATTTGTCATTTATAAAAGCATCAATACTGTAGTAACATTTTTCCAACAATAAATTACGCAATTTACTTTTGAACTTGTTTACACTGTATATTGTCCTTAATTCTACAGGTAGCTTATTATACAGTGTTATGGATTGTACCCCTGAAGAGTGCTTAACGACATTCAATCTCGGCACTAAAGTGACTGGTAGAGCTTTCCTGCGGGTTGCCTCTCTTATCTTCCTTTCATCTATTGTTTCAATTTTACATATATTTTTAATTAAACCTGTTAGTAACACTAATAGGTACAAACATGGCACCGTCAAGATTTTCAGTCGAATAAAGTGGTCCTTGCATGATTCAGTTTGTTTGATTTGAACCATTGTCCTAATAGCCCTTTTTTGCATTACAAAAGCAGCATTTATATTGTTTTGATAGCTATTACCCCAAAGCTTAATGCTGTACCTAAGTTTAGATTCGATCATGGCAAAATAGACTGGACGAATTTGCGCAAGAGTAAGGTCATACCGTAGACTTTTTACTGCATAGCAGGCGCTACTTAGCGAATTTGTTAAGGCCGTTATTTCATAATGCCATGCTAATAGATTGTCTATCTGTACACCCAGGAATTTATAGCAATCCACCAAATCTATTTGTTTACCCAATGTCTGTATATTTAGGTAGTCATTTTGCCTAGCAGTAGTTTTAAATAACATACATTTGGTCTTGTTAGTATTTAAAAGTAAATTATTTGATGAAAACCAGTTTACAAGCATAGACATTAAGTTATTTGTATCGTTTTCTAGATCAGCAATACTGTCACCAGCTATAACTGCACTAGTATCGTCCGCATATATTACAAGATTAATATCGGGCATGACATGTTCTATATAGTTTGGTAAATCATTCATAAATATGATGAAGAAAATTGGTCCCAAAATAGAGCCCTGTGGAACGCCCCGTTTCATTAATGCTATCTTTGATTTATAAGTATTTTCTTCATTTTCTCTATTTGCCTTGATTTCAACATATTGCCTTCTGTTTTGTAAATACGATTGAAATAATTTTAAAACATGTCCTCTAATCCCGTAATGTTCTAACTTTGCCAATAGTATGCCATGTTCTACCAAATCAAAAGCCGAACTCAAGTCCAGAAATAACCCAGCAACCTTTTTTTTATCGTTTATTTTCTTAACTACGTTTCCAACAAGCGAGTCAATTGCATCAACTGTACTAAGGCCTTGTTGGTATCCAAACTGATTACGATTTATAAGACTATATAAATGTAAATGTCTAATCAGTCTTGCTTTAATAATCTTTTCGAATACTTTGGATAGTGTTGGTAACAATGAGATGGGTCTGTAATTGTTAGGGTCTGTCTTAAGCCCTTTCTTAAATACTGGTATTACTCTTGCCAACTTAAATTGATCCGGAAAGATACCTTGATTAACACAGTCGTTCAAGATATAAGCTATGGGGTCTGCCAGTACGTCAATATTTGATTTTAGCACAGTCAATGGTAATTCATCGTACCCATGCGAGCTTTTGTTATCCATTTTAGTAATTATTTTCGATATTTCGCTAGCAGTAACTTGTTCAAAGACCATACAATCTTCGACCCTATCTGTGCTATTAGTCAAGTAATTAATTGCTAGTTCACTGCTAGACGCATCCACAGTCATACTTTTTGTAAATATGTCTGCAAATATTTCTGCAATATCGAGCGGGTCTTCAACAACTTTGTTTTCTATTTTAAGGCTTATTTGCTGTTTAAAATTATTACATGTATTTTTTCGACTGTTTACTATTTTCCACAAGGCTTTGCTGGAATTCGACGCTTCACTAATTTTCTTACTAACAACATTTTGCTTAGCATTTCTTATTATTTTTCTATATAACCTAAGATAACTATTGCGATACTCTAGAATTGTATTATGACATCTTGTTTTATCAATGGTACACAGGAAGCGTTTCATCTGACTCGCTACTTTGATGCCTTTACTAATCCAATGAGATCGTTGCGATTTATTTAAATAAATTTTACATTTCTTTTTCTTATAGGCACTGTTATGCAGCTCGGTAAGATTTTTTATAAAAGTATTTATACCAGTGTGCCATTTCCGTTCTAGTAAACCTCGTCTAAAAGTATTTTTGTTTGTTTCATTATACAATCTTCTTTTAATATACTTATATTGAGCACATTTTTTCACATTATGGACTCTTGGTAGAGAAAGAGAACAAAACAATCCTGCGTGTCCATCTGAGTGTCCATTATGATCCAAACTAGTTTCTAATATAGCGTTGTCAGTCATGTTTGTCAAAATATTGTCTATACAGGAACTTTTATCGTTACGTATAAATGTTGGAGAGTCAAAGAGATATCTATAGTCATAGCAAGTCAGTAAAGATAGAAAAGCGTTCCTACTGTCATCATCCTTCAACACATTAACGTTAAAATCGCCACAGATAATACAACGTTTTCTGAAAACAAATTGTAATAACAGTTCCAATTGCTCAATAAATGGGTTAAAATTAGTGGTGTATGGTGTCCTATAGCAACAAATAATGTAGGTATTAGTTTCCATATCTCTTATACCGCACACTTCAAAGTGGTCTATTTTATATAACTGTTTACATATTGGTAGATCCTCAGTAAACCTATCAGTGTGAGTCAATATAAGTGACCCCCCTCTAGTCTTGTTTACTCTTGCATTGTAAGTACACACCCTATAGTTGCTAAAATTAAACTGTGCCACTTGTTTTGTATTTAAAAAATGTTCACAGATACAAATAAATGGAATTTCTTTAAATTTATCTCTAATATATATTTCGAGGTCGTCTTTTTTACTATTTAAACCACACATATTCTGACTAAATATAGTTACAGTAGTATTGAATACAGACCCGATATCAGTATCAACGAAATAACTGCTTTTGGCAAGGAGTCTCTGCATCATTTATTGTTTCCTCGTCTATAATTAGCTGACATTCCGAATCAATATCTCTCATATATTCCCAAACTTGAATAAAAATACTTTGCATTCCTTTGAAGTTTACCCTACCATTCTTGTTAAACATTGTATAGTTACATTCTAACTTTAAATTTGAGTCTACCAAGTAGCAATATTTATACATCAGATTATCATTATACAAGAAGTTGTTAAATGTTTCTATTCGCACATTGTACATAGTTCTGTAATAATGATACTTATACGTAGGTAGACATATTATTATATTGGTTTGGGTGATATCTGAACAAGTTTTTCTAATCAGCTGAATTAATTTGTTATAGTCACTAGATACTTGAAAGTCCTCCTCGCCTACCATAATCACACAATAATCAAGTGTAGTAAATGATTTCAACTTATCTTTCAAACCGCTTAACAAGTTTTCCAAACCGCAGTTGGCCCTAATATAGTGACATATTTCAAAGTCTTTAGGGAACAGTTCTTCTGCAACAGAGAGTATATTATTTTTTGACTTACTACTCAAAATGGTTAGTTTTCTTTTTGGTTGGAGGGTTGACACCGGGCACACATTCGCTGACCAAGCCGCGACTGTTTCTGGCAGTGACTTTTTTCTAGTTGATATTCCCCTTTCATAAATAGTTGACTGGACATTTATCGCCATCTGCGTGATATTGCTATTATTAAAATCTGAGGCACTAATTTCTGGTATTAAATTGGTGTTATCAAAACTTAGAGCACTATTTTCCATCCTAAATTTTCTGCCTTGTTTAATTTTCTTTTCTGCACTGAAAGGAGTTGAGTTTTCGCCTGTAAAACCGACTTTCTTGTATAAGTCAATGGTATTTTTGTATTTTTCAACGGTTAATTTAAGGTTTCTGTTTTCCAACGTTAAATTATCAATCTCCATGTTCGCAGAGTCTAATTTAGCGGTGAGGTGTTGTATTTGTTGACTAAGTCGTTCAACATTCTCACCCAACGAACTATCATGCAAACCATCAAACGAAGTTCCAAGCAATGTGTGATTCGAAATGTCGTGTAATGACGTCGCTTTTTTCAGATTTCGAATTGTAATATTCTCCATTTCCAAGTACCACAAAAAGCGCTGATGAATTCGTGCTGTAGGTATTCAAATCAAAACTACAGTTTGAGTACCTATGCAGATAAGATTTTATTTCGTGGTTCTATTCTAATTTCTAAAATCTTTTCTTTTTTACGTTATCAAAATATTTTTAATTTTCACTGTCACTCTCGAACAAAGTATTAGCTTGCCACCGCTTTAGTCCGAAGGTTCGGAACACTTATGAGTACAAAAAGAAATTCTCGGTACAGGATTTGAAGACCAGGTCTCCGGAATGGGAATCGACTACTCTTCTAGTTACGCCACCCATGCAATGCTTCAATAAGTCAAATAAGTGCTCATTTTTATGAACTACTGGAAGTCAGAAACAATTCCCGAATCGCGATAGTGTAGTTTGTTGATAAATTTTGACGATTTTTTATGAGTAGGTAGGTCAACACGTTCCAATAATTTATTCATCAAAACTTAGTTTTACTATTTAAATTCCACTAATGAATGCGTTGATGTATGATTCTTCAGTAATACATACAAACAATACTATTCAACTATTCAAAGTTTGTTTAAACACCACTATACTGTAGAAAACGATCACCACATTATACATATGATTTTCACTTTTCAACTCGTTCTGCACTCAAAACTTCCTTTCACCAACGTTGTATGTTAAATTAATTGAGCTAAACTATGTTTTTATTTTCTCACTTCACTGTAAATCAATGGATTACTATTTTTAATCGATTTAAACGTACGGAGCTGATGTTTACATGGCAACTAGCGCCATCTGTCTAATTTATGATTACTAAATCATTGGCAGGAATATGTACATTGTCATGTGATTCAGTAACAATAATAGTACGTATGTATACAGAGTGTAAAATTCGGAGCAGTCAGTATGGGCAAGTCTGTAAATATAAGACATACATAGATCTGTTCTTAGGAAGTATGTCGTCGATTTAAGAAAAAAGATGATCCGCATATGTTCTAGAAATCGCATATGTTCTAGAAATAATGTAATTTTAATTTTTCAAAACAACCGGGTTCGATGTTGACTCTGTGCAAGAGCTTTTTTAAAAATCTATGTATGCAGATCTTCTTTTCTTTAAAATCGATGACATGGTTAGATACCTAAGAACAGATCTATTTTTGTCTTATTATACAGGGTGTCCCAGAAGTCGACGTCAAGCCGGAATCGGGTAACAGACTAGGTCATAATAGTTGTCAGTAAAATATTTAAAAATATCTTGGTCTTGTATTTCATATCATCAAAAACAATTATTATGGCTGGACAATTAAACAATACTGAGACGCCTAATTTAAATCGCCTTAAATCCTCCTTTTAAAATTATTTACTCATAATGGTGTATTTCGATGTTACATACTCTACTATTTATGTTGAGCCCAGTTTCGGAGTCGACGTTAATTCTCAAGGGAATATCCTCAACATACGAAGTAATACCTGCCTCTGGTCCTTGGGAGTTCACCGCTCCTTTTCATAACATAATATAAAAATGTATTACAAAAGGCTTTTCATGATATTACTGCATTATCTC